>CM052669.1:10219953-10349973 GCA_028533165.1 Leontopithecus rosalia
CGCCTCCTGGGTTCAGGCAATTCTCCTGCCTCAGCCTCCCGAGTAGCTGGGATTACAGGCACGCGCCACCGGGCCCAGCTAATTTTTTGTATCTTTAGTAGAGATGGGGTTTCACTATGTTGACCAGGATGGTCTCGATCTGTTGACCT
Source organism: Leontopithecus rosalia (assembly GCA_028533165.1). NCBI lineage: Eukaryota > Metazoa > Chordata > Mammalia > Primates > Cebidae > Leontopithecus > Leontopithecus rosalia. Next base: position 10,220,103 of record CM052669.1, read on the forward strand.
CGTGATCCACCCGCCTCGGCCTCCCAAAGTGCTGGGATTACAGGCTTGAGTCACCGCGCCCGGCCGACAAACAGATGTTTTACCAAAGAGGCGGTGTGAACAGCAAACAAGGGCACGAAGGCACGTTCAGCATCACAGCCGGCCGGAAAACGCCAATCAGAACTACAAGGACGTGCCCCAAGCACCTGTGAGAGCCGCTACAAGAAAAATACTCGTTACACAAGATGCTAGCAAAGTTACGGAGAAACTGGATCTCTCTTCCACTGCTAGTGGGAATGTAAGATGGTACATTTACTCTGGAAAACATCTCAGCAGCTGCTTCTTAGAAGACAAAACAGGTGCTTTCCATGGGACCCAGCAATCATGCTCTTAGACATTTGTCCCAGAGAAATGAATACTTCTATGTTTGTACAAAAGCCTGCACATACACTGAATTGTACACTTAAAACCGGGCACGGTGGCTCATGCCTGTAATCCCAGCACTGGGGGAGGCTAAGGCAGGAGGATCACTTGAGCCCAAGAGTTTGAAACCAGTCTGGGTAACATAGTGGAATCTCAGCACTACAAAATAAAAAATAAATTAGCTAGATGGGGTAGAACGCACCTGTGGTCACTTGAGCCCAGGAGATACAGGCTGCAGTGAGCTGTCGTTGCACTGCTGTACTCCAGCCTGGGTAAGAGAATGAGACTCTGTCTCAAAAAATCAAACAAAAAAGGCTGGGTGTGGTGGCTCATGCCTGTAATCCCAGCACTTTGGGAGGTTGAGGCAGGTGGCTTACCTGAGGTCAGGAGTTCAAGACCAGCCTGGCCAACACAGTAAAACCCCATCTCTAACAAAAATAAAAAAAATAGCTGGGTGTGGTGGTGGGTGCCTATAATCCCAGCTACTCCAGAGGCTGAGGCAGGAGAATCGTTTGAACCCAGGAGGTGGAGGATGCACTCAGCCGAGATTGGGCCACTGCACTCCAGCCTGGGCAACAGAGCCAGAGTCCATCTCAAAACACACACACACACACACACACACACACACACACACACACGGTTACTGGTAAATTTTATGTTACGTATATTTTATCACACACACAAAATCAGTACATAAATATTCATAGCAGCTTTATTCAGAAGAGCCAAAAACCAGAAGCAGCCCAAGTGTGCTTCTGTGGAGACGGTAACCAACGCGGGCCCATCCATCCACAGAATTCTACTCAGCGATAAAAAGAAACACACGATACGCACAACAGCTCATGGGGCTCCCAAGGGCATTGCAGAGCCACACTGTACAACCCGTAGATATGAACATTCTCAAAATGACAGAAGTGTAAGGATGGAGACCTGACTGGGTTGCCAGGTGACAAGGACGGCAGTGCTGTGGCTAGAGTCCCCCTGTGGTGGTGGAAGTTCTGTATCTTGATGACAGAGTGACAGGAACCCATACACGGTATCACATCTCATAGAACCAGACCCACACATGCATATGTGAAAGTGAGTGGAACTTCCTAAGGTTTGTTGTCTGATCAACAGCATTGAACCAATGTCAGTTTCCTGGTTGTGACACTGGGCAATCATCATATAAAATGCCACCACTGGCCAGTGGCTCACACCTGTAATCCCAGCACTTTGGGAGGCTGAGGCAGGCAGATCACAAGGTCAGGAGTTCAAGACCAGCCCAACCAACGTGGTGAAACCTCATCTCTACTAAAAATACAAAAATTAGCCGGGTGTGGTGGCACGTGCTTGTAATCCCAGCTACTCGGGAGGCTGAGGCAGGAGAATCGCTTGAACCCAGGAGGCAGAGGTTGCAGTGAGCCGAGATCGCACCACTGCACTCCAGCCTGGGCCACAGAGCGAGACTCTGTCTCAATTTAAAAAAAAAAAAAAAAAAGGATGTCACCACTGAGAGAAGCTGGTTGAAGGGTTCGTGGGACTCTGTGGTATGTTTGCAACTTTAGGTGCATCTAGAATTCTTCCTAAATCAAATGTGATCAGAAATTTTCGTGCTTCTTTTGCCTCTCCTCCCCAGTAACACAGGCTTCTGCTGCCTTCTGTGCATTTAACACCCAACTTGGATCGGATTGGAGATGGCAGGGCTGGGCGCTCTGGGAGCCCGGGTGGGGCACACTGGCTTACTGTGGGAAAGGTAAGGATGCCAAAGGCCCAGAGGGCTGCCACCAGTGATGTAAACACTCCTCTGCCTCCAGCCTCTGTCCCACTGGGCCCCAAGAGAGGGACCCAGACAGCTTTCTCCCGAGGGGCCGAGTTACTGTCACGGCCACAGAGCCTCAGCAGGCCATCCTCTGCCCTCCTGCAGTGGGTGCTGAGGTGGGCGGCAGGGCAGGGGGCAGGGCCTGGGCCCAGGTAGACACTGCTGGCCTGTTGCTGCGGGAAGGAAGCTTGCTCCCCCAGCCTCGAGTCTCCAGGAGGGACTGCAGCAGGCTGTGGCCCGAGCCCTCTGGCCTCCCCAGGTGTGCAACGCTCTCCATAGTCCCACGCCAGCAGCCCAGTCTACCCCAAGTCGTCGCTCCCACGAGGCTAGCTTAGGAACAATGCAAAGCACATACCCAGCAAACAAAGTCAAAGCAGAAGGAAAACCTGGGCAGGAGGAACACAGGGATGTGTCACCTCGGTCAGCCCCTCCCCGCCAGGTCCTGCCCCTACTGGGCGCTCCCTGCACACCTCAGGTCCCAGCCCAGGCCTGAGGGTCCCAAGAGGCTCTAGAGCATCTTTGGTTATCGTGGTTCTGGAGGGAAGCCCACATCCCATGCACCCCAGTGCCTCCTTTGCCCTTCCAAAGGCAATGTGACTTCCTCGGCTCCCTGGCAAGACCTTCCTCCAGCTGCAGATGGAGGGTCTCCAGAAGCCAGATCTGCCTGGCAGGGGCCACTATTCTCCCTGGAAGCAGTGAAGCCATGAGGCCGCACCAGGCACACAGACCAGGAGAAGGGGCACTTGGCGCTTCAGCAGCTCATCCGCACCCTCCCCACGGGTGGCACCACCCACCCAGTCACCAGGCCAGGATCCCCAAGTCCCCTTGCCCAGGCTTGGCAGCTCTGCTGGGAACACACGCTGGAGTCTGTCTGCTCTTTTCCTCCCGTCCACCGTCCCCGCCCAGTGTCCCTTGTCCAGCCCCTCACCCTCCTGACTCCACTTCAGCCCCTGCTGTCTGCTCCCCACCCCACATCCCGGGCGAGCCTTAAAGTCAGATTCAACCAACCCCATAACACTTAAAAGAAAACCTACATGTCCTACTAGTGACCAAGCCCGCTCCAGCACAAGCCCTGCCCTCACGCTGCTTCTCCAGCAGCTCTCTCCACCTCCCATTGCTTCCTGCTCATTCCTCAGAGGGCCATGCTTGGTCCTTTCTCCCTGTCCTCTTCTCCTGCACTGTCTCCCCCAGCCTGGGGCTGACCCCTTGTCAGGTCTTAATCCTCTCTTGGCCTCAAGGACTCCTCAACATGTCCAACCTCCAGCAGCCAACAAGCCACTGAGCTGTGGCCAGGTGCAGTGGCTCACACCTGTGATCCCAACACTTTGGAAGGCCAAGGCGGGAGGGTTGCTTGAGGCCAGGAATTCAAGATCAGCCTGGCCAACCAAGTGAGACCCTCGTCTCCACAAAAATTTTAAAAAGTTAGCTGGGCTTGGGTGCACATGCCTGTAGTCCCAGCTACTTGGGAGGCTGAGGTAAGAGGATCACTTGAGCCCAGGAGGTCCAAAGCTGCAGTGAGCCATGATCACGCCACTGCACTGCAGCCTGGGCAACAGAGCAAATCACTTACTCCAAAAAAAAAAAAAAAAAAAAAGTCTCCCGACCAGTCGCCTACCTTTCAAAAAGACTTGATCCCATTTGAAAAAAAAAAAAAAAGTCATGAAGTGGTAACAGAGGCCCAGCAACAGCTCCCGGGAACCCTCAAGTGAGGACGGCCCTTTTAAGTTGCCCAGACTTGGGCAGAAGCATTGGCCTATACTCCCACACTGACCAGCGTTTACATGGGGCGTTCCCCGGCTACCCCCGGCCACGTCTGCAGCCCAGACCATCCCAGGAGCTGACAGCTGAAGACTGCCTGCCAAGGACACTCCTGGCAGCTCCCAGCATGAGTCCTCCAGGAACAGTGGCCTGAGCAGCACACACAGTCTCCATCAGCAGAGACCTCTGTGAGACCTTGTCCTTAATCACCATTTACGTGTCTCTCCCTTGGAGAACGTAAGCGCCACAGAAGCAGGACTCTTTCTGCCCCATATCACTGTAGCCTCGTTTATGACCCGTAACTTGCATGCATGAGTACTAAAGGAGTTTTAGCTGCCCAGGTCTGGAAACTGTTTTCCGTTCGATTTTCACCATCATCCTGGAACTTTCAGAAACTTATTCTTGTTTTACAAATAAAGAGGCTTCGGTTATGAAACTTACCTAGTCAGTGGTAGAAACAGAACTCACATCCAGCCTTGCTTCACCTACAGCCAGTGTTACTGGGCGACACGCTGGCTGCCCCATCCCCGGAAAATCCAGTACTATAGCGCTGGCAGTTGCAGCCCCGGCACGGAGACAGGAGGCAACACTCCGACCTGTCTCCCTAGTATGGGGTGAGTCAAGCCCGCCCAGCCATTCTAACTAGTCCCAGCTGATGCCCGTGCAGCCGGCCTCCCAGGCTTGTGGTGTTAATAATTAGGATGTTAAACCCTTCCTGCTGTGCGTGCCTGGCAGCATTGGCTTAGTCACCTGTAACAACTTAAGCAATGGCGAATCAGTTTGAGCTGGTCCGGTGAAGACAGCGGCATCCCGGCACCTGTACCGGAAGGATGGCACGGGGCAGTGGGCGGCCAGTCCTGCGTTGAAGGATGAGGATACACATTCCAGGTGGGCTTGGAACAAGATCACAAACTAGTAAGGATTTAAGCAAATCCCCAAAATTCCTCATGCTCTCAATGTTGAATGCAGTGTTCCCTGTATCATAAAGTCATAGTGAATGTAGGCACATTGATTTGAGAGCTGCCCCCTGCATCCTCTTGTGCTAAACACACAAGCAAGGGGTCAAAACTGATTGTTTCAAAACTTCTTCCTGCTTTGCTTCCTTTACTTATTCTTTGCCAGTCCCCTCTCAACGAAGCCCTGCAAAAATCCCACCTTGGACAGGCACCGTGGCTCACACCCATATTCCCAGCACTTTCGGAGGTTGAGGCAGACAAATCACAAGGTCAGGAGTTTGAGACCAGCCTGGCCAACATACTGAAACCCCGTCTCCACTAAAATACAAAAAATTAGCCGGGCGCGATGGCGCATACCTGTAGTCCCAGCTATGCAGGAGGCTGAGGCAGGAGAATCGCTTGAACCTAGGAGATGGAGGTTGCAGTGAGCTGAGATCACGGCACTGCACTCCAGCTTGGAAACAGAGCAAGACTCCATCTCAAAAAAAAGAAAAATCTCACTTTCAGTCTCCAAATCATTCTGGAGTATTGTTCTGGCCCACTCTACTGAAAGAAAAAGTCACCAACCTGTGGGGTTTAAGAATTCCCATCTTGGCTAGGTGCGGTGGCTCCCAGCACTTTGGGAGGCCGAGGTGTATGGACCACGAGGTCAAGAGATTGAGACCATCCTGGCCAACATGGTGAAACCCCATCACTAATAAAAATACAAAAAGTAGCTGGGCATGGTGGCGGGTGCCTGTAATCCCAGCCACTTGGGAGGCTGAGGCAGGAGAATCGCTTGAACTCAGGAGGTAGAGGTTGCAGTGAGCCAAGATGGCACCACTGCACTCCAGCCTGGGCAATAAGCGCAAAACTCCATCCCCAAAACAAACAAAAAAGAATTCCCATCTTTTCTGAAGGGCACCTTGGATGGTGTTGGTCCAAATTGCCATCCACGATGATCTCAGAAGCTAACACCTGGGGTGGTTTGACAGATGCCAATTACTGTTGGGGCACGTTGCAGGGCTCAGAAGCTGTCATGATACATTTTGGATGAAGGATTCACATAAACTGGGAATACTGGCGGGGCGCGGTGGCTCACACCTGTAATCTCAGCCCTTTGGGAGGCCAAGGCAGGCAGATCATGAGGTCAGAAGATTGAGACCATCCTGGCCAACATGGTGAAACCCCATCTCTACTAAAAATATAAAACTTAGCCAGGTGTGGTGGCACGTGCCTGTAGTCCCAGCTACTCAGGAGGCTGAGGCAGGAGAATCGCTTGAACCCAGAGTTGGCAGTTGCAGTGAGCTGAGGTTGTGCCACTGTACACCAGCCTGGCGACAGAGCAAGGCTCCATCTCAAAAAACAAAAACTGGGAATACCACGTTTCTCCTTGATATTCAAATAAACCTCCCAACATTATTGGGAGGGAAGAGGAATACAGAAAACACATTAATGATAGCATAAAAGGTTTGTACCTGAATTTAAGTGGATAGTGGTCTCTGGGGAGGTGGGGACATTATTTCTCTACTTGGCAGGGCCATATTTCCTGAAGGGCTACCATTCCCACTGTTCCCACACTACTCACGTACGTTTCTAGGCGCAATAAAGCACAGTTGTTGCAAGTCATGTGTGTGATTTTAGCTGCCCAGGTCTGAACCTGATATTGACTGCATGACTGAGAGGGTTATGAGGTCTGCTCGGTCCACTATGCATTCAACGCTGTGCCTGACACACAGATGCTATGGTCGTGGTAATACGAATAGTTAACCTTCCTTGAGTACTTATGCTATAACAGTCACTGTGCTAAGTTAAGACCTTCATGTCCTTTATCCCATTAATTCCTCATATGACCCTACTAAGTTATCCCCATCTTACCGATAAGAAAACTAAGGATCAGAGGTCAATAACTAGCCCAGGTCTTAATGGTAGGAAGGGCTGAAGCTGGGGCTCCACGTACGTCTAATGAGGGGCCCCACGGCCAGCCTGGAACCCTCGCTGTCCTCTGACTGTCGTAGCTATGTCTTGCCTCTGCGCTTCTGCTGCGACAATATTCTAGACCTGGATGCTCCCTAGTGCCAAGTGTACGTGAAGCTTCCCAGTTCATCTCGTAGATGATGAAGCCAACCGTTTGTGGCACTAGGACAGTGTTCTCTGTCCATCAGTTCAGGCAAGCTATTTCCTGCCAGCATTGCCACCAGCAGGCTCTAAGTGACTGTGCCGCCATCGAGTCAGTGTGAACTGGGGACAGGGTGACTAGCAAGACCTGCCTCCATCTTCCAAATTCCTGAGCTCCTCTGGTGGAGCCAGACTAGACAGGAGAGCTCACCAACGAGCCTGACATCAGGCAGCATTTCAGTCACCCTGAAGTCCTGTTCCAAACCAGGGCGGGGTGGTGGTTCAGAGCAGATTCCCTCCAAATCTCCATAGTCTGGGGGTGGGAGGGAGCATTTGTTGGGTACTTCCCAGGGGGCCCCCATTCCTAACCTTAGACTCCTGTACACAGGTCAAGCTTGTTCCTTTTGCAAGATAGCAGCCAACAAACCACCCTCCCTTTTAACTCATCCCTCCGCCACGGCTGCAGGCAGGCAGAGAGGCACCTTCTACAAAGCTCAAAAGGAGCCCCTAAATCACACAAGGGGCCGGGAGGACAGCCATGTGTTTCCAAGAAGAGGGGGTGCTAGAACTAAATCTTGGAAGGCAAGGGGCATGAGCAGAGGAAACAGCACACGCAAAGGTGTAATTACAGTAGCGATCACTAAAGGAATCCTTCCTACGCAAGAAGCATTGCTGTAAGCACTCCACAGATACCATGGCTTAAGGTCACTGAATTGTTCACATTTCTTGTCTGTTTCCCCAGCTGGAAGAATGTCAGTTCCTCCAAGGCAATGATTTCCCCCCACCTTTATCCCCAGGGCTTACAACAGTGCCTTAGCATACAGAATGAGATCAATAGGTATCTGCCAAACGAATCTGTCTTCCTCTGGTATCCAAGTATCCATAAAGAAGTTTAAGTGTACCGGGTATGGTGGCTCATACCCGTAATCCCAGCACTTTGGGAGGCAGAGGTGGGTGGATCGCTTGAGGTCAGGAGTGCAAGATCAGCCTGGCCAACATGGTGAAACACCATCTCTACTAAAAATACAAAAATTAGCCGGCTGTGGTGGCAGGCACCTCTAATCCCAGCTACTCAGGAGGCTGAGGCAGGAGAATCGCTTGAATCGGAAAGGTGGAGGCTGCAGTGAGCTGAGCTCAGCCACTGCACTCCAGCCCTGGGTGACAAATGGGATAACTCCCATTTGCAACTAAGAAACACATTGGGTGCTGGGAAGAGCACTAGACTGAGCTCATTTGAGCTGTGTCAGCCACACAGATGGTAGCTTAGAGAGGCTGCGTGTATAAAATGCCTGGCATTTTAAAAAAGCAAACTTTAGAAATTCAATGTGTAGCTTTGTAGGAAACCTCACATCTAAACACAGAGCTCCAGGCCTGGATAACTGAGTGTGGAGCCGCAGCTTTCCCTCGTGTAGTTCACGTGGCTCTTGGGGGAGCTGTCCTGGATCACACCATCTATACGCCTTTCACCCAGACCACTGGCTCGAGGACAGACGCTTGGCCAAGCTGTGCCAGCAGTTCCTTGGGCACAGACTTGGTTCCAGAGGCCATCAAGTCAGTGTCTGCACTTTTTTTCCTTTTTTTGATACCAGTCTCACTGTCGCCCAGGCTGAAGTTAAGTACATTGGTCCAATCTCGGCTCACTATACCCTCTGCCTCTAGGGTTCAAGCAATTTTCCTGCCTCAGCCTCTCGAGTAGCTGGGACTACAGATGTGCATCACCACACCTGGCTAATTTTTTGTATTTTTAGTAGAGAGGATTTTGCCATGTCATCTGGGATGGTCTCCATCTCACCTCATGATCCACCTGCTTTGGCTTCCCAAAGTGCTGGGATTACAGGGGTGAGCCACCACGCGCAGCCTGTGTCTGCACTTTTCAAGATGTAAAAACTCAGGCGCTGTTTGCAGCAAAGTGACAATGACCGTTATGAGCTGAACTGAGTTGGCCCATCACCCTTCCTCCCCAGCTCATATGCTGAAGTCCTAACCTCCAGTAACTCAGATCAGATTGGTGCCCTTGTAAGCAGTGGAAGAGACACTAGGGATGCTGCATAACGAAGGAACGAACACACAAGGTCACAGCAAGAACGGCCATGTGCAGGCCAAGGAGAGGCTTTGACCTCAGGAGAAAGCAAACCTACTGACACCTACCTTCATCCTGGACTTCCAGCCTCCAGAAGAGTGGGACAAGACACTTCTGTTGTTGAAATCACCCAGTCCGTGGTATTTTGTTATGGCTAATACTGAGGAAGAACAGGGCTGAGGAATAGAAAAAATACGTTTTCGAGAGTGCATCATTGCTAAAGCCCAGCTGTAATTCTTGTACTTGGCTTCATATCTTCGGATCCTTATAATAATCTCCGTTGCTTTGGAGGCCAAGGCGGGTGGATCACCTGAGGTTGGGAGTTCAAGACCAGCCTGACCAACATGGTGAAACCCCATCTTTAAAATAATAATAATAATAATAATAATAATGATAATCTCCATTGCATTTAAGCAAATTCAAATCGTATACCTTCCATCTGCAATAAAAAACAGATTGCGTACTGGCCACAGTGGCTCATGCCTGTAATCCCAACACTATGGGAGGCCAAGGCGGACAGAGCACTTGGCATCAGGAGTTCGAGACTAGCCTGGCCAACATGGAGAAACCCCATCTCTACCAAAAACACAAAAATTAGCTCGGCGTGGTGGTGCACGCCTATAATCCCAGCTACTTGGGAGGTTGAGATGGGAAAATTGCTTGAACCAAGGAGGCAGAAGTTGTGGTGAGCTGAGATCACACCATTGCACTCCAGCCTGGGCAACCGAGTGAGACTGTCTCAAAACAAAAAAATCTACAAAACACATTGGGCTCCTAATCGCTGAAAGTTTACTCTGAAGATATAAAAACTTTAAAACAATTCTAGAAGGGAACCTAAGACACGTTGCATCTCTGCCTTTTCCAAACAATCTCTTGAGTTTTTCCCTCTGAGTATCATGAAGGTATCACATGATTCGGCTGGAGGCAGGAAATCTGCGGTCTCACCTCTCCACGGTAGGCCTCACCACTCTGGGACTACAGTTCACTCTTGAATAACACAGGTTTAAACTGCAGGGGGCCACTTCTACATGGATTTTCTTCCACCTCTGCCCCCCTGAGACAGCAAGACCAACTCCTCCTCCTCACCTACTCAATGTGAAGGCAACGAGGACGAAGACTTTCTCACAATCCACTTCCACTTAATAGTAAACATATTTTCTCTTCCTTCTGGTTTTCTATTTATAGACAGGCTCTCTCTCTGTTGCCCAGGCTGGAGTGCAGTGGCACAATCTCTGTCCACTGCAGCCGTAACCTCCATGGTTCAAATGACCTTCCCGCCTCAGGCTCCAAAATGCTGGAATCATAGGCATGAGCCACCACATCTGGCCCACGATTTTCTTAATAATAATATCCTTGGCTTACTTTATTGTAAGAATAAAATACATAATATATATAACATACAAAACATGTTAACTGACTACTTATGATCTTGCTAAGGCTTCCAGTCAACACCGGGCTATATTCGTAAAGTTTGTGGGCAGTCAAAACTTACATGGAAGCCAGGTGCAATGGCTCATGCCTGTAAGCCCAGCACTTTGGAAGGCCAAGGCGAGCAGATCACGAGGTCAAAAGATCGAGACCATCCTGGCCAACATGCTGAAATCCTATCTCTACTAACAATTCTAAAATTAGCTATGGTGGTGCGTGCCTGTAGTCTCAGCTACTTGGGAGGCTGAGGTAGGAGAATCACTTGAACCCAGGAGGCGGGGACTGCAGTGAGCAGAGATTGCACTACTGCACTCCAGCCTGGCGACAGAGCGACACTCAAAAAAAAAAAAAGTGATATGACGCTGGGCTCAGTGGCTCATGCCTGTACTTCCAGCACTTTAGGAGACCAAGGCGGGTGGATCACCTGAGGTCAGGAGTTCGAGACCAGCCTGGCCAACGTGGTGAAACCCCGTCTCTACTAAAAATACAAAAATTGGCCAGGCGAGCTGGCAGGACCCCTAATCCCAGCTACTTGGGAGGCTGAGGCAGGAGAATCACCCGACCTGGGAGGCGGAGGTTACAATGAGCTGAGATCGTACCACTGCACTCCATCCCAGGGAAGAATAAAACTCCATCTCAAAAAAAAAAAGTTATATGTGAACTTTTTAATGCATGGGGGGTCAGCACCCCTAACCACCACATTGTTTGAGGGTCAACTGTATTTCTTTCCTATAATGAGATTATTTCTGTTCATCATAAAAATCCTGAAACCATCAATTACTGAATCTACTGTACCAAAAGGCATTAACCCAACTCTCAGCATGATTCCTTGACTATAAAATGAGTGTTTCTTCCAGGTGGAACCTTCTCAGTGCTCCAGGGTTAAGACTGTACTGAGCTTCTCAGGGTTTTGCTCTGAGAGGTTCTCCTCTTTCGTGTTTTTATGCCTGACCTGTTTGGGTTTTCGGTTTTCTCATGGTGATCCTTGCTGGGCTCTCCTAGCCACTGTGTACTACTGCATCCTCTGTTGGGCTGCGTGGTTTTGCACAGCTCAGGTCTGCAGGAGCTGTATGTAAAGGTGGAATGTCTAAGGACCTGAGGCTCCTACAGGGAAGTAAAGGGATGACCTTGAGTCAGATCCTGAGGCTGCCAGGAAGCCTATAGCTTATCACTTCCTGAAAAGGAATCAAAGGTTCAAAGGAAGACAGTCAGATGTGTTAACACCTGTTTACCTCTGTGATCACAGAGGTAAAAAGGAGGCCCAAAAAACTGACAGTTATGAGAATCATAAAAATTTCTAAAATTCAGGGGGCTTGTCCTTTGAACTGAAGATGCAATGTTGTGAAGAATCTAATTTGGCCCACTTTCTGGTTCCCAAACATATTACACCTGCTAGTGACTTTATTCTTTTTAGATGAAAGGTGAGTAAAGGTAAATTATCACCATATAGCTGATTTTCATAGTCTGCCTTGTGTATGATATAAAGGATGAATTTAGAATTATCCTGACTCCCTGTAATAAATAATCTAACAGGCTGAGCACAGTGGCTCACGCCTGGAATTCTAACACTCTGGGAGACCGAGGTGGTGATTACTTGAGGTCAGCGGTTTGAGACCTGCCTAGCCAACATGGTGAAAACCTGTCTCTATTGGCTGGACATGGTGGCTCACGCCTGTAATTCCAACACTTTGGGAGGCCGAGGCGAGCAGATCATGAGGTCAGGAGTTCAAAACCAGCCTGGCCAACATGGTGAAACCCTGTCTCTACTTAAAATACAAAAATTAGCTGGGCATGGTGGTGCCCACCTGTAATACCGGCTACTCAGGAGGCTGAGGCAGGAGAATTGCTTGAACCAGGACCCGGGAAGCAGAGGTTGCAGTGAGCCGAGATCATGCCACTGCACTACAGTCTGAGCTACAGAGCGAGACTCCATCTCAAAAAAAAAAGGAGGAAAGAAAACCTGTCTCTACTAAAAACACAAAAATCAGCCAGGCATGGTGACGAGTGCTTGTAATCCCACTACTTGGGAGGCTGAGGCAGGAGACTCGCTTGAAACCAGGAGATGGAGGTTGCAGTGAGCTGAGATCATGTCAGTGCACTCCACCTTGGGTGACAGAACAGGTCTCTGTCTCAAAAAAATAATAAATAAACAATCTAACATCTAGAAATAATATAAAAATGATAAAACTTGTAAACCCGACAAAAGAACAGTGAGTAACAGTACAATGATACGGGTGGACAATACGTTTCCCGTAAGTGAAATTTGTAAAGTTTTTCCTTTAAGAAAACGTTTCTTTTTTTCCAATGATAATTCTCAGCTGAATTTTCGAAATTTTAGCAATAGTGATTACAGTAATTCTGTCTGGAGTGTGTAAATCAGCCTTAAGATGAACACCTAGCAAGAGATGGCCAAGAGTGGTTCTTGCTGCTCCTTTGTGAGTCACCTGCTTCGCACAGGCTCTACCCACCCAAATCACAAACGCTGCTCCAGGCTGAACCATGCTGCCCCAGCTCCCATCTTCACCAGTACTCAGCCCCTTCTAAAAACGTGCCTTCTATTGGTCTGTGTAGGCTACTTTTTCCCCACTGGCCCCAAAGGTACATTCATTCCAGCACCTGAGAAAAGTCATACGGAGATGGAATCCTGAAGGTGAAAACACGGATCATCTGAGAATATATTGTAAAGCACAAAGGTGACGCTGCGAGATCCCAATGTACCCATTCAACGGGTTCCCCAAACCCAAACCAAATCAAACACCACCGTGCCAAATCTAAATTACAACACTTTATTGCAGCATCGGCAAAGGTCAGATTTCTGAAGCTGGTGAAGATTGGGCAGCATTTCCATGTGAAATGTTACAACTTTACAAGTTTTGTTTCTTATTTAAATCTACATGCAGAAACTGAAACATGGTAAAAGAAAAAATGGAAAATAGCTAGAAAAAAAGATGTAATCAAGTTGTAGCATACAGATGTGCTCTTCAACTAAATGTACTATGCCTACTGGAAAGCAAACGAAAGACAACTACCCTAAGAAATTAACAGATTGTCAGAAACGGACTAAGAACCCTCATTTCTATTTAGTGGGGAAAACAAAACAAAACAAAACGAAAACAAAAGCAAAATAAAAGCTCCACTTGTTTCCATATTTTATTTAGAGACAGAGGCTGTAAACCCATGAAGGTCAACAAAATATTCTGATCCACTTCTTGCTGTCCTTCGTTCGTTCTCTGACATGCTGACTGGCATGTTTTGTTTTCAATGATACTTACAATGGGCTCAACTAGATCCCTGTTCTTGGGCTGGTATCACGCTTCTAAGCCATCTGGATTAATGCTCTCTGTATACTAAAACAGTCTTCACATTTTTCTTTTACCCTAATAGGCCATTTTATATCACTGACTCTGATGGATAAACGGATTTTTCTCCCTCATCCTTTGTTCCTCTTGATACAAATCCCTAAACAAAAGCCTTCCTGGTGGATGATCTGGTATTTGGATATCTTTCATCATTTTGTTGTCCTGCACGTAAGGTTTTACTAGAAGATTTTCCTGCTTGCTCTACACTTCTCTACTGTAGTCCTGGAGCCCCCAAATGTATCTTCTTCCAACATGGGATGTTCAATTCAGAGACACTGAAACTCAAATCAAATTTAAAGCTCAAGTTCATTTCCCCCACACCATTACCATCATAACCCGTTTCTTCTCTGGCTCAATCATCTCCTTGATGCTCTCCTTGGTATAACTGCTCAGTAGTCAAGTGAACCATCTCATTTCTTGACTGCCATTCTCAAGAGAAGATGAACCCTCGAGTGATTTCCATTACAAAAGGCCTTTTCTGCCTTGTCTGGAAGCGTCGGCTTGTTCCGGTGTTGGCAGAGGCTGGTGTTTCTGCCTCCTGGCCCCAGCCTGTCCCAGGTTTAGATTCGCAACTCTCTAGACCGACCTGCTGAGATGTATCCACTGCTCTCATTCAATTGCTGGAGGACTCCACTATCCACAACATCAGATACAGGACCTAATGAAATGACACGTGCTGCTGGATCAACGTCTCCTAAAGGAACAAATAAGGTCACGTCAGAGAGCTTACGGCAGGACAAAGTCCAGCAACACAGCATCCGCAACACTACCCACCACCACCAAGTGACTTCCCCAGGTTACAGCTGGCCCTGGCATCTGGGTTCCAAATCCATGGATCAAAATATTCAGGAAAAAACCCCAAACAATAAGAAAGTAACAGCATAACAATAAAAATGACATAAATATTAAAAACAATACAATATATCAACTATGGGCATAGCATCTACATTTTATTAGATATTACAAGTCACCTAGAGATGATTTAAAGTACACAGGAGGATGTGTACAGATTATATATATATATAAATGCTATATCATTTGTTTTTTTTACCAGGGACTTGGGTATCTGTACATTTTGGGTGTCTTAGGGGGTCCAGGAACCAACCCCTGTGGATACCAAGGACAAGTGAAGTGCTTTTTTCAGAGCATACGTGCTCTCTACTGAACTACAACAAAACCAGAGCCACTGGAGTAGTGACTGGAGGGGGTGGCTCCTGTGTCTCTTCTACGGCTAATTCCTAAGATGCTAAGAATTCACGGTTTGTGCTACGATTCAGTTGTGTAACCCCAAAATTCCCATGTTGACACTGAACTGTGGTACCTCAGAATGTGACTGCATTTGGAAACAAGGCTGCTGTAGATATAATTACTTAAGACAAGGCCATACTGGAGTAGGGTGGGGCCGAACCCAGTAGGACTGCATCTCTATAAAAAGGGTAAATGTGCACACAGACACAAACAGGGAAAAGGCCACGTGCAGACAAAGGTGGAGACCACGGTAATGTAAAGCAAGGTATGGAAGCCAAAGACTGCCAGCACCCCCGGCAGCGAGAAGGCGGGCCTGGAGCAGTCCTCCTCCAGCCCTTAGAAGGAACCAGCCCCCGCTGACTCCCAGACCTCAGGATTCCTGTTGGCAGCCTCCAGAACTTCGAGACAGCAAACTTCGGTCATTTAAGCCACTAGTGCTGTACTACTTTGCCATGGCAGCCCGAGTAGACTAACAGTTTGTTTTCACAGAGCAAGCTATGTTAGCAAGGAACTTTCTTTTTTTTTAAGCTAGTCAAATTTAGCAGTGGGGGGGTTGTATACCAACTTTAGTGACACTAATGTTAATAAGTTCTGATAACCCACTACCATCGGACCAGCCAGCAAGGAACTTTCAAAGCGTAAGATGCAAATATGGAAAAGGATATCTTCAGCTGGATAAGAGCCATAACTCTTCCGGAAGTGAAATGATGGAAAGAACACAAGTATTCCCTGAGATAATGAAAGAGAAGATTCAAGGATCTCTCCTGAAGTCAAGAAAAAGCAGCACTAACCTAGAATACTTCAAACAAAAGCAGTAAATGACAGAAAAAAATGTTCAAAATCGTTGCTAAGTAAGGTATAATTATACCACTAGTTATAGCGTAAGGTGTCATTTGACTGGTTTAGAGACAGTCATTCTGAGTGACTTAAAAAGCTATCCGCTCAAAAAGTGTTTATTAATACAATATACACTTTGGATTAAATCCAATTCTACAAGAGACTATTTTATAACAAAACTATCACCTATTTAACCTAACATAAAGATATAAAAAACATTCTGATAAAAAAATGCAGACTATACTTAGATGGGTTTACAAGCAATCAAGACCAGCCTGGGCAACATAATGAGTCCTCATCTCTAGTAAAAAATAAACAGATTAGCCAGTTATGGTGGTGGGTGTCTATAGTCCCAGCTACTGAGAAGCTGAGGCAGGATTGCTTGAGCCCAGGAGGTCGAGGCTGCAGTGAGCTGTGATCACGCCACTATATTCCAGCGTGATCGACAGAGCAAGACACTGTTTCAAAAACAAAACAAAACAAAAATTTTAAAAAGATGGGTTTAAAAGTCAGATAGTACACTCCCATGCCACTAAGCGTCAGCCGCACACCAGCAGCTTGACACCACTGGAGAATTTGTTAGAAAGTAACCAGAGCTTGCCGTGCTCCTTCCACAGCACATATACTAAAAATTGTAGTGATACAGAGAAGATCAGCATGGCCCTGTGCAAGGATGACACGCAGGAGGGGGTGCAGTGGCTCACACTTGTAATCCCAGCACTGTGAGAGGCTGACTCGGGCAGATCACTTGAGGTCAGGAGTTTGAGACCAGCCTGGCCAAAATGGTGAGATGTCATCCCTACTAAAAATACAAAAATTACAGGCATGTGCCATGGTGGCACACAGCTACTTTAGAGGCTGAGGCATAGCCTGTAATCCCAGCACTTTGGGAGGCCAAGGCGGGTGGATCACGAGGTCAAGAGATCGGGACCATCCTGGTCACATGGTGAAACCCCGTCTCTACTAAAAATATAAAAAATTAGCTGGGCATGGTGGCGCACGCCTGTAATCCCAGCTACTCGGGAGGCTGAGGCAGGAGAATTGCCTGAACCCAGGAGGCAGAGGTTGCGATGAGCCGAGATCGCGCCATTGCACTCCAGCCTGGGTAACAAGAGTGAAACTCCTTTTCAAAAAAAAAAAAAAGAATTGCTTGAACTTGGGAGGCAGAGGTTGCAGCGAACCAGGATCCTGCCACTGCACTCCAGCCTGGGTGACAGAACGAGACTCCATTTCAAAAAACAAACAAAAAGAATGACATGCAAATTCATGAAGCATTCCATAATAGTAATTTTAGGTCGGGCGCGGTGGCTCATGCCTGTAATCCCAGCACTTTGGGAGGCCGAGGCGGGTGGATCACGAGGTCAAGAGATCGAGACCATCCTAGTCAACAAGGTGAAACCCCGTCTCTACTAAAAATACAAAAATTAGCTGGGCATGGTGGCGCTCGCCTGTAGTCCCAGCTACTCGGGAGGCTGAGGGAGGAGAACTGCTTGAACCCAGGAGGTGGAGGTTGCGGTGAGCTGAGATCGTGCCATTGCACTCCAGCCTGGGTAACAGCAGCGAAACTCCGTCCCCGCACCCAAAAAAAAAAGTAAGAAACAAAGCAGAACTTGCTTTTTAATGAGTCTAGAGAGTTATGTATTTTAAAGTTTGAGGAGCACTGAAATAACCTATATGTATTTGTAGCATCTAAACTATATTAGTATTAACACTTGCCAAAGATGTTAAGCTTCAGTTTTTCAATACTAGCACAGTAGGAAAAAAACCCTGTTCTGCAATACAGAAAACCCTACATAAGAGTTTTACTTACAGCACTGCTGCTGTTTCAACTCATTGTAAGCAAATGCCTCTAACTGGTTAAAGGGCTGAAATTTTAATTTATGTTCTTATTTCAAGGATCTCATGGTTAGAAAATATACAAACACAAATTAAAATCTGTGAGTCTATTAAAAGCCACAGAAAAACAAAAATTTATGTCGGGTGCAGTGGCTCACGCCTGTAATACCAACACTTTAGGGAGGCCCAGGTAGGCAGATAAACTGAGGTCAAGAGTTCAACACCAGCTTGGACAACATGGTGAAACCCCGTCTCTACTAAAAATACAAAAATTAGCTGGGAGAGGTGGTGCACGCCTGTGATCCCAACCACTTGGGAGGCTGACAGAAGAATTGTTTGAACCCAAGAAGCAGAGGCTGCAGCCAGGGCAACAAAGCAAGATGCTGTCTCCAAAAAAAAAAAAAATTAAACTTTTTTTTGACAGAGTCTGACTCTGTCGCTCAAGCTGGAGTGCAATGGCAATGGTGTGATCTGGACTCACTGCAGCCTCCGCCTCCTGGGCTCAAGTGATCCTTCTACCTCAAGCTCCCAAAGTGCTGGGATTACAGGTGTGAGCCACTGCGCCTGGACGTAGAATGCTTTATAACCAGTTTCCCAATAAATTTCCCTTTATCTACCATATAACATCACTAATATTAATAACTGAAATTTTTTTTTGAGATGGAGTTTTGCTCTTATTGCCCAGGCTGGAGTGCAATGGCGTAATCTTGGCTCACTGCAACCTCCACCTCCCAGGTTCAAGTGATTCTCCTGCCTCAGCCTCCCAAGTAGTTGGGATTACAGGCATGCACCACCACGCCCAGTTATTTTTTTTGTATTTAGTAGAGATTGAGTTTCACCATGTTGGCCAGGCTGGTCTCAAACTCCTGACATCAGGTGATCTACCTGCCTCAGCCTCCCAAAGTGCTGGGATTACAGGTGAGAGTCACCCACCATGCCTGGCTAATAACTAACCTTTTAAAAAGCACCAGCCAAGTGAAGACTCAACCTAAAACCAGTTTCTGAGACTTTACCTTCCATCAACTAGGAGGAATTTGCCACTTAACTGATGAACCCGCTGCTGTAGACACATATTTCAATTAAGTCTGGCTTGAGGTTAAAAACAGAAGAAAATAAAGACGTCTCACACTATCTGGAGAGTCCATCTCCACAGTGTTTCTTTCAAATGACTACATTTCTTCACGTAAATGTAATTTTTTTTTGCTTTGAGACAGAGTCTCACTCTGTCACCCAGGCTAGGGTACAATGGCGTGACCTTGGCTCACTGCAACCTCCGCCTCCCGAGTTCAAGCGATTCTCCTGCCTCAGTCTCCAGAGTAGCTGAGATTATAGGTGCCTGCCACCACGCCCAGCTAATTTTTGTATTTTTAGTAGAGACAGGGCTTCACTGTTGGTCAGGCTGGTCTCAAACTCCCGACCTCAGGTGATCTGCCTGCCTTGGCCTCCCTAAGTGCTGGGATTACAGGCATGAGCCACCATACCTTGCCTTAAAATGTAAATTTTAAAAATGGCAAAGAACAGCTGGTCCTCCAAAGGGTAAAAATCTCATGTTTCCATGTTTGCCTGTTATTCTACCATTTATCACACCTATGCTTTAGGAGCAAAGACTATAAAAATTCCATTTATGATACTTTACAGAGTGCCATTCTTAAGACTAGCAGACAAGTTAATTTTCTTTTTTAAGGTGCTATTTTAAGAAGAGATTTTAAAACAGGTTGAGTGGCTAGCTCAAGAGCTGGGACTCTTACAAAAAAAAAAAAAGAAAAACACAGGGAAGAGCTAGGGAGCAGAACTGGAGTAAGAACGTTTATTAAATGACTAAGCGTAGATTGTCAAAAGTTCCTTTGTCCATTCACCAAATATTTACTGAGCATCTACTAGGTGCCAGGCACCAAGAGCTATAAAGCAGACAGAATGGAAACAACATGAGACTTAGTCTCTGCTCTCATCGCTGGTAATCTCATGGGGGGCAGAGACAAGCCAGGCAGTACTTAAGGAGGACAAGGTCTACAGAAATGTCCTAAGTCATGGCAGCAGACCCGCACTGACCTATGTCAGACTTGAGAACATCAAGGCAGGACCTGAAGGAGCAGGAGTTCTCCAGGGGGAACAGCTGGAGACTATTCCCTCCACTTTCCAGGTTCAAGCAATTCTCCTGCCTCTTCCACACAGAGGAGGCAGAAAGAACACAGAAGTGAAGGTCAGCTAGGCTGGAGCAGGGAAAGAAAGGCAGGAGATGAAGCTGGTTTAACCTATGTCCACCTGCACCACAGGGTCTTGTGAACCAAGCTGAGGAGTTTAGACTTTTTAATCCTACAAGCCATGAGCAGCCATTGGAAGATTTTAAGCAGAAGGGCTCACATAGATATCAAATTTGTATTTTAGAAAGAACACTGGGTCTGTAGGGAGAAACTGAATTGGAAAGGGTTGAAGGGCTGAGAAAAGACAGAGAGGCTGATGAGGAGGCTGAGGTAGCAATAGCAACCCAAGCAAGAGGCGATGGTGGCTGGACCCAGGGTCTTGGCTGTGGGCAGAAAATAAAACAAGCAAGAGTGGGGGCCATTTGGGAGCAGAATGCAGAGGATTTGCTAATGAACTAGATCAGTGAATTGAGGGAGGAGGAGCCATCAATAATAAAACTTCCTCTTCTGTTGTGGATAAGGGGGCGGACAGTGCTTCCTCTCCCCGCACTGGAGACCCCAGGGAAAAGGTGCTGGGGCAGCAGCATGGAGGCTTCCATCTCTGAGTCACAGGTGGGTGGACAGTCAGAAATGAAAATGTGAGATCTGAGCTGGAGACCTGGATGGCAGCCAGGCCCCTGGGAGGGATGATGCCTCCTGTGAGCGTGCAGAAGGAGAAGAGGGCCCAGGCTGAGCCCAAGGAACACAGACATCCCTGGGTAGGGCAAGCACAGAACGGAGGCAGTGTCAGCAGCAGGAGCTGCAGTGGTCAAGGGGTAGGAAAAACCCTGAACCCAGCAGAATCAGAGATGCCAAGGAAGGGTCCATTTGGGAGAAAAAGGAGGGCCTACAATACAAAGTGCTGCTGAGATGAGGCTAACATGGCAGGTGGGGACGCCAGTGAAGGCAGGAGTTGCCTAGACCTGGGGACTGAGAAGGGGAGAGGAGTCAATAATGAACCTTCCTTTTCTAGCGTGGCCAGCGCCACGCAGATGGGCAGTGCCTTCTACTGCCAGCTGTGAACTGGCAGGGGCAAGCCACCCTAGTGGGAGCGAGAAAGGGCAAGTTAGCCAATTCTTCTAAGGAGGGAACTGGAGGGAGGAAGGAAAATAGAAAGTGAAGGAACTCTGAAAAGTGACTAACCCTTCCAGGTAAGAAAGGCTTCCCTCTATGTTCACATGCACATCGATGAGCGCACATATATGCCTACATGTCTCCTGAACAGACTCTCACCCAAGGTTTTTTAAATAGACAAATGAAGAGGGTGGAATTATCTTTCGAGTACCTGTACTTGGCTTCCCTACTGGACCATAAACTGGTGGGTAAAGACCCTGTCTTGTACTTCGTCTTCCACAGTGCAGTCCTGAATGCTTGTACAATGAGGGGGGTAAATCCTACTGGATATCCCTTATGTCAACCAATTCCAGAGTGAGTCTACAGAAACTATTCAGACACTATACTTGCAATACATGAACTGCAAAGGGATTAGGGATGAAAAAAAATAATGCGCTATTCAGAGATGTCAGGCTGCAATGGGAACAGGTGAAGATGATGGAAAACATCAAGGTATTATGTTGATGCAAAAGTAATTGTGGTTTTTGCTTTTTGAGACAGAGTCTTGCTCTGTTACCAGGCTGAAGTGCAGTGGCACAATCTCAGCTCACTGCAACCTCCACCTCCTGGGTTCAAGCAATTCTCCTGCCTCAGCCTCCCGAGTAGCTGGTACTACAGGCGCGCGACACGCCCAGCTAATTTTTGTATTTTTTCCCTAGTAGAAACGGTGTTTCACCATGTTGGCCAGATGGTCTCAATATCTTGACCTCGTGATCCGCCCATCTCAGCCTCCCCAAGTGCTGGGATTACAGGCGTGAGCCACTGCGCCCGGCCTGCTATTACTGTTGGCAAAAACAGCAAGTACTTTTGCACCAACCGAAATACAACTATTCTAATAGTTTTGGTCTCTGAGGCTGAGATAGGAGCGAATAGATGTTATCAAGAACACTGTGGCATATGTTTAAAGCTACTCTAAGAAAATGTAAAAGCAGGAAATGAACCTTTTTCATTGCCTGTTAACCTAGCTAGTTTCTACATTTTAGCAGTAATAAAGCAGGCTTAATTAAAGGACTTTAATAAAGTTTGGATAATTAAGAATAACCCAATACCTTATGCCTAATTAGATAGGTTTGTATATAATTTCCAACTTGGATTTTTTAAAAAAAATTATACTCAACGGATGCTAAAGAACAGATCTCCAAACTGTCTTTACAAGCCAATTTTCTTTCTTTTTCTTTTTTTTATTTTTTGAGATGGAGTCTTGCTTAGTCACACAGGCTGGAGTACAATGGTGTGTGATCTCAGGTCATGGCAACCTCCATCTCCCAGGTTCAAGCGATTCTCCTGCCTCAGCCTCCCAAAGTGCTGGGATTATAGGCGTGAGCCACCCTGCCTGGCCGACAAGTCAATTTACTAGATTACAATTTGATTAGTTATCTGAGCAAATAGTGCTAAGACAAATGCCGCCAGAACACACAAATATTTTCAGTGAGTAAAAGACACAGGTTCTGACGAATACGTTTTCCCCACGCTACTCTCCTGAATCATGTTGTAATTCTGCCATCCCCAGCACACTCCTCATTGATACCTGCTCCTCTGCTCCCAACAACAAAGTGACATCTTGGGCTGTTGTGGAGCCTCGGTGTAAACACTAATCCCCTAAGTGAGATCAGTAAGGGCAGCAGAAGTCACTGTCACTCTAACCACGAGACAAAATTAGCTGAGGTGGGTGGACCACCTGAGGTCAGGATTTCCAGACCAGCCTGGCCAACATGGTGAAACCACATCTCTACTAAAAATACAAAAATTAGCCAGGCGTGGTGGTGCACGCCTGTAATCCCAGCTACTCGGGAGGCTGAGGTAGGAGAATCACTTAAACCTGAGAGGCGAAGGTTGCAGTGAGCTGAGATCACGCCACTGCACTCCAGCCTGGGTGACAGAGTGAGACCCAGTCTCAAAAAAAAAACAAACAAAACAAAATTAGTTGATGATGGCATGGTCTTTAGATCATATTCCAGAAAAACTTTAAATAATTTACCCTTAAAAAACATAACAGGCCGGGCGCGGTGGCTCAGGCCTGTAATCCCAGCACTTTGGGAGGCCGAGGCGGGTGGATCACGAGGTCAAGAGATGGAGACCATTCTGGTCAAAATGGTGAAACCCCGTCTCTACTAAAAATACAAAAAATTAGCTGGGCATGGTGGCGCGTGCCTGTAATCCCAGCTACTCCGGAGGCTGAGGCAGGAGAATTGCCTGAACCCAGGAGGCGGAGGTTGCGGTGAGCCGAGATCACGCCATTGCACTCCAGCCTGGGTAACAAGAGCGAAACTCCGTCTCAGAAAAACAAAACAAAAACAAAACAACACATAACAAAGGTCTTATTAGGGAATACTCAACTTTCAAATTCGTTATAGAGTTTTAAATTATCTCACATTAAACAATTTAACTTTAATTTTAAGTGGAACTGGTATGAATTTCATCAGGAAATTTTATAATTAAAAAAAAAAACATGCCAAGTGCAGTGGCTCATGCCTGTAATCCCAACACTTTGGGAGGCTGAGGTGGGCATATCACCTGAGGTCAGGAGTTTGAGACCAGCCAAGCCAACACGGTAAAACCTTGTCTCTACTAAAAATACAAAAATTAGCCGGATGCAGTGGCATGCACCTATAGTCCCAGCTACTCGGGAGGTTGAGGCTGGAGAATCGCTTGAACCTGGGAGGCAGAGGTTGTAGTGACCTGAGATCACACCACTGCACTCCAGCCTGGGTGACAGAGCAAGACTCCATCTTAAAAAATAAATAAATAGGAACAAACTCTACCTGCATGGTTAAAAGTCTAGCAAATGGATTTTTAGTTTTTGTAAACATCGATATTAATTAATTAACCCTGACCTGAGAAATTCTAATACAAAGCCTATGATGTCTCTCTCTTGCTCATCTATAACTTCTCCCTCCTATTAAAACAAAGAAAAAAGAAGTCCACTCAGAGAGAATGAAAGTCAACAACTAGCTAAAACCAATGTCTCTGTAAGAACAGCCACATGGGTAAATTGCTTGAGCTCAGGAGTTCAAGACCAGCCTGCGCAACATGGCAAGACTCTGTCTCTACACAAGACATAAAAATTAGCCAGGTGTGGTGGTGGTGCATGCCTATAGTCCCAGCTACTCAGGAGGTTAAGATGAGAGGATCACTTGAGCCAAGGAGGGTGAGGCTGTAGTGAGCTGCGATTGTCCCACTGCACTTCAGCCTGGGCAACAACAGACCAAGACCTCGTCTCAAAAAAATAATAAAAAAAAAATACAGAACAACCATAACTATAGTATAAAGCAGGTTTTCTTCCCCTCAAGTGTCTACACTTCAAAGACTCTTCTATTTTGCTAATAATTAGGGTTTGCCAGGCTGGGCGTGGTGGCTTACGCCTGTAATTCCAGCACTTTGGGAGGCCAAGGCGGGTGGATCACGAGGTCAAGAGATCGAGACCATCCTGGTCAACAAGGTGAAACCCTGTCTCTACTAAAAATACAAAAAATTAGCTGGGCATAGTGGCGTGTGCCTGTAATCCCAGCTACTCCGGAGGCTGAGGCAGGAGAATTGCCTGAATCCAGGAGGCGGAGGTTGTGGTGAGCCGAGATAGCGCCATTGCACTCCAGCCTGGGTAACAGCAGCGAAACTCCGTCTCAAAAAAAAAAAATAATAATAATAATTAGGGTTTGCCAAAAACTATAATCCAGAAATATCTAATTTATTCTTACGGACATGATGAGAAACAGCTAAGGAAGGAGTAATGACTGCTGTACCTCCCACCAGTCTTAAAGATTAGATCTGCATTAGGCGCTCCCTTTGGATGTTGGTAGCGAGGCCGCCTCTCACGATTGGTGTTTGCTGGAGCTGGGCGCTGTGCAAGAGACTGCAACATTTCTGTAATTAGGAACAGAAACGAAAATGCCGTTAACTCTTAGAAATGTATTCCTCCTACAGAGTGAATGAAATGTTGGGGAGATTAAGTTTAAAATACTCCTGCCAGGGAGCTGACTAAAGAAAAAATAGCCATTATACAGACTAAAATGATAAAGACATTTTGAAAAAGCATTTTCAAGAGATAAGACTGTATGCCCAATGTTCCCTTTCCTGTGAATCTGGCCACCACACAGCTATCTTATGAGGCAGTAAAACAGCCTGAGAGGCAGTGCAATGCAATAGCTGAGAGCACAGTGTATAGAGCGAGACTACTGGTTAAAATCACAGCCTGTCGCTTTCCAGCTGTGGGACTTCAGGTTCAGTTTCCCTCAATATAATATGCAGATAATCTCAAAGAATAGTTATGAGGATTATACACTTTGTAAAAGTACATAAAACAGTGTCTGGCTAAAGAATAAGCACTCAGTGTTAGCTATCATTATTAAGAATGTTGGGCCGGGTGCGGTGGCTCACGCCTGTAATCCCAGCACTTTGGGAGGCCAAGGTGGGCAGATCACAAGGTCAGGAGTTCAAGACCAGCCTGGCCAATATGGTGAAACCCCATCTCTACTAAAAATACAAAAATTAGCCAGGTATGGTGGCCTGTAGTTCCAGCTACTCTGGAGGATGAGGCAGGAGAATTGCCTGAACCTAGGAGGAGGAGGTGGCAGTGACCGAGATCGTGCCACTGCACTCCAGCTTGGGTAACAGAGTGAGACTCCGTCTCAAAAAAAAAAAAAAAAAGAATGTTTGTTGGAGCTGGGTGTGGTGGCTCATGTCTGTAATCCTACCACTTTGGGATGCAGGGGCAGGAGGACTGCTTGAGCCCAGAAGTTCAAAACAAGCCTGGGCAACAAAGCGAGATCCCCCTCCACAAAAAATTAAAAATTAGCCAGGTATGGTGGCACATGCCTGTAATCCTAGCTTGAGCCCAGGAGTTCAAGATGAGCCTCGGCAACACAGCAAGATCCCCTCTCTAAAAAAAATTTAAAATTAGCCAGATTTGTTTATACTTCCTGGAAATAAAAACAGAAAAAAAAAAAAAATTAGCCAGCTATGGTGGCACACATCTGTAATCCTAGCTACTTGAGGGGCTGAGGCAGAGGCAGCAGGATCACTTGAGCCCAGGAGTTTGAGGCTACAGTAATTGTGCCACTGCCCTCCATCTAGCCATGTGTGACACAGAGCAAGACTCTCTCTTAAACAAAAACACTGCTGGGTACCAAATAGGCAAGAACATTCTATAAGTGAGATTAAAAGATTAAAAAACACACATACTGATTTATACACACTCTCCTGCACAAATAGCAGTTTGTTCAGTACAGTGCTGTGTAAGCAATTATGTTATGGCTCTAAAATCTGCACACCACAGAAATTCCAAAAAGCTAGCTTATGAAGTATTCAGAGACTCTATATGTAAGATTCCAATTAACCAAAAAATGCTGTGCATGTATACATAAAACTAGAATCCTAATTTGAGTATTTCCTCAAATCTGAAGGAACACAGGTTCCTCAGGACCAGGACTCCAAATAGACAAAGGGAGATAAATCCAGTCGTGTGCTGTGTGACCATGTCCCAGTCAATGAAGGAGCACCTACATAAAGGTGGCCCCATCAGTTCATAGAGGCTAGAGCACACAGCCTAAGTGTGTAGTAGGCTACACCATCTAGGTTTGTCAAGTACACTCATGATGCTTGCACAATGATGAAATTACCTAATGACATATATTTTTTAAAATTTTTATTTATTTATTTATTTAAGACGGGGTTTCACCATGTTGGTCAAGCTGGTTCTGAACTCCTGACCTCAGGTGATCCACCCACCTCAGCCTCCCAAAGTGCTGGGATTACAGGCTTGAGCCACCTCGCCCAGCCTCCTAATGACACATTTCTTAGAATGTATCCCTGTCATTAAACAACGCATACTGTTTGTTAAATGAATTTGTGCACAATTGGCTGGCAATGTGAAGCAATTAAAAACGGATTATCATCTTGCTTACAAACACAGCTAGCAGTTTATAATCTAACTGAATTAGAGCAAAATATGGTGAAAATTATTGTAATTTTACAAGGGAGAGAAAAATAAAGACAGTGGAATACAAAATGAATTTCTCAGCATAAATATGGAAAAATATGACATAAAAAGGTGAGACAAAGTAACAATTTTGATACTTAGAAGGCATCAAAAATTTCCAGTTCTCTTACAGATGACTTTATACCTTGATAATCTTCTTGTTCTTGCCGTTCATTGATATCTAGCGTGAGCTTTTTCATTCTCATCCTCTCTTCTTGTTCTGCCTGTTGCTGGTTCCAGTGATTTGCAGCAAGTTGAGAGGACATGGGTACATTAAGGATCTTAAACTGGAGGAAAATAACAAAGGATCACAAAGAGTTTCAGAAAATTGAGAGGAAGAAAAAAATCAGACTTCAAATAAAATAACAAGTAGAATTAAACAAGTTAAAAATAAATAATGGATTTCCTTTACTATAAATCACTAGACAGTACCACCTAAGAACAGATACCACTATTACTCAAATAGAGTCAAAGCCTATTTATGAAGAAGGAAATTAAATAATAGCAATAGCCTGTAATTGCTGCAAAATAAAATCAAGTTTACAGTGTTGTGTTCAATATAAAACCTAATCCCCAGCTCTGCTTAAAATTAAGTAACTCCTGGTAAAACCTGTCTTATCTATTCTCCCCACCTTCTCAGCAAAGTTCCCAAGCATCTCAAGACTCCTGTTTTTCTTGCTGACCAGCTGCAAGGTCATAGGGCAAGATAACACCCTAAGAATGTACAGTGCATTTCTCAAAATGCTGTATTTCAAATGTAATGTAAATCACAAGACATGTTACAAATTTATTAACTGTTCTTCATTCTGGCTTCTGAAAAACGTGTTAGCTGCTACATCATCCTGAATGCATGGAAGTAGCCCATTTTCTTTGTCCTTTGCTCAGTTTTCCAACGTGAATCCACCAACCCGGTGCGCCTAAATAAAATCCTCCTATTTCACCCACTGGTCTTTCTGGTCTCCTAATATCTGCAACATTAAGCCTGGATAAGGGAAAAGCCACCAAGTCCAACCTCCCTAAAACAGATGTTCGGCCTCACTGCACCCTATGTAGAAGCACACATCTAACAGCCAGGGACAGCCTTCCAACCTGTAGACCTCCCTGTGTCTGGGTGACTGTCAGAAAGGTGTTTACACAGAACAGGTCTAGTCCATCTTCAGCATTACTCGCTGTTCATACTTCTGAAGACAGCTATGATTGGAGGAGAGCGAAGCCGCTGACCTAGCGAGATCTAGTTCTCCATTATGGGGGAAAGTGAGTCCTTGTCTAGAAATGCTTTTATTTTTAGCAGGATGTTCCTGGTTTAAGATTGCTCTTAGTAAACAAACCAAGACAGGATCCATGCACTTATGGGCCATGGCTCCATGCAAAATGTTAAGTAAGCTATGTCAGTTTATAACCTAAATTCCCTCTGCTGTGTGATAATCTGCATACCTCACTTAAGAGACCTCATCAGTTACTGTGAAGCAAAGGCACATCTGATGTGGAATGAAAGAGGTAGGGAGCTGTGCCCAAGTCCCAGGCTTCTCTCAGCTTAATCTGTGCCTCCTGAATACTAGCATCTTTGAAATTCTCATTAAATCTGAGCATTGCACAAGAACTCTGATTCATCGGAGTCTGATTTGACAGTCTGATTTGTACATTATTTCCAGTGTCCTCTCTTGGTATTCTCTCTTAGGATGCACTCTAGTTAGTCAATGTTTTTCTTCAAATGTATCACCCAGAACACCAAACACACTAGGACAGATACACTAAGGTGCAAAATACTAAGGTGAGAGACTGTCTACAAACACAACTAAACTAAATTTCATATTTAAGACAGCAGATGAGTATCTCACATATCAAAATTAATATTAAGGTAATCCACTTAACTACTAGCGTGGCAAACCTCACCCATTCCCCCAATGACCTCAGCTTGAGACTCTGCTCTTAGTGATTAAGTACTGACTCCTTGCAACTATCATCTCCTTTTAAAGCTCAAAACACTTTTTTGTGTTTTTGAGATAGGGTCCCGCTTTGTCATTGAGGCTTAAGTGCAGTGATGCAATCATGGCTCACTGTAGCCACCACCTCCTGTGCTCAAGCAATCCTCCACCTCTACCTCTTGTGTAGCTAAAACTACAGGTGTGTGTCACCATGCCTAGCTAACTTTCATTTTTTGTAAGGCCTGGTTTTTTGTTTTTGATACTGAGTCTCGCTCTGTCACCAGTCTGGAGTGCAGTGGCATGACCCTGGCTTATTGCAACTTCCACCTCCCAGGTTCAAGTGATTCTCCTGCCTCAGCCTCCTGAGTAAGTGGGATTATAGGCACCCACCACCTCACTTGGCTAATTTTTTGTATTTTTAGTACAGACGGGGTTTCACAGTGTCAGCCAGACTGGTCTCAATCTCCTGACCTCGTGACCCGCCCACCTCAGCCTCCCACTATGACCGGCAGGCCTGGGTCTTACTATGTTGTCCTAACTGCGAAACATTTTTTTTTAAAGCAACTTTATTGGGATATACCTGACATACAATCAGTTGCACATATTTAAAACATAATTTGATAAGTTCTGCTATATGTGCCCACTTGAGAAAACCTCCCAACAGCTGGGCACAGTGGCTCACACCTGTAATCCCAGCACTTTGTGAGGCAGAGGCAGGTGGATCACCTGAGGTTGGGAGTTCGAGACCAGCCTGGCCAACATGGTGAAACCTCGTCTCTACTAAAAATACAAAATTAGCCGGATGTGGCAGCACATGCCTGTAATCCCAGCTATTCAGGAGACTGAGGCTGGAGAAACACTGAACCTAGGAGACAGAGTTGTGGTAAACCGAGATCACACCACTGCACTCCAGCCTGGGCAGTAAAAGTGAAACTTCATCTCAAAAAACAAAAACTAAAAAAAAAACAACAACAAAAAAACAAAAACAAGAGAGAGAAAACCTCTCCACAAACAAGACAATGAGCACATCCGTCACCTTCAAACTTTATAAGCAAGGCAACCATCCCCAGGCAACCACCAATCTGCTCTCTGTCACTACTGATTAGTCTGCATTTTCTTTTAAGAAATGAGGTCTTGCATACTCGAGTACATAGCTCACTGCAGCATCAGAACTCCAGGGCTCAAGTGATCCTCACACCTCAGCTTCCCAAGTAGCTATAATTACAGGCACACACCAAAATGCCTAAATTCTTTTTAACAAATTTTTGGTAGGGGTAGGGTGGTAGGCTAGGGTGGGGGGGTCTCGCTTTGTTGCCCAGGCTGGTTTGAAACTCCTGAACAAGCAATCCTACTGCCTTGGCCTTCCAAAGTACTGGGATTACAGGTGTCAGCCACCATGCCCAGCCTGTGTTTTCTTTTTCTTTTGTTTTAAAGAGATGCATCACACTATGTTGCCCAGGCTGGCCTTGAAGTCCTAGCAATCCTCCTGCCTTAGGCTCCTGGGTAGCTGGGACTATAGGTGAGTGCCACCATGCCTGGCTAGTGTGCATTTTCTAAATGTTCATGTCTAACAGATCCTACAACATGCACTTTATTGTCTAGCTTCTTTTGTTTGGCATAATGATTTTCAGAGACATCCATGTTTCGTATGCATCAATACTTTGTTCCTTTTTATTGCAGAATTCGATTCCTTTGTATGCATATGCCACATACTCATTCACCTGTTAAGAACATTTGGACTGTTTCTACTTTTGGGTTATTTCACATACAATTCTACATTCATGCACAAATCTTTGGATGAATGTTTGTCTTAATCTCTTTTTTTTTTGTGAGACAGAGTTTCACTCTTGTTGCCCAGCCTGGAGGTCAATGGTGTGATCTTGGCTCAACGCAACCTGTGCCTCCTGAGTTCAAGTGATTTTTCTGCCTCAGCCTCCCCAGTAACTGGGATTACAGGCACGCACCACCATGCCCGGCTAATTTTTATATTTTTAGTAGAGACGGGGTTTCACCATGTTGGTCAGGCTGGTCTTGAACTCCTGACCTCGTGATCTGCCTGCCTTGGCCTCCCAATGTGCTGGGATTACAGGTGTGAGTCACAGCACCTGGCCTTGTCTTAATCTCTTAAGTGAAAAACGCTAGGAATAAAATCACTAGACATATCTGTTTTTGTTTTGTTTTGTTAATCTCCTAACACATATCCTCACTGAATATGGTGTTTTACCTTTTAAGAAACTGCCAAAGTGGTTAACCATCTCTCTTTTTTTTTTTTTTGATGGAATTTTTTTATTCTTGTCGCCCAAGCTAGAGTGCAGTGGCACAACCTCAGCTCATTGCAACCTCTGCCTCCTGGGTTCAAGCGATTCTCCTGTCTCTGCCTTCTGAGTAGCCAGGATTATAGATGCGGTCTAGTCTTGAACTCCTGACCTCAGGCGATCCACCTCCTCAGTCTCCCAAAGTGTGGGGATTACAGGCATGAGTCACGGCACCCAGCCCCATTTCTTTTCTTTCTTTCTTTCTTTCGTTTTTTTTTTTTTTTGAGACAGTCTTGCTCTGTCACCCAGGCTGGAGTGCAGTGGCCCGATCTCAGCTCACCACAACCTCTGCTTCCCGAGTTCAAGTGATTCTCTTGCCTCAGCCTCCCAAGTAGCTGGAATTACAGGCGCACACCACCACGCCCAGCTAATTTTTGTATTTTTAGTAGAGACAGGGTTTCACCATGTTGGTCAGGCTGGTCTCAAACTCCTGACCTCATGATCCACCCACCTCGGCCTCCCAAAGTGCTGGGATTACAGGTGTGAGCCACTGTGCCAGGCCCGGCCCCATTTCATATTATGATAGCAGTGTATGAGAGTTCCAGTTCTTTCATATCCCAGGCAAAAAATTGGTATGGTCAGTTTTTAATTTCAGCCATTCGAATGAGCATATACTGCTATTTTGTTTGTTTTTTTTTTCATTTTCCTAACAATTAAATCCATCTGTCTTAAAACTCAATCTAGAATTGTGCTAAAAGTTGACATCAAGTTTATTGGACTATCTAGTTTTCAGCATGTATTTTTTGCTTGCTTTTGAAAAAGGAAATACTGGCCCATCTCGAATCTTCCGTTCCATTCAGTAGGACTTTTCTAAGTTTAATGACAACTCATTTACGATTACATATAATTTCAGTCCTAAAGGATAATTTATGCCTAAGTGGATCTCATTTAAAGAAGATAATCTCTCTCATTTATTACAATTTCTTTCTTTTTTGGGGGAGGGACAGGGTCTCGCTGTGTTACCCAGGCTGGAATGTAGTGGTGCCATCTTGGCTCACTGCAGCCTCGATATCCTGGGTTCAAGTAATCCTCCCGAGTAGTTAGGATTACAGGCACATGCCACCATGCCCAAGTAATTCTTGTATTTTTATTAGAGACTGGGTTTCACCATGTTGCCCAGGCTGATCTCAAACTCCTGAGCTCAAATGATCCACCCGCCTTGGCTTCCCGAAGTGTGAAGATTACAGGTGTGAGTCAACTGTGCCTGGTCAATCTCTTTTTATTATTTTATTTTTGTGGGCATGTGATAGTGTACATATTTATGGGGTACATAAGGTATTTTGATATAGGCAAACAATGTGTAATAAGATAATCCCTTTCAACATTACTTAATTTTATCCTTTCGGATAGTTGATAAAAAGGTACCGAGAATAAATTTGTTTTTGCTTGTTTGTTTATATGTTTTCCGTATCTCTCTGCAAGCACTGGGACTACCCTTCTTTGTTCTTATGGTCTAAAGACAGCCTTTTTAAAAAGCACCTCCTGGGTCCCAGCGAGGTGGCTCACACCTGTAATCCCAGCACTTTGGGAGGCCAAGCTGGGTGGATGACCTGAGGACAGGAGTTTGAGAGCAGCCTGGCCAACAGGGTGAAACTCATCTCTACTGAAAACACAAACATTAGCTGGATGTGGTGGTGCGTGCCTATAATCCAGCTACTCGGGAGTCTGAGGCAGGAGAATCGCTTGAGCCTGGGAGGCGGACGTTGCAGTGAGCCGAGATCACACTACTGCACTCCATCCTGGGTGACAGTTGAGTGAGACTGTCTCAAAAAAAAGAAAAAGAAATATGAAACATCAATTAGGCTTTGAGAATGACAGCTAAATTTTAAGTCATTTTCTGTTCCAAATACCAAATAAGATGTCTTATTAGAGATGGCAAGGGTGAAAGGGTGAACAGACATGGCAGTTTGAATTTCTTCATGTAAATTACAGACTCTAGCATTTTAATCCTCTTAATCAGTTGGCTGGCTTTCCTCTCATGGCTATACTAAATGGTCCTAAACACTTATGAATTATGCAAATACAGAGGGATTGGTAGATTACTGTTTTACAAAACAGTCAAGCAAAGAAGCCCAATAAAAAAATGTAGATAGATGGGGCATGGTGGCCTCCTGGCACTCTGGGAGGCCAAGGCAGGAGGATCACCTGAGGTCAGTAGTTTGAGACCAGAGACCAGCCTGGCCAGCACAATGAAACCCTGACTCTACTAAAAACACAAAAATTAGCTGCACGTGGTGGCAGGTGTCAGTAGTCCCAGCTACTCAGAGGCTGCGTGAGGTAGAAGAATTACTTGAACCCGGGAGGTAGAGGTTGCAATGAGCCGAGATTGTTCCACTGTACTCCAGCCTGGGCAACAGAGCGAGACTCCAACTCAATAAAAAAAAAAAGTAGATAATTTCTTAATCATCATGAAACTGGAAGCTGCAACTCTAATGGCCATTTTACCCCCTTTTTAGGTTCCTAATAATAAAATTTGAAATTTCCTTCATAATCCCCTAATAATAAGCCTCACGCTGATGGTACTAAATCATACTAATGAAACAGTAAAAAACATTGTAAAGAAAATTTCACAATAAATGTGATCAGAAAGGTAAAAAATATAGAATATATTCTATAAGTAAAAAATAATATATTCTTATTCATTTATAAGATTAGCAATTTCTTCTAAAGGGAAACAATTATAAATAAAAGGTAAAAACATTTTATAAACTCTGAGACAAGTTTTACAAAAGGAAAAGTTTGTGTGCTTAAAAAGAACATAAAAGAGACGGTAATGAACACGGAAATGAAGAGACAAGAGACAAATGTACGGATGCCATTTTTCCTGCTGCCTCCACTGCAGAGCTACTGACTTAACTATTACAAGAGAGATGCTACTTTATAGCAAATTAGATGATAAAAATGTTGAAGTCACTCTAACTAAATTTCCTGAACATAATAGCAATGAAGGTGATTTAGCTTGTATTTTGCAGCTACTCCATGATTAGCTAAAATTTAAAAAATATATAATCTCAAGTTACTGTGATGTAAGTATCAATTACTCTAGTCAAAATATAACAAATCATAATTTGTTATGTAAATATTAATTGCAAAAGTTTGCTTGCCAGTATTAAACTATATTACGCATTTATTTCAAATAATAAAAAAGCTTTTTAAAACATTTTATAACATTTGGACTACATAAAAACTTGTTTTAATTTAAATTCATTATTCTAGTTCATAAATATTTAAATGTAGAAAAGAATAAATTACCAAAAGCATTATCTTTTTCTTTCTCTGCAACTACTCACTTCGTTGGTGCAATATATTTTTCCCTAATGACTACAAGACCAGAAAGTTATTTCTGAGTACAAATTTGATACACAAAGAGATCTTTCACTTAAAAACTAAAGATTCCTATAAGGCAACACATTTCACATTTGTAGAAAAAACTGTTGCACCAGAAGGGCCAACACCCAAAAGCCAAATAAAGAAATAGAAATCAGAACAAAATATACTTTCTTTTTCAGACCACAACATACCACTGATGTTTCCTCAAATAATGTTCCAAAAACCGAACATTTTCCAAAATTCCAAATAAAGTTTAGAAGTGCTGAAAATTTACTTAATAACCAAGTACTCTGAGTTCTCATTTCATGCCTGCTAATATTTTTTAAATTTAATAACAATATATCCTTAAAAATTAAACTAAATGTTACATTTTAAGAAACAAGAATTTCAAATTCATTTACATAAAATTACATAAGCTACATGGTTTATAATCTACCTACTGTGAACCAAAAATATTCCTTTTAAAATATACAAAGTCTTATTTTGATCCATACACTTTGGAATTCCAGACCGTTGAAGTACTTATTTTCCAAAGCCCATGAATTTTTTTTAAGTAGCCTTTGATTTATTTATTTTCAATGCCTACATGTTCTATATGGGCCAGATGGGATGTAGAGCTGACAAAGGTGATAATGAATATTCATGTACTTCATGAAAGGGAGGAAGAAAAAAACTGATTATTTACTGTTGTGCAATCTGACCTTCAAAGAGAGATATTCTGAAACTTTCTTTTAGTTAACAAAAAACATGGTCCTAGTGTGTCAATGGAATATCATTATCTAGCAGTTGCGCAGGAACAGGGACCAAGGTATAAACTGAAGCTGCCATGTGCTGCCCTTCACAATTCAACAGACAGATCTGTAGTGGCTGTGTCCATGTGCACATGCCTTACAACTTGACGGCCTAATTACCTTTGGAAACTCTGCCAAGAAAAGCTGGTGATGGGGGGATGGAAGAGGAAGCTAAGAGCTTTTAAAGAAAAAGAGAATGAAGGAGATCTAAAACGTGGTAACTGAAATAGAAAAGTCTAGTTCACAGAACTAAGTAGTCCCTCGAAAAGCAAAAATGCTGGGATTTGTGAATCCCGGCAACAGTGGTGAATTAACATTTCCAGGTGCTCCGAGGACAACAGTCTTAGCAAAGATCTCACTCAGTACAACGCCAAATTTTGGGCCTCATTTTTTAAAAAGCTCTCATTTTTCCCACAGATAACCCTGGTTGAAGAAGGGGAGAGGTATGGCTTTCCTGAAAGCACCGTATGAAGCCTGGCTGGAGCCCGGGCTAGAGGCAAGGCCCACCGATGGCAGTGTCTGAGGAAGACTCAGCAATGCTCTGAACCCATCAAGGTTAACTCTCAATAATGAGTCTTTGCCAGCCCCACACTCCAGGATTCTTTTTTTTTTTTTTTTTTTTTTTGAGATAGAGTCTCACTCTTTGGCCCAGGCTGGAGTACAGTGTCAGGATATCAGCTCACTGCAACCTCTGCCTCCCGGGTTCAAGCGATTCTCCTGGCTTAGCCTCCTGAGTAGCTGGGATTACAGGCATGTGCCACCATGCCCAGCTAATTTTTGTATTTTTAGTAGAGACGGGGTTTCACCATGTTGGGTCAGGCTGGTCTCTCAACTCCTGACTTCATGATCCGCCCGCCTAGGCCTCCCAAAGTGCTGGGATTACAGGCGTGAGCCACCGTGCCCGACCACACTCCCGGATTCTAATTGGTATATGGGTGGTATCACTGCAGCAAAAAGTGTTATACTGCACAATTTTGATCTCAGTGTAAAGGATAAGTTGCCTGACAAAAGCAGGGGTAAAATTTAGGCATCATCTGTTTGAGGTTGTTCTAGTGGGGAGAACATCTTAGATGCAACTTATTGTGGAGTTTTCCTTGATCATCCTTACTAAGAGGCAGACTCCCGCTCCTTGTGCCTCGCCATCCCTGTCTCTTTCTATCGTCTTAACCTGCTTTATCCTCCTTGGTAGCCATTCCCCCAATGCGCCTTGGTGTACTTCTCATATGCCTCCCAACACCAGAATGAAAGCTCCCAAGAGAGGAGGGACTTTGGGTAACTGCTGCTTCGTTCTGCACACAGACGCACCTAGTGTGAAGCAGGTAAATGATAAATATTTGTCAAATGATTGTGTAAATGAATGTGGGAGCCCAGTGTTGGACTTGTCTAAGGTAACTGTGGCAGCTACCATATACAACAAAATCTAACATTCTATTAATTCTAAGATGCACCATTATTTTACTTATCACTAAAGTGATAAGAAATGCTGTCAATTATCACAGGATTCCATGGACTCTAAGAAGCAACTTGAGCTGAGAAATGTTAAAATGTAAAAAAAATTTACAGAATTGACCTAAATACATCTAAAGGAGTATCTGAGAGCCTATATTCTCTTCATATCCTGTTTCACTGTCTGCAAATATGTGCATTTGTCTCTTTCCCTCTCAGTAGGAGATAAGTTCCATGAGGGCAGGACGTTTTCCCGTTTAGTACTGTAGCCTCAGGACCTGGAATAGAATAGTACCTGGCACACAGCAGATGCTCAATAGGTATATGACAAATCAACTATGAATCCCTAAAGTAAGAGCTTGGTAGAGGGGGAAACGGTTTTGAGGGACCATCTTGTATGAAGGGGAAAGAGCAAACAACAAAAATGGAGAGGGATATGGAGAAGGGCCGGTGCGATTTTCAAGTGATGGCATCTGAGCCTCCTCCTGGGCTGTGTCAGTCACTATCCTTCTTTCCTTCCCTACCTGGTGCTTGCTGGCAGAACCTTCATGCTAGAAGTCAAGGTACTTATACATTCTTACAAATATATATGATTTAAAACATGTAAGGGGCCAGGTGCAGTAGCTCACACCTGTAATCCCAACACTTTGGGAGGCCGAGGTGGGTAGATCACCTAAGGCCAGGGCTTCGAGACCAGCCTAGCCGACATGGTGAAACCCAGTCTCTATTAAAAATACAAAACTAGGCAGGCACAGTGGCTTACGCCTGTAATCCCAGCACTTTGTGAGGCTGAGGTGGGCAGATCATGAGGTCAAAAAATCGAGACCATCCTGGCCAACATGGTGAAACATCATCTCTGCTAAAAATACAAAACTTAGCTGGGTGTGGTGGCGAGCACCTGTAGTCCCAGCTGCTTGGGAGGCCGAGACAAGAGAATCCTTGAAGGCAGAGGTTGCAGTGAGCCAAGATCTTGCCACTGCACTCCAGCCTGGCGACAAAGCAAGACTCTGTCTCAAAGAAAAAAAAAATAAGCTGGGTAGTGATGTGTGCCTGTAATCAAAGCTGCTCCAGAGGCTGAGGTGAGAGAACTGTGTGAGGCAGAGGCTGCAGTGAGCCAAGATCCTGCCACAGCACTCCAGCCTGGCCAACAAAGTGAGACTCCGTCCCAAAAAACAAAACAAACACCACATAAGGGATAAAATTATCCTACCACTGAATGCTTTAACACCATCCAACCCTTACCCTCTTGTAGGTCAAAAAGAATTTAGAACCTATAAAGCAAAGTTGCTCCTTAAACTGGGTAACTCACAATCAGCTATAAATACAGGACCAGGGTGGGCAGTTTCTTACCTGCTGTTTATTGCCTTTTCTTGTTAACATGACAAACGGCATTGTGTCTGCAGACTCAGCCTCTCCTTCCCCACCTCCCAGTGGGGGCCCTTTCCTCAGTTGGCTTTTGAGATGCAAAGGAATGGCAACATCAAGTTGGTGTACTTTAACAGATTCACCACTTCTTTGCTAAAAGAAATTAAAAGGGACATAATAAATACTCCAAGATATATATATGGATACATGTCAATATAAATAAAGACTCATTCAATGCTGTATTTCTTAAAACACAACAGTCATAAGAGCCATAACAGTCAACAATCACAACCACCATAATACTCCTTCTGAAACACGGATAAACCCAAGGAATATTTCTCCCCTCCACTTAACACCTCTGCCTATGACACGGAAGGAATTGTGGGACTTGGCTGCTGCTGACGGCTCCAGCCTCTCCCAAGCAGCGAGTGCTGTGGGTTCTACCGAATTCCCCTGTTCCGCAAACATACTCCGCCCTTCTATTCATCCTCCTAGACCACATCTTCCTCTGTAATCACCAGGCAGGGTGGGCTCATCACTGCATCCCTTTCTCCAGGGCTCCCCAGCAGGGCGTCACCCACAGCAGGCACTCATGGAGTGCTGAAGAATGAATGAAATCTATGACCATTTGATTAATTCCTTGGTTGGTAATATCAATTATTTTTAACATTGACACTGAACTTTCCAACCAATTAACGAAATGAAGCTTCACTGAAGACTTGCCATGTGTTACAGGCTTGGAGATAGTAATGGTAAAAATACTTGGCCTCTACCCTCAAAGAGCTCATAAAAAACTTGTTAAGACAGATATAGCAACAATTTTGATGACACCTCACAGGGGTCATCCACCTGTGGAGGAGACGAAGTGACTACCTGTGCCTGGCTGGGAGTGGCTGCGTGCCTTTCACGAAAGGCTGAAAAGAAATGGCACATTTAAGAATGTGAAAGACTTCATCAGACTTCTTCCAAGCAGATGGTAAAAGAGCAGTTTGGGTGATGTGGAGGGAATCGAAGCAGGGGAAGAACAGGTGCAAAAGCAAGAACATGAACTGGCAGGGTGCACTTAGGGAACTGAAAACACAAGACTGATTAATGAGCAGCAAAGAGCTGAATGTTCCTCAAAGCTAGGGAGGGAATGCTGAAAGGGCCCAAGTCTTGGAAACTGCTCTCCCACCATTTAAACAATCTTCTGAT
This sequence comes from Leontopithecus rosalia, assembly GCA_028533165.1. Lineage (NCBI taxonomy): Eukaryota > Metazoa > Chordata > Mammalia > Primates > Cebidae > Leontopithecus > Leontopithecus rosalia. The sequence continues at coordinate 10,259,538 of CM052669.1, forward strand.
ACAGGCCCTACAGATTCAAGAGTTTGCAAATCAAGTAAAATCGTGTTTTATTGTTTGTTTTTTAAGCTCCAATTTATCAGAATCTGCTTGAAGTCTTCACAGTTTCATAAGATTTAAAAAGACTTTTTACTTAAAATTCAAAAGGAGCATGATAGACAAATATTATCTTCCTGATTATAAAATTAACATATTCTCTTCATAAAATATTTAAATACAAAAACGTGTTAGTAAGTATGTCCACACTACTCCTCCAGATACTTCCCTGTGCCTCAACCCCAAGATGCAACAACTATGAACACTGGGAGTATGATCTTCTGGAGTTTTTCTCGCATATACTAACATACACGTATAAACACAAGCAATCACTATGCATACTGTTGTATACTAAACATACACATTTTTTCTTCTGTTTAATCTCATTTCTTGGGCAACTTTCTCTTGAGTATATACAGTACTAATTACATTGATATGCCCTTATTATTTAATTGATTATTGACAGACAATCAAGATTCTTTTTTAATGCTCCTTCCCACACACAGAAGGACTTTCTTTCCTACCACAATGTGACATCTTTATATATTTAGCTTTATAAAGAGAATTACTAACTAGGGGTAAATTTTTAGATCAACTGGCAAGCCCACTTGACAGGTTTACTGAATTTCCCTCTAAAAAGGCTGGACCGATTGACATTTGCAAATACCTTTGCTGAAACAAAACCACACTGGGTACTATCACTTTGTAAATCTCAGTATCTGATGGTCTGATAAATGAAAAGGTTCATCTTAATTTGCACACTATTTTATTACTCATGAGCTTGGGCATAATTTTGCCATTACCTTTCACACAATTAAAAAAAAATAGGTCATTCATAGTTTCTCATTGGTTTCCTATAGAAGTATTAGCCCTTTGTGTAGACCATAAATATATTCTTCCTGGCCTGTCATTTCTTCACGTTTCTTATAGCATCCTATGCTAGAAGACAACACAGTAAAATGGTTGAGAACAGACTCCACCACTTCCCAGCCACGTAAGCCAGTTTCCTGTCTTTCCAAGCCTCTTGTTTCTTCAACTACAGCAAAAGAATGCTAACAGTGTCTGACAGCACTGTGCAGAGAATAGATGTAAAGCGCTTTATGCAGGGCCTAATAGCCTTCAAAATTATTGAAGTGTTTGATAGATTTGCAGTTAATTCTGGAGTGGAAATACAACAGAAAGTCTGCTTTATTTTTGTTTATTGCCTGTGTTCCCTTAACTGACTTGCAACGCTATCTTCATCATATTATTAAAGTGTCATGTTTTGGGTCTATTTTGGATTCTCCTCAGTCTCATTCATCTATTCCTGTATCAAACTATTATTGTCAGTTTAAAATGTTTTCATATCTTGTAGAGCATTTCACTCATTTCCCAGAAATCTGTTAGCTATTTTGCCTATTCTTACAGATGTTTTCAGAAATAATTTTAAATTCATTCTGCATTGATCTCCCTGTTCTTCTCTTTCCCCTGCAAAAACAAAACAAAACATCTTCCTGGTGTGAGATAATTAGGATTACACTAAGTTTAAGCGCTTGATTTATGAAGAATTAATATCTCTAGGATACTGCATCTTCCTATGACAATTTCATCAAAACAGACTGTATAGTTGTTCAGTATTTTGATAATGCTTAAAAACTAGGGCTCAATATAGGATTAAATTTTTCTCCAGCACAAGAAGCACATCTGCAAAAATGTGAATCCAAACTTCCCTCCTGCTTGATTACATCTTCCCATCCTTCCAGCTTGCTTCTTCAAAGAACTGTCAATAAGCAAAGATTATTGGACCGTATCAAAATCTTAAGTTCCTTTGACTTCAGCAGCTTTTCTACCTTATTTCTAAATGTTAGGATTCTTCAGGTCTCAATCCTGACCCTGCTTCTCTTCTCTCTCCACACTACACCAGGATGACTCACTTGTTCCCACGCTTTAAATATACTCCACCAATCACGTTTATGTTTTCACTCCACATATCCCTCTAATATCCATTTTGACATCTCACAGGCTTCTCAAACATAACATGGCCAAAGGGGAACTTTTGCTCATTGGTCCCTTGTTTCCTGTCCCAGAGATTAGCCAGTGGCCCAATCCGGAAAATCAACTACTATCTTTGACCCCTCGCCCCCTACACACCCACATCCAATCCAGCACCAGATAAGCCAGGTTGTTGTATCACCTAAATAGCTCAAATCCAGACTTCTCTCCATGTGCCTTGCCGTAAGCTACACAGTTGAGCATCATCTCTCACCAGAGTCACCACAACAGCCTTCTCCCAGGCTCCCTGCTTTTAGTCTTGTCCTGGTGGTTACCCCTGCCTTCCCACATAGGATCACACCCTGCCGCCCTCTATTAGTGCTGGCCTTCTTTTCGTTTTTCAAATACAGGTTCTTTTCTCCCTCAAGACCTTTGACAGATTGTTCCCATTTTCCCTTCAATTTTCTCCTGGATGGATGGCTCCACTTGACTTGCCCCGTTTGAAATTCATGATCTCAGAGACGTCTTCCCCACCTCCTATCCTACCTAGGAAGGCCCTTCCCTTACTCTCCAACAAAGCATTCTGCTCTTAGCATTAACACAATTTGAAATGATGTATTTGTTTAGCTGTTAAATATCTACCTTCCATCAGAACAGGAACCAGATCAGTTGTATTTACCACTTTATACTTAGCCTGATGCACACTGCTGGGCACATATTAGGTACCCAATAAACATATCGAGTGGCAGAGTAAATGGCTATTGAATCATATAAGATGGGAAATTTCTCAAAGTAGAAAACTAGTCTCTCCTCCCAGGGATTATAATGATTATGTTTTATTTGATTGCTTGGGCTCCTAAATGACATAAATGTAAGATTTATTTCATAAATTAGGAGCTTTCTGGGTATATGAAGACATATTATTTTACTATATAGAGGAAGAATTAGATCTCCTAAGACACCTATAACACTAATTTGCACTTGATCATACCTTTGGCTGTAGCAGCATCAAGGAAAGTAAAATCCATTATTTCAACTCTAAAGGACTGCTCCATGAGCATATAAAGACTCCATAATATCTTCTACCTTAAAAACGTCCAGTATCCCCACTCCCTCACTTCCCATTTTCCATCAAACCCACCCCAATGGGGCCTGTGTCCTGCCATTTGAACAAATCCACTCTTCAAGTCACCAAGGGGTTAACAACAAGTGCATATACGGTTGAAGTTAACAGTCTAAGATTTTGCCTCTAACTCTAAAAAATACAGTTACTTCAAATTACTGTGGTGTTCAAAAAGCTGCTAGATGGTATTCTTTAGAAAATCCAGTTTATTAATGCTATAAATACATTAAACAACTAGTATTTCTTTAAACATTAAATAACGAATATTTTTCCATGAACACAGAAGCTATTCAACTAATAAATGTAAGAATTTACTAAATTAAATGACCCCCAAATGTCTACATTCTGCATGGTTTGCCATCCAAACAAACTGCAAGAAAGAAGTCTTAGAAATGACTTAATAGACTGGGTGTGGCAGCTCACACGTGTAATCCCAGTACTTTGAGAGGCCAAGGCAGGTGGATCACCTGAAGTCAGGAGTTCAAGACCAGCCTGGCCAACATGGTGGAATCCTGTCTCTACCAAAAACACCAAAATTAGCCTGGGGTGGTGGCATGCACCTGTAATCCCAGCTACTTGGGAGGCTGAGGCACAAGAATCCCTTGAACCCGGGAAGTAGAGGTTGTAGTGAGCCGGGATCACATGACTGCACTCCAGACTGGACAACAGAGCAAGTCTGTCACGGAAGGAAGGGCAACCGGGAGGGGGAGGGAGGGAAGGAGAGAGGGAGGAAGGAGGGAAGGAAGGAGGGAGGGAGGGAAGGAGGAAGGAAGGAAGGAGGGAGGGAGGGAGGGAGAGAGGGAGGGAAGGAAGGAGCAAATATTGGCAGAATGAAATTATTCTGTTCCAAATCTTGTGTGTGTTGCATTTTCTCCGACTCTACCTCATGCAAATCAGGATGTGGGATGCAGGAAGGACAAGCGGCTGCAAGCTGTCTACACACAATCTAGCAAAAGCTGTGGCAGAAGAGACAGAGACACTTAGATAGGAGAGGACTTCAAAGGAACCAGAATGTAATGGGCCGCAATGTTTTGTATTGAGAAGTCTTTGGAAAAAAAGATGTTGAATACCTGCAGATTTTCTAGCATCATTTTATCCAGAGCTTGAATGAAGTCCTCATCTTCTACACAAGGTACATGCTTAAGTCCACCGCCTTTAATCATTACCTCCTTATTAAAACAGAACAATAAAATCAGACCAGAAATTTTAATTGTAATGTTTTCTAGGGCAAAAAGCCTTTTAGTATTGATAACTTGTTCAACATAACTCAAGGAGTAAAGTGAGTAAAATATCTAACATTATTCAATGTTAAAAGAACTTAAAGAAAATGGTTAGGAAAACAAATTGAAAATGAATTTCTAAAGAAATATTTTTCATAATCAAAAGAAACAAAATCTAAAGTTTTTGTTTCTTTTGATTACTACTAAAATTAATTAAAGTACTTTGTTTCTTTTAATTATTGCTGCAATTCAAATACTATAAAAATGTTGCACAATTTTAAAAAGTAAAATTTTTCAGCCATACGTACGGTATTCTCTTCATCAGTTTCATTTTCCTTATTGGAATCTGTAAGGTAATCTGTATTCTCTTCCTCCTCCTCTTCTCCATCATCATCATCATTATCAGAACCCTCCTGAAATTACAGAACATGAGAAGATTAAAGCACTTTGAGAAGCATAATCATACTTTACATGCCTTAAAAAGATTTCAAAACTTCTGTGTAATTGTTAATTGTTTATTATTCTCAAGTTTTAGCTCTTTATGTAGTCTACTTTCAATAGGAGGGCAAAGTCAGCTGGCAACATTCAAGATAAATCAGTTGTGGAAAACCCATCTCACTACCTTCAGCTGATCTAACAATACAGAGATCGGCTATAGAAGCTCTTCCTTGAATTCCACAAAGAACAAGTTTCCTGAGCCTTTTGTGTTCTCCTCCTGAAACTAATCTAGAGAGGCTGAAGGTCCCACAGTTCTTTAATACCCATCCAATGGCAATGGAAACCAACAAAAGTTCAAATGGAACAGTATTACCAGCTGAAAACAATGATACAGCATTACCTTTATAAAGCACTTCACTTTGGAAGGTGTTTCATACAATTCATTTTGTTGGCTCTACCCAGTTCAGAGGATGGAAGGCCAAGCTTTATTGTTCCCATTTTATACGTGAAAAAACTGAGGCTCAGAAAAGTGAAGTTACTTGCCCAAAGGCACACTGCTATTAAGCAGAAGAGCTGGCCGTTCAGCTCCCCCTAACTGGTGGTTCTCAAGGACTACCTCAACCCACCCTCAGTCAGTCCCTCCTGCCATCCACTTTCATCAGCTGAAATTTCTTGTCAAACAGATGGGGCAGAGCCCTGACAAATTTTCAAAGGGCATAGGACAGAGTGCAGCTTCGTTTACCCCTCCAACCCAGTATCACAAGTCACCCCCATGTGATTCCATAAGAGTTTAAAAAAAAAAAAAAGACTAAACCCAGCTGCTTCTCACTGTGTCAAGATGACCAAATAATTCCGGAAACAAATGACTTAAATGTCTTATCTTTAATACATTATCTTTAGTGTATGTAGCAATTAATTCCAAAACCCCAAAAGTGTATAGACAGCTGAAGATTTTGAGTTCCTAAAATGAAAACATCTCAAAAATGTATACCAATGGCTGGATGCCATGGCTCACACCTGTAATCCCAACACATTGGGAGGCTGAGGTGGGGGGACCACTTGACAGGAGTTCAAGACCAGCATGGGCAACATGGCGAAACTGTTCCTACTAAGAAGACAAAACTTGGCCAGGTGTGGTGTTGAGTAATCCCAGCTACTCGGGAGGCTGAGGCAGGATAATCACTGGAACCTGGGAGGCAGAGGTTGCAGTGAGCTGAGGTCACACCACTTGCACTCCAATCTGGGCGACAGAGTGAGACTCTATCTCCCCCAAAAAAGAAAAATGCTGGCTGGGCGAGGTGGCTGACACCTGTAATCTCAATACTTTGGGAGGCTGAGGTGGGTGGATCACAAGGTTAGGACTTCAAGACCAGCCTGGCCAAGATGGTGAAACCCTGTCTCTACTAAAAATACAAAAAACCAGGCATGGTGGTAGGCACCTGTAATCCCAGCTACTCAGGAGGCTGAGGCAGGAGAATCGCTTGAACCCATGGGACAAAGGTTGCAGTGAGCCGAGATCATGCCACCACACTCCAGCCTGGGCAACAGAGTGAGACTCCATCTCAAAAAAAAAAAAAGATAAAAATGTACATCAATATATAACCTCCCCCCATGCATTAATGTTTTTTGAATTAATTTTATAATTCAAAATTAAATTTGCAATAGAGGAGCTCTTAAATTTGCTCTTGAAAAAATGAATTCTTTGTTAACACTTAAAAGACATTTGTCATTCAAAAGCTAGGCTAAAATACATTAAGTTTCCCCCCTCCCCATCCATCCTTGATGTTTCATATTATTCAGGGAACGTAACATGCATTAATTTTTCAGATTAAAATTTTGAAGAAGAATTTCATTTGTCCTAATCCCAGTGTATGCTGATATAATAATGGGTGGAATTAAGAAGTGCTCATCAATGGACCACAAAACCTAAGCAGGCTACGGAAGCAAGAGGAACAGCTGCCTTAGTTCAAACACTGGCTCTGCCACCACCTACTCTTTGATCTTGGGTAAATTATTCAACCTATCTGTGCCTTCGTTTCCCACCTACTGCAAGGGTAGTATGAGAAATGGTAATACAAATACAGTGCTTAGGGCAGTAACCATGAATAATAAATGCTCGGTAAATAACTAATTTATTGCTATTTTAAGAATGAATCTTGTACTTTGTTGATATATAATGCTAGAGAAAACTGGAGTTATCATAGACAAACATTTAATTTAAACAGTTATCTTTAATTTATAGAGCTGATATTTAAGGGAAAATGTTCTGGTTGTTAGATGCTAAGAATAACTTCAAAAGATCAAATAGAACTTTAAATAGATGAGGACCAAGATAAAAGTAGAAGACAGCATTTATTTTTAGGAGCTGAATTCTAACCCTTCTGTCTTGAAGTAAATAACTGTAGAATATCTATTGCTCTTATTACTTCATAATCAATGCACTTTCTTTCTTTAGTAAATTTCTCCTCCTGTTTGGAGGGTGATCATGGGAAATTGGTCTTGGAGTGAAAGGGGAAGTGAACTATTCCAACTTCAGTTCTCACAAAGTGAACCACGGTCCCATCTCACTTCTCCCAGATACAACACATGGATCTTCACTCTGCACACTTTGTTTGTATTTTTAAGTAGCAAACACATGTATCGTGTGCAATATGCGTTCTCCAACTGGAAAAGTAATGGTTACAAATGATATAACTACCAAAATGATAAAGTTCATGTTTAAAAAGGAGAAAATGCACTTAGAGGAGGAAACATATAACTCTTCAAATGAGAAATTAATAAGAAAATGAGCGTTCCTTAATGTTGTATTTACCAAGGATGCTGGATTTATTAGATACTGCTTATGTAATTAGTGCAGTAGCAAAATCCAAAACAACCATAAGATTAGTTTGAAAATATGAAATGGAAATACTTTCTCATTTCCCTTTGTTATAAATACTTCATAAGCCAACTTAAATTCTATTACTGAATGTTTCTATTACAACCTCATTTTGAAAACAAAGCAATATAATATGTCCATCTAGTATACTGAAGCCAATTAAGGAAACACTCCAGTTCTGTATTTTTACCAACTCATTTATATCTACAGAAGTTCTATGGTTGTAAAGAAAAAGTGGTAGGAAATAACATAAATAATGGTACATTTCCACTGCCTATAAATACCAGCCAATTAGGAAAACTGTACATTACTGCCTATACTGTCTTTTCACAACCAATCCTTTTTAACTAACAGCAAAGCCATTTGTTACACAGTAAAACGGCTTGAGGGTTAAAGAAAACACAGCCTTACAGATTCTTATATCTGACTGTAGAAAACTTTAATCACCTTAAATTATGAGTTCTTTCTCTTTAATTCTAATGAAGCTTTTTTAAAAAATCCAGTTTGCAAATCTATCTTATGAATGCTATAAACAATTAACATTCCTTTAAATATTAAACCCACATTCTCAAAATATTTACATTCCATTTACTCAGATAAGTAAAAACTTTAAAACTGAAATTAAATTTCCCCAAAACACTTAAGTATTGATTACAAATTTAAATTTTCAACATTTAATTAAAATAATACTTTCAGTGAAAAATTGCTAATTTCATGACTTACATTTTATTTTCATCAGTATTTCTATTGGTATCTTTACTCATTCTAATTTTTGAAACTCTCTTGTTTTGTTTCTTCTATACCCCAACCCAGTCCCCAATCTACCTCCAGATTATGAAGCAAATCCTGGATATCCTTTAATTTTGATCACTTTTTTTTTAAATGTAAAGAAGCAGGGTCTCACTAGGTTGCCCAGGCTGGACATGAATTCCTGGGTTCAAGCAATCCTCCTGCCATAGCCTCCTGAGTAGTTAGGACTACAGATGTACAGATTTTCATGAAACTTTTAAACATAAGTGAGTTTGAAAAAAAAAAAAAACTGAAAAATCAGAGGTCAAATGTGGTGGCTCACGTCTGTAATCCAAGTATTTTGAAAGGCCGAGGCGGGAGGATCACTTGAGGCCAGGATTTCAAGACCAGCTTGGCCAAGATGGTGAAACCCCATCTCTACTAAAAATACAAAAATTAGCTGAGTGTGGTGGCACACACCTAAAATCCTAGCTACTTGGGAAGCTGAGGCACAAGAATTGCTTAAACCTGGGAGCTGGAGAGTGCAGTGAGCTGAGACTGTGCCACTGCATTCCAGCCTGGGCGACCGAGTGAAGACCGTCTCAAACAACAACAAAACCCAAAGAATTAAAACTGCTAGTTTTAATCATACAGAAATGACATTTTGCTAAGACAGAAATAGTAAAAGAGCAATTTCAAATGGTTTCACTTAATAGAATCAGAGATGCAAAAAGGGCATATCAATTACTGTGGTATGTGTTGAATTTCAGATTTCATATAACCAAGAGATCTGGGAAAAATAAAGCAAAGCTCATTAATATCTAGCCAGTAATTTTGTTTTAAAGAGTATAAAACCCACTAACTAAAAAGTACATATTCAACAGTGAGATTAAGATACACAAGAAGTGGAGTGCAATGGCTCACACCTGTAATCCCAGCACTTTGAAAGGCTAAGGGAGGAGGACTGCTGGAGCCCAGGAGTTTGAGACCAGCCTGGGCAATATGGCAAGATCCCCATCTCTACCAAAAAAAAAAAAGTAATTAGCTTGGCATAGTAGCATGTTCACATGGTCTCAGCCACTCATGAGGCTGAGGTGGGAGGACTGCCTGAGCCCAACAGACTAAGTGGCAGTGAGCTATGATCACACCACTGAGCTCTCATCTTGGCCACAGAGAGAAACCCTGTGTCCAAAAGGCGAAAATACACGGAGATTAAATAATTATTTTCTTTAAATTGCTTATTAAATAAAAATGCCATAATCAGCATTTTATTACTTTCTTTAAAAACTTTTAAGCAATGGATTTTATAACAGAAACATACTACTACATTTACTATCATACAACTAAGGAGGAGGCCAGGTGCAGTGGCTCACGCCTGTAATCCCAGTACTTTGGGAGGCTGATCACCTCAAGTCAGGGGTTGGCGACGAGCCTGGCCAACATGGTGAAACCCTGTCTCTACTAAAAATACAAACATCAGCCAGGCATGGTGGCAGGCACCTGCAATGTCAGCTACTCAGGAGGCTGAGTTAGGAGAATAACTTGAACTCAGGATGCAGAGGTTGCAGTGAGCCAAGATCATGCCACTGCATTCTAAACTGGGCAACAGAGCAAGACTCTGTCTCGGGAAAAAAAAAAAAAAAAAAAGAAAAAAATTAAAAGTAACAACTAAGGGGCTGGGCACAGCGACTCATGCTAGTAATCCCAGCACTTTGGGAGGCCGAGGCAGGCAGATCACAAGGTCAAGAGACTAAGACCAGCCTGTCCAACATGGTGAAACCCCATCCCAATAAAAATACAAAAATTAGCCGGGTGCGGTGGTGGGCACCTATAATCCCAGCTACTTGGGAGGCCGAGGCAGGAGAATCACTTGAACCTGGGAGGCAGAGATTGCAGTGAGCTGAGATCGTGCCACTGCACTCCAGCCTGGGCAACAGAGCAAGACTCTGTCTCAAAAAAAAAAAGAAACAACTAAGGAAGAGGTCTTATGTATTAAAAAAATTTGGGCTCATATAATCAAAATACTCTTTTACAAATGTACTCTATGTTGCTATAAATATAACAGTCATCACCTCTTCTTCTGGCTCATTTACTTCACTTTCATTTCCAGATTGTTCTTCTGTTTCAGCCCCTCCTTCTTCTTCTTCTTCATCCTCTTCAAGATTTTCTCCTTCTGTCATAGAATCTTTTGCATCTTTGTCATTTACTAGGCCTTGAAATGAGGGGGTGGAAATGGAAAAATACATTAAAAATAGATATAGGCTAGTTTTCTCTGCTATATCAGTTCATGTAAAAGTATATATTTAGAATTTAACAACCATTTTCTCAGAACGAAAGTAAAAGAATTAAAAACTACTGTGAGAAACATTTTAAAAACTAAATGTGTAGACCTACATTTCAACTAACAAAAAGCAAGATTATATTGGATAATCTTGTATATCTCAGTCTCGGAAGAAGGTAGAAAACAGTAGCGCTAAGGTACAGTCTCAGCCATATGTAAGATACAGCCATACTCTTTACCAACTGGTATTTAAGGAGCCTCCAAAAACTCAAAGACATAAAAAAGATCATGCTGCTTTAACAGAGAAATCATATTAGGCTATAAAACTGAATTTATGCAAATTAAGGGGGGGAAGAGGGCAAAAAGCTATAGCAGTTTTGTCACCATACAGCCTAATTTTTTTCTTTAGTAACAGCATTCTGCTGATTTACTACCCACTACAGTGATCCCACTGATTTACTACCCACTACTCTCTCCTGAGCCCTCCCCTGCAGCTGGCTCAGACTTCTGCCACAGAGCACACTGCTTTGAGATCTTGCTTGTTCACTATCCTTTTTAACAGAGAATACCCTTTAATATACACTTTCAAATCCCATACACTCTTCACGTTCAGTTTCAGTTTTACTTCCTGAATAAACTGTCAATGAGTATTTTAATCTATTACTTTTTCTCCTATTTGCTCCTAACGCATGTGGAGAACTTGTAGCACCCTACATTTTGTGACATACCATGTTTTTACTTTTTTCTGATGAACTCATAAATATTACATCAGATTGTAAGAGCCTTGAGGACAAAGAACTTGTCTTCTATGTTCAAAACTTGAAAGGCCATATATTAATAAATACATAGTAGGTGTTAAATAAATAACTGTTCACTCACAGAATCTTAGAGGATTTAAGCAGGAAGAAACTTCAGTGATGATGTGATTTAACCCTCTCATTTCATGAATGCTGGTTTGAACACTTCCAAATCAGAATTAAGTAATATTGCCTATTACCATTTTAGTTTTATTCTTAAATTAAAATAAAAATCTGAGCCAGTAATCTTATCTATCCTGAGAAAATCAGAGGTATACTAAAAATAAAAATGTTATTTACAGTGGTATAAAACTGGAATCAACCTAAGAGTGAAACAGCTGTATTAAGTAAATTATGGCACACTGATATAAATGAATACTGCCAATTAAAAAAACAAAAATAAAGCTTTAAAAAATATGTATAATATCAAGAAAAAATTTCATAATGTGTTACGTAGAACCAATCAGTTATAAAATCAAACATAAAAAATTTAAAAAGTAGAAAAATATGTATCAAAATATTAACATATGAGTATCTTTCTGTAAGGAATACTGGTATGGTTTTCTTGGTGTTTTTTAAAACTACTGTCATAAACTTTTCAAAATACTATTAAAAATTATTTTTAAAATATAAGAAAATGGTTTTAGTGTTTTCCAATTAACTATTATGTTAACATTAGGATACTATAAAACTAACATGAGACAATGAATTTGCAGGTGTTTGAAAACAAAAAACTACGAAAGGCACAATACTGTATTATCTTCTGGTTTATCAGTAAGAAACTGATTTAACATAGATTTTTCTGCATACATCTTCTTCCTGATATTTAGGCTCTAAAACCAGGAAGCAAATGGAGACTTGGGAGTGTAACAATTGCAGCTGCTACCATCTTTAGAGTTTCATTCATAAACAGTGATCTATTTTTCCCTCCATATTCTAAACAAGGAGAGAGTCCTCACAAGAAGCCTGCAGTCCTTTAGCCTTTCGATCTACAAAAGACAAAGCATAACTGTTCTCATTTCTGTCACCAAACTAGGTGTCACACTAATATATACTCATGTCCACTATATGAGGACAATGAATGTCCACCATTCATTGAGGTTTTGGGGAAACAAGGCTAAGACTTAACCATTTTCCAGGGATCCAAAGTAAGTGAAGTAAGTTCATAAATACTCTGCTTGATATGAGACCATGCATTCAATTAGAAATTTGAAAAGGAAAAGAAAGTAACCTACACATTTGGAAAAAGATTCAAAGAACAAAAAGAATCACACATGCCATTATGCGTTAAGCAGTAGGAAAAGTTAATACTTGCATAATCAGTAGTAGCACCTACAAAACCTTTACCATAAAAAGCGGTTCTTCAGATATGCGATGTAGTAAATTTGTATAATTAGTGTAACTGGTGAAGGTAAAGATCCCATAATAGACATAAATGTACCAAGTTACAGTGGAAAATCAAATACTAGCTTAATAGTCTGAAAATGTGTCACTTTATTTTTATTTATTTATTGTTTTTTAAAACAGAGTTTTGCTCTTATTGCCTAGGCTGTAGTGCAATGGCGTGATCCTGCACTGCAGCCTCCACCACCTGGGTTCAAGAGCTTCTCTTGCTTCAGCCTCCTGAGTAGCTGGGATTATAGGGATGCACCACCATGCCTGGCTAATTTTTGTATTTTTAGTAGAGATGGGATTTTGCCACATTAGCCAGGCTGGTCTCGAACTCCTGACCTCAGGTAATCGGCCCGCCTTCGCCTCCCCAAGTGCTGGGATTACAGTCAGGAGCCACTGCCCCTAGCTAAAATGTGTCACTTTAAAATGACTACAATAAAACATGTAAGAATTATTAGCATGTAAACCAGATTGGTATGGCTATACCTTGTACTGGTTATTTCTTTTTTTTTTTGAGACAGAGTTTCGGTCTTATTACCCAGGCTGAAGTGCAATGGCACAATCTCAGCTCACTGCAACCTCAGCCTCCCGAGTAGCTGGGACTACAGGTGTGCGCTACCATGCCCAGCTAATTTTTGTATTTTAGTAGAGACGGGGTTTCACCATGTTGACCAGGATGGTCTCAATCTCTTGACCTCGTGATCCACCCGCCTTGGCCTCCCAAAGTGCTGGAATTATAGGCGTGAGCCACCGCGCCCGGCTTGTACTGGTTATTTCTAATGACATGTAGGTTCCTGCAGCCCTAGTGGAAGCTATTCAAGAGTTAACTCTTCTCTCCAAAACAACCTCAGGAAACTAAAGTATACAAAGAACCTCTAATTATCTCTAGATTTTCTCTAGTCCTTAGAAATAGAAGCCACTCTGCTAGTAAGCTCTGAAATCCTGTTGGGTAGTTCCAAACTTCTGACAGGTACTCCCTTCTACAGTTTCTTTACTTGCACTTTTTAGGAAATAATGCTGGTTGAAAATATATACTCCGAAAATAAATGCTTTAATCAAAAACAGATTTTGTATTAGTAACCAAAAATTCTAAAATTGAGAGAAGCAGACAGGATTGTGTGTGTGTGTGTTTAACATCACTATCACTTGCTTCAAGTCCTGAGTTTACTGTTTTCCTCCAGTTTGAAATTACTTAGTGAAATCAAGTGCACCACACAGGTATTACCTAACACTATTACATAACATTTAACACTGAAAATAGAAAAGATACAATGTAAACTCTGACTGGTAACATTATTAAGCAAATTCCAGAAACATCTGCCAAATATCACCTTCATTTTATGTCTGTAATCAATTGCTTACCTAGTTTTATTAAGAATTCTCGTTCCAAGTCTTGTACCTGCCTGATGGATTCTTCCAGAGAATTACAGAGTTTGATCTTTGGTCTTAGAAGTTCTAGTGTATCACTGATCATGTAATCTATATCAATAGGAAATGGATGGTCTTTTGTCCAAACCTCCAAACTTTTCTTCCACCAAACATAACGCTGGTAACATGAAAAATAAATTTAGGTATAAGAAACAACAAAATATGTAAAAATAAACTATACTTTGCTGTTACCTAGTTATAATAACTACACTAAAAGGTTGTTCAAGATACCTACCATTCCTATTAATGGTCAACAGCCATGATCCTATTTCCCTATGTCTATACAAGTTTTGAGCTATTTGGTGAATTTATTAAGTATCTTATTATAACTGTTGCAGTTTTTTCAAGGCAAGGAAAAATTATAAATAAAATACCAAATAAATTTTCAGGTACTCCAAAACAAGGTAGAAATCCCACACCAATATCCTATATTTAATTTTACAAATATAACCAAATTCAAGGCCATTGTTGTGATACATTTTCACTACTTTCTCTGTGCTACCTGCTTTGATTTTTTAAGAATTAACAGTAGCTGAAGATATGGTTTTTGAAATATATAAAAATCACTAATCATCAACAAGCATTTATTGAACATCTACTGTGTATATGGCACTGTGCAGACACTTTCCCTCTCTACTGTAAGCCTGGTTCCCACATTCTATTTTATACTTCTTCTAATTCCTAAATTTACATAAACTGAAAGCAAAACTCAAGAATGTACTAGTATATGAACAGGTATTCCTCTGGGGGTTTTACTCTTCCTCTCCAGTCTGTTACAGGTCTTTGCTACTCAAAATGTGGACCTCATCTGGGAGCTTGTTGGAAATGTAGACTCTGAGGCCTCTCCCTTGACCAAATGAATCAGAATCTGCATCTTCACAATGTAAGCACAGTAAAGTTTAGAAGTACTGCTCCAAGTGATCCTTTCTTCCTGGCCTTCCAGTACTGAACTGTACACTCCATGTTGTGGGTGGAACACAGAGACCAAATCTCCCAGGCCTCACTTACTTCTGACTCCAATTTTTAGGTATGGCTCTGATAAGCCTTCCTGTCTGTTAATCAATTTGGAAAATATTTTTGTCTCTTTTGCTCCTGAATATTTCTGAGTGTTTCTTTACTTTCAGCCTAAGATGTCAGAGTAAATCCAAATAAGGATTCTCTTCTGAAAGAGATTCTGCTTTGGGTGCTGGTATAGCTGCCATTTTGTAACAAAACTCTGGCTTTTAATACAGTATCCAACTTAAGTCGGTCCTTACATACAACAACATACAACAGGGACGCCAACCCTCAAATCTGCAAGCCCCTTACCCCACTTTCTGCTCATCGATTCAGAAAGTAAAGGAGTAGTAAGTTTCCCTCTATTGCAAAGGAATAGTGGTAGGAGAAAGTTAACAGACTACAATTCCCTGAGAATTTTAATCCCTGACTTAACACATGCCACCATGTGGATGTATTTTTGATTCCTCAAGTTGTAACATTAAACTTACTTTCCTCATTAATGGGTAAATGAAAATACTAACAATTGTGATTTTACAGAATTGAATGGTACTATCAGCACTTAGTAAAATTTAAAGCAACTGATAGTGAGTTGTTCACCCTAATCGGCACTTAGAAAATTGTATTTTATGGGAAATAGTGATTGGGCTCAAACTAATCAACCTACAAGTTAACTCTGAAACATTAACTTTATAGAGGTTGTAGTACTGTCTCTGTATTTGTATATGATTTTAATTTATACTGTACTTGGTCTAAATCACGTTTATATAACTAACCAAAATTAAGATTTGGAAAGCACAATCAAAGAATTTAGGAATAATGAACAAATACTTCTTTCTGTATTAAAAATGGCACAATTTCCTCAAAAGTGATAGGTTTTTTTCCTTTAAAAAAAAATTAGGCTGGGCACAGTGGCTCATGCCTGTACCCCAGCACTCTAGGAGGCTGAGGTGGGCGGATCACCTGAGGTCAGGAGTTCAAGACCAGCTTAACCAACATGGTAAAACCCCCTCTACCAAAAATACAAAAATTAGCTTAGTGTGGTGGTATACGCCTGCAATCCCAGGTACTCCAGAGACTGAGGTAGGAAAATTGCTTGAACCTGAGAGGCGGAGGTTGCAGTGAGCCAAGATTGCCACTGCACTCCAGCCTGAGTGACAGAGCAAGACTCAGTCTCAAAACAAACAAAAAATTAAATATTTCAGAAACAAGAATTTGGGCTGGGAACAGTGACCCACACCTGTAATTGTAATACTTTGGAAGGCTGAGGCAGGAGGTTTATTTGAGGCTAGGAGCTCAAGACCAACCTGGCCAACATAGCAAGACCCCATCGCTATTTAAAAAAAAAAGAAACAAGAATTTGAGATGTAAACCAGAATAAAGATGAGTGAAAAATCAACAAATACATTAAAAATCACAAGTAATTTAATGAATAAATTACTGTATTAAATATTAGTCCATAAATTACTAAACCAAATTCAAACTGTACAAAAATAATTCCCCAAATTAATGAGCAATCATTATCAATCATAAAGTTACATGCATTGAGAATGATTATATATTTCCTCACTTACAGAAGAGGGAAAAAAAAGAAAAACAAAAAGAATGTTTATATAATAGAATCCAACATATTATCTTTAAATTTCCAAAAGCATTCTTATATGAAGAATATAAACTAATTATGAACATATATATGGTATATGAATACCATAATGTTTCTTCTCTAACAGTATTTTTTTAAACACATGCAATGAATTAAATGATGCCAAACTGAGTATTTCACCTTACATACCTGAAAATATACAAGGAAACAATCAAGTTTTCGTTTACTGGAACCTCTGTCGAAGTACTGACCACATGTGTCCAGAATAGTGCATACAAGTCTAATTCTGAAAAGATGCTCGGGTGGGTCCAGAGAACTTGGAGAGCCATCAGGGTTAACACCAAATGAAGTAAAAGAATACAGAGTTCTGAAAATAACAGCTGATTCCACCATTCGGTAATTGTAAAGTTCTCCTAAGAACTTGGCGCTGCTGATACGCCTCTGATTAAATTTAGGTTGATTAACCTAAAAAAGACGACAAAAACATAAGTTTTCATTAAACAGGAGTAAAATACATGAAAACAGGTTAAACTTGCCTCTGTAACTTGAAAATATCAATTACTGAAAGAACACTCAATAGAGAAACAACAGATCTTTTCTAATAAAGTGGTCAATTCTAGGTGTTCTTTTCTCTCTCTAGGAAATAGCTATCCTTAAAATGTTTTCATAAAAAGAACATGTTAGATGTTAAATTTAGCTATCATTACACGAATTGTTTCTAAAATAATTAAAATGTAATTCTATTTTTGCTGCAATCAGTGAATTAAGAAAACAATAAATCTGGGTTCTACAGTAAATGGAAAGCATTAGGCCGGGTGCACTGGCTCACAACTGCAGTCCCAGCACTTTGGGAGACTGAGGTCGGTGATTATCTATGGTCAGGAGTTTGAGACCAGCCTGGCCAACATGGCAATACAGCTTCTCTACTAAAAATAGAAAAAAAATTAGCTAGGCGTGGTGACACACCTGTAATCCCGCTACTCGGGAAGCTGAGACAGGAGAACTGCTTGAACCCAGGAGGTGGAGGTTGCAGTGAGTGGAGATTGTGCCACTGCACTCCAGCCTGGGTCACAGAGCAAGACTCTGTCTCAGAAAAAAAGAAAAAGAGAGGAAAAGCTGGGTGTGGTGGCTCACGCCTGTAATCCCAGTAATCCCAGGCTGAGGAAGGCGGATCATGAGGTCAGGAGTTCAAGACCAGCCTGGCCTACATGGTGAAACCCTGTCCCTACTAAAATTACAAAAATCAGCTGGGCATGGTGGTGGGTGACTGTAATCCCAGCTATTCGGGAGGCTGTGGCAGGAGAATCACTTGAAACTGGAAGGCAGAGGTTGCAGTGAGTCAAGATGGTGCCACTGCACTCCAGCCTGGGCTACAAGAGCAAAACTCCATCTCAAAAAAAAAAAAAAAAAAGAGGAAAGTATTTACAGAAAATTCTTATAAAATGACTATCAGCTTTTTCTAATAAATTTGCAGATTCTTACAACTTGAGGCTCAATAGTAACCTAGAAATAATAAATTCTCCACAAATTCCAATTTTATGACATTAAAAAGTCTTGGTTACCTCCATTCCTAATCGAATATCTTCTAAAACTCCATCCACGACGTGGATCCCAACATCCTCTTGGTAGAGCACTAGTCCTGCTAAGAGGTTAGCTACACAATGGATACTATTATATTTCACATTCCAGATGTTTATCATACAACAGATAACATAGTCCTTTACTTCTTGGTCCTGCCAGGGCAACTTTCGCATCTGTCTCAAAACCTAAATCAAGAGAATTTTGTTTAAATTATTAAGACAACTACACAGTAGTCTGACCAAATACATAAATTTTTATGATGATTGTACAGTCAGAGAACTTTTGAAATAGAAAATACATTAGATATCCTCTATCAGCCTCTTCAGAAATAGAAAAAATGAGATTTTCTAATTATGATAAAATTTATTATCATCTTTCCCAAATCCTTCCAGAGTGCCCTCAAATTTTCTAGAGTTTTCAGATCTTCAATCTAGGTAACTGTACTCAGGTCATTGAAAGAAGGAGTTTCAATGAACTGTACTCAGTCACTGAAAGAATGACTCAGGTCATTCCAATCAGGAGTTTGGAATAGGTTTTTTTTTTTTTCCCCAGACACAGTCTTACTCTGTCACCTAGTCTAGAGTGTAGCAGTGCAATCTCAGCTCACTGCAACCTCCTCCTCCATGGCTCAAACAATCCTCCCACCTCAGTCTCCCAAGTAGATGGGACTACAGGCACACAATAGCATGCCTAGCGAATTTTTGTATTTTCTGTAGAGGCAGGATCTCCCTATGTTGCCCAGACTGGTCTCAAATCCCTGACCTCAAGTGATCGGTGTAACTTGGCTTCCCAAGTGCTGGGATTACAAGCATGAGTCACCATGCCCAACCTGCAGTAGGTCTTTACGAACAGAAACGGGCTAGGTGCAGTGGCTCACACCTGTAATCCCAGCACTTTGGGAGGCCAAGGTGGCGGATCACCTGAGGTAAGAAGTTTGTGACCATCCTGGCCAACATGGC
This sequence comes from Leontopithecus rosalia, assembly GCA_028533165.1. Lineage (NCBI taxonomy): Eukaryota > Metazoa > Chordata > Mammalia > Primates > Cebidae > Leontopithecus > Leontopithecus rosalia. The sequence goes on from CM052669.1 coordinate 10,278,967, forward strand.
AAAACCCCATCTCTACCAAAAATATAAAAATTAGCCAAGCATGGTGGCAGGTGCCTCTAATTCCACCTATTAGGGAGGCTGAGTCAGGAAAATTGCTTGAACCCAGGAGGCAGAGGCTGCAGTGAGCTGAGACTGTGCCACTGCACTCAGCCTGGGTAACAGAGTGAGACACCATCTCAAACCAAAACCGAATGTTTATGAAAAAATAACATGTTCTCTTTGGTGCATAATTTGACATAAATAATCTCACTTTATTTATTTATTTATTTATTTATTTATATTTTTTAGACAGGGTCTTGGTCTGTCATTCAGGCTGTGGTGCAGTGGCGTGATCTTAGCTCACTACTCCACCTCCAGGGTTCAGGCAATTCTTGTGCCTCAGCCTTCCAAATAGCTGAGATAATAGGCATGCACCAACACACTTGGCTAATTTTTTTTTTTGAGACGGAGTTTTGCTCTTGTTACCTAGCCTGGAGTGCAATGGTACGATCTCGGCTCACCGCAACCTCCACCTCCTGGGTTCAGGCAATTCTCCTACCTCAGCCTCCTGAGTAGCTGGGATTACAGACATGCGCCACCATGCCCAGCTAATTTTTTGTATTTTTAGTAGAGACAGGGTTTCACCATGTTGACCAGGATGGTCTCGATCTCTTGACCTCATGATCCACCCACCTCGGCCTCCCTAACTTTTGTATTTTTGGTAGAGATGGGGGTTTTGCCATGTTCACCAGGCTAGTCTCGAATCCCTGGCCTCAAGTGATCTGCCCACCCTGGCCTCCCAAAGTGCTGGGATTACAGGCATGAGCCACCGTGCCAGTCAATAATCTCACTTAAAAAAAACCCCATCAATTTCCAACAAATAAACCCAACGTCAACTGGCAAAAACATCCCTTAAGGGATTCCTTAAGGGATCTTTCCACTGAAGCTGGTATGAGAAGTTGTTTACCCGTTCTACACTTTTCAAACTTTTAATCAATTCCGAAACTTTTTTTTTCAATTTATTTTTTTGAGACAGAGTTTCACTCTTGTTGCCCAGGCTGGAGTGCAGTGAGGCAATCTCTGCTCACCATAACCTCCACCTCCAGGGTTCAAGTGATTCTTCTGCCTCAGGAGTAGCCAGGATTACAGGCATGCACCACAATACCTGGCTAATTTTATATTTTATTTTTTTTTTAGCAGAGACGGGGTTTCTCCATGTTGGTCAGGCTGGTCTCAAACTCCTGACTTCAGGCGATCCACCCACCTCATCATTCCAAAGTGCTGGGATACAGGCATGAGCCACCGTGCCTAGCCCAAAACTATTTTAAACAACTACTGCCTCTGACTAAGAAAGCTGGTTTCAATTTTCAAACCTGCAACCTTGTTCCTATTATCTTCCATCTTAAAAAGAAACAAATTTTACACTATATTATATGTCAAGTTGTAGAGTTCACAAAGAAATGTTTTGCTCAACATATATTATTTAAAAGCAAAGTTTCTAACAAGGTAACTACAATTATTAAGAAAATAAGTCAGTGATTCTTCACCTTCACTGGAAATTAACCACTGTTGAGAATCTAAAGAAAGCATAAGACTCTCTTTCCAGAAAAATACAAATAGCCACAATCAAAATTATGAGATTTCAGAGGGATCATGGGCCTCTTATAAATAAGTCTACTAAAGGTTAGGATCCCCTGTACTGATGCAAAATATTTAAGTACAAATTCATTATGGAATACTAGAGAGAAAGTAATAGTTTCAACTATATATATAAAATCAACATTTACTAGAATTACTATTTCAATTAGAACAAAAAGTTGTCATAAAAGGAAAACAAAGCTGGGCATGGTGGCTCACACCTGAAATCCCAGCACTTTGGGAGGCTGAGACAGGCGGATCATGAGGTCAGGAGATCAAGACCCCATCTGGCTAACATGGTGAAACCCCGTTTCTAGTAAAAATACAAAAAATTAGCCAGACGGACATGGTGGCGTACACCTGTAATCCCAGTTACTCGGGAGGCTGATGCAGGAGAATTGCTTGAACCTGGGAGGCAGAGGTTGCAGTGAGCCAAGATTGCACCACTGTACTCCCAGCCTGGGCGACAGAGTGAGACTCTGTCTAAAAAAAAGGAACACAAAACCTATGTCCCAAATATTATGTCTCATCGTAAGAATTCCTTCTCAGGATGACTCCCACAGAGTTGACTGTAAAAGAACTTGAGCTGTACCCCGCCTTCTCCTAGACTCTCCATGAGCTTAGCACTACCACAAATCCCACATTAACTATCATTGCATGATTTCATAAGATTTACCTTCTCGGTGGTAACCTTAGAGAGATCCTTGTACAAAAGTTTCCGGACGTATTCCTGGAGAGGAGGACGTTTCTTTTTCACGGTTTTTTCAGCTGGAGGCGGGTTGCAGTAGTAATACGCGTTCTCTACCATGGTGACGTATCTTGCGTCAAGATGCATTGCTTGTTTCTTTCTCATCATTTGCTCCTGAAAGAAAAAGTCCAAATTAATCAAAACCTTTCCTTTTAAGATTCCTTTACACCTAATTAAACTTCTACTCTCCATGATTTACTATTTCAAAGTAATGGGTTGGAAAGGCAGAGAAAGGGCCGGGCACTGTGGCTCATGCCTATAATCCCAGCACTTTGGGAGAGTGAGACGGCAGGATGACCTGAACCCAGGAGTTTAAGACCAGCTTGGCCAACACTGTGAAATGCCATCTCTACAAAAGATACAAAATTAGCCAGTGTGATGGCACACACCTGTAGTCCCAGCTACTTGGGAGGTTGAGGTGGGGGGACAGCTTGAGCCCAGGAGATGGAGGCTGCAATAAGCCATGACTGCCACTGCACTCCAGCCTGGGCAAGAGCAAGACCCTATCTCTTAAAAAAAAAAGAGTAAGAAAGAAAGAAAGAAAAAAACACACAGGGAAGTGTGGGTGGTGAGACAAAAACAATTGATGGGCACATTGAAGAGCATGTAACCATACTAACTGTTACACCACTTACCATGTTTAGGACATACTAGTCTGTGACTACGCCTTTGGCTTCATCCAATAAAATACTCAAGAGAACTTTGCTACAAAGGTAACTTCTTTCATAACTTTGCCAAAAAACATGAAGTTTAAGGAAACCAAGGCTCGAATATAAAAGTGAATGACATTAAGGACTAAACATATAAATAAAGGGCTGACTCTGGCTGTTCCAGTACAACCAAGAATTCATTCTCAAGGATTCTATGTTGTATCAGATACCTGACATGTCTGCACAAAAAAACTACAAGTCCCCGTGGTCTTAGGATGTGCCTAGGGTTGCTCAGTATCAGCTCAGAGGAGGTAACTAACAAATACAGATCTAGTCACTCACCATTTACTTCAGAATTTCTCAGCCTCAGCACTACTGACATTTTGAATCAGATAATTTGTTGTGGGGGACTATTCTGCACATTGTAGGATGTTTTACAGCCTCTACCCACTCTGGCCTCTACCCACTAGATGCCAGTTGAGAGCCAATGACAAGTTGAAGATATTTAAACAGCACTCCTAATTCTTAAAACAGCATCATACCAAGCATTAAGATTACTGAATAACTAAGTCATTTAAAAAAGCATCTGTTGGGTGCAGTGGCTCAAGCCTATAATCCTATCAACTCAGGAAGCAAGGTGAGAGGGTCTCCTGAGACCAGGAGTTTGAGACCAGCCTGGGCATCAAAGTGAGACCCCACCTCTAGATTAAAATCAACAAAATTTTAAAAATAGCGGTGCACAGTAGTAGGTACTTATAGTCCCAGCTACTTGGGAGGCCAAGGCAGGAGGATTGAGTGAGCCCAGGAGTTTGAGGCTACAGTAAACTATTATCATGTCACTGCACTCCAGCCTGGGTGACATAGTAAGACCCCCATCTCTAAAATAAAAAATAACAAAATAAAATAAAAAATTAGCCAGGTATGGTGGTGACCACTATTATCCCAGCTACTCAGGAAACTGAGGTGAGAGGACTGCTTGAGGATTGCCTGAACCCAGGAGTTCAAGGCTGCAGTGAGCTATGATCATGCCACTGCACTCCAGCCTAGAAGACAACCTTAAGACCTTATCTCTTAAAACAAAAACAAAAAACAAAACAGAAAGAAAATAAAGTAGCCAGTGGCTGATGCCTATAATCCCAACACTTTGGGAAGCCAAGACAAGAGGATTGCTTGAGGCCAGGAGTTCGAGAACAGTCCTGCCAACACAGTGAGACCCTGTCTCTACAAAATAAAAAAATTAGCTGGGCATGGTGGTGTGCACCCATAGACCCAGTTACTCAGGAGCTGAGGTGGAAGAAACACTTGAGCCCAGGCGCTGGAGGCTACAGTAAGCTATAATCACACCACTGCAGTCCAGCCTGGGCAACAGCAGGAGACCCTGTCTCAAAAAAATTTAAAAAATAAATTACTTGGTACTTATTAGTGTTATGCACTATGGCAGGTGCAGGAAACTCATCATTGAACAGGACAGACATAACTCCTACTTTCAAGAAGCTTAATAGTCTGGTGTCAGAAGATAGAATAAAGTCAACAAATAAATCAACTACTATTCTTTTCAATAATAACTGCAACTGTAGTATGAACAGTAAGTATGAGATGCTAAACAACAGGGAATAGTTCAGGTGGGTTAGGGAAGCTTTTCTGAGAAAGTGACGTTTAAACTAGGATCTGAAGGATGACAAGGACTGAAGAACCGTAGGAAGAGCACATATGCAGAGGCCCGAGGAGAAAGCAAACCAGATGTGGACAGAACAGGCCAGTGAGTTCCCAGCAGGGAGCAGCAGAAGAGGAACAGGAGGGAGGGGCCAGGTAATAGAGAGTGCTGTGCACCAAGGTGAGAAGGCTGGGTTTAAGCATGCAGAGGGAAATCACTGACGAGCCCAAGCAGTGTTGTGGAATGGGGTGCTGGATGGTGGTGGATTTCAAGTTCTGTGTGTACGGGAGCTTTTTTCACTGTCACATACAAAGCACCTAAAACAGTGCCTAACAGATGCAATTCATATTTAACAATGCAAGAGTAAATGAATGATTTTTTAAAAACACATTCACTCTTTCCTATGGACTGCTTTTCTAACCATGTAAATCATCATACACTAAAAGAAAGTTTAACAATTTATATGTTCAGCTGTGAGTATACCAAGTTTCATAACTGTTTCTCCTGTCTCCTAGAATTTCTGCAGTACACTGACTGTAGCTAAGCTCCTATACTGACACATCTCTGTACTGTAACCAGTGAATGCCTGTTAAATAATCAGTCTTCCAAACAGACAAGAAAACACTTCCATGTTTAACAGAACTAGAGATTTAATGATCACACCCTCTAAGTTCTACAGCTCTCCAGGGATGGTAACTCACATGTATGGGATGTTCCAGTTTAGGTAGAAATGTTTGTATTCAAATGACTGAATAAGATAACCAGCACTGGTCAGTATTTTTAACTTCTGAAGCACAGGTAAATCAAGAACCTCTAGCTCTTACCACGATCCTCAAACCCTTACCAAAAGTACACTGGTCCTCAGGTGAGATTCTGGAGATCTGAAAAGAAACCGCCCACACGTCTCTAGCAGGGTGCATGCCATTTCAATATGGTGATGAGAGAAGTCTGACAGAAGCATCTGCAACAGGAAGAATGATGAAAACTACAAAGGCAAGCCTTCAATCCTAGTAGAGGAAGAAATTATCATACATCTAATGTGCGTAACAACTTTTAAAAGGTCAATGTAAAAAACAGAAGTGAGTCTACCCAGGTTCAGTGCTGGGCATCTTAAGCGTTCTGCCATTAATTTTTATTGAAAAATCTCAATATATTTAATATCTTTCACAGAAAGATATATGGAAATGAATGTCAAAGCCCTTTCTGTTTATTATTAGATGTTATGTATTTAAACACATGCCACGTACACAGCAGACATTTTCTCAGTGCCTTTTGTTTTGGACTATATATTTATTTTCCAAAATTCTCACTTATGCCTACTTTCTAAACTAATACAGATTGAGACATTTAATAACTTGGTTATATTGTATCATTTAATAACTTATTTTTTGGGGCTTACTAGGAATATTTTTTCATGTCCTTTTTTGGCCTTCTATGGATGATTTACAAAGTACATAGTACTATATAATATGAACTAGATTAAAACCTACTTGATTCTTAATTATCATCCTAATTGTCTCCCATTTCTTGTTACAGGTTAAGTATCCCTTATCTGACATGCCTGGGATCAGAAATGTTTCGAATTTCAAATTTTTTCAGATTTTGGAATATAGTATTTGCATATATATGGGACAGCCTAAGAATGGGACCCAAATCTAAACACAAAATTGATTTATGTCTCATATAACCTTATAAATATAGCTTGAAGGTAATTTTATATAATACTTTATATCTTTTACATGAAATAAAGTTTTGACTGTGGTTTGTCACCTGAGGTCAGGTATGGTGTTTACCATGTGTCATTGTATCAGTACTCAAAAAATTTTGAATTTTGGAGCATTTCAGATTAGGAATGCTCAATGTGTATTATAAAAACGGTAGGACACACATCATTGTAGAGAAATCTTACAGATATTTACAATTATTTCCTTAAAATGAATTCCTAGGAAAGAAATTTCTGTCTAAAAAAATGAATATTCTTCCTTCGTATTTTTGATCTCCTGACCTTGTTGTGATTTGCCCGCCTTGGCCTCCCAAAGTGCTGGGATTACAGGTGTGAGCCACCAGGCCCAGCCACTTTCTTTTTATTAGCATTTGCATAGTATATTTTCTCCATCTTCTTATTTAACTTTTCTCATTTTCTTATTTAAGTATAGCTCTGGTGGATAGCTCCTAGCAGCTATTTTAATCAAGTTTTATTTATTTATTTGTTTATTTACTGATTTACTGAGATGGAGTCTTGCTCTGTCGCTCATGTTGGAGTGCAGTAGGGTGATCTTGGCTCACTGCAACCTCCACCTCTCAGATTCAAGCAATTCTCCTGCCTCAGCCTCCTGAGTAGCTGGGATTACAGGTGCACACCACCATGCCTAGCTAATTTTTCTATTTTCACTAGAGACAGGGTGTTTCACCATGTTGGTCAAGCTGGTCTCGAACTCCTGACCTCTTGATCCACCTGCCTTGGCCTCCCAAAGTGCTGGGATTACAAGCGCGAGCCACCATGCCCAGCCCAAGTTTTATATTTTTAAGGCTTTTACTTGATGTATTTTGTCCTGTCAGGTTTCATGAAATTACTGGTAGAACTGCATGCGTATCTAAGATCTGACTGTTTTGTATTTTGCACACCTGTTTAATGTTACTTTTTCTTCCCTTCTTGGTCTTCTTTTGGATTAAGTAAATATTAAATTATTTCACATTATCTACCACTTATAACTAAAACTTAAAATTTTTCAATTAAAAACAATCAAATAATTCAGCACTGACCTTTAAACAATGTAGTGTGTCATTTTTGGTGAACATCTTAAATTTAGTTAGTTCTCCAATAAAACGAACAGTTTTATTCTTTGTTTCAATATTGATCTGGTCCTTTTTTCGTACCTAAAAATTAAGAGAAAAAAGATAATGCTTAATCAACATTTGAAATCTCTGTGATAAAAACTATTATTTTAATGCATCTGGATTCACTCCTGATTTTTTTTTTTGAGACGGAGTTTTGCTCTTGGTGCCCACACTGGACTGCAGTGGCATGATCTTGGCTCACTGGAACCTCCTCCTCCTGAGTTCAAGTGATTCTCCTGCCTCAGCCTCCCGAGTAGCTGGGATTACAGGCGCACGCCACCACGCCCAGCTAATTTTTGTATTTTTAGTAGAGACAGGGTTTCAACATGTTGGCCATGCTGGTCTCAAACTTCTGACCTCAGGTGATCCACCTGCCTTGGCCTCCCAAAGTGCTGGGATTACAGGTGTGAGCTACCTTGCCCAGCCTACTCCAGATATTTTTAATAAGCATGAGTATAAACTTTCCTGCTATAGGCTTCCCGAGTAATCACAGCTACTGGGGAGGCTGAGGCAGGAGAACTGCTTGAACCTGGGACACAAAGGTTGCAGTGAGCTGAGATCGTGCCATTGCACTCCAGTCTAGGCAACAAGAGCAAGACTTCATCTCAAAAAAAAAAAAAAATTCTTGCTATATCAAAACTACTATAAGCTAAAGAAAAAATTGCTTTGTATAACACCAGTCCCAGGATGTGCTCTACAAAACAGTTCCATGGTCAAGCAATTTAGAGAAAAAAATTAATTTTACCAGGCCTAAAGAGGCCCTTAAGAAACGAAAACTTTAGGTCAATGTTTTTCAGATTTCTTTGGCAACACAACCTCCTTTTTCAAATGTTAGCCATTATCAGTTAACATCCCATTAAAGTAATACTATAAGGAACACACTTTAGGAAATGCTGCTTTAAAAATATGAATGCCAAGTGCTCACCTAAGCAAAACTGGTATTAAGGCTTAGTATACTATAACTATAAACTATGCTGCATTTTTATTATAAATTCATTACAATAAAAGAGCCAATATAATCACTGTTCTTTTTTATCACCAGACCTGGCTGTATGTTGAAGTTTAAGTTCTTTGTAAATGTAAGTCCTCTAGTTAGGCACAAATTTCAAGAAATACCAGATGCAACAAAATCCCATTGCAACAGTACAATGCAAACAGACAAACCAAGATAATTGGACTTAACCTCAGAATTCCATTTTCATCAGAAAACCAAACCTACAGTCTAGATAACTTTTATTTGAAAGCAGTGACCATAATGTGGTGCCATGAATTAGTTTGGCTCTTTCTTTTCTTGTTTTCTGAGACAGTCTCACTGTCACCTAGGCTGGAGTGTAGTGGCATGATTTCGGCTCACTTCGACCTCCACCTCCTGGGTTAAAGAGTCTTGTGCCTCAGCCTCCCAAGTAGCTAGGATTACAGTTGTGGACCATCATGCCTGGCTAAATTTTTGTATTTTTAGTAGAGATGGGGTTTCACCATGTTGGCCAGGATGGACTTGATCTCCTGACCTCGTGATCCTCCTGCCTTGGCCTCCCAAAGTGCTGGAATTACAGGTGTGAGCCAGTGTGCCCGGCAGGTCATTTTATTCTATTTTATTTTATTTTGAGACAGTCTTGCTCTGTCACTAGGTGCCAGGCTGGAGTGCAGTGGCACGATCCGGGCTCACCGCAACCTCCACCTCCCGGATTCAAGCAATTCTCCTGCCTCAGCCTTGGAGTGGCTGGGACTACAGCCGAGCACCACCATGCCCAGCTAATTTTTATATTTTAGTAGAGACGGAGTTTCACTATTTTGGCCAGGATGGTCTCGATCTCTTGACCTCGTGATCAGCCCACCTTGGCCTCCCAAAGTGCTGGCATTACAGGTGTGAGCCACTGCGCCCGGCTGTCATTTTAATTTTTAAGGACTTGCTTTCTGTAACAAGCAGAGGTAGGAGGTATTTAGACTTTTTTGATTTTTCACTAATTTTTTTTCAAATGTCCTTTGTAAAAACTGTCGAGTGATAATTTTTAAACAAAACCATGTTTATTCATTTAAAAACTCAGCAAACTAGAAGCTCATTATAACTCAATTTAATCTCAAGTACCAACAAAACTGTATTAATGAAAAACAAAATCACAAAAATTCAACTTGAATATAGATCTTTTTTTTTTGGAGACAGAGTCTCACATTGTGCCCAGGCTGGAGTGCACTGATACAATCTCAGCTCACTGTAACCTCTCCAACGTTCAAACGATCCTCCCAGATCAGCCTCCTAAGTAGCTGGAATTGTAGGTGTTGCGCCACTGTGCCCAACTAATTTTTTTAGTTTTAGTAGAGATGGAGTTTTGCTGTGTTGCCCAGGCTGGTCTCAAATTCCTGGCCTCAAGCAATCCATCCATTTCAGCCTCCCAAAATGGTGGAATTACAGGCGTGAGCCACCACAATCGGCCTAAAACTTTTTTTTTAATGATATCATTTATGCATACAAAATAGTTTTGCAATTAGAGACAACTATAAAATAGAACTATATTCTCATTTTTAATATAAAACAAAATGATACTGAATAAACTTGACTGTTTTCAGCCTCGTAATTTAGAAAGAAGCACAGCTTTCATAAAGAAAGAACCTTTCACAAATAAATGTTTCATAGGTATGCACATGAAAAACTCCTCTTATTAATTTACTTTCCTTTCTGAGCTTTGAGGAGTGGACTGTGAACCAGTTTTGCTGGATTCCAATCCCAGTACTATCACTTACACTTACTGCCTGTTATCTAACCTGTGTCTCAATGTTCTTATCTGTAAAATGGACCTAATAGAGTTGTTGTGACTCTTAAATAAGCTAGTACAAGTAAAGCACATAAAATAATACTTGGGATCAGTAAGGGTTCAGTAAATATTAGCTGTAACTAATTTTATCCTGCTTTGTATATTTGTATCTCTAATACATGTGCACTAAATAAATGTTTGCTGAATAAACAAATAATTGAAAAGCTTAATATACATATTGCGGTGACATGAAAGAGCAAAAGTTCTAGAGTCTGAATGTCTGTGCTCTGAAGATCACTTTGTGGGATTTATTATCTTGAGCAAATCATACGAACTCCCTGAGCCTGTCTGCCCACTTACTGAAGTAAGAATAATGATGATGATGGTAGTGGCTACACTTTAATTGATACTAAGCAATTAATGTACAGGACAAAAGAAGATTACACAACTTTTAAAATGATGTTTAAGGAGTTAATGACAGGGTAAAATGCTTCTTAGAAATAACAGAAAATTATACATAAAATATAATTAATCCATGAAAAATGATAGAGAAAAAAAGGTAAAAATAAAACTAAACAACAAAAAAACCACCAAAATGTTGAGTCTGCTGTTAATAAAACTGGAATTTATCTTTCCTTTTTTTTACTTTCCTAAATTTTTTACTTCAAAAATTTTCTAAATTACACTGACCTTGTGTCTTTGTTTGGGAAAACATATAAGAAAGCATGTACAAAACTATCTACTGAAATTAGCCAGGCATAGTGGCTCGCACCTGTGATCCTAGCACGTTGGGAGGCCAAAGCAAGAGGATCACCTGAAGTCAGGAGTCTGAGACCAGCCTGGCCAACATGGTGAAACCCCGTCCCTATTAAAAATACAAAAATTAGCCGGGCATGGTGGCATATGCCTGTAATCCCAGCTACTTGGGAGGCTGAGGCACAAGAATTGCTTGAACCTGGGAGGGGGAGGTTGCAGTGAGCCAAGATCATGCCACTGCACTCCAGCATGGGTGACAGAGTGAGACTCCATCTCAAAAAGCAAAAAAACTATATATTAAAAGTAAATCTTTAGGATGAGTAGAGTTGGGATATACACATATATATTTTTAAACCTCCTTGGATGATGTCAGATGCATATCCTCTTCTTCAACTGCTATGGAGCATCACAGCATTCTAAGCATTACTAAGCATTCTAGTTTTCTTTCTTTCTTTCTTTTTTTAAGAGACGGAGTTTCTTCATGTTGATCTTGAACTCCTGACCTCAGGTGATCCACCCGCCTTGGCTTCCCAAAGTGCTGGGAGTACAGGCGTGAGCCACGGCACCCAGCCTCTAGTTTTCAAAACATGTTAACATGCTGTATCATCCACTTCATATATTTACATTAATTCTCATTATTCTGAAATATTATAAAGGTTAAGGAGGTAAGATCTAATAAAAATGACAAAATTATAGAACATTTAAATGAAATGTTACAAATCAATGATCTCACTCCCTTGTTTTCAGATGAGAAAATTGAAGGCTTTTCAAAGGCTGCAACTTGTAAAAATGACTAACATTCTTCTCGTTCAGTATTTTTCACTCTCATTTCTTAAATCCTTATGATCAAAAATGTCAAAACAGTTCTGCATGAATTAACAATGTAACATTTTCTATATATTTATAGTTCAATAATGCCTCTTGTAAGATTTTATTTATATAATCAATCATCCATAGCAAAAATGTGGCTTGCAATTCTGCTAAAGACAGCTAAAAGTTAGATTAATTTAATAACAAAGTTTGTATACACTAATTAAAACTCTTCAGGCTGGGCGCAGTTTATCATACCTACAATCTTTGGGACAGCCAAGACAGACGGATCACTTGAGGTCAGGAGTTCGAGACCAGCCTGGCCAACAGGGTTGAAACCCTGTGTCTGCCAGAAGTACAAAAATTAGCCAGGTGTGGTGGTTTGTGCCTGTAGTCCAGCTACTTGGGAGACTGAGGCAGGAGAATTGTTTGAACTGGGGAGGCTGAGGTTACAGTGAGCCAAGATCGTGCCACTGCACTCCAGACTGGGCAACAAAGCAAGACTCCGTCTCAAACAAACAACAACAAAAAACTCCTCAGATATATGAACACACAATGAACTGTAAGGATTTCCTAAGGCCTATCATTTACTCCTTTCTTACAGCAAGAACCCACTGTTGTATCAAGCTGGCCCCTCTAGAAGGGCCAAGTAGATATTCACCCAAATAGAGATTTTCTATCCTCCATAATTTGCTCATTTTATTTTACATGAAGTTTATTCACTCATTCACCAAACTTTTCCAAAAACCCACTGTAGGCTAAACATAAAATTAGTTCTGACTCTATAAATAAGTAAATTTGCCTTGATATAAAACTTCTAAAAAACTTTTGTGAACCAGTGATCTTCAAAGTAGAGTGTGTGACTATTTACCTACTTGGAGTAGGGAGAGGAACTGGAAATTCTATTTATATGTTTTATCTCACAAGTTTCCATTTGTTTTTGTATGGCTTATAATGCACATAAATATTTGGTACAATTGCCAAGGTACATAATTTTGAAGTAAATATACCTATAGTGGGGATATGTAGTCAACTTACTTTAACAAATAAAGAAACTTAATAAAAAAGTTGGGAGATTATTAATTTTTAAAACATCAGTGACTATAATTTGCTTATGTTAAATAAAAGTTGTCTCTCCCAGGCAGGAATCGTGGCATGCACCTGTCGTCCCAGTTACTTGGAAGGCTGAAACAGGAGGATCTCGAGTCCAGACGTTTGAGGCTGCAGTGAGCTATCATCGTGCCACTGTACTTTACACTCCACCCTGGGTGACAGACTAAGATCCCATCTCTTAAAACAAAACTCCAAAAAAAAAAAGTTGTCCCCTTCATCACTAAAGAGTAGGCCATACTGAAAATTTAGAGAACACAAAACTAGAACGGAAAAATATTCCTCATATTCCCACCATCCAAAGACTGCTACTTAAATACTGACATGTAATTGTTTTCTCTTCTGCACTTCCTAAGCATTTTAACTGTAAGTTTATTATATGTAAGATTTTATTCTTGCTTTTGAAAAAAAGCACTTTCTGATTTAAAAATTCTTTTTTTTTTTTTTGAGACAGAGTCTCACTCTGTCACCCAGGCTGGATTGCAATGGCATGATCTTGGCTCACTGCAACCTCCGCCTCCTGGGTTCAAGCGATTCTCCTGCCTCAGCTTCCGAAGTAGCTGGGATTACAGGTGCACATCACACCTAGCTAATTTTTGTACTTTTAGTAGAGATGGGATTGCACCATGTTGGTCAGGCTGGTCTTGAACTCCTGCCCTCGGGTGATCCACCAGCCTCGGCCTCCCAAAGCACTGGGATTACAAGCATGAGCCACCACACCCAGCCATAAAAATGTTTTTATAAACATCAACTCTAATGGCTCTCCATCATTTCAGCATTGTGATTATATGGCCATTTTATTAATCCACAGTTGGGCTTTGAGAAGACCCTGTTTTCCCTGTTAGAGTCACGCTTTTTTGATACCTAGATTTGTTTACTTAGGACATGTCCTTGGAGTTGTCCAGTGTATGAATGCCTCTAGGACTCTTGAAACCTAGTGCCAAATTGCTTCACCATATTCCCACCTGACGTATCTGAGAATGATGGTTTCTCATTTCTATTACCTGTACTAATCGTCAGTTAAATTAGAAAACCCACTGTTTTAACTAGGATTTCCTTAACTGCCAAATTTCATATGGCTGTTAACCAGCTTCATTTCTCAACTGAGGTTCTTACTGGTGAAAACATATCAGACTGCAGCAATATACTGGATCTAGGTAGAAGACAGAGACAGAAAAACCGGGTTAAAAAGCCACTATCATAACCCCAGCTATGGAAAATGAAAGACAGGGGCAGGAGGTATAAAGAGGAGATGATAGATTTCAATTGTTTTAGAAGACAGTATCAAAGAATTTAGTCAAAATGGCTCCTAAATGTCTAGGTGCAAAAGCAGAGGTATTTATCTTGTAATTAGATAAAATACACTGTAAATGTATAGGGAAAATACAGAAGTAGATTCAATGAAATAAAAGACATTTTTAAGAAGAAAAAATAAATTTGGTTTGGGGATAAATTTAGCTCAGAGTACATGAAAACTTTCTAAGTATCATGAGAGAGGTTCTGGCGAGAGATATATATTTGGGGTTGTTAAGAAATAGATGTGAATTAAAGGCCAGGTAAATGCATCCCACTAAAAAGGAGGCTGAAGAAAGCAAGCTGAGCCAATCCCAACAAAGAAACTCAGCTGGAAAAAAAGGTGAAGGAGATGGAGAATAGTAACACAAGTAAGAACCAGGAGAAAATGGTGGTATAGAAGGTATAATTATTATTAAAATCACATTTATGTCCAGGTACTATGTGAGGAGCTACACCTGCATTATTTCATTCAATCCTTAAGAACAATCCTATTTTAAAAGATGCAATTACTATCCCCACTTTGTAGACATGGAAACCAAGGTTTAGAACACTGGAGTAAGATAGTCAAAGATAGGACGCTAGCATGTGGTGGAGCCAGAGGCAGGTTTCCCAAAACGCAGGACAGTCTGGCAGTTTTGAGTCTGCAGAGACATCAACTAATAGGCAACTATAAAAACACTGATGGTCTCTGCCAGGGTGCTACTATGACGGTGAATCAAAGGGTAAATGTTAGGAGAAATGGAGATAAGCAGACTGTAAAACATTGCAACAAGAAGGAATGAAAGAATAGTTGCAGAGTGTGGGAGAATGCTGCCAAAAGGTGTTTGTTGCTGTCATCTTGATTTAAGATGTGAGTGGTGAGCATATTTCTGGTCTACTGGAAAATCGTTAGCAAAGTCTATAGATTTGGGGATAGGAAGGCCAGATCCCGGAGGAAGTAGACGGTGATCAAGTATGTAGAATGTTCTTTCTTCTCTCCTCTGAGAACAGTGGTTCCCAAGGTGTGCTCCTGGAGTTCTGGTATTCTTCCTTCTTAATGAAGCACTCCTAACAGTAATAATAAAAATGCCAATTCCCCAACTCTCACCCCAAGTTTCAAATAAGAGCGAGTACAAGAATTTTCTTCATTTTAAGTTTTTCACCAACAGCAACTTGTGTTTTTTTGTTTGTTTGTTTTTGAGACAGAGTCTTGCTCTGTCACCCAGGCTGGAATGCAGTGGCACGGTCTCGACTCAGTGCAACCTCAGCCTCCCCGGTACAAGCAATTCTCCTACTTCAGCCTCCCGAGTAGTTGGGATTACAGGCACGCACCACCACGCCTGGCTAATTTTTTTTATATTTTTAGTAGACATGGAGTTTCACCATATTGGCCAGGCTGAACTCATACTGTCCACTAGTAAAACAGTTCCTTGACTGTACAATGGGATTAAACATATCAACAAGAATATCACGGCTTCTGATGTATCTGTCTTTGAACCAGCAGCATTTATCAAAGTGTGTTCTTTGAGGGATTCCATATTCATGCCCCTCCAGGAGATTCGCAGAGCACATTACCATATTAATGCTTTGAAATTCTGACAACAAAACAAAACTAACCATTTAACTTTTTGAGTTCAGTGTTTCCAACTTCTCTAAACATAGAAACCTTTCTTTACATACTACGACATATGAAAATCTGAAAAACACTTTAGAAAAAGTTGGCCCAGAAACATCTTAACCACAAATCTCATAATAAGAAGTGCTCACAGACCATTCTCCTCTGCAAGAGAGTCTCTCCTTCTGCACTCAAAGCGCCCACTCTCCAACAATTTACTTGGCAATTCAGCATGCAATTCCTTACGGCCATTACATTTAAGGATTCATTTTTATTTCATTCTTGCTTTTGTATTTAAACCTTGTGTCCTCAACTACATTGTGAGTTCCTGACCTTGGGAACTGTGTCTGTTCTTCTGGGTGCTTGGCAATACTACTGACTGGTACATAGTGAGAGAGAGAAAGCATGTGTAGACATTTCCTGCACATGCTTTGAACAACTTATTATAAAGCGAAGTTTTGTAAACACCATTTTTCCATTGGCAAATGACACTTGAATTTCATGCTTTTTTCACAGTCTACCAATATCCACTTTCAGTCACCTCTGGTGGTATCACTTCCCCACTATCAGGCCTGTATTTGAAGCAACACCACTTCCAGGAAATAACTGGATAACATGGGTTGGGAGAACCACTAACACATAGTCTGGTCATACTTCTAGGGCTGGAGAGGAAGGAAGGCTGTCTGGTAACAAGCTCCTCTTATTTCCCAGAATGATCTTTAAAAAACTCACCATAATCCAAGGTAAAACTTCTTAAGCAATCAAAGAAACATGGGCTATGGCAGCACTCACTAATATTAATGAGTATTAATGGTAACTTGCAGACTCCACACACTTGGACCCCAGCACCTAAAGCAGCATATCCTATGTGGCACCACACCCTAACTCACAGTGGCCAATTATGAAGGCTCTGGCTGTCTGGACCTTGGAAAATCATTTCTACTTTACAAAAGCGCAAAAGTGCAGTTCCTGCAATGGGGGAACGAGGTAGCAGCAATGGCTCACCCCCTACTAGAATATCACTGATCAATTTCAAGCTTTGTTAAGTAAATCACATTTCAAGCATTTAGAATGCCGTGAATTCTAAACTGTTATACCACTAACAAATTTCAAGAATATGCTTACCAACAGTTACATTCTTAAAGAAGCCTCACTCGACTTATAAGAATAATGTATTACAAAATAAATGCTTAAATACATACATGAAATCTGAAATCCCCCCTCAGCATGGAACAAAGATCCTCTGCTACATCAGACATGCAGGGATGCAAAGTAGCAACCAATCTTGCATAAAATGGTAGCAAATCCAACCTGCAAAAGTTATATGTGATATGTGTCAAAGGAAAGACAGATCAAAAATCACTCATTCTAAAATTTCAACTTTTTCAGATGAATTCACACATTAGAGATTTTAAAACTAATAATCATACAGACATGCCTATTTATTGCCATCATAAAAAAGTATCTGAAAATTCAGTGAGCCTTTTGAAATTTTATTAATAATTGGGCATTTTCTATTCCATGAATTTATCGCACATCTGTAATTTTACTAAGTATGTAATTTTGATAAAATATGAAACATCACACACACCAAAAAAAAAACAGTACATTTTGACACGGCTTAAATTTTTACTCACACAATTACTGAGTAACTGCATATTTATAAATCTCAAGGTAACTTCTTTAGTGCAAGACAAAAGCCTTTCAAGCCATTTCCTTCATTTACCAGGTTGTTATTTGGAAACCTCAAGGTCTAAAGTAAAAAGGTAATCAATAGGCCAGGAGCAGTGGCTCATGCCTGTAATCCCAGCACTTTGGGAGGCCAAGGCAGGCAGATCTAGAGGTTAGGAGATAGAGACTATCCTGGCTAACACGGTGAATCCCCATCTCTCTATTTTTCATTTATCTCAGGGTAAGTTATTTGAAAACGTCAAGGTCTAAAGTAAAAAGGTAATCAATAGGCTGGGTGCAGTGGTTCATGCCTGTAATTCCAGTACTAGGGGAGGTCAAGGCGGATGGATCACAAAGTTAGGAGTCAGAAACTATCTTGGCTAACACGGTGAAACCCCGTCTCTACTGAAAATACAAAAAATCAACCAGGCGTGGTAGCACGTGCCTGTAGTCCCAGCTACTTAGGATGCTGAGGCAGGAGAATCCCTTGAACCTGGGAGGTGGAGGTTGCAATGAGCTGTGACCATGCCACTGCACTCCAGCCTGGGTGAGACAGCGAGACTCCATCTCAGTAAATGTGTGTGTGTGCGTATGCGTGTGTGTGTGCATGTGCATCTGCACAGAGAGCGAGACTCCATCTCAGTAAATGTGTGTGCATGTGCATGTGTGTGTGTATCTGCACAGAGAGCGAGACTCCATCTCAGTAAATGTGTGTGCGTGTGCATGTGTGTATCTGCACAGAAAGCGAGATTCCATCTCAGTAAATGTGTGTGTGCATCTGCACACAGCGAGATTCCATCTCAGTAAATGTGTATGCATGTGTGTGTGTGCGTGTGCGTCTACACAGAGATTCCATCTCAGTAAATGTGTATGTGTGTGTGAATGTGCGTCTGCACAGAGTGAGATTCCATCTCAGTAAATGTGTATGTGTGCGTCTGCGTGCGCGTCTGCACAGAGAGCGAGAGTCCATCTCAGTAAATATGTGTGTGTGTGTGTGCGTGTGCGTCTGCACAGAGAGCGAGATTCCATCTCAGTAAATATGTGTGCGTGTGCGTCTGCACAGAGATTCCATCTCAGTAAATATGTGTATGTGCGTGTTTGCAGAGTGAGACTCCATCTCAGTAAATGTGTATGTGTGCATGTGTGTGCGTGGGCGTCTGCACAGAGTGAGATTCCATCTCAGTAAATATGTATGTGTGTGTATACATGTGCATCTGCAGAGTGAGATTCCATCTCAGTAAATACGTGTATGTGCATGTTTGCACAGAGTGAGACTCCACCTCAGTAAATGTTTATGTGTGTATGTGTGTGCGAGTTTGCATAGAGCGAGACTCCATCTCAGTAAATATGTGTGTATGTGTGTCTGTGCGTGTGCATTTGCACAGAGAGCGATATTCCATCACAGTAAGTGTATGTGTGTGTGTGTCTGCAGAGAGAGCGAGATTCCATCTCAGTAAATATGTGTGTGTATGTGTGTGTGCGCCTGCAGAGCGAGACTCCATCTCAGTAAATATGTGTGTATTTGTGTGTGTGTCTGCAGAGTGAGTCCATCTCAGTAAATATGTGTGTATGTGCATGTGCGTCTGCAGAGATTCCATCACAGTATGTGTGTGTGCGCGCGTGTGCATCTGCACAGAGCGAGATTCCATCTCAGGAAATGTGTGCGCATGTGTGCGTCTGCATATTCATCTCAGTAAATGTGTGTATGTGTGTGTGCGTGTGCATCTGCAGAGAGCGAGATTCCATCTCAGTAAATATGTGTATGTGTGTGTGTGCATGTGCGTCTGCACAGAGAGCGAGACTCCATCTCAGTAAATATGTGTGTGTGTGCGTGTGCATCTGCACAGAGAGATTCCATCTCAGTAAATGTATGTGTATGTGTGCGTGTGCGTCTGCATAGAGAATGAAATTCCATCTCAGTAAATGTGTGTGTGTGTGTGTGTGCATCTGCAGAGTGAGATTCCATCTCAGTAAATATATGTGTGCATGTGTGTTTGCACAGAGAGCGAGACTCCATCTCAGTAAATATGTGTATGTGTGTGTGTGTGCATCTGCACAGAGATTCCATCTCAGTAAATGTGTATGTGTGCGTGTGTCTGCACAGAGCGAGACTCCATCTCAGTAAATGTGTGTGTGTGTGTGTGTGTGTGTGTGTGTGTGTGTGGTAACTGAAAAAGTCTTTAGGAAGGCAAAACAGTATTACGAAATCCATACACTAACATGTATTTCACTCACTACAGAACTACAGAACCCATTCAGATCCTCCGACTTTTTTTTTTAATTTTGAGCCGGAGTTTTGCTCTTGTTGCCCAGGCTGTAGTGCAATGACACAATCTCGACTCACTGCAACCTCCACCTCCTGGGCTCAAGCCAGTCTCCTGCCTCAGCCTCCCAAATAGCTGGGATTACAGGCATGTGCCACCATGCCCAGCTAATTTTGTATTTTTAGTAGAGATGGGTTTTCTCCATGTTGGTCAGGCTGGTCTCGAACTCCCAATCTCAGGTTATCCACCTTCCTTGGTTTCCCAAAGTGCGGAGATTACAAGTGTGAGCCATGCACCTGGCCAGTATCTTAATTTGGACAGTAAATGGCAAATACGTGGCACTCACACTGCCACCTTCTTCCATCATCAGAGCACTCTTTCCCATTACACGGGAATGAGGCTCCAGAATCCCGCTTAGCACAGCACTCCACCAAGTGGCCACTGCTAGTTGGAATCAACACACAACCTAAAATTTATTTTCTATTCCTGCCACAGATGTTATTTTATAAAATCTAATTATTCAATGATTCAACACTCAGCAGACAAGACCCCGAAGATCAGAAGTAGTGAAAAACTGATAAAAGCAGCTGTACTGACAGCAGCAAGTAATATAACTGACAGTGAGAAAGGAAGCTAAAAACTATAAAAATTAGACATAAGAGCTTAAAAACTAGGACAGCTTAAAGCCAATTAGAACAGAAGCATATAATCATACAAGTCTTAATTATCGCTGAGTGGAGGCCGGGCACGATGGCTCACACTTATAACCCCAGCACTTTGAAAGTGCCAAGGCCGATGGAGACCAGTCAGGCAAATATGGTGAAACTCCATCTCTACTAAAAATACAAAAATTAGCCAGGCATGGTGGCGGGTGCCTATGATCCCAGCTACTCAGGAGACCGAAGCAGGAGAATCACTTGAACCCAGGAAGCAGAAGTTGCAGTTAGCCAAGATTGTGCCATTGCACTCCAGCCTGGGCCAACAAGAGGGAAACTCCATCTCAAAAAAAAAAAAGTGCTGAGTGGATCACTGTACCATACAATAATATGTGATAATGTTTGCTCATCAGGAAAAAGACCTCATACCATGAAAGGCAACCTTCACCTCCTGGGCTCAGTACAGTCTCCAGCCTCAGTCTCCCGAATAGCTGGGATTACAGGCATGCGCCACCATGCCCAGCTAATTTTGTATTTTTAGTAGAGATGGGTTTTCTCCATGTTGGTCAGGCTGGTCTGGAAAGTTCCTCGGACGGATACATTAACCCTTAGCTAGAAGAGACACAGTGAAGAAAGAAGGTTGGAAATAAATTTGAAAGGTATGGTTAGGCCAGGCATGTTGGCCTGTAATCCCAGCACTTTGGGAGTCCAAGATGGGTGGATTACCTGCGTTCGGAGTTCAAGACCAGCCTGGCCAACATGGTGAAACCCCCCCAATGTCTACTAAAAATATAAAATTTAGCTGGGTGTGATGCCACGTGCCTGTAGTGCCAGCTACATGGGAGGCTGAGGCGTAAGAATCACTTGAACCAGGGAGGGAGAGGTTGCTGTGAGCCAAGACCATGCTACTACACTCCAGCCTGGGCTACAGAGTGAGACTCTGTCTCAAACAGGTAAAAAAATTTTAAAATAAAGAAGTAAGGTATGGTTAATGGGAGGAAACTGACTAACTTCATAACTAAAAGCCTCAGAAACATGGTATTCCTCAAAGACTTGGGCTATTATAATTTATTTTTTTTTTGAGACAGAGTTTCGCTGTTGTTGCCCAGACTGGAGTGCAATGGCATGGCCTCCTGGGTTCAAGCAATTCTCCTGCCTCAGCCTCCCAAGTAACTGGGACTACAGGCGCGCACCACCATGCCCAGACAATTTTTGTATTTTTAGTAGAGATGGGGTTTCACCATGTTGATCAGGATGGTCTCAATCTCTTGACCTCGTGATCCACCCACCTCGGCCTCCCAAAGTGCTGGGATTATAGGCGTGAGCCACCGCGCCCGGCCTTATAATTTCTAAGCAAATTAGTTCTTGCTAATGTGTTGGGCCCTGTCCTAGGCATCTTATATACATATTATTTAACTTGTTAAGCCTAATAACAATGCTATAAGGTACATATATTACACATACCATTTCAGAAATAAGGGAACAGATGCTGAGAGAATCAGTATTATGGTAGCTTTGTAGTAATATCACAGTAATTTTAAATAAATCCTATCTTTCTTTAAATAAACAGCAAAAAGTGTAATCCGTTACATACAAACATTTAATGCTAAAATTTAAATGTTTATTTAAAGTATTTTTAAGGTTTTATCAAATTAAAGTCTAAGCTGCTGTCATATGGAAAATGCACTACTTATAAGTAAGTCATAACACTCCCTAGAGATAATACAAAAATAAAGTGTTCCTGTAAGGTACTCTTTTTTTTTTCTTGAGATGGAGTCTTACACTGTTGCTCAGGCTGGAGTGTGGTGGTGCAATCTCAGCTCACTGCAACCTCTGCCTCCTGGGTTCAAATGATTCTTGTGCCTCAGCCTCCAGAGGAGTTGGGACTACAGGCATGCGCGACCATGCCTGGCTAATTTTTGTATTTTTAGTAGAGACAGGAATTCACCATATTGGCCAGGCTGGTCTCGAACTCCTGACCTCATGATCCAACTGCCCTGGCCCCCTCGAAGTACTGGGATTACAGACGTGAACCACCACAACCGGCCCCTGTAAGGTACTCTCATAAATAATTATCCTAATGTTCCTAGTGTTAAAAAAAAAAAAAGAAAGAAAAAGAAAAGCCAGGAGCAAATGAGCATTTAATGTTCTTACATAAAAGATGAATTTACACTAACATTAAATTTACAAATTTCAGTTAGAATATGGCTCTTCATTCATTTTCCACATGCATTTAACAACAAATAAAGTATTCTTTTTCAGCTCATAATCAATAGCCAAATTCAAATATAGTACTTAAATCCATGTGGAAGTTCTTTTGCTCCCACTGCCACAATTTTGTGTCATTAAAGTACAGGTACAAGAGCAAAGGTTCCAAGATGGCAAAGCAGTACACTGGCAGGAGACCCAGGTACAAACTCTACAGGAGCAAACAGCATCTTCAAGACTCAGGGACTGGTCCACCCTCTTCCCGCTACCTCCCAGTTTGCCTGCATCAGGCCCACTGGCTCCTCACTGATGCTCTCACTCAGGGGCTCTGCAATGGTCCTTGCCTTGGGCTGGAATATGCTTTTCCTAAACATCCATACTGTTTACTCCCTCCCTAAGGGGAGTTCCAGTCTCCAAGTTTTGACCCTTTCTCAACACTCCAAGGAAACTGCACCTAACACACTCTACCCTTCGCAGTCCCCTTACCTGCACTACTTTTAAAAATGGAATTTACCACCTAACATAGTAAATAATGTATTTGTTATGGTTAACTCATTTGTTACCCCTTCCCACCAGAGTGTTAAGTTCCATGGCAGTTTGCCAGCACTCCAAACACTGCCTGGAACATAAGCATATGCTCAATATATACCTGTGTTAGACAAATGAGTATCTCTGGTATCTCACTCTTAAGTACACTGTTAGCATTAAGTCTAAGACATTCTTCCCCATATCATCTTATTTTTGTAATAATAATATTACATTTTATAAAACAAAAGCTAATTTATCAAGTATCTGTTATGCAATTAATAGGACATTCACATAGTTGCTTGCTTTCCTACTGATATTATATATACTAATAGATTTCCTATGTTAGAGCATCCTTGCATTCCTAAGATCAATCTTCTTTGGTTATGCTGGATTCTTTTTAATATACTATGTATTAAATATGATTTGCTAGTGTTTTACTTACAATTTTTATATTGACATTCAAAAGTGACATTGGTCAATGCTTGTGATTTTCCTGCTCCTTCTTCTTAGAATTTTTAACATATGAAATAACAAGTTTTCTGTGCTCTGGAACAAGTGATATTATTTGTTCAATAAAAGACTAAAAATATGCAGTAGAGCTTTCTAGTCTTACACTATATAAGATGAAATTAACCGATAACTTTTAACACTTTCTTCCATGATTACTGCTCCATGTGGGTATTTTTTTTTTTGAGACGGAGTTTCGCTCTTGTTACCCAGGCTGGAGTGCAATGGCACGATCTCGGCTCACTGCAACCTCCACCTCCTGGAATCAGGCAATTCTCCTGCCTCAGCCTCCTAAGTAGCTGGGATTACAGGTACGCGCCACCACGCCCAGCTAATTTTTTTTGTATTTTTAGTAGAGACGGGGTTTCACCTTGTTGACCAGGATAGTCTCGATCTCTTGACCTAGTGATCCACCCGCCTCAGCCTCCCAAAGTGCTGGGATTACAGGCATGAGCCACAGCACCCGGAGGTTATTTTTTCTTGAATGAATTTTTAAAATGTGTGTTTTTTTTAAAAATATGTTTCACTGAGATTTTCAAGTGGTTTTAAAATATTTTTAAGCATATCATCCACTCATTTCTTAAACTTTTTGATGTTCTTTTTCTTTAAAATATATTTTCTGGCTGGGCGTCGTGGCTCACGCCTGTAATCCAAGCACTTTGGAGGCCAAGGTGGGCAGATCACCTGAGGTTGGGAGTTCAAGACCAGCCTGACCAACATGGTGAAACCCTGTCTTTTTTAAAAAATTATTTTTTAAAATTAAAAAAAATATATATATATATATATATATATATATATATATATTTTTTTTTTCTATACACTTCTCATTTTTCCCAGAACCAGATCTTGAATTTCTAAACCTAAGTTTTATCTTGGTTGTCTTTTTCAGTGTATTTTTTATCCTTTAAAACATTTTTTATTTTATTATAAAACAACACTTCCAGGATATGGACTTGCTGTGGTAGGAGTACGTGATTAGGCTGTTCAAAAACGCCTGCACTTGAGGCTCAGCATTTAAAAATGGATCTTTATATGTAAAAAAAATTAAACAGTATATTTTCTGTATTAAAACTAAAATATTTTGGATAATCATAATAAAGAATATGCTTTAAGAACGGGAATAAAAGCTGTTGGGTGCCCCTTGGTACCACCATTTCACAGAAGATCATAGTTATGAACAAGCAGAAGGATGATGCAATCTCGACATAATTAAAACTGGGTAAACCACAATAATTGTGTTCCAGCAGTCTGTCAAGTTACATGTCCAGGTCTATTATAGCTACTGAGCAAATGGGTGGGCATGAATAGTTACATCCTTAATGTGTACAACATTAAGAGGTCGATACGTCTTCTCATTTACTGGCAACTTCTCCAACTCATCTAGAGTTTCCAGACCTTCTATTACCTTCCCAAATACGGTGTATTTCATGTCCAAATGTGGCTGTTTGCCATAGGTGATGAAGAATTGACATCCATGAGTGTTTGGGCCATTACTAGCCATAGGTACAACACCTGTAACACTGCTTAAGATATTCACTGTATTCATCCGCAAACTTTTTGCCCCAGATACTGGATCTTCCTGTTTGAAATGTGAAACCCTTGATATTTCTGTAAAATATACAGCCATTGTAGTAGTTACTGGCACAAAGAGCCAATAAATTCTCACATGTTTTGGGTATCCTCTCACAAAATACTTCAATTTGAATATCACCTACATCTGTATGCAACGTCACAGACATTTTTCCTCTTAGTGATTTCAGGAAGGACTACGTAATTTCTCAGAGTCTTACAGTGAAGTCAAAAATAAGTCTTTGGGCTTCACCACTTCGTTTAGCACAGCCATTGTTAAAACAGGAAAAATGCAATTGTACATGCCAAAGAGGTCTGTTGGTTCAAAATTATAGTTTCTATGGGCCAGTGGAAGTTGGGCGAGGGACTCAATAGAGATCTTCTATGTATTTTTCAACAAACTTTGAGATAACACAAGATGAAAAATTCTTAAACTATGTCATTTCACTTTTCTTCTTTTTTCCTTCCTCATGCTACCTAGTCTAAGATCATTTCACTTGTCTTCTGTTCATTCGTCTGTCCCTTGCACTTCACCTTATTTTCTCTTCCAAGTAGCCCAATCTACTTTGAGACCTTTTCTGTGTCCCCCCAAAAAAGGCACATATAGCTATTTTTTTCTTTTTCTTTTTTTTTTTTTTTGAGACAGAGTCTTACTCTGTTGCCCAGGTCAGAGTGCAATGGCATGATCTCAGCTCATTGCAACCTCTACCTCCCAGGTTCTCTTGCCTCAGTCTCCTGAGTAGCTAGAACTACAGTTACCTGCCACAGCACCTGACTAATTTTTGTATTTTTAATAGAGACAGGGTTTCACCATGTTGGCCAGGCTGATCTTGAATTCCTGATCTCAAGTGTTTCGCCCCCGTCGGCTTCCCCCGGCCAGCTATGCATTTTATAGCAAGAGAGTTTTGTGCTACCTGTTCAGGCACAGGTCACTGAGGTAACAACACAGGAAAATGTTTTCATCTTTAATAGGGATTTAAAAAATGAATTAAAGATTCTCCTCAGAGAGCTTAACTCATTTAAGCTTTTCCAGGTGTTTAGTAACTCCAGTATTTGGATTTTGTTTATTTTTGAATCAGTCACATGGAAGTAAGCTTAGATACTCCATTTTCTCAGAATCCTCTACCCCTATAAAAAGGACAGTTGATATCAAATATCACGCTGCTCTATTTAAATCTTGAAGTCATGTGTCTGTTCATCCATTACTTCACAAAATAAAATCCTTTATGCTGTAAATAATCAATTATATAGTTGTTCAAGGCTAGTCCTGCTTAAGAATGCTTTCTGCCTGTTCTACCTTCCTAAGGGTACACAAGTTCAAAAAAGGGATGGAGTGCAAAATGTCACATCAGTCACATGAAAGTCATTAATAATACAAAACAAAACATTTTAATCCACATAAACTGCAAATTTGTGTTAAATTTTAAGCCAAATGGACATTTTAGCTAATTTGAGTGTTCTGAAAAGCAACTGAAAAATAGTTAGATCCTTCCTGTGAAAACTGAATTCCATAATCAAATAAGATGGTGACAATCATGTTTACCAACAATTAACCATAAACCACTTTAAAAGAATGCTATTTTCCCTTAAATCATAAAACCTTGTTTATGTTTTCAAGGTCTCCTGAATCACACATTTAAGTATCCTGCTAGCAGTTAATGATCATCAAGTTAGTAAACAGTCACTAACTACAAGTAAGCAGAAACAAGAATGCAGAAACACACACACACACACACACACACACACACAAACACACACACACACACTTCCGTTATTGAGGGGAAAAGAATTCTTACGGGTTTTTATCTCCTAATCAATTGGCTTTCTAAAATAAATGTCTATCGCTCTTTTTCTCTTTAAAATCTAAAGAATTTGACTGTTGAAAGCTATTTAATCTTATCTCTGTGATCAAAAATGCCTAGAACAAAAATGAAGGTGAAAAGACACTGTTACGGTTCAATTAAAGAATAAAAAGGATTTCTTCATAGAAAATACTAAAGCAGAAGATGATTCCAAAAAAATGAAATATACTAAACAAAAGATTGGGGTTATTTACTGTAAAATCGACAACCAAATGCCCTGTTGACTTTTCCACGATGCTGCTGTTTCCAACACAACAGCGCCACCAAGTGGTGCAACATACTGACAGATTTCACAAAAACACAGAAAACTGAGTGAAAGAGGAAGTCCAATCAGAAAATCTCTCACAAAAAATCCAGCAAACTTTCCTAAAAGGTAGATCAGGAAAATCTGTTGAGGAATTAAGTGCAGCACTTCACCTCTGAAGAGTATTCTGTTTACATTCATCTAAAGAGCCAACATTTGGCTAAAGCAATACCGAGTGCATCCATATTTAAAAACTAAGAAGAGATTCTTACATACTTTCCCTGATACTAACTTAAAATTTGGCTTAGGTGAGGAGCCTTCTGTGGTGTTGGGAATGTCCTCCATCTTGATCTGAGTGACAACACATATGTATGCTTTAGATATAAACACCTCAGGAAGAATAACTAATGGATGCTGGGCTTAAAACCTAGGTGATAGGATGTTCTGTGCTGCAAACCACCACGGTACATGTCTACCATGCAACAAACTTGCACATGCCCCGGAACTTACACTTTAAAAGTTGAAGGAAAAAAAGATATAAACACTTAATGTGAAATCTCAGTTACCTGTGTGTATAACTATGTTACAAATTACCTATAAAATAAAATGCAAATATGTAAGGGGATTTCTACCTCTCACTGGAGTCCAAATTAACAGGCTAAGAGATGCTAGGCACAGTGACTCCAGTCTGTAATCCCAGAACTTTGGGAGGCCAAGGTGGGTGTATCATTTGAGGTTAGGAGTTCATGACCAGCCTGGCCAACATGGTGAAACCCCGTCTCTACCAAAAAAAAAAAAATTAGCCAGGCATGATGGTGATGCACGCCTGTAATTCCCAGCTACTTGGGAGGCTGAGGCAGGAGAATTGCTTAAGCCCAGGAGGTAGAGACTGCAGTGGGCGAAGATCACACCACCGCATTCCAGCCTGGGTGACAGAGAAAGACTCTGTCTCAATAAAAACAACAAAAAGGCTAAGAGATACAATGATAGTCTTTTGAGATTTGTTTCATCATTATTTAATGAACAAAGAATGCAAATGAAAGTTAAAACACTGCTTCAGATCAAACCTTTAAGAATTATAAACATAAACTACATCAAACTTTAAAACTATGCTGCAAATTATACCACCAAGCAAGTGAAAAGACAACTCAGATGGAAGAAAATTTTCCAAATTACCTATCTGATAAGAGATGTGGGCCCAGAATATATAAAGAACTCTTACAACTCATTCATAAAAAGACAAATATGGCCAGACATGGTGGCTCATGCCTGCAATCCCAGCACTTTGGGAGGCCAAGGCGGGCAGATTACAAGGTCAGGGGATAGAGACCATCCTGACCAACATGGTGAAACCCCATCTCTACTAAAAATACAAAAATTAGCTGGGCATAGCGGTGTAGCCCTGTAATCCTATATTCAGCAGGCTGAGGCAAGAGAATCACTTGAACCCAGGAGGTGGAGGTTGCAGTGAGCCAAGGTCATACCACTGCACTCCAGCCTAGTAACAGAGTGAGACTCTGTCTCAAAAAAAAAAAAGACAAATAAAATTTTATTTTATTTTATTTATTGAGATGGAGTCTTACTACAAAGCCCAGGCTGGAGTACAAAGGTGTAATCTCAGCTCCCTGCAACCTCCACCTCCCAGGTTCAAGCGATTCTCCTGCCACAGCCTCCTGAGTAGCTGGGATTAAAGCCACCCACCACCACACCTGGCTACTTTTTTTTTTTTTTCCATTTTCAGTAGAAATGGGGTTTCACCATATTGGCCAGGCTGGTCTCGAACTCCTGACCTCAGGTGATCTGCCTGCCTCAGCCTCCCCAAGTGTTGGGATTACAGGCAGGAGCCACCATGCCCAGAGGACAAATACAGTTTTAAAGGGGCAAAGGTTGTGAACAGGTATTTCTCCAAAGAAGATATGCAAATGGCCAAAAGCACATGAAAAGATGTTCAACACCATTAGTCATTAGGGAAATACAGTCCTCCTGAAGACTGGTTCCAGGAACTGCCCCCCACAGATACCAAATTACTTATAATGCCTAATACAATGTAAATGCTATATAAATACTTGTATGCTGTGTTTATTATTTAAATTTTGTTAGAGACATAGTCTCACTATCACCCAGGCTAGAGTGCAGTGGTTGAGATCCTCAAATTCCTGGGCTCAAGTGATCCTCACATCTTAGCCTCTCAAGTAGATGGGACTACAGGTATATGCCCCTAGCCTGACTTATTTTATTTTTTGTAGAGAATGGGGTCTCACTATGTTGTCCAGGCTGGTCTCAAACTCCTGGCTTCAAGCCATCCTCCTGCCTTGGCCTCTCCGCAGCATGCCACAGAGAGGACGAGCATCTGACTAAAGGAGCCCCAAACAGGCTGGGAGAGTGTGGGTGGAGAGCGAGGCCAGGATGCCAAAAGGCCCCCTCTCCCAAAGTGTTCCCAACTGCCCCAAGTGCCAAAGACTCGGAGGAGCTTGCTACCTCTAATACCACTTCAATGCCTATCCAGGAGAATATCCCAGCCTGCACTCACTCAACTCTCTTTACTCCCCTATATCCCCGCTTGAGGACTATCAGTCATCGCTTTCACTCAAAGGACAAAGAGCTGTGTGAATATATGGGGTATGGAAGAATGAGAAATAAGATGACAGAAAACTGACTGGCACTTGATTACTATCTTTCTACTCCAGCCTCCCTAGGGATCAAAGCATCCCTCTCAGGGATAAGCCAAATCCTGCAGGTAGGGTAAAAATACACCTGGGAGTGAAGCACAAGAGAAGACCTGCAAAATGAAAGGCGTTTCTGATCAGTAAAAATCTACAGCCAATCAGGAAACATCAACCTGGTCCGAGTCCCTCCCTATTACATCATTTTACGGATCTGTAATCAGAAGCCTTGGCTTTCCAAATCCCACAGGGAGCCCGCCAAACCCAGAGGATGTCAAGAACCTAAGATTTCAGAGGTGTGTGCTTCCTTCAACATCCCTAGCCTATCCTGGCTTATTTTCTCAGGAAAAGTAATGGCCGACACCAATAAAGGTGAAAATCGTTTTTCATTTAAAGGAAGCTAGAATGATAGTAACGTAAAGAAAACATGAACTTGGAAAAAAAAGTCTGATTGAAGCCACCAAATCTGTCCAAATTTGCTTCAAGGTAAATAACAGCAGGATTCGCAGTGAAAAGAAAAGGGAAAGCTGGCCCACACAGGGAAGATCCTCAATAATGCAACCAACACACTCCTTTCAATGATCAACACATACTGTTTTTCTGTAGTTTGACCACTTATCCTCAAATTCTATTTTTCAGTGATAAACCTATATTCCTGACATACAACAAAAGCTTTGTGTCTCAAAAGGAAGGGCAAAAGCTGAGCAAAAGCTCCATGAGGAAATGCAATGCCAATGTAGAACAAGAAAATGGCCCGCAAAGCAACCAACATCAGAAATGACAGCAACAATATGCCCTTAAAAGAGAAACTTGTTATTAACAGAGCTGGGCAAATCTAACTCATGATACATAATAAAAAGAGGGTAAGTATAGCATCAATGCAAAGGTACTGTCCATTTTAAAAAAAAAATGAGAAAGAAGGCTGGGTGCGGTGACTTATGCCTGTAATTCCAGCACTTTGGGAGGCCAAGACAAGTGGATCATCTGAGGTCAGGAGTTTGAGACCAATTTGGCCAACATGGTGAGACCCCATCTCTATAAAAAATAAATAATAAATAAAAATTAAAAATTAGAAAGAAAAGGACAAATTCCTCAAAACCTATCAAACAAAATTCACCAGAAACATACTGCTGTGAAATATATGAAAATTCTGGCCAGTTTTCCATAACTTTTTAGAAAACTGGAAGAACTGAAAGAAAAAATGATAGCATAGTAGAGGGAAAAGACTTTAGAGAATGCTGAGTAAGAAAAAGATGACATTGAAAAAAGTGATTGGTAAGAAGAAAATAGCCAGAAAATAAGCAAAGCACAGTCAACATATGCATCATCGGAGTACTTAGAAAAGAAAACCGAAACAAGAGAACAGAACTAGCATTTAAATATATTTGAGGAAAAAAATCCAAAAAATGCCCTGAATTTTTCAATATGAAAATTTCTTGAAAGGGCATGAAAAATGACCCAGAATGATCAATACCAACACATATCTATCCTAGGAAAGTTATTTCATTTACTTGATTAGAGAAAGAATTACTTGGGCAGCCATATAAATGACCAAGTCAATTTTAAGGGAGGGGGGAAAAGGCAGGCTGGCCTCAGATTTTGCCACAGTAATGCCAAATGCCAAATGACTCCTGAGCGACACCTACAAGATATTTAGGGTTAAAAACTATGAGCTGTGGATCCTATACTATAACCAGTCAAGGTGCCATTCAAGTAAAATAGCCCCAACTCCATCGTTCTGAACATAGAGGAATTCAGGCATATTTTTTCCCCAAGAACGCTTTTTGAGAAAACTATTAGAAAATGAACTTAAGGCCAGGCACAGTGGCTCACACCTGTAATCCCAGCACTTTGGGAGGCTGAGGTGGGCAGATCACCTGAAGTCGGGAATTTGAGACCAGCCTGGCCAACATTGTGAAACCCCATTTCTACTAAAAATACAAAAATTAGCCAGGCGTGGTGCTACATGCCTATAATCCCAGCTACTTGGGAGGCTGAGGCAGGAGAATCGCTTGAACTCAGGAGGTGGAGGTTGCAGTGAGCCCAGATCGTGCCACAGCACTCCAGTCTGGGTCAATAGAGCAGAAACTCGGTCTCGGGGGGGGAGGGGAAAAAGAAAAGAAAAAAAGAAAATGAACCTCAGGAAATAAGCACATTAAGTGAGAAATATTAACATAAATGTTTTATTCCTTATCAGGATATGTCACCAACATAAAAATAAAGTTGGGGGGATGGAAAAGCTGACGAAGTCAAGTGTGCTGCTTGCCTACTTGTTATGCTGAAAGTTAAATATCACTCAAATACAAGAATAAGCACATTTAAGAGTAAAAAGGAAAACATTAAGGGAGAAAAATTAATATCAGATAAGTTACTCTCTTTAGTCAAAGAGAGTAAGAAGAGACCACAAACTAATCTTATCATTGCTCATGGCAGAAAGCAACAGAGACTGTCTAAATAAATAATCGCTAAGCAAATTTATAATAATAAAGTCCTGGATGGGCGCAGTGGCTCACACCTGTAATCCTAGCATTTGGGGAGGCCGAGGTGGGTGGATCACCAGAGGTCAGGAGTTCAAGACCAGCCTGGCCATCAGGGTGAAACCCCATCTTTAAAAAACAAACAAAAAGAAAGAAAGGAAAAAAAAATAAAGTCCTAAAATAAAAATACAAATCTTCCTAAAATCAGAAAACACACTCATGCATGCACACTAAATTAAAAAATATAGAAGACCACATAATGAAAGACTTTTAGGAATTAAAACAAAAGGGAAAACATTACAGAACATAAGCCAATCATAAGCAGCCTTACTTTCATTAAAAGAAACATATTTTCAGAATAGGTCTGAGTAAAGTTCAATTCAATTGTATATAAAAGAGACTCGACTAAAATAAAATGATTCTGAAAGATAAAATATAAAATAAAGGGCACAGGTATACCAAGCAAAATGCAAATAAAAAGAAAGCAGCAGTCAGGTGCGGTGGCTCACATTTGTAATTCCAGCGTTCTGGGAGGCCAAGGCGAGTGAATCACTTGCGGTCAGGAGTTCAAGACTAGCCTGGTCAACATGGTAAAAAAAACATGTTTCTACTAAAAATACAGAAAATTAGCCAGGTGTGGTGATGCACTCGTGTAATCCCAGTTGCTTGGGAGGCTGAGGCGGGAGAATCGCTTGAACCCAGGATCAGGAGGTGGAGGCTGCAGTGAGCAGAGACTGCACCACTGCACTCCAGTCTGGGTGACAGCGCGAGACTCCAACTCAAAAAAAAAAAAGCAGCAATCATATAATCATTAATACCAGATGAGTTGGAATTCTGGCCAAAAGGCCCTAAATAAGACCAAGAAGAACACCTTATAATGATAAAAGATGTACGTAATTCACACTTAAGTTTTATCTGTACAACAAATAATGCAACAGTAATATTTAGAAAGCTAAAATTATAGTAGTTATTAGGTGAAATGCAACACATCAGAATCACAGTATTTTATCTACCTCTCAGGCCATGATGTATGGGCACATGGACTAAAAAGGTAAAAAGATAGATTGGAATTATTATTTAGTCATGTAAACTTGATCAATACATTTAACTTTGTACCATAAAAACAAAAATATGCTTTTATAAAATGCCCACAGAATGTTAATAAAAACTGACTATATAATCAGAGACAAAGTAAACTTCAAAAATTCCCAAAAATAAAAATAGTATAATCTAATCAAAATGCAATAAAAATATGAATTATTGACAAAGCCACAAACCAAACCAAAAAAAGCCCCTCGACCTGGAAATTTTGAAACTCTAGCAACTCCTTGGGTCACAAAGGAAACCAAACTAAAATTAATACATGTCAGAACTAACAGATGGGCAGGACAGTGGCTCATGCCTGGAATTCCAGCACTTTGGGAGGTCAAAGCAGGAGGATCTGGTTGAGTCCGGGAATTCACAACTAACCTGGTCAATGTAACAAGACCCTGACTCTACCGAAAAAAAATTTTTTTTAATTTAATGTAAAAATTAGCCAAACATGGTGGTGCATGCCTGTGGTCCCAGCTACTTGGGAGGCCGACAGGAGAGGATTGTTTGAGCCTGGAGGTTAAGGCTGCAGTGAGCCATGATCTTACCACCGTACTCCAGCCTGGGCGACAGAGCGAGACCCTCTAAAAAAGAAACCAAGAGACATGGCTTAAACCACACTCAATGGACAGCACATATATGAAGTGCCAGAAAAGAAAAAGAGAGAAAAAAAAAAAGAAACAAAAGAAACAGAAAAAACCCAAAAGGAGGAATTAATAAAGAACAAAGCCAAAAATAACAGTAAGAAAATCATTCAACAGAATAAATAATAAATCTAAAAGCTGGGTTTTTGGTAGGAAAAAACTAAATAGGTAAACCACTAGTGAACATAACCACAAGGAGAAAGAGGAAGTACGAATTTAAATATGGCATTGTTTGGAACAGCAAAAGACTGGAAAGTCTGAAACTATTAAATACAGTGCATTCATCAAAAGGAACACTGCAGCTTTAAAATAACAAACAAGGGAAATCCTTATATCCCGAGATGAAAAGATATGTATAAGCTGCCCATTGTGTTAAAAACAGGAAATAAGAATCTATAATTGTATTTTCTTGTATACGAAAAAGAATCTTTGGGAGAATACATAAGCAAGACACTGATTTCCTACTGGGAGAAGTGGAAATTGAGGAGATGGGAAGGCAAGGATAAGAAGAATACTTTTCATTATATAATGTTTTATACTTCTGGAGGATGAGCTATAAGGCTGCATTATTTATTATTTAAAATTGCATACAACCAAGATTTAACTCATCAAATATTTTAAGCTTGAACTGTAAGCCATACACTATACTTGGTGTTGGAGACGTACAAAACAAAAAAATCGAGTCTTCATTCCTAAAAAGCTGATAGTTTCAAGTCTGGCAGAGAGACAGGAAGCAGATCCACAACTAGACAATAATGCACCTAATTCTTCATAAGGAGACACATTGAAAGTGCTATAAAGAACATCTCTATCCACATAAGGAGAAAAAAGAAGGCTGTTCATAGAAGATAGCTCTTGTGAAAGACTTAAAGGGTGAGTCAAAGACTTCTAGTGGCAAAATAAAGGACATCCCAGATAGAGCAGAAAGCAGCGGCAAAGGTATGGAAGTAGAGAGAGCAAACAGTATTCGAGAAATCATTACAGATCAAGATTCTGCAGGAGGAAGAATGGCTAGAATTAAGACTGAAGAAGCTGAAAACCATCTGGTTAAGAAAGGGCCTTACCTATCATGTTACTTTTACATGATAGGCATTGTGCTATGTGCTGGGTATGAAGAAGTAAACATGGCCTCCTTCCTGCAGCTTATAGTCTAGTGGACAAGGTCAAGAAATTTAAGAAAGAAGTTTTACCAAGAATTTGATGCCATGACCTTTCCTGTCTTTGTCTATTTCCACATACTGTTGCCTCTGTCAACAACGCTCTCCCTACATTCCCATTCTCCACCCATCCAGTATCTAGTAAATTCTTCTCAGGACTCAGATTAAATGACCCTTGTTCCAGACAATCTTCTCTGACTCCTCAGACTCAATCAGTTCCACCTGACACTATGCTTCAAGCACACTGCTTCTTCTTGACAAAGGCACTTACAACTCCTCTGTCTTCCTCTCCAAATCAAGCTGTGTGAATTCAGGAACTAAGGAACTAAGATGATCTTTTTCACCAAGTACACAGAAGACCCTTATTGAATTATTTAATGAATAAATTTTAGAATAACTTAATCTTTCCTGATTATCAGGCTGATCATAATATACTTAAAATATGTAAGACAGAGCTATTTCTCATGGCTCTAGAATACTTGTGTCATTTTTTAATATTTGTGATAAACTGTCACTTCATACTAATTTTTTTTTTAGATGGAATCTCTCTCTGTCATCCAGGCTGGAGTGCAATAATGTGATCTTCGCTCACTGCAACCTCCGCCTCCTTGGTTCAAGCGATTCTCCTGCCACAGCTTCATGAGAAGCTGGGATTATGAGCATGCGCCACCACGACCAGCTGATTTTTTATATTTTTAGTAGAGATGAGATTTCATCATGTTAATCAGGCTGGTCTCAAATTCCTGACCTCAAGTGATCCACCTCCTGCCTCAGCCTCCCTAATGCTGGGATTACCTGCGTGAGCCACTGCGCCCAGCCTCAAGTTTGTATTTCTAACTGCTACTGATTTGTAGCTTTTTTATTTCCTGAGCTAAGCAGATAAATTCCATCATAAAGAATACTACTGGAATAAGACAAAATAATAGTACATGCTTTCTGAGGACTTTCTGTGGGGCAGGAATGGGTCTTCAGGGAGAAGATGCTGTTTCATAAGCAAATTACTAAACCGCATGGTTTCTTTTGTTAACCAAGCCTTTTATTTTTGCTAGCTTTATTCTATGTAATAAATGTTGCAACAAAAACAAGTTCAGATAATTGTTGCTACACTTTTCTTCATTCAAATAAACAAGTGAAAAAAAAAATTAAGAAAGCATTTCATTGTACAAGGTAAAGAAAAGACTCACTTGAAAAAAATTAGTCCAAGATACCGAGAGAAAAAAAATTTGAATTTTCATCTATTCCAGGTATATATCCCCCCCAGTTTTTTTTTCCCCCTCTTGTGGCCCAGGCTGGAGTGCAATGGTTCGATTTCAGCTCACTGCAACCTCTGACTACTGGATTCAAGCAATTCTCCTGCCTCAGCCTCCCAAGCAGCTGGGATTATAGGCACCCGCCACAATGCCAGGTCAGTTTTTGTCTTTTCGGTAGAGACAGGGTTTCACCATGTTGGCCAGGCTGGTCTCAAACTCCTGACCTCAGGTGTTCCACCAGCCTTGGCCTCTCAAAGTGCTGGGATTACAGGCATGAGACACTGCATCCAGCCTTCCTCCCATTTTCATATACATGAAAGTGGACTGTGTCTTAAAATCAAAGCCTTAAAATTAATGGAGAATATTTTTTATTTTCTAGTTGTACGTAATAATATACATCGTAACTGTTGGCGACTTAAATTCTATTAAATGAAGTATATATAAATATACATATATAGTACACACACACACATATATATATGTTTTTTGTTTGTTTTTGTTTTTTTCTAGACGGAGTTTCGCTCTTGTTACCCAGGCTGGAGTGCAATGGCGCGATCTCGGCTCACCGCAACCTCCACCTCCTGGGTTCAGGCAATTATCCTGCCTCAGCCTCCCGAGTAGCTGGGATTACAGGCGTGCGCCACCATGCCCAGCTAATGTTTTGTATTTTTAGTAGAGACAGGGTTTCACCATGTTGACCAGGATGGTCTCAATCTCTTGACCTTGTGATCTACCTGCCTTGGCCTCCCAAAGTGCTGGGACTACAGGCGTGAGCCACGGCACCCGGCCCTGTTTTTTTTTTTTTTTTTTTTTGAGACAAAAATAAAATATGTTACAAAAATATTCATACATATTTCCTCAAGTACATAATTCTTAATTGTCTACTCACTACATTAACACATTCCTTCTCCCTTGCACCATTAAAATGAATTAATAATGCTAACAGGAGATTAAAAAAGTAATATGAAAGAAAAAAGACAAATAGTGATTTGGTCTCACTGAGAAATCTTACCATTATTAAGAGATCATGGGCCTCCATCAATGAATGGACCACACTAAAATTTTGCTGAAGAAACCTTGAATGAAATCCCTCAGAATCCTCATCTTTTGGGGAAAGTATCTGTCTTAGCTATGTCATATGTAATCATCTTAATAGCTTACAAAATTCTTTAATTATTCATTGTTGAATAAACAGAAATAGATCTCCAGGATCTAAGGTCAACAGTCTATGAGTGCTCCTGAAATGGCAGGTCAAGTAGAAGTTTTAGTTTAGTGAATATAATGTATGAGAATTCTCTAAAAGCATTATGCCACTGAATATGCATCTTGAATTACTGGCAACATAATCATTACTGTGACTTCCAATTCTATCCAATGAGTCTCTAGGCAGGCTATCACACCTCTAAACTATTATAATTACCTAAATAACTTGAAATTTTTCATTTAAACACAAATTCGAGGACAAAATATATTACATTAGTCTGATCTTTGCACAAAATAAAAACTCTCCTAAAATTTTATGTTCCATTTACTACTTTTTCCTCAGAGGCAAAAATGCAAACCAACTGATTCTAGCAATTCTTCTTGTTAAGCTACTCTTAAACATTTTCTTTTAAAATAATTAGATATCAGAAGAAATATTCCCATTAGAGCTAACAAGCAATGAACAAAAATTAACGAGAAACAAGTTCTAAGAAATATGCTAATAATGCTAATAACCTACAGAGCGAATAAAATCAAAAGACAAGCAAGATTTTTAAAGAAGTAAGAAGTTTGATCTTACAACCATCACTACAGCGTAAAAACACTAATAAACCTCTCTTTTATAACACTTACCTTTGTCGAGGAACGATGAAGAGTGCCCGAACCAACTTCTTCCTGTTGGCTTTTGTGTTCATGTTCATGCAAAAATCCATTGCTGCCTATTGGGAAAAAGTAAATCTTTTCTTTAAGAAACCTCTATTTAGTTACTGAAAACAGAAATCCTGCCTACTATAATAATTTTATTTGTTCTTAAACATTTCAAAATGGTTTTAAGAAACTAGTATTGTTAGTATCAGAAAAGTTTTTTGATAAAACTCGAAAGTATTAAGACTAGTTACCAAGAGCCAAGAAAATTACTAATGAGAATAAGGATAACCAAAAAGCAGTAGAGGTGACTGAGGAAAGAGAAAGAGACAGGCACAAATTATACTCAAGAAGATGTAATAATAAGTGTGCCCCACATTCACTAAAAAAGTTTAGTGCCTACAGTAACATTTGGTAATGTTAGGGTTTAGAAAACGATAGCCCATATATGGCTCTTTGGCATACTGAGTACTTCATTTAAACTAAGACAATTGGAAAGCCTAACAAGCGGCCTCAGGCAAGGTCTCTGACTATCCTTTGTTTCTCTTCCCAAGTGCAAGAAAGGGTGCTCTCTCTCCAAGATGTCTTAACTGACAGAGGAGAATTCTTCCAAAAGAAACTCAACTGTCCTCAATCCCCTATCTAAAATTTCATAAAATGAGGAATTTACCTAGACGACCATTACCACCTGGACAGACGTTTTTCTGAGACAAGGTCTCACTCTGTCACTCAGGCTGGGGTGCAGTGGAGCAATCATGGCTCACTGCAGCCTTGATCTCCCAGGCTCAAGTGGTTACTTGAAACGTAATAAAAATCACTCCTTGGCTGGGCACAGTGGCTCACCTGTAATCCTAGCGCTCTGGGAGGCCGAGGCAGGTGTATCACCTGAGGTCAGGAGTTCGAGACCAGCCTGGCCAACATAGGGAAACCTCGTCTCTACTAAAAATACAAAAATTAGCCAGGTGTGGTGGTGCATGCTTATAGTCCCAGCTACTCAGGAGGCTGGGGCAGGAGAACTGCTTGAACCCAGAAGTCAGAGGCTGCAATGAGCCAAGATCGTACCACTACACTACAGCCTGAGTGAGACTCCATCTCAAAAAAAAGCAAAAGCAAACAAACAAACAAAAACACTCATTTTTATGGACTCACCAAGGAGACTCTTAAGTGAAAGTGGCACTGATTTTTTTTAATTGCAAATGCATGGCAGTGAAAAATGTAATATAGTACTAGTATAATTTGGTGCCCCTACCTTGAATCATGCTAAAATGCCAGCAGTTCTACCCACCATCACTTTGAAAATATCAAAACCGTAAAAAAGAAAAAAAAAATCTTAGTATTATCTTCAGAAGAATTTTGACTTCACAGAACCCCAGGAAGTGCCTCAAAAGCTGCTAGGAATCCAGAGACCATACATTTGGCACCTTTGATCTAAAACAATATTTTACGAACCATGGGATCCATGTATGAAAAGGACAGGATGCTAGAGCCAATTCTATAGCCAGAGGATCTACGAATTAGATCCAATTGTGTCTGCTTCTGCTGATTTACTAAGACTTCATTTGAAGAAATGGTTAGAGCCCAAATACTCAGAAAACCATAGACATTCCTTATCAGAGGACTCCTACAAGGTCTATGTGCTTGAGTAAAGTTACACAGAGACATCAATACCTTGTCTATCAGATCTCGGTTGACACAGTTGGGTAACTGCTGTAGGAAAGCATCTACTATGAGCTTGAGATGAGATCCAGTGCTGGCTTCCTCATCTTCTTGTTCTAATGTAAAATTAGTTTGTAAATAGGTTAAAAAAATAATCAGAGAACACAGAAAACATTCAATGATGAATTATTTCGAAAACAGATAATCTAGACCCATTTTTGTGCCCAGGAAAACATTAGTCATTTCTTGGGATACTATCCTAGAATGTTTAGGTAACTCTAGAATCATCACATCGAGTCACTACAGTCTTTCAGGTATCAATATAAAAAATCACTTTTTGCATTAGACACAAAAACTTGGTCAGAAAAAGCATGCAGTGTTATAGTAAATGTTATTTGTATCTGCCTAGCCTCTCTTCCCCAATGTTCTTCAATTAACAGCACTCCCAATTCTTGCCTTTGAAGAACTAAGCCCCCTGATTCCATGTGATTCTGAGTGGGGTGCCTACTGCCAATCAAAGTACAACACACAACCATTTCTCTTGCCCACATGGGTGAGCAGAACACAAAACTTGCCAGAGTCCTTCTGTGATATTTATATACAGACTGTGGGAGAAAATTTCTTTTTCCTCTGATGTCATTAGTGAGTATAAAGCCTGGGGTAGCCTCCAGCCATACCCGTCCTCCCTGGATTACACAGAGAAAGAATCTGCAATAAGATAAAGCCAACAGAGAAGAAAGCAATATTGACAGAAGCTGTCCTTCTAATAAAGAATCTTGGCCAGGCATGGTGGCTCATTCCTATGATGCCAGGGCCCTCGGAGGCTGAGGCTGGAGGATTACTTGAGGCCAGGAGTCCAAGACCAGCCTGGGCAACACAGCAAGACCCAGTCTTTACAAAATGTAAAATAAAATAAAATAAAATTAGCTGGGTGTGGTGGTGCACGTCTATGGTCCCAGCTACTTGGAAGGGTAAGGCAGGAGGATGACTTGAGCTTGGGAGTTTGAGGCTGTAGTGAATTATGATCATGCCACTGCACTCCAGCCTGGGCAAGAGTGAGGTCCTGTCTCAAAATAAATAAATAAATAAAGAGAATCCTAGCTAATCAACTCAAAACTCAATAGGAAGTATTTAGGGAATAAATGTAATATTTGTATTACTAAATACAAAATGCAACTCAATCATAAAGACAGATAAAATTAACAGATGAACTGGCAAGCTAATTGTATTCCCACCCATTAATCATTTCAGAGTAACTTTCAAATACATTTATTTGTAAAGATAATGGCATAGAATCAAATCAATCAGGAGAATGCTAGCAAGTTCTCAGAAAAGTATAAGTATCTTTTTTCCATCCTAGAAGGGACAGCAAGAAAAATATAATTAAAGATATTTAGAACTAATATTTTTTAAATTAAGATGATCACTAAAGTTCACAGACACATAATACTGGGGTATGTAGTGCACTGTTATAAATCAAATTCCAAAAACAGTGATGGACTGAAAACAACAGAAAAACAAGGAATTACAAAATACAGAATTAAGGAGAAAAGATCTATATTCGTAGGCAAGAGCTCTGTGTGAAAAGCAGTCAAAAAGGAAAGTCGGTGAAACAGTTCTTTACCTTGCTCATCAAGAAGTTTCTTTGTAAGATCTTCAGCTT
The DNA here is from genome assembly GCA_028533165.1 of Leontopithecus rosalia. NCBI lineage: Eukaryota > Metazoa > Chordata > Mammalia > Primates > Cebidae > Leontopithecus > Leontopithecus rosalia. The sequence continues at coordinate 10,320,749 of CM052669.1, forward strand.
CATCTCCACCCTCTAACTCTAAGGTGTCATCATTAATTTCTAGATTCTCCAACTCAAGTTCCAAATCATCAGGACTTGATACCTCCTTATTATCCTTAGATTCTTTTGCCTCTATTTGAGAAACAAACAAGTATATCTAAATTCAAAGTTGTATTAAATTCTGCTGCAAAAAAGTAGATAAAGACTCACAAAATCTGCAGCACTTCTTTTAGAACCTGCATATATACCTGGCAAATGAAGTTAATATATTTAGATTTTATAAAATACGATATGCTCGGCTGGGTGTGGTGGCATATTTCTGTAATCCCTGCACTTTGGGAGACCAAAGAGGGCAGATCACCTGAGGTCAGGAGTTCGAGACCAGCCTGATCAACATGGTGAAACCCCGTCTCTACTAAAAACACAAAAATTAACTGGGCATGGTGGCACATGCCTATAATCCCAGCTACCTGGGAGGCTGAGGCAGGAGAATCACTTGAACTGGAAGGCAGAGGTTGCAGTATGCTGGGAGAGCACCACTGCACTCCAGCCTGAGCAAAAAGAGCGAAACTCCATCTCAAAAAAAAAAAAAAATATGCTCATTGAGAACAAAGGCTATACCTTCTTTGATTATATATACCATTTGTTCACTGAAGAGATGGATGGATGACTGGATGGAGAGATCTATGCATGGATGAGGATTTACATGGGGTGAGGATCTATCTATGCTAAAGATGAGGGGATATAAAGCTGATTAAAGTGGACTCGAATTAAGAAGGTTCTCAAACTCCCAGATAAGGAGTTGAGAGTTTCCCCTTAACGCAAGAGATAACATTTAAAAGTGATCTGAGGTGAAAATTAACGTAGCAGCAGTATATAAAATCAATTAGAAAGTCAGAAAACGGTAGATGTAGAAGATCAATTTGAAAAATACCCTTATCATTTCACAGTGAAGGGTTAGAGAAAACCAAAAAATGAAACACAACAAAGGAAAATGGCCAGGAATAGGTAAATGGCAAAACAGGAAGAATAAAAAAAGAAAGAGAAAGCAAACCTTAGTTCAGTAAGACTGACAAAATGGTAGTAAATGAAGTTGAGTGATAGGCAAATGCAAGTTCACTATATCAGCCTTCTTTAGTGTTTGAAAATATAAAACCTGAGTTCAAGAATGTATACTTAAACTGAAAATATGCTATTTCTCAGCTTCATCTCTTGTATGTAGTCTCTAATCTCCTAATTTCTGCACTGAATGCAGAAATGTCTTACTGATGCTTGATGCCATATCTTATTTTGGAGGATGAAAACTCTAACTAGTAAGAATTGGTTTTGCCACCTCTAGATGAAAAACCACTACTACCTTCTCATTCATTCATTTTTTCATTCTACTTTTCTTGAATTCCTACTATGTGCTAGGTATTGTTCTAAGCACCACGAATACACCTGTTTAGTACAGCAGAGAAAAAAACTCCTGCCCACATGGAGTATGCATTCACTCTCCAAAGTCCCGATGTCTGGCTACTAAAACATCTACTGATCAGCTACTACATGTTTAGAATGATGCTAAGCTGTCCAACATTCTGAAAAAAGCTTGAAATGCAACTCAGATGCTTGTTCTCAAAAAACATGTAATTTATATGAGGAAATTAAACTAATATGCATAAAGTAGTCAAATAGGGTATGGTGGGAGAGGGTTCCAAGCAGAAAACAGAACAATGCAAGGAGGCAGAAGATGGGCCCATTTCGGAAATTGAGAAGAAAGGTAAATTAAAGGTAAGAGAGTTGGAATGGTAAACTTGAAAGAAACCATGCAGGGCCTGAGAGATGATGTTAACAATTTTAAATGATATTCCAAGTACATATAAAGTTATTAAAGGACATTAGGTAGTTAGGAGAGTAAAATTTATGTAAGAAAGCATAGGCCGGGCATGGTGGCTCACCCCTGTAATCCCAGCACTATGGGAGGCCGAGGTGGGTGGATCTCTTGAAGTCAGGAGTTCAAGGCTAGCCTGACCAACCTCGTCTCTACTAAAAATGCAAAATTAGCCAGGCATGGTAGCGCACTCCTGTAATTCCAGCTACTTAGGAGGGTGAGGCAGGAGAATAACTTAAATGTGGGAGGTAGAGGCTGCAGTGAACTGAGATCACACCACTGTACTTCCTGGTGCAGTGAGAACACTGCACTGCCTGGGCAACAAAAGCAAAACTCCATCTCAAAAAAAAAAAGAATGCAGCAAGGAAACAAGAGCAAAGACAGGGCAACCAGGTAAGAGGTATTATAGTAACCCAGGTAAGAGAAAATAGGAGTTAGATTAGAATAGCATCAGCAAATACAAGACAAACCTGAGAAACATGATTTAACTGGCATTCAGAATCTCCACTCTATTAACGACCTAAAAGCTCTGACTTCTCTAAAGTAACTCTTTGTCACAAGAGTTGGTTCTATCTTGGCTAGAAAGGGCAGTACAGGTAACGAGCACCACAGAGCTAACACCTGCCCTAACAATCTACCTGAGGAAAATACCTTATCTATTCTCACATACTTCTCTCCAAATGAGAATTATAAATAGAATAATTACATAGATTAAAATCAACCCTAAGAAACATCAGATTATTCATTAAATGTCATTTAGGGAAATAAGAATACCAAAACATAGGAAATGCACCTGTCTGACCAAGACCTCACAAGAATTCACTACAAGACATTATAAACAAACACTTCAAATTAATTCGCATTAACTTAAATGTATCAGCATGTTAAAAGTATGTCAGTTGTCACCCTTTAATGCTCCATTCCATATAATGCTGTCGCTCATTTAATCTAATGACTCAATGTTCATATTACAAAACTAGTGACTACAATTTTTTTTTTTAAATTCTATTTTGAAGCTAATTCTTCTAGCATTTAATGTTAATATTTTTTCTCTAGAATTTACCTTTGGTATCATCTTTGTTGGGCTCTTTATTCTGACAACTTTTTTCATTGTCTTTAAACAAGATGGCTGGGACAAAAGCCTTCAAATCAATGAGGTTTTCATAAAAATTCCGAGCATCTTCATCTTCCCATATACCACCTTCCAAGTCATATTCTCCAGGTTTACCAGGTGTGAATATATCAATTCCAGGCCCATGTTCTACAATAAAGTAAGTCACAAGTAATTAGCATCACTTGGGGTTATAGCATGCTAAACATGAGTTATTTTCTTTTCAGTTTTTATAGCTATTGAATCTTGAATGTTTCAACTGACAGGAACTTCTTCAATTAAAAAGCACAGGTGACCATTTTGAACACCAAGTCAAAAATCACTGGCCAGGCGAGGTGGCTCACATCTGAGATCCCAGCACTTCTGGGAGGCCGAGGCAGATGGATCACAAGGTCAGGAGTACAAGACCAGCCTGGCCAAGACAGTGAAACCCCGTCTCTACTAAAAACACAAAAAAATTAGCCAAGCTTGGTAGCATGTACCTATAATCCCATTTATTCGGGAAGCTAAGGCAGAGAATTGCTTAAATCCGGGAGGCGGAGGTTGCAATGAGCCAAGATCACGCCACTGCACTTCAGCCTGGGTAACAGAGAGAGACTCCGTCTCAAAAAAAAAAATTGTTTTTTAAGTAAAGCTCTAATAAAACAGACTAGAAAACAGTGTAAAGATTTTTTTTCTCTTAAAATAATTTTAAGCAATTAATATGAGATTAAGTAGCCATTTGATAAATTAGATCCACTTTCGTGAAATTTAAAATAAAAAAATAAAATATATAAGCCTGGCCACTCCTAAGACACCCAGTTTAAAGTCTGACCTCCCCTAAGAAGCATTTTTTTTTTTGGTAACTCATAATCTGATACACTATTTATATCACACTTATATACCATTTATATCTCCAAAAACAGACCATAAACCTTTAATTAAGAGCATCCCTCTTTTGGCATAATTCTTGGCACATGGTATACTGCCAACCTACATGGTATTGTCAACCTAAAATAATCAAAAGGGTCAGAATCTAGTTTTAAAGAGAGTTTATTCAATTGCAAAGTTTGAGGACAGATTCCAAAGAACAGAAGTCAGTGTTCCAAAGTGTAGAAGTTTGAGATTGTTTATATAGACAAAGTTTAATTTCAACATCTTTCCACATAAGGCTTAATGCACAGTTATAACTATCTGATTAGTAGAGGTGGTCTTTTTTGGGAAAGGAATATACAGGTTATATAATTCTGTCTCTAAGGCTTAACTTCCCCCTTGCTATAATAAATTTAGACGCTCCTGAAATTTTCTTTTTTTCTTTTGAGACAGAGTCTTGCTCTGTCACCAGGGCTGGAATGCAATGGCACAATCTCAGCTCACTGCAACCTCTGCCTCCCAAGTTCAAACAATTCTCCTGCCTCAGCCTCCCAACTAGCTGGGAATAGAGGTGCCTGCCATTACATTGGGCAAAATTTTTGTATTTTTAGTAGAGTCAGTGTTTTGCCACGTTTGGCCAGGCTGATCTCAAACTCCTGACCTCAGGTAATCCACCTGCGTTGGCCTCCCAAAGTGCTAGGATTACAGGCATGAGCCACCATGCCTGGCCTTAATTTATTTATTTTTAAAATTGAGACAGGGTTTCACTCTGTTGCCCAGGCTGGAGTGCAATGACACGATCGTGACTTACTGTAGCCTCGAAATCCTGGGTTCACACAATCCTCCTGCCTCAGCCTCTTGAGTAGCTGAAACTACAGGCTCGTATCACCAAACCCAGCTAATTTTTTCTATTTCTAGTAGAGATGGGGCTTCATCATGTTGCCCAGGCCGGTCTCAAACTCTTAAGTTCAAGGAAACCACCGGCCTCAGCCTCTCAAAGTGCTGGTATTACAGGCATGCGCAACCACCCTCAACCTTTATTTTCTTGTATGCCATAATGTCAGTCAATTGATAAATAACTGGAATAGAAGGGAAGGAAGATGAAACGTATAGATTTCTTATTAGAGAGTGGAATAGTACTTACAACTTATTATAGTACTTACAACTTATTATAGTACTTATTATAGTACTTACAACTATAAATCACAAACTCAGAACACTGAAAGGAATTAATTTCCTACTTCATAATTATGAGCCCATTCATGAAGTTATCTATTCTCTCATACTTCTCTCCAAACGAGAGTTATAAATAGAATAACTATGTAGATTAAAATTTACCGTTAGATTATTCATTAAATGTCATTTAGGAAAATAAGAACATCAAAAACAAAACAACACTGGCTCCTTGAAACTCCTTACTTTCCTTACAGAAGATATATTTAAACAGACTTACTAGGACACTAAAGCCATACACAAAAAAGAAAAACACTGACATATGTACAACTACTGTTTAATGAAAAGCATAAACAAAAGCAAAAAACTAGAAGACAATATTGACAATATTCACTTTAAAGAATACATCTATAATATAAAAGCATGGTGTAATAAGAAATATTCTGGTGTTGATTCCTGGTTCCTGGCAGACCTCCTAAAACCCTTGGAATTTCCTGAGTGAAAGGAATGTCTTTTGTTATTCATAACAAACCCCTTTTTGATCACACATCCGCTGATGCTACTGAGGTGACTTAGGGTGGAGCCTCTAGATAGTCTCAGGATGAAGTCAGTCACCAGAAAGACCAAGTGATTACAGGATTAGAACTTTCAGCCCCACTCACCCACCCATCTATGAAGCACAGAGTCCTCACCAGATACCAACTTGGCTGGCACCTTGATCTTAGACTTCCCAGACTCCAGACTGTAAGCAGTAAGTTTCTGTTGTTCATAAATTGCCCAGTTGGCTGGGCGTGGTGGCTCACACCTGTAATCCCAGCACTTTGGGAGGCCAAGGTGGGCGGATAACTTGAGGTCAGGAGTTCAAGACCAGCCTGACCAACGTGGTGAAACCCCATCTCTAAAAAAAAATAAAATAGGCCGGGCGCGGTGGCTCACACCTATAATCCCAGCACTTTGGGAGGCCGAGGTGGGTGGATCACAAGGTCAAGAGATCAAGACCATCCTGGTCAACATGGTGAAACTCCATTTCTACTAAAAATACAAAAATTAACTGGGCATGGTGGTGCGTGCCTGTAGTCCCAGCTACTCAGGAGGCTGAGGAGGGGAACTGTGGTGAGCCAAGATCACGCCATTGTACTCCAGTCTGGGTAACAACAGCGAAACTCCGCTTCAAATAAATAAATAAATAAATAATCAAATAAATTGCCCAGTCTAGGGTATTTTGTTAAAGCAGCCCAAAAAGACTAAGACTAACACTAACACTAAGATTACTCAGGTGTTAAAAGGAATGCGATGTATTTACATGAACTGACTCGGAAAGGGCTCAAAAATACAATATTAAAACAAAAAAGGAAATCATGCAAAATAATATCTTACCTAAGTTAATGAAGCTCTAGATATCTGATTATATATATTTTTTGGAAAAAAATAAAGTCTGGACAGATTCCTATCAAGGAATCTGTTAAGAGTGGCTAACTTGGAGAATGTAATACATCTGACAGTAAATTTTCACTTTTTTTTTTTTTTTTTTTTTGGAGACAGAGTCTCACTCTATCACAAGGCTGGAGTGCAGTGGTATGATCTCAGCTCATTGCAATCTCCACCTCCCTGATTCAAGCCATTCCCCTGCCTCAGCCTCCCAAGCAGCTGGGACTACAGGCACGCACCACCACGCTGGCTAATTTTTTGTATTTTAGTAAAGATGGGGTTTCACCATATTGGCCAGGACAGTCTCCATCTCCTGACCTCGTGATCCACCTGCCTCAGCCCCCCAAAGTGCTGGGATTACAGGCATGAGCCACTGCGCCTGGCCAAATTTCAATTTTTAATCTATAATATGCATAAATATTTTGTGTATCTAAAAAATAACGTAAATGATAAAAAAGAAATTCAATTCCTGAGAGGCAAAAACACTACCAAGTCAAAAGCAATAAAAATAGAAAAATCAGAGGCACTGGACAAGAGAAAAAGAGGAGGAATATTTGCAATGCATATAAAAAGTATAATTTCCTAAATATACAAAGTGCTTTTTTTTAATAGATGGAATCTCGCTCTGTCACCTGGGGGGAGTGCAATCTCAGCTCACTGCAACCTCTGCCCCCCTGGGTTCAAGCAATTTCTCTCACTTCAGCCTCTCCAGTAGCAGGGATTATAGGCACACTCCACAACGCCTGGCTAACTTTTGTAATTTTAGTAGAGATGGGGTTTCACCATGTTGGCCAGGCTGGTCTAGAACTTCTGACATCAAGTGATCCACCTACCTCAGCCTCCCAAAGTGCTTTTATAAATCAATTTTTTTTTTACAGATACTAGAGGATGAAGGGCAGTGGGTGGGGAGTATAAAAGGTTCAAATAGGAATCTCACAGGGAAAATAATACATTTATAAAACAGCCAATAAATGTAAAGATGCTAAAACTTGACTTCAAATTTAAAAATTAAAAATTGCAATATGGTCAGAGTGTAAAGAAACAGTCATTCTCATATATTTAGTGGTGTGTACATTTCTTTTTTTTATGATTTTACTTTAAGTTCCAAGATACATGTGCAGAATGGGCAGGTTTGTTACATAGGTAACGGTGGTGGTTTGCTGTACTTACCAACACTTTATCTAGGTTTTAAGCCCCACATGCATTAGGTATTTGTCCTAATGCTCTCCCTCTCCTTGCCCCCCACCCCACAACAGGCCCCAGTGTGTGTTGTTCCCTCCCTGTGTCCATGTGTTCTCATTGCTCAATTCCCAGTTAGAAGTGAGAACATGCACTATTTGGTTTTTTTTCCTATGTCAGTTTGCTGAGGATGATGGCTTCTAGCTTCATCCACGTCCCTGCAAAGGACATGAACTGATTCTTTTTTATGGCTGCATAGTATTCCATGGTATATATGTACTACATTTTCTCTATCTAGTCTATCATTGATGGGCATTTGGGTTGGTGTAGGTTTATTTAACAGAAAATATGGCATTATATATTGAAATTTAAAATGCATATATTCTCTTAACCCAAGAATTCTACTTCTAGGAATGTATCCTGTAAATACTAGCATGTATACAGAAAGAAACAGATTCAGAGATTTTGTTACAGCACTGACAATAATAGCTAAAAACCAGAAATACTGTTAATCAACAGAGGACAAGTAAATTACAGCACAATCATAAAATAGGATTTTACTATGTAGCAATTAAAAGGAATTAGATGTATTAATTATATTAATACTAATGTATTAATATGAAAAAAATCTAAGACATACGAGTAACTGAATAAAGTGTATTCTGATCACTAGACAATGTAAACCTCTTCTGGATGAGATGAAGTACTGTATCAGTGACCCAAAATAACTAAAGATTCAAACAAAAAATATTCAAACAATCGTTTTCAAACACTGGACATCATGCAGTATAGGAGAATAATCCCTGATTGAGAGCAGACAAAAAACAGAGCTCTACAATTGCCCTAGCTTATTGCATAAAGAGATTTTCCAGGCTGTGACCAAGTAAGGGAGAAGCCAGGCAGGACCAAGCAGTCTCCCTGAGTTGAAGATGAGAGCTGAGAGTCTGGTAAAACTACCCAAGGCAGCTAGAGATCCCCGGACAGAGTACCAAAGGGAAAAACCAGCACAAAGACAGACTTCAAAAGATTTGCAGACTTTCCTTGAACATTCAGCTGAGTACTGATCATCTCCTGTGTATAAGGAAACAAAATGTTCACCTGAGCACCGATCAGCCCCTATGTGTGAGGAAACTAGGTAAGACTGGGAAAATAACTACTGAAAGGGATTGAGACTCACAGAGAAGCTCATGGGACCAGGAATAGTCTGTATACCCACGAGACTGAAGAATCTTCTATGACTCTACTTTATCAGATAGAGTCCAGAAGGGTACTGCCTCAGTATTAGGAAAAATTAGCCCTAGATTAAAGGCTGCTCTCATACCTCCTAACAAAGCATCCTTTCAAAGATGAAACTATTTCCAAGTAACTTAACTGCATCCCAAGACATAGCTTAATGATATTTATAACACCAAAATATCTAGGACACACCCAATAAAACATGAGCAGGCAGGCAAAGAAGTAGAAAAATTATCAGACATGCAAAGGAGGTCAATCAACTGCTATCAAGTGAAACCAACTCAGAAATTATGGATGACAAAATTGGTAGACAAAGACAATGAAACAGTTATTGTAACTATATTTCATACGTTCAGCAAGCTAGAAGACAGATTGAACATGTCAGATACAAAGAAAGTATGTCCAGATAGAGATAAAAACGGTATCTCTAAATGAAATTAACAGTTATTAGACACTGTAGAAGAAAAGATTAGTGAACTTGAAGACCTAACAACAGAAATTATCCAAAAGGAAAGGAAAAAAAAATGAAGAACAAAAAGGATAGGGCATCAGTGAGCTGTGGGACAACACTGAATAACCTAAAATAATTGTAATTGAGTCCCTATAGGAGAGGAGACAGAGAAAAGAGAAAACATAATTGGAAAATAAAGGTCAAGATTTTCCTAATTTGATAACTACACACCCACAGACCCAAGAAGTTCAAGGAACCACAAGTACAGGAAATGAAGAAAACCATACCAAGCTACACCGTAACTAAATTGCTTGAAATCAGTGATAATGAAAAATTTTAAAGCAATGAAAGAAACAATATATAGATTATATAAATAAGAACAAAGGTAAGAAAAGATAGGAGCATTCTTAGTGGAACAGTACAAGCTAGAAGACAGAGGAGTAACATCTTTAAAGTACTGAAAGAAAAACAATTCTTGCCCTTAAGTTCTATGTCTCATGAAAAAAAAATTTTTCTAAAGAGACAGAGTCTCACTCTGTCACCCAGGCTGGAGCACCTGGTGTGATCATTATCTAACTGTAACCTTGAACATCTAGGCTCAAGCAATCTTCCCATCTCAGCCTCCCAAGTGGCTAGGACTATAGGCTTGTGCCACATGCCTGGCTAATTTGTTTTATGTTTTTAAATTTTTCGTAGAGACAGGGTCTTGCTATATTGCCCAGGCTAGTCTCAAACTCACCTCAAGCAATCCTCCTGCCTTGGCCTCCCCAAGCACTGGGATTACAGGCATGAGCCACCATGCCTGGCCAAAAAGATCTTTTAAAACAATAATGGGGCTGGGCATGGTGGCTCATGCCTGTAGTCCCAGCACTATGGGAGGCAAAAGTAGGCGGATCATGAGGTCAAGAGATCAGATCATCCTGGCTAACATGGTGAAACCCCGTCTCTATTAAAAATACAAAAATTAGCTGGGTGGCAATGCACACCTGTAGCCCCAGCTACTCGGAAGGCTGAGGCAGAAGAATCGCTTGAACCTGAGAGGTGGAGCCTGCAGTGAGCCATGATCACGCCACTGTACTCCAGCCTGGCGACAGAGAAAAAGAAAAAAAAAACGACAGGGTTGGGTGCAATGGCTCATGCCTGTAATCCCAGCACTTCAGGAGGCTGAGGTGAGCAGATCACTTGCTCTCAGTTCAAGACCAGCCTGGCCAACATGGTGAAACCCTATCTGTACTAAAAATGCAAAAATTAGCCAGGCATGGTGACACATGCCTGTAGTCCCAGTTATTACATGGGAGGCTGAAGCACAAGAATTGCTTGAACCCGGGAGGCAGAGGTTGCAGTGAGCCGAGACTGCACCACTGTATTCCAGCCTGGGTGATGGAGTGAGACTCTGTCTCCAAAATTTTAAAAAAAAACAACAGGATTTTTTTCAAGGTCTATTAACTCTGTAAAATGTCTAAAAATACATTTAAAGTAATTTTAAATGAAAAGAAAAATTAGCTTAAATTTCAATATAACATTTAGGGAAAAAAGGGTAAAAAAAGTAAACCAACCAAGGCCGGCAACAGTGGCTCACGCCTGTAATCCCAGAACTGTGGAAGGCCAAGGCAGGTGGATCACGAGGTCAGGAGTTGGAGACTTTCACCATATTGGCCAAGGTTGTCTTGAACTCCTAACCTTGTGATCTGCCCACCTTAGCCTCCCAAAGTGCTGGGATTACAGGCATGAGCCAGCAGTGGATGTGTGCTAAATATTACAAAGAGATTTTGGTTCTAAAATATCATAACAAATATACTGAGCAAGTTCTGAGAAACTAGCCAGGGTCAACCAAAACAAATTCTATGATGAAACTTTTTTTAAACATTCAAAAAATTTGAGACTGATTTTTGAGATACTGAGTAGGAGGCCAGGCACAGTGGCTCACACCTATAATCCCCCACTTTGGGAGACCAAGGCAAGAGGACTGATTGAGCTCAGGAGTTCAAGACAAGCCCGAACAACATGGTAAAACCTTGTCTCTAATTAGCCACACATGGTGGCGTACAACTGTAGTCCCAGTGACTTGGCAGGAGGATCATTTGAGCCCAGGAGGCAGAGGCTGCCAGGAGCTGAGATTGTACCACTGCACTACAGCCTGGGCAACAGAGCACGGTTTTGTATAAAAAAAGAAAAGAAAAAAGAAAAAAGTAAAGGAATTATGTATATTATTATATATAAATATAATAAATGCAGTCACAGTATACAATAGGTATTTCTTACTGAAGATATTAAATATAAATTTTTCTTTAATTATAAAAGGATATTTTACAAATACTTCACCCTTAAGATTTCTAAGTAAACAGAATTGCCAGGAAATTGGAAGATATCTATCTATTACTCAAGAACCTAAATGAGGCCAGGTGCAGTGGCTCGTGCCTGTAATCCCAACACTTTGAGGGGATGAGGCGGGTGATCACCTGAGGTTGGGAATTGGAGACCAGCCTGACCAACATAGAGAAATCTCGTCTCTACTAAAAATACAAAATTAGCCGGGTGTGGTGGTATAAACCTGTTAATCCCAGATACTTGGACGGCTGAGGCAGGAAAATCGCTTGAACCCAGGAGGCAGAGGTTACGGTGAGCCAAGATCATGCCATTGCACTCCAGACTGGGCAACAAGAGCAAAACTCCAACTCAAAAAAAAAAAAAAAAGAATCTGAATGAACTCATCATATTATCATATGAGTTAATTATTATTCTCTTTGTACAGAGACTCTTCCATTCAGGGATCATTAAAAATAGATTTTTCAAGGTTATCAATAGGTTTTAATACCATTTCTTTGTTCAAAAAAAATTTTTTTTAATAGACATGGGAGTCTCACTCTGTTGCCCAGGTTGCTGTCAAACTCCTGGTCTTAAGCAATCCTCTTGCCTCAGATTCCCAAAGTGCTGAGATTACAGACATGAGCCACCATGCCTGGCCCATTTTAAAAACTGAAATTCTCAATACTGCACATCTGACAAGCCAAAAGTTAAGTAACAATGCTTATAAGAAAACACAATGTTTGTTTCTACGAATACCTTACCTTCTGGTGTTGGTTTGTCTTGAGGAAGATCTGGCATATTTTCATCCAAAAGGTCTGCTAAGGATTGAGAATTTGCCAGCAGCTTCTGATAAGACATAGCAAACTCCTCATACTGTTTATGTCTATCTTCACTGAGCTCCCCTTTAGAATGTAGAATGCGCCTATAAACAAATGATGAAGTCATCTGACAGTCTTATCAAGATAGAGTCATCACACATTGTTATATGGGAAAAACTCCATAATTTGATTTTCTCATACAAATTTAGTATAATCTTCATTTTTATTTAATATTTGAATCTAATATTTTCAAATATGTCTGAAATTTATAATCAAATTCACCTGTACAACTAAATGTTAACACTGGTTCCTCAAAGTATATGAAGCATACTTGCTGAAATACCACAGTATTTAACAATATACTTCTAAATAATTTTAAATTATTCAGCACTTTGTTACAGTCATACTCTTCTCACACAGAGTTAACCAAAACACAACTACACAAGCCAATTTTCAAAAGCAACAGGTTATAGAAAGAATCAATTATTCTTAAACCTCCATGATGATTTGAATCAGTAATATCATATTTAACAATATATCACAAAATAATAAAAAACTATTCGGTTTTTCATTACTGTCATACTCCCCTCAGACATACAGAGCTAAACAAAAAATATTTAACACCAAAATATGTAACACCCAGTCCACTGAGATATATAATAATCACACTAAGAATTTCTGATACATAAGCAGTAGCAAGGTGATGACTACTTTATGAAAACAAAAATGAACAGTCCTTTTCCTCACTTCCACGTGTGGAACTCAGTTTTCAAAACCGACAGATTTTTGAACAGGTTCAAAAACAACAGAATCAGTTATCCTTAAACTTCCGTAACGATTTGAATCAAGATTATCTTATGAAAAAGCCCATCTTCCCCACAGCCAATTCTCAATCTACTGTGCAAGTACTGGTTATTTATCCAGGTAATAAATACTGAGAAACCCATTTACTCAGGCCAGCCCTTATCAAGGAACTAAAGACAAAACCACTCTTCCACTTTACAAGAGCACACCACTAGCCCAAAACTACAAATGCAAAACTATTAGAAAATACCAAAATGTATAGAGTAAAATAAGAGTCTTATTATATTGGTATAAATCATTGAGACTTATATAGCTGGATCCAATTTTGCTGTTGTTGTTGTTGTTGTTGTTGTTTTTGAGACGGACTTTTGCTCTTGTTACCCACGCTGGAGTACAATGGCACCATCTCGGCTCACCACAACCTCCGCCTCCTGGGTTCAAGCAATTCTCCTACCTCAGCCTCCAGAGTAGCTGGGACTACAGGCGTGCGCCACCATGCCCAGCTAATTTTTGTATTTTTAGTAGAGACAGGGTTTCACCATGTTGATCAGGATGGTCTCAATCTCTTGACCTCGTGATCTACCCGCCTCAACCTCCCAAGTGCTGGGAGTATTAGGCGTGAACCACCGCACCCGGCCTGGATCCAATTTTTTACATACAAAATATCCATGTGGTAGTATAACATTTAAAATGTATAAACCATGATGCAAATACAATGTTTCAAAAAGTCAATTATAAATTACAAATTGTTATTTTTAAAGTAGTACTTGGAAGTTTTTCATTTCTTGTTATTTGACTTTTCTTATGAATAGTGAAGAAAACGTGGTTTTCCATAATGCCATCTCCTATCTTCTAAAGTTACAGAGAAAAAGGCAGAAAAATCAAGCCTATATTTATTCTTCCCGACTTATTTGAAACTATGTCAAAACTATCCCATTTTACCCTATATCTACTCACATACGCTTTTGTTTAAACACTATAACAATTCAAATAACAACATTTTCTATTTTCAGACTATTCATTCCCATTACAAATGCATCAGTGCACAGATTCATAAAATCCAATAATTCCCTTTTTTCAAATCTGGCCTATTAGGGTCTACAATGAGAAATTTCATTTTCTTATTATTTAAATATACATTACATATCATTCTACCAACACATTAGCAAAATGTTCAAATACTTTAACCATAATAATCCAGGCTAAAAAGTGCTGCTCTAAAAATACTGTCATTAGAGAGCATTTCCCCCTCTTCAAACATTTGTTTCAGACTACTATTACAAAAACAAAATTTTATCGGTAATTTTGTTAATGAATTCTAAAACTTAAAACAAAAACCAAAGCATTTTAACATATTCACAGCTATGAAAGAAACAACATTAGTACTTTGAATGAGCTTGTTAAAAATTTTAATCAGAAGTTCTAACAGAACTCATTTTGGAAGTTGAAAGTCATTTTTTTAAGAAATCTGTAATTTACTTTTATTTTTTGTAGAGATGGGAGTCTGGCTATGTTGGCCACACGGGTCTCGAACTCCTGGCCTCAAGCAATCCTCCCACCTCAAACTCCCAAAGTGCTGGGATTACAGGCATGAGTCACCATCCTCGCCAAAATTAAATAAATTACTCAAATAAGTAATGCTCAGAAGTAGGTTACTTAAAAATATTTGCACCGTAGGGCCAGGCATGGTAACTCATGCCTATAATCCCAGGACTTTCGGAGGCCGTAGCGGGTGGATCACCTGAGGTCAGAAGCTCAAGACAAGCCTGGCCAACATGGTGTAACTTTGTCTCTACAAAAATATAAAAATTAGCTGAGCACAATGGTGGTGCCTGTAATCCCAGCTCCTTGGAAGGCTGAGGCAGGAGAATGGCTTGAACTTCAGAAGCGGAGGTTGCAGTGAGCCAAGATTGCACCACTACACTCCAGCCTAGGCAACAGAGCCAAACCTCGTCTAAAAAAAAAGAAAAAAATGGAAGAGTTTATTCCATGGCATTTTAGCTGGAAAAAATAAATAAAAAACAAAAACTGAAGAGTTTATTCTGAAGCAAATTATATTAATGGGGTAATAATGGTTCCAAGATATTTCAAAACCCCTAATGACAATTACAATGCAACATTATTTTATACTTGAAAACAAATCAGAAAATATATCTCAGAATAATGTAACACAGAACTTCATTTCTCTTAACAAGTTCTGACTTTCTGGTTATCCAAAGAACAAACACCCAGTCCACTGAGATACATAATAATCACACTAAGAATTTCTGATACATAAGCAGTAGCAAGGTGATGACTACTTTATGAAAACAAAAATGAACAGTCCTTTTCCTCACTTCCACGTGTGGATTTGCCTGTGACTTTGCATTGAGTCCATTAAAAGTGATTTCATTCTGTGATGGTTCCCCGAGTCTGCATTCCAGTTCCTCTCCAGTCCTGCTGGAACCAAACTAAAACTTCAAAACTTCAGTAAGGCCAGTCGCAGTGGCACACTCCCGTAATCCCAGCACTTGGGGAGGCCGAGGCAGGCAAATCATGAGATCAGCAGTTGGAGATCAGCCTGACCAACATGGTGAAACCCCATCTCTACTAAAAAATACAAGAAAATTAGCCAGGCATGGTGGCACACGCCTGTAATCCCGGCTACTCAGGAGGCTGAGACAGGAGAATTGCTTAAACCCAGAAGGCGGAGGCCACAGTGAGTCTAGATGGTACCACTGCACTCCAGCCTAGGTGACAGAGCAAGACTCTGCCTCAGAAAAAAAAAGCTTCAGTGATACACCTTACCCTTAATCAAATGCATTATCAACAGCACTAACTTACCTAATGAGTATGTGCTTTACTATTCAGTGAGAATAATCTTTAAGAAAAGTTTAGATTTTTTTTGGGAGGCCAAGGATGGTGGACTGCTTGAGCCCACAAGTTCAAGACCAACCTGGGCAGCATGGCAAAACTCCATCTCTACAAAATATACAAAAATTAGTTAGATGCAGTGTTGGGCACCTATAGTCCTAGCTACTCAGGAGGCTGAAGTAGGAGGATCACCTGAACCCAGGAGGGTAAGGCTGCCTTAAGATGTGACTGTGCCACTGTGCTGCAGCCTGGGTGACACAGTGAGAACCTGTCTACATAAATAAATAAATCCAAGCATCATTTAGAAATTCTAATGAAATTAAAATGAAACATTTTTAAATATAGGTACCAAAAATGTCAGGGTACTTTTTGTAACTTTATGAAACTCACAGGAAAAGGTTTTCAGTTTGCTTTTGAAAACCCTTATGATTTAGGCCAAGGCAGGCAGATCACCTGAGGTTGGGAGTTCAAGACTAGCCTGACCAACATGATGAAAACCCGTCTTAAAAAAGAAAAAACCCGTATGAGGGAACTAAGTATTACACAGCACATCTGAACAAGTATCTCTGCTTTACATCAACGTTATCAAAGATGTGATCAAAATTTCCCATGTGAATTCCATGGGAATGTATCATTGAAAATATAACCAAAAGCAGCTGGAAAATATGATTTCATCACATATTTTAATTATTGCCTAAAAAACCCCATTGCTACTAAAAATACAAAAATTAGCCAGGTGTGGTGGCAGGCACCTGTAATCCCAGTCACTTGGGAGACTGAGGCAGGAGAATTGCTTGAACCGGGAGGTAGAGGTTGCAGTGAGCCAAGATCACGCCACTGCACTCTAGTCTGGGCCACAGAGCAAGACTCCATCAAAAACAAACCAAAAAGAACAATTATTTTAGATTTTCTTTTGGTTTCATTTTAGAATTTGTTTATGGATGTCTCAACCTTGTAAGAAGACGCTAGAGCATAGCAAGGCAAAACTGTACCCAGTTTTTTTTTAAATGGGTACTACTACAACAGCAAAGTCATTTAAACACAATTAGAATATCTAAAAGATAATTTTAGAGCTATTACTACAGCTATAACACTAAGTCTAAAGTACAGAGAAATAACAAAATTGTGCTTAAATACTACCAATTAATTAGACAACCTATTTGTGAAGCAAGGTACAACTTACCTGGAATGAAAGTGAAAGTAAAAGCAATATCATTTCATTATTGGCTGATGTGTTTTTAAGATTCAATTATCAGTCAATACTGCCTATGAATTTGTATTAGTAAAAGAATGAGGATGGGCGCGGTGGCTCACGCCTGTAATCCTAGCACTTTGGGAGGCCGAGGTGGGTGGATCACCTGAGGTC
The DNA here is from genome assembly GCA_028533165.1 of Leontopithecus rosalia. Lineage (NCBI taxonomy): Eukaryota > Metazoa > Chordata > Mammalia > Primates > Cebidae > Leontopithecus > Leontopithecus rosalia. Next base: position 10,338,176 of record CM052669.1, read on the forward strand.
AAGAGTTCAAGACCAGCCTGGTCATCAGGGTGAAACCCCATCTTTATAAAAATAAATAAATAAATAAATAAATGGGAAGAAGAAAACAATGTTTGCATTCTACTTAAATGTTTTTTACTGAACTTTGTCAACTCATTGCTGCTAGTCTCAGCCTGCAATCATGAAGGTACTAAGAGTCACAGGTGCTGAAGAGAAACTTGATAACACCTCGTCAATTAGGGAGATAAAAAGGAATAAATACACTTCAAGATTACTCAAACAAGAATTCTGGCCTACAACCTGAATTCATAATTTCACTATACTGAAAAAAACAAATTCTGTAACATAATTGAGTTATATTCAATAAAAATTAAATTGGTCCAGTGCAGTGGCTCACTCCTGTAATACCAGCACTTTGGGAGGCTGACGCAGGCGGATCACGAGGTTAGGAGTTCGAGACTGGCCTGGCCAACATGGTAAAAACATATCTCTACTGAAAAAAAAAAAAATTAGCCAGGCATGGTGGTGGGCACCTGTAGTCCCAGCTACTCAGGAGGCTGAGGCAGGAGAAATACTTGAACCTGGGAGGCAGAGGTCGCAGTAAGCCGAGATTGTGTCATTGCACTCCAGCCTGGTGACAGAGTGAGAGTCCATCTCAAAAAAAAATAGATAACTGTAAGTTACTTAAAAAAGAAATCATCCTACCTTTTACCAGATTGTTTAAAATTGAGGATGGGCATGGTGGCTCACATCTGTAATCCCAGCACTTTGGGAGGCCGAGGCGGGTAGATCACCTGAGGTCAGGAGTTCAAGACCAGCCAGGCCAACATGGTGAAACTCCGCCTCTACTAAAAATACAAAAACATTAGACGGACACATTAGAGGCTCATGCATGTAATCCCAGCACTGTGGTAGGCCAAGGCAGGCAGGTGGCCTGAGCTCAGGAGTTTGAGACCAGCCTGGGCAACATGGAGAAATCCTGTCTCCACCAAAAATACAATCAATCAGATAAGTGTGGTGCTGGGTGCCTAGGGTCCCAGCTACTTAAGAGGCTGATGTGGGAGGACTGCTTGAGCCAGGAGGTGAAGACTGCAGTGAGCACTCTAGCCTGCCACTGCACTCCAGCCTGAGTGACAAAGTGAGATCTTATCTCAAAAAAACAAAATGATAAAAGATATAGAATAAAAGGCTTAAAGAAATTTAAATAAGTATGAGTCTTTAATATCAGCTAGCTTAGTTTTCTAGCTTTACCATGCCTCAGAGAAACCTTACTGGAAGAACTATTGCCCATGATTTAGTCCTATGATGTAGAAAAACGTCAAAACACCTACTGGATGAGAGTTGCAGTGGGCCACACTTGTAAATCCAGAAGTTTGGGAGGCCATGGCAGGAGGACTGTTTGAGCCCAGGAGTTTGAGGCCAGCCTGGACAACAATGTAAGGCCACATCTCTATTTTCACAAAAATTCTTTTCAAGGTTGGAGTGGAGGCCAGACACAGTGGCTCACACATATAATCCCAGCACTTTGGGAGGCCAAAGCAGGCAGATCATCTGAGGCCACGAGTTCGAGACTAGCCTGGGCAACATGCCAAAACCCTGTCTCTACTTAAAAATGCAAAAATTAGCCAGGCATGGTGCCACGTGCCTGTAGTCCTAGCAACTCAGGAGGCTGAGGCGACAGAACTGCTTGAACCCCAGAAGTGGAGGTTGCAGCAAGCCAAGATTGCACCACTGTAGTCCAGCCTGGGCAACAAAGTGAAATCCCATCTCAAAAATTCAATCAATTAAGTAAAGGTGGGGTGGGACCAAGCACAGTGGTTCACAACACCTATAATCCCAACAATTTGGGAGGCCAAGGTGGGAGGACCGCTTGACCCCAGAAGTTTAAGATCAGCCTAAGCAATATAGGGAGATTCCCCTCTCTATAAAAAAAATTTAAAGATTAACAAGGCATGGTGGCATGTGCCTGTAGTCCCAGCTACTTGGGAGTCTGAGGTAGGAGGATCCCTTAAGCCACAGGAGGTCAAGGCAATGCTGAGCCATGATCACGCAACTGCACTCTAGCCCAGGTAACAGAGTGAGACCCTGTCACAAAAAAAAGTAAAAAGAAAAAAATACAGCTCCTGGATAACAACTGAGAGGGAGAGAATGATCAATTTAGGCAGAACACCACAATGAACCCTTTTAGAAGATAGGAAACTATCATTAGGCCAAGTAGGGATTCTGCCCCAATCCATTCCTGATGTCTTTTTTTGCTCAGTCACGTATCTGTATTTTCACTACACTGGCTGTTCAAGTTGAAGCTACCCTTAGGCATGATTTATTAAGCCACATGCCAATTATTTTCTATACGGTAATTAAGATTCTCACATCCTCAAATCATTACATCTAAATGGGCAGTCTCCCATGATAAAAAGGCTGTGATGGCCAGACACAGTGGTTCACGCCTGTAATCCCAGCACTTAGGGAGGCCGAGGCTGGCAGATCACCTGAGGTGAGGAGTTTGAGACCAGCCTGGCCCACATGGTGAAACCCCATCTCTACTAAAAATGCAAAAGTTAGCTGGGTGTGGCGGCGCATGCCTGTAATCCCAGCTACGCGGGAGGCTGTAGGAGAATCACTTGAACCCAAGAGGCAGACGTTGCAGTAAGCCAAGATGGTGCCACTGCATTCCAGCCTGGGAGACTGAGTGAGACTCTATATTAAAAAAAAAAAAAAGGCTGTGACAATGCTAAAGTTAGTTTACACTACATAAGTAAACTTCTCTAATAACTACAGATGAACAGTTCTGTATCAAATGGATAAAAGTTTCTAGGGAAAGCCCACAAAGCTATATTCTTAACACTACATCCTTTTCAAATTTTTATCAATGACTTGAATAATAAAATAGAAGAGCTGCTTATCAAAGCTGAATGTGACCAGAGGATAAGTACTATGCGGTTTTGTTTTGATACAGGGTCTCTCTCTGTCGCCCAAGCTAGAGTGCAGGGACACGATCATGGCTTACTGCAGTCTCAACTTCCCAGGCTCAAGTGATCCTCCCATCCCAAGTAGCTGAAACTACAGGCGCACACCACCACATCCAGCTAATTTTTATATTTTTTGTAGCAATGGGGTTTCACCATGTTGACCAGGCTAAGTCTCAAACTCCTGGTCTTAAGTGATCATTCTGTCTTAGCCTCCCAAAGTTCTAGCACTATAGGCACCAGCCACCATGCCCAGCCAGTACTATTAATAATACACATGTAATCAAATCCAAAGTTTTTATAAGGCTAAAATAATATACCAAAAACATCTAAATAAAGTTTACAGAGATAAGCAAGTACATATTTAGGCTTTAAAAATCGTATTTCACTAGTTCAAGGTGAAGAACTGGCTTGTCAGCAGTTCATATGAGAAATAAAGCTTTAGCGCTAATAAACTTAACCAAAAAACAAAAGAATGACGAGGTAGCTATAAAAACTAAGGCAATTTTAGGTCACAGATAGAAAAGAATGCATACAAAACAAGTATCCTAAGAACAGTGAAGCGTCCAGAAATCAAGAAGCAAACTGAAAGAACTGGAGGTATTTAACATGGAGAAGAGAAAAGGGAAGCATCGTGGCAGTCTGTGAATATCTGAGATACTGTCATGGGAATAAAAGACACATATGTCCTGTACAAAACGGCCAACTTTCCTTCCCCAACCATTGGACACTTTTGTAAAAGTAAGAATACCATGGCCCCTGAAAATTCTATAATAATTTCTAAATGCTTACTCTCACTTTCTGCGTTTAATTAATTATGAAGAGGTAAAAAGTTCATGGATCTCCTACTTTGAGTACATTTACTCCATCCATACCAGAAAAAAGAATCAAATCAAAGGGAATCATTTTGTGAGAAGTTAAATTTCCACTTGGTATAACAAACAATTCCTAGCCCGTAAGTATTTCCATCATTGAAATGGCTCGGAGAGAACTGAACTCCTCTGGGAAATATTCAGGGGAAAAATAATCTTATCTGTTAAATAGTCTATAAATGTATTCCTACATTGGAAAGGAGAATGGATTGGATTAAAACATTGGAGAAAAGGCTGGGCGCTATGGCTCACACCTGTAATCCTAGCACTTTGGGAGGCCGAGGTGGGTGGATCACCTCAGGTCAGGAGTTCAAGAGCAGCCTGGCCATCATAGTGAAACCCCATCTTGAAAAAAAAAAAATTGGAGACTCTCCACTCTCCTGAGTCCAATCAAAAGCAAATACACACACACTCCCTCAAAGTAGCCAAGAACTAATCAATCACCAGATACTTACAAATCAGTTATGATGTATTACGTAGAATGTATGAACAAAGGACTACGAAATTGACAAAGCATATGGAAATCATGAATAAGAAGCCCTAAGTGAGAAGTATGAATAAAGGACCACCATAATCCTTTGTAGCCCATTACTGATGGTACAAATACATTCTGAGGTTGCCTCTTCAAAGTTTAAACAGGTCCTCACAAATCAAAACATAAAACAAGGGTAATAAGCCTTTTTCTTTTTCCTAAGAAGTATTGATAACACCACTGCCATCTTAAATTCTCACCTCCGAGTGACCTTCAGTCACAAAGATTTAACCACGTAGCCTCTACCTTGACCCTGTCCTAACTGTACTACTGGCCAACACTATTCCTGTAGTCTTCTGGTTAAGTCAATCACCTTCTAGTGGTAACTACTTATACCACTCCTCCCCAAAACACAGACTTAGGAAATAAGAAAAAGATACTCTCCTATTCAAATTTCTGATCAACAGTAATTTCAGATTCTAAACCATGCAATTTAAATAAGTGTAGAAATACTAAAATAGTTTAATACTCAGTCACATGCTACGGCTATCACCACTTTTCTACACTCCCTCAGTTTTCCTCCAAATCTATCCTCTATAAAAGTTGACCTAACGCCCACAAACTACATCTACTTCTAGGTTCTTGTTGCTCCTCAGGTATAAATACTACACAATAATCTACAATACCTTTTAACAATCAAAACTGGCTCCAAAGTCAGGTCTTTTTACCAATTACCAGAGGCAAAGTATATTACTCCTGTAGAATTTTTTTTTTTTTTAGAATTTTAAATGAATGCCGACAGGAAGAAGACTCCTACAAATACATCTTATAGTTGTATTTAAGAAATTTTTTCACAGCTAATTTTGTGCATTACTTCCCAAAATTCTATCTGATATACCCCTGGTAATTAATTATTCATTTTCTTAAAAAGAGCAACAGTGACATTAATAACTTAAAATACAAAACAATAAAAGTAAACCTGTTATGGAAAGAACATTAAAGCACACAGAAAAATATTAGCAGGTAAGTTTAAGTGACAGAAAAGGGAAAAATCTACCCCTCAATTATTAAGGCGTGTTTAAAATCACAGGAAGAAAACACATACACAAAGCAAAAATCACCATCTACTTGCCAGATTTCTTTTAAAATCAAAAACAAAATCTATTGTAGACTCACTTTAAAACATGAGTACTCAAGACTGTTCTACTTTGAAATTTTCCTGGAATGTTAAGAAATCACCTGTAAAGAGCCCTTTTCCATAAGTTCTTTCAGTGGCATGAAGACTTTAAACATTTTTAAGTATGAGCTCCAAAATAAATTCTCAACTCTGAGAAACATTTGAAAATCACCTGTTTTGTCTCTCAGTATTCTGGAGCTCCCTGTGGTCCCTTTTCAGGTGTTTGGTCAAAGACGTAAAGTACTCTTTTAAAAGATTCTGGAAAGGCTGTTGTTTCTCTGGACTAATTATCTCACTAGGAGGAAAACTCAAATTAAACTTCTCTGCAGCACTCTTTACTTTCCTTGGTACAAGTCCAGCAATATCATCTCCACAATGTCGACAGAAACTAATCACTACAGAGACATGAGTGTGGGACTCCCGATCAGCATTAATAATATTTTTTAGCTGTTCATAGATTAAGGAAAGACCTTCCTTGTCAGTGAAAATCCCAACTATTGTCAATTCTGCAATAAAACGCAAATCAGTTCTTAACTTTGTAATGTTAGGTGTTTTCTCCTCTTTCCTTGCTTCAAAATGCTTTTTCCAGACCTGAAGAAGTGATGGGGCAAAGTCAGCGTAACGCTGGTGAAAGAGAGAGCAGAGGTGGACAGCACAGTTCACATCAGAGATTTTCAGCTTTGCTTCCACAATAGAAGCTACAGCTTCTGCAATGTATTTGCTTAAGTTTAGGCCATTAAAATCATGGGACAAGGAGTCTCTCTGTTGTTCTGTAATAGTTTTTAGCTTCTTGACAAAAGCAGTATTTTTCTTCAAACTTGAGTCAAGGCGGCTAAAGAAATTTTCCTCTGGTCGGTTGTCAGGAGCATTTTGGTTTTTGCTACGAAGTTCCTTTCTTAAATGATGACGTTCCCAAGCTTCCTGATGAAGCTGAACAGATTCTTCTTTTTCTCTATATAAAAAAAAAACAAATAAATAAAATACTCTATATATTCTGAAGCATCATACACAAATAGCCTAAGAGAAAAGCCAATGAAAACAATTATCTAAATATAAGAATCTGCAAGATTCAAAAGACCTTTCACTACTTTTAAAGACATTTTACTAGCCGGGCACAGTGGCTCATGCCTGTAATCCCAGCATTCTGAGAGGCCAAAACAGACAGATCACCTGAGGTCAGGAGTTCAAGACCAGCCTAGCCAACATGGTGAAACCCATCTCTACTAAAAATTCAAAAAAATTAGCCGGGCATGATGGCACATACCCGTAGTCCCAGCTACTCAGGAGGCTGAGGCACAATGAACCAAAAAAAAAAAAAATTGTCCACAAAGAATAAAGAATTAACACTATAAGAACAGGAGTGGGCTCCCAGCACTTTGGGAGACCGAGGTGGGTGGGGTCAGGAGTTCAAGAGCAGCCTGGCCAACACCGTGAAACCCATCTCTACTAAAAAATACAAAAATTAACCAGCTGTGGTGGCGGGCGCCTGTAATCCCAGCTACTTGGAAGGCTGAGGCAGAAGAATCACTTGAGCCCAGGCGGCAGAGGTTGCCATGAGCCAAGATCACACCACTACACTCCAGCCTAGGCAACAGAGCAAGACTTTGTCTCAAAAAAAAAAAAGAATTAGCACTATAAAAGAATGCATTAAAAATGTTTTGAGGCCAGGCGTGGTGGCTCACGCCAATATTCCTAACACTTTGGGAGGTCAAGGCAGCCAGATTACTTGAGATCAGGGGTTTGAGACCAGCCTGGCCAACATGTTGAAACCCCATCTCTAGTAAAAATACAAAAATTAGCCAGGTATGGTGGCACATGCCTGTAGTCCCAGCTACCCAAGAGGCTGAGGCAGGAGAATCACTGGAACCTGGGAGGCAGGGTCTGCAGTGAGCCGAGATCATACCACTGCACTCTAGCCTGAGCAACAGAGTGAAACTCCATCTCAAAAAAAAAAAAAAAGGTTTGAAATGTTAGTCTTTTTTTTTTTTTTGAGACAGGGTCTCACTCTGTTGCCCAAGCTGGCGTGCAGTGGTATGATCTCTGCTCACTGCCACCTCTTGTCACCCAGGTTCAAGCAATTCTCCCACCTCAGCCTTCCAAACAGCTGGGATTACAAGTGCATCACCACACTTGGCTAATTTTTGTATTTTTAGTAGAGACAGGGTTTTACCATGTTGGTCAGGCTGGTCTTGAACTTCTGACCTCAGATTATCCACCTTCCTCGGTCTCCCAAAATGCTGGAATTAAAGGCATGAGCCACTGCACCCGACCTAGATATAGTTTTTCCATACTCAGCACATTAACTAAGCCTTTAACAAAGTACTTCCCTAGGTTTGGGCTCTTTAAAATTCAAGTGATTTAGAAAATTTAGAAAGGCAGCAGAAGACAACTATCAAATAAGAAACCTTTAAGAAAAAGCTAGTAGACTCAGTTTATCCTGAAAATAACTAAAAACAAATATACCCTTTTTCCACTAAAAAGATTAGAACAAGTTTAAATTGCAGAAGTAATAAAATAGGCAGGCATGAGGGGTGACAAACAACCTGATTTTGAAGTTTTTTGAAGTTTTTGAGATAACAAAATATATAACTTAAATCTCCACTTTGGGAAGCTGAGGTGGGAGGATCACTTGAGCCCAGGAGTTGAGACCAGCCTGGGCAGCATAGTGAGACCCAATCTCTACAAAAAATTTAAAAAATTAGCTGGACATGGTGACACGTGCCTGTAGTCCCAATTACCTGGGAGGCTAAGACAGGAGGATCACTTGAGCCTGGGAGGGTGAAGTTGCAGTGAATCATGATCACACCACAACTCTCCAGCTTGGGCGACAGAGTGAGACCCTGTCCCAAAAAATTACAGACATGTATATAAATCTCCAAAAAAAGTATTTTCTGAAATAATCACCCGAGTTACAATATAATTATGATTTTTCCACTAAAAGCTATAATAATATGTTAACAGAAAGGCCTCCATCACTGAGAACATGAACAGTTGAGTATCTTGAAGTTTTCTAGCAACACATAAACACCAAATGAGCAGTGACAGTAATTATAAGCAAGTATGTATATACAGTAAACAACTCAGTTTTCACCTGCACTGAAAAAACTTTAAGATATATAATGAAGTTTTTATGGGTAAAATGCTACGATGCTTTAAAATACTCCAGGGGGGATGTATGCTAGGTAGATGGGGGACTAGTTCACTATACTATTCTAGTTTTGCATATATCTGTAATTTCCCCAGGAGCTCAGGAGTTCAAAATCAGCTTGGGAAACATAGCGAAACCCCATCTCTACAAAAAATACAAAAATTAGCCAGGTGTGGCGGTGTGCATCTATAGTCCCAGGTACTTCCCAGGCTGAGACAGGAGGATCAGTTGACCCAGGAAGCAGAGATTACAGTGAGCCAAGACCAGCCCACTGTACTCTAGCCTGGCAGACAGGGCAAGACCCTGTCTCAAAAAAAAAAAAAAAAGAAAAAAAAGAAAGAAAAGAAAAGAATCTCTCAAGAATCATCGTTCTGAATATTCTAAAACTAGGCACTACTATAACCTTGCAGACCTAAGGCTCCTGTTGCTTATTAAAAGTAGAGGTCCTGGCCAGCGGTGGTGGCACGAGCCTATAATGCCAGCTACTCAGGAGGCTAAGAAAGGAGGAATCACTCGAGTCCAGGAGTTGGAGACTGCAGGGTGTTATGATGGAACCTGAGAGTAGCCATTGCACTCTAGCCTGGGTAACAACACATCAATGCCCCCGCCACCCTCCAAAAAAAGGAAGAAAGAAGAAGTCCTAAAGAACTCTGAGAAGAAAGGTGGATGTTTTAGAGACCTATATAAAATCGTGTTTGCCAAAAGCTTTTTAAATTACATATTTGGACATGCACAATGGTGTGCGTATATAGTCCCAACTACTAAGGAGGCTGTAGTGGGAGGATCACTTGAGCTCAGCAATTACAGACTAGATTACACAAAATAGTAAGACACTGTTTCCAAAAAACAATTTTTTTAGGACAGGCATGGTGGCTCACGCCTGTAATCCCAACACTGTGGGAGGTTGAGGCAGGAGGACTGCTTGAGTCCAAGAGTTTAAGACCAGCCAGGGCAATATAGTGAAACTCTATCTACAAAAAGTACAAAAATAACCAAGTTTGGTGGCATGCACCTACAGTTCCCGCTACTGAGGATGAGGTTGGAAGACGGTTTGAGCCCAGGAGGTCAAGGCTGCAGTGAGCTGGCATCACACCACTGCACTCCAGCCTGGCTAGTTTGTTGAGCTCTTCTTATATACCAGGCACTGTATAAAATATATTAGCAAATATCCTTAAGACAGTCCCAATGAAGTTAAATTTTATGAGCCTCATTTTATAGAATAAAACGAAGCTTAAAAAGAGTAAGCTGCCCTCGTAAAAAATTCTTTTATTAAAAAAAATTTATATACTTATTCTTTCTTTTTTCTTCATAGAGACAGGGTCTTGCTATGTTTGCCAGGCTGGTCTCGAACTACTGGGGTCAACCAATCCTCCTGCCTCAGCCTCCCAACGTGCTGGGATTACAGGCATGAACCACCATGCCTGGCCTAATAAGTTTTATATTCAGAGAGAACTCATGCTACTCAACTATAGTCACTTCTGAGACATCTCTATGAGAACTACATTTGCCACTAGTCTATTATTTACTTGCACAGATTTATAAGGTTAAAAATAGATTTAAATAAAGATAAGGATGGGAGGCATTGTGGAATTGTGCTTCATGAACAGTCAAGAGTTTTAAAGTCAGGCCATCGTAGCTTTAAATCCCAGCAGCTCTACTATTTGCTGTGACCTTATGCAACTTACCCTCCTTAAGCTTCATTTTCTTCATCTATAAAATGAGGACCATAAAACTTACTTCACTGAGACTGTCTTAAGGATAGATGCTAATGTATTCTATATAATGCCTGATATATAAGAACTCAAGAAACAGCAGCCACCTGAAGGTTTTCAACTTTAAAAAATGGAGTATTAGCCTACCATGAAAAGAAGTTTTTATTTTTCTGAGACACAGTCTTGTTCTGTCGCCCAGGCAGGAGTACAGTGCCCACAATCTTGGCTCACTGCAACCTCTACCTTTTGGGTTCAAGCGATTCTCCTGCCTCAGCCTCCTGAGTAACTGGGATTACAGGTGTGCATAACCATGCCCCACTAATTTCACATGAAAAAAATTTTTATAAATAAACAGCCAGCTGCAGTGGCTCATGCCTGTAATCCCAACATTTTGGGAGGCTGAGGCAGGCGGATCACCTGAGGTCAGGAGTTCGAGACCAGCCTGGCCAACATGGTCAAACACCATCTCTACAAATACAAAAATTAGCTGGGCATGATGGCGAGTGTCTATAATCACAGCTACTCAGGAGGTTAAGGTGGGAGAATCGCTTGAACCAAGGAAGCGGAGGTTGCAGTGAGCTGAAATAGCGCCATTGTACTCCACCCTGGGCGACTAAGCAAGACTCCATCTCTAAATAAATAAATTAATTAAATAAACCAGATTACCCAAGACCTCAAATGGTACTCATTAAAGATTGGTGTTATTATTTAATTTTAATGATTAAAGCACTTTAAGCATGCCTATATTCAGTGAAACTAATGGAACAAGTAAATTAAGATACTCCCAATTCTTCTTTTTTAAAAAAAATTTTTAGTAGAGATGGGGTTTCACCATGTTAGCCAGAATGGTCATGATCTCCTGACCTCATGATCTGCCCACCCACCTGCCTCAGCCTCCCAAAGTGCTGAGATTACAGGCGTGAGCCACCACACCTGGCCCAATACTCCCAATTCTTTTTTTTTTTGAGGCAGAGTTTCGCTCTTGTTACCCAGGCTGGAGTGCAATGGCATGATCTCGGCTCACCACAACCTCTGCCTCCTGGGTTCAGGCAATTCTCCTGCCTCAGCCTCCTGAGTAGCTGGGAATACAGGCACGAGCCACCGTGCCCAGCTAATTTTTTGTATTTTTAGTAGAGACAGGGTTTCACCATGTTGACCAGGATGGTCTTGATCTCTTGACCTCGTGATCCACCCGCCTCGGCTTCCCAAAGTGTTGGGATTACAGGCGTGAGCCACCGCGCCCGCTGATACTCCCAATTCTTTTTTTTTTTTTTTTGAGACGGAGTTTCGCTCTTGTTGCCCAGGCTGGAGTGCAATGGCGCAATCTCGGCTCACTGCAACCTCCGCCTCCTGGGTTCAGGCAATTCTCCTGCCTCAGCCTCCCAAGTAGCTGGGATTACAGGCACACGCCACCATGCCCAGCTAATTTTTTGTATCTTTAGTAGAGACGGGGTTTCACCATTTTGACCAGG
>CM052669.1:10350473-10372208 GCA_028533165.1 Leontopithecus rosalia
TCTTGACCTCGTGATTCACTTTTTTTTAAACAGAGTTTCGCTCTTGTATCCCAGGCTGGAGTGCAATGGCACAATCTCGGCTCACTACAACCTCCGCCTCCCGGGTTCAACTGATTCTCCTACCTCAGCCTCCCGAGAAGCTGAGATTACAGGCCTGTGCCACCACGCCCGGTTAATTTTGTATTTCTAGTAGAGACCTGGTTTCTCCATGTTGGTGAGGCTGGTCTCGAACTCCCAACCTCAGGTGATCCGCCCGCCTCAGCTTCCCAAAGTAATGGGATTACAGGCGTGAGCCACCACGCCCAGCTGTTCTTTACTTTTTATAAGGAAAAATCTAAGCTGAAACAAAAGTAGAGAATATAATATATGGAACCTCCATGTACCCATCACTCAGATTCAGCTACTGTCAACTCCAAAACAGTATGTCTTTTAATTGTAAATACTGCAGAATGTATCTGTGAACATTTTGAGTCAGCTTTAACCCTAGCATTTGACAACCATGACAGATGGTGGTTCACTATTTCATACAATATTCGATGTCAGTATTTCAGCTGAGAAAGGAAACATAAACAAGCCCTTGCTTCCTATAAGTCAACGGACAAAACAGAAGAGCAGACTCTCAAATAGCACTTCATTGCTCTAACCTTATCATCAAACATTCGGATGCAAAAACAGTAAACTACCCCAAATCAAACTGGACTTTTAACCTCTTCATCTGGACTAGTCAAAGTTGATTTATAAATAAATGTGAACATAAAATCCTCATGTTCTGTGTTATATCTGCCAATACAGAGTAGCTATCACCCAGGGTTTCTAAAGTTCAGCACCACTGACAGTTTGGGCAGCATAATTCTTTGGTTTTAGAGGGAAGGGGCCACCATGTGCACTTAGGAGCTTTAGCAGTGTCCCTGCCTGCTATGCAGGGCAGGCAAGTAGCTTCTTCCTCATTTTGACAATCAAATATAACTCCAGACATTGCTAAATATCCTTTAGGGACAAAATCATCACCCAAAAACTACTGCACTAGTCATACGTGGTTACCTAAATAGAAATTAATTAAAATTAAATAAAATTTGAAATTCTGTTCTTCAGTCAGTATCTGTATTTCAAGTGCTCAATTCCACATGTGACTAATGGCTACCATACGGTAGCAGGGCAGATACAGAACACTTCCACAGAAAGTTCTACTGGACAGCACTGGCCTACAGTACTGAAAGTAACTGTGGAACAAAAAGCTGTATTTTGGAGGAAAATTCTGGATTTTTCTTTTCTAAAAATATATTTCTCTACTCAGAACTAGCTGTCTAATTTCTTTTATGCACAGTGCTTCACGTTTTAACTCCTAAATTATGTAAGAGTTGTATATAAGAAAATCAAAATTCTATTTCATAAGTAGAAAATTACCTAAACTTCTCCTGTTTTTGTTTTCTCTTTAAGACAGTGTCTTGGCCGGGCACAGTGGCTCACGCTTGTAATCCTAGCACTTTGGGAGGCCGAGGTGGGCAGATCACCTGAGGTCAGCAGTTCGAGACCAACCTGGCCAACATGGTGAAATCCTGTCTCAAAAAAATAAATGAATAAAAAGTTAAAAAAAAAAAAAGACAGCATCTCACTGTCACCCAGGCTGGAGCGCAGTGGCACAAACACAACTTACTGAAGTCTCGATCTCCTGGGCTCAAGTGATCCACCTGCCTCAGCCCACCAAGTAGATGGGACTGCAGGCAGTCAACACCACACCAAGGTAACTGTTGGATTTTTAGTTGAGATGGATTTCCTCATGCTGGAGAATCATGCTGGTCTCCAGCTCCTAAGCTCAAGTGATTGATTCACCCACCTGGACCTCCCACAGTGCTGGGATTACAGGTGTGAGCCATTGTGTTGGCCCTTTGTTTTTTTGTTTTTCTTTCTTTCTTTTTTTTTTTTGGACTCTGGCTCTGTCGCCCAGGCTGGAGTGCAGTGGTGCAATCTCGGCCCACACTACAACCTCCACCCAGGTTTAAGCGATCCTCACACCTCAGCCTCCTAAGTAGTTGGAATTATAATATAAGCATGTGCCACCACACTCAGCTGATTTTTGTATTTTTAGTGAAGATGGGGTTTTACCCTATTGGTCAGGCTACTTGAACTCCTGACCTCCAGTGATCCACCTGCCTTGGCCTCCCAAACTGATGGGATTACAAGCATGAGCCACCGTGCCCAGCTGGCCTTCAGTTTTTTTATTAAAAGCTATAGTATACTTAAATATTTTCAAATATAAGTTTTAAATTACAGCACTTAAAACTAGGTTACCAAAAAAAAGCATTTGCAATATCAATATATTTTAAATACAAAAAGACTTTGCTTCCATACTCTAATAAAATGTCAATATTACAGAAAGGAACCTAGGCCAATAGAAACACTAATTTTTGCAGGTACATGCCACAGCCTGTATCTTCTCATAACTACCTTTCCCTTCACTTTTTCTTTCACCCTCTCATTGCTCTCCACTCCCTTGTTCTATGCATTTATTTTGACAATGACACCTAAAAGCTTTAGTTAACCCCACTGGTGAAACTCAGAACCAAAAAAAAGGCTCATGGTCCTATTTTTAAAATGGTCAGCCAGGTGCAGTGGCTCATGCCTGTAATCCTAGCACTTAGGGAGGCTGAGGTGAGTGGATCACCTGAGGTCTGGAGTTCGAGAGCAGCCTGGCCAACATGGTGAAACCCCATCTCTACTAAAAATACAAAAAATTAGCCAGGCATGGTAGCGGGAGCCTGTAATTCCAGATACTTGGGAGGCTGAGGCAGGGGAATTGCTTGAACCTGGGGGTCAGAGGTTCCAGTGAGCCGATATTGCACCATTGCACTCCAGCCTGGGCAACAAGAGCGAAACTCCATCTTGGGGGGAAAAAATCGTCATTAGGGGCCAGGCACTGTGGCTCATGCCTGTAATCACAACACTTTGGGAGACCGAGGTGAGCGGATCACCTTAAGTCAGATCGAGACCTACCTGGCAACATAGTAAAATCCCATCTCTACTAAAAATACAAAAATTAGCTGGGCATGGTAGCGGCGCCTGTAATCCCAGCTACTGGGGAGGCTAAGGCAGAATTGCTTGAACCCAGAAAGCAGAGGTTGCAGTGAGCCACCGTTGTGCCACTGTACTCCAGCTTGGGTGACAGAGTGAGAACATCATACATACTCTAACCTTTAAAATATGAAAAAGCATTATAACTACGCCAAGAAAACACTAACATTTATATTACCTATTTTTTAAATTTTAAAACACTGTTAATTAAAAATAGAGACAAGGTCGGTATGTTGCCCTGGCTGGTCTCACTCTCCTGGGCTCAAGGGGGTCCTCCCACCTCAGCCTTCCAAAGTGCTAGGATTACACATACAAACCACCACACCTGGCCAACATTTCTATTATCTGGGAGTATAGTTATCGATTCTTAACATTTTTAATTAAATATCTAACTTTAATATGAAAAATCATGCCCTTAAGGCAAGTAAACTTTCAAAGAGATTTTAATACTAATACCTACTACTCATGGTACCACACTAAACATTTTACATACATTATCTCATTTAATACTAAAATCTTTATGAGGTAGGTTTTATTTTCCCTATTTTATCAATGAGTAAACTGAGACCTGACCAAGTAACTTGACCAAGGCCTCCACAGCTGGTGACAGAACTGGAATCTGAACCCATTCTCTGAACCAAAGAATCCTGAGAGTACCAAATTGTGAGATGGAAGACTTGTTCATATGTACTGACTGTGATAAACCATAGAATTAGGAATCTCAAGAGTAGAAAGAATCCTTCATAATGGTTAAGCAGTTCTTACATCATGTTTTTAACTTTTAGCAGACTCTGGCTGAAGGATATGGGGACAAGTTAATATCTAAGGTAGTAACACAATCTAATTAAGGGATATTAATCTTTATGTGAAAAAATACTTACATAGATTTCCCATTTTGTGATGTGAAGCATCAACAAGTGACATTTCAGCATCACAGGAAACTACAAAAAATGGCATCAGAACTTAACATTTATGTCTCTTTTTTTTTGAGATGGAGTTTCACTCTTGTTGCCCAGGCTAGCGTGCAATGGCACAATCTCGGCTCACTACAACCTCCACTTCCCGGTTCAAGCAATTCTTCTGCCTCAGCCTCCCGAGTACCTGGGATTATGGGCAGGCGCCACAATGCTCGGCTAATTTTGTATTTTCAGTAGAGACAGGGTTTCTCCATGTTGGTCTCGAACTCCCGACCATCTGCCTCAGTGTCCTGAAGTGCTAGGATTACAGGCATAAGCCACTGAGCCCAGCCTGCCTCATTTCTAAAGATAAAATAAAATCTTAAGTTCTTCTAAGAAAACATTAAGAAATTCACATGGTATCTGACAAACTGACAAAGATCATAATTTATTAGTCCCAAACTTTTACAACTCTTTATTTTTATTTTATTTTATTTTTTTTTTTTTTGAGACAGAGTTTCGCTCTTGTTACCCAGGCTGGAGTGCAATGGCGCGATCTCGGCTCACCGCAACCTCCGCCTCCTGGGCTCAGGCAATTCTCCTGACTCAGCCTCCGGAGTAGCTGGGATTATAGGCACGCGCCACCGTGCCCAGCTAATTTTTTGTATTTTTAGTAGAGACGGGGTTTCACCATGTTGACCAGGATGGTCTCGATCTGTTGACCTCGTGATCCACCCGCCTCGGCCTCCCAAAGTGCTGGGATTACAGGTTTGAGCCACCGCGCCCGGCCTTACAACTCTTTAATAAGATTCATCTGTTCATTACATTTTGAGTATTTAATATGTGAAATAAAGCTACAGTAGGCATTCAAGAATTAGACTCGGGGCCAGACACGGTGGCTCATGCCTGTAATCCTAGCACTCTGGGAGGCTGAGGTGGATGGATCACGAGGTCAGGAGATTGAGACCATCCTGGCCAACGTGGTGAAACCCCATCTCCAGTAGAGTACTTAATTAGCTGGAAGCATGCGCCTGTAGTCCCAGCTACCGGGGAAGCTGAGGCAGAAGAATCATTGAACCTGAGAGGCAGAGTTGCAGTGAGCTGAGATAACGCCACTGCACTCCAGCCTGGGGGCAGAAAGAGACTGTCTCAAAAAAAAAAAAAGACTACCCTAGAGCATAATAAAACAGATTCTCAGCCGGGTGCGGTGGCTCACACCTGTAATCCCAGCACTTTGGGAGGCCGAGGTGGGTGGATCACAAGGTCAAGAGATGGAGACCATCCTGGTCAACAAGGTGAAACCCTGTCTCTACTAAAAATACAAAAATTAGCTGGGCATGGTGGTGTGTGCCTGTAGTCCCAGCTACTTGGGAGGCTGAGGCAGGAGAATTGCTTGAACCCAGAAAGCGGAGGTTGCGGTGAGCCGAGATCGTGCCATTGCACTCCAGTCTGGGTAACAACAGTGAAACTCCATCTCAAAAAAAAAAAACAAAACAAAACAGATTCTCTGTAAACCCTTAAGTCCTGATACTGGTAACTTCTTTCAATCACTTAATCCTTACATTACAAGCATACACTCAAAGTATACTTGAAACTAAATTTCCATAAACAAAAAAATAAGACAAAAATCTAAGTTCATGTAGAGACAGCAATGCAACTTGTGAGAACAAGCATAGGCTTGGAAGTCAGACAGATGTTAAGTCTGCATCCCAACTCTGCAGCCTGATGGCTATGGAAATCAGGCAACTTCACTTAGAGGAGTCCATTTAACCATAAGATGGATATATTGCTATATATCTTGAAGAATTCTTAAAATACTAGCATAATAACTAGCATGAGGGATGCATTAATAAATATTCTGTCACAAAGAACACTGAGAAATTCAGCATACAATGAAAGATTCGTAAAGTCAGATAAAGACTATTAGATTTTATCTAAGTCTATCCCCAATTTTGACATTGCAAGGACAGCAGCAGAGTCACCTACCCAGGATGACACAGTGAGTTTTGTGTCTGGACCAAGACTCACTACCCAGTGTTCTTTTTCACTACGTACACTAAAACGAATAAAATATACAAACTGTGATTCACCTCAACACACGTTTATTTTATATTGACTTAAAAAACTGAGCATTAAGTGGTATTTAATAAAATGCTAAAATTCTTTTTTTTTTTTTAAACAGAGTGTTGCTCTGTTTAAACTTTAACAGTTAAACTTTTCATCTAAAGTGTTTCCAAAAGATTTTCAGGTCAAAACTAGAATTCTAAAGAGATCCTTTCTCAAGATAATAAGGAGAAATACAGATGCAGTTGCTAATTAAAAAATAATAATAAGGAGAAAAGTCGTGATCTTTTCAGTGGAATCCGATTAGCTGTTACCAATTAGTTTGCTGAATACAATTATATTATATTCAGACTACCCTTAAAAGGGAGCCATGCTTTAAAACCACCTTTCTAGCTCCCAAAATAGTGTCCTGGCACTTGGACTGTATGTTTTATTTGGTATTCTAAATATATTCTGAACTTCTAAAAGAAAGTAAAACACTAGCAAAAGTACCAGTGGAGTGTACTGGGGGAGAGGGTATGGAAAGGGGGTGTTTCCCCTTTAAAGACATTCCCCTGCGAAGTACCATATGGATTATGTATGAAATCCCAATCGGAGTGCTCCGAAAATATTCCAGAGTGAGAGAATGTTGTTTCACCTTTCAGTTCTCCTATTCTAAAGACAGAACAGCACAAGAACACTCACTATCTCCCACTTTTCGACTTTATTTTTTAAAGAACATCCTTAGTATAAAGGACTTGTTAAGAATTGTTAGAAATTTTACCAGCTCCCAAATATGGAGTCTGACAGTGTTAGGAACACCTATGAACTACCGCAAATGAGATAAAGCGTCAGCGAAGGTTTCACTTTGGTCTGATACATCACTTCGTGTCGTTTAAGTCCTCTAAGAAGAGCAAGAGAGCTGAAGGTCCCATCACCCCAGCGTGTACCCCAGCCGGCTTTGCTCTGCCAACCTGGGGACCAAATATCCTGTGATCACCTCCTTAGTCCAACAGTCCTAGCAAGAGGAGTGCTGGGAGCCTTGAAGGGCTGAAGGCAAAGAGAAGGATCAACCAGCCTATGTGATTCAAAGGAAGTCAACCAAACAGCCCATGCCCACCATCCATCCCCAGATACACCCCAACCCCTTCCCCTACACACACCTCTCCTACAGACCCCGCGGTGGTGCAGGAACGTCTACACCCACCACACTTCCCCGCCACAACTCCCCTTCCCACGGGTATCCACGGTCACCTTCGCGGACCACGGCTGCCCCAACCCCAACTTCTCGCCCCACACTCCCGAGCCACCGAAGCCTCCCCGGCCGGTCTCCTCACTCCGCATCCTCCCACACAAGCGCCCTCCCCACTTCCTCGCCCTCGCTTCGCTCCCGGCTCTCGAGGAGCTACCCCCGACCTCCCCTCGCTCTCCTCCACGCCCCCGAACACCTTCGCCCCTCCACCACGGGCTCCCCGCCTCCAGCCCCAAGGCCCGGCCGAGGCTTGTGGGGCAGGCACCTCCTCCACCGCCCCCCATGCCTGGCCCGGCCCGGGGGCTCCCGCGTTGATGGGAGCTTCGAACAGAGGGAGTCTGAGAACGACGCCGGACCCGCGGTCCCTCCACTGCTCGCCGCCCCCGGAGAGCTGGAGTGCGGAATCGCCTCTGGAGTCCCCCAGGGAGTAGGAGTCTAGGCCGGTGTCCCCCAGCCCCGTTTCCTCCCGATCGTTGGAGCCGAGGGGAAGGAGGATTCCCCGGGACTCACCTCGAGCCTGTTGTCAACATTAGCCCCGGGTTTCCCAGCACCAACTCCAGCGCTCGGGCTCTCCCCTCCCCTCCCCCCACGTATCTCGCAGCCGAGGGCCCGCCTTCTCTCAGCTCCCCCTCCTCCCTCCGCCCGCCGGCCCTCCCGCCCGCCACTCACCAGCGCGGCCGGGCTGCGAGTGGGGGCGGGGCGGAGGGAGGCGAGAGGGAAAAGGCGGTCCGCGCGACTGCCCGATTAGAAACAGTCTGGGTTGCCCTTCCAGCAGCATGCCGATGCCCTCAGCTTGACCCTGGGGTGGTGGGTCCGCGGCAAAGGCTCATAGAGGTGCTACCCATCCAAATTCCCCACTCGATAAGTGCGAATTTTTCAGACAGGCAATGTGTAGGGCGGCCGACACCAGCACCTCAAGCCAGGGCCCCAGCGGAGGGGTGGAGTGTTCCGAGGACCAGAGGCAGGAAGTGGATTGGTCGCCAGGAAAGGGAAAGCGCCTGAATTGGAGCTGCGCAGGCGCAGGCACTTTGTGGGGCGCGCGGGGTTGGGGGGAGCGCAAATGGGGCGGGGCGGAGCTCAAGGAAGGCGAGGAAGGGTGGTAGATACTAGGAGGGTTACGGAGCGCCATTAAGGACAAGCTTGGCCACGTGATTCTCATGGGAGTTTTCTGATGCGGATGTGAGGAAGAGGTCTAAGAAGAGAAAGTTTGATTGGACTAATTCGCGGGGGTTGAAGATTTAGAAGATTGGAAACTGGAGAAACTAGAGAATATGGCTGGTTTGGAAGGTGGGAGTCACTTAGGAATGGGTCTAGTTTTTATAGTGCCCTAAAAGACATCGAAACTCCCGCGGGGGAATTTCCAGAAGCAGTTCTAGGTGTTCGACGTAAAAGCCACCCCGGGCGAAGAAGAATCAACGCTTTTTCCATACAGTTCTTAGAAAGTACTCGGTTCTAGCAAGCAAAATTTTTAAATTACAGTGGAAAGACCTCCCTGAGTTATCAAATGAAATCACCCATTTTTAAAAAAATGGCTAGCGTCCACGTTTCTTCTGAATGCTAACCCAGGCCAACCTTTAAAAATGGATATCAGCAAAAATAAAGCAAAAAATAATAATAAAATTTTAAAAATGGGTATCAGTTTACACTGCTTATTTCCTCCTGAATTGCTGAAATGATGCATCTGGCCTTGAAACAGTGCTAGGTCCTGCCAACGTGATCTGAGTAGGTGGCTCTGTCTGGTCGGGAGCCAGAGGAACTGGTCTTGACGTTTGCTTGACATGCAGGGCCCCACCTGGTGTCCAAGCCCACATAATGAGTTACTACCAACCACAAATACCTAGGGGAAGGCCAGATTGCCTCTTATTCAACCTTTGTCCATTTGCCTCTATTTACTGTTTGCTTTCCCATTTACTCTTAGCATGCAGATTATCCTCTCATGTTGTGTTGCTGCTTCCGGTAATTTTTTTTTTTAAGCCCTTTATTTTGGGCCGGCCGTGGTGGCTCACGCCTGTAATCCAAGCACTTCGGAGGCCAAGGCCGGCGGATCACCTGAGGTCGGGAGTTGAAGACCAGCCTGACCAACATGGTGAAATCCCGTCTTTAAAAAAAAACAACCACCCTATTTTTATACACTACACATAGGTCAATCATTTAAAGGGTAGTAAAAGAGAAAGATGAATACTGCTCTTTTGCACCATTGATAAACAATTATGAGAACTGCCCGCCAAACACCATATTGGTGATAGCCACTCACACTTCTCTTCAAGGTTTCCTTTTCTCATTTTGTCTGATTGCTTTAAGAAGCTTTACCTCACTAACGCCCTTGTCCTAGCCTGCCTGCATCCAGTTGAAAAAAATAAAAAAGTAAAAAGCTTTACCCGTGGTCAAGCGCGGTGGCTCACGCCTGTAATCTCAGCACTTTCGGAGACTGAGGCTGGTGGATCAACTGAGGTAAGGGGTTCGAGACCAGCCTGGCAAACATGGTGAAACCCCGTCTCTACTAAAAATACAAAAGTAGCCGAGCAAGGTGGCGATCGCCTCTAATCCTAGCTACTCAGGAAGCTGAGTCTGGAGAATCCCTTAGAACCTGGGAGGCAGAGGTTGCAGTAAGCCGAGATCACGCCCCTGCACTCCAGCCTGGGCAACAGAGCGAGACTCTGTCTCAAAAAAAAGCTTTACCTCGAGACCAACATCATCCTGATACCAAAACCAGGCAGAGTAAAAAAAAAAAAAAAAAAAAAAGCTTTACCTCTCTGTTAATGAATATAAATCCTTCTCATCCTAAATCAAGTCAAGCTTTGCCTTTAATCAGTTGTTAAAAGGAAATAACTTAAAATCAAAAAAGCCTTTTTGTTGAGCATTTGCTATTTTACATTTGCAATTTTAGTTAATGACAATTCCCATTTTATAAAAATTGAGGCACAGATTAATTTATTCAGTATCACAAAACCGCTAATTATACTATCTTCTATGCTACTCAAATCTAACTCCAAAAACCCAAGTTATTTTTGCTATGGCTCTATGCAGACTTTTACATAAACCAAAAATGCTGCCTATCACTTTATTTCAAAATCTCAAGCTAACCACCAAAAGCTTGATGTGGGGATATCACTGTAATCTCTAGAAAAAACACATCACTCTGAAGAGGCCATCATTTTTGCATTCTGATAATAATGGAAACTTCGACCGAGCGTAGTGGCTCACCTCTGTAATCCCAGCACTATGGGAGGCCAAGGCAGGCAGATCACCTGAGGTTAGGAGTTTGAGACCAGCCGGACCAACAAATAGAAACCCTGTCTCTACTAAAAATATAAAGTTAGCTGAGCATGATGGTGCATGCCTGTAATCCCAGCTACTCAGGAGGCTGAGGCAGGAGAATCGCTTTGATCTGAAAGGCTGAGGTTGGAGTGAGATCACGCCATTGCACTCCAGCCTGGGCAACAAAATCAAAATTCTGTCTCTAAATAAATAAATAAATAAATAAAAATCATTCAAACTTCATGATTTTCTGAAAATACATTCTCAAAATGAATTTTTGAGAAAAGTCTCAAAAATGTTCATTGTTCTTTTTGCCTGCTCCAATTGACAGAACTGTTCTATATGGGGAAAAAAGAGAATTAAACTATTTAGTTTTTATTTAGAACTACATGATCCTACTCTCTACTTAAAATCTAGCTAGTGGCAGCTTCACAGAAGAAAGCAAAGGCCAGGCAAAGAGATTACAGTTACAGAGCAGAACAAATCCTGAGTTTAAGGAAAAGAAAAAGGTATCATAATGAGGCCAACCAGCAATAACGACAGCCTCTGCCCCCGACCTCAGAGAACCAGGAGTGTGCTAGTCCATGAGGAAATCCACCGTTGATCTTTTAGAAGCCGCTGTTTAATTAATTTAGCCTAGTTTAAGCTGCTTTTTTTGTTTTTTGAGACGGAGTTTTGCTCTTCTTGCCCCGGCTGGAGAGCAATGGTGCGACCCGCCTCCCATGTTCAAACAGTTCTCCCACCTCAGCCTCCCAAGTAGCTGGGATTACAGGCGCACCACCAAGCCTGGATAATTTTTGTATTTTTAGTAGAGACAGGGTTTCTCCATGTTGGTCAGGCTGCTCTCGAACTCCCAACCTCAGGTGATCCGCTCGCCTTGGCCTCCCAAAGTGCTGGGATTGCAGGTATGAGCCACTAAGCTACTTTTTAAAAAAATGCCCACCTTGGGCCAGGTGGATGGGTCATGCCTGTAATCCCAGCACTTTGGGAGGCTCCGGAGGGCAGATCACAAAGTCAGGAGTTCAAGGCCAGCCCAACTAACATGATGAAACCCCATCTCTACTAAAAATAGAAAAATTAGCCGGGCATGGTGGCACGCACCTGTAATTCCAGCTACTCAGGAGGCTGAGGCAGGAGAATCACTGGAACCCGGAAGGCAGAGATTGCAGTGAGCCAAGATTGCACCATTGCACTCCAGCCTGGATGACAGAGTGAGACTGTCTCAAAAAAAAAAACCTACCTCTTTATGCCTCTGGTGTGGTGGAAATTTTTTCAGCGTTTCCTCTGCTTACCAGTTTCCAAAAGTAAATGTGTTGAGATGTGCCCCTTCAATATGAAATATAAGTATTGAGGGTACATTTAAACAAATATAAATATGAAACATATGAAACATAATAGCACTTACAAATCATGTTGGAATTTCTTGTGGAACTGTAAGATGAAAATTAGTTTACGAACACTGGCTTCTCTGAATTCCACCAAAATAGAACACAAGCAATGTGAGATTAACCTGTTTTATTTTTCAAGCTTTTAATATGGCTAGTCAATAAAGTAAGTTAATATTGGCGGGGGCGCCATGGATGACACCTATAATCCAAGCACTTTGGAAGGCCAAAGCAGCTGGATCATTTGAGGTCAGGAGCTCAAGACCAGCCTGGCCAACATGGTGAAACCCTGCCTCTACTAGAATACAAAAATTAGCCGGGCATGGTGGCCCATGCCTGTACTCCCAGCTACTCGGGAGGCTGAGGCAGAAGAATCACTTGAACTCAGGAGGCAAAGGTTGCAGTGAGGTGAGATGGCGACATTGCTATCCAGCCTGGACAAACAGAGCGAGAGTCCCTCTCAAACAACAACAACAACAACAACAACGGGTAAATCAAATAATAAGACTTAAAAAGTGCTTAGAACAGCTCTTGGCAAGTAGTGATCGTCCAGTGAACGCGATTATAATCTAATACAAGAGGTAGATCTTAAATAAACAAACAAAATTTGCCATGGTTAGAGTAACTGCACAGAGGAAAAAAGCAGGGGAATGTAATACAGAGTGACTGGACAGAGGGAAAAGGGTGGCTGTTTTACAGTAGTCAGGAAAAGCCTCTTGAATGATGTAAAATTTAAGTTAAACCCTGGAGAATTGGAAGTTCCTAGTTATGAAACTGAAGATGTCAAATAGGCACTTGGAACACGGGAGAACTCCAGCCTGGAGATGAAATTTTGAGCGTCATCAGTGCAGACAGTATTTAAAGCCATACAGAGTCATCAGTCAGTACAGATGGTATTTAAAGACTGCATGGGTTCAGGACAGGCAGAGCGGCTCCTGCCTGTAACCCCAGCACTTTGGGAGGCCAAGGCAGGAAGATCACTTGAGGTCAGGAGTTTGAAACCAGCATGGCCAACATGGCAAAAGCCCTCTCTACTAAAAATACGAAAATTAGCCGGGTATAGTGGCACACACCTGTAGTCCCCACTACTCCAGAGGCTGAAGCAGGAGAATCACATGAACCCAGGAGGCAGAGGTTGCAGTGAGCTGAAATGGCACCACTGCCCTCCAGTCCTGACTAGAGCGAGACTCTGCCTCAAAAAGAATTGATGGGATCACCCAAGAAAATGAAGCAGGAAAAAAGGTCCAGGACTCAACCCTGAGAAACTTCCACATACAGAGGTGAAATCTCTAAAACAGGAAACGGAGTGAAGACAGGGAAAACCAGGAGAGGGTGGCATCTGAAAGCCAAGAAAGGAGATGCTTCAAGAAGGGAAAAGTGGGAAGCTGTCTTCAGTGTTACTGAGATAGCAAAGAATATGAGAACAGAGATGTGCTTGTTGCATTAACAATGTAGGAGCCGCCTGTAATCCCAGCACTTTGGGAGGCCGAGGCAGATGGATCATGAGGTCAGGAGTTCAAGACCAGCCCGCCAAGATGGTGAAACTGCATCTCTACCAAAAATGCAAAAAATTAGTTGGGCGTGGTGACAGGCCCCTGTAATCCCAGCTACTAGGAGGCTGAGATTGAGAATTGCTTGAACCCGGGAGGCAGAGGTTGAAGTGAGCCAGGATGGCGCCACTGCACTCCAGCCGGGGTAACAGAGCAAGACTCCATATCAGAAAAAAAATATATAGGAGCCAGTACATACCTTGCAGATGCAGGTCCGTGAAGTAGAGGGAACAGATTGGAATGGTTGAACACTAAGTTGGAGATGGAAAAAGTAGAGACATATTTGAGAAATTGTGTTGAGAAGAACAGCAGGAAAATATAACCATAGGAGAACGTGAGATCAGGGAGGAATCTGGTTTTGCACCTTTTACTTTTGTATATTTTTTGTATTTTTACATGACAGATAAAGAGAAGTGGTTTTTTTTTGTTTTTTTAGACTGAATCTTGCTCTGTTGCCCAGGCTGGAGTGCAATGGCATGACATGATCTTGCCTCACTGCAACCTCTGCCTCCCGGATTCAAGCAATTCTCCTGCCTCAGCCTCCCCGAGTAGCTGGGATTACAGGTGACCACCACCACGCCTGACTAATTTTTTGTATTCTTAGTGGAGACAAGGTTTCACCATGTTGGCCAGGCTGGTCTTGAACATCTGACCTCAGGTGATCCACCCACTTCTGCCTCCCAAAGTGCTGGGATTACAGGCGTGAGCCACCGTGCCTGGCCTACACATGCCTGTTTCTCCAGAAGAGATGGCAAGTTAGGTTTAATCAGGGTTGGGCTTGTTTTTCTTGTTGTTTTTGTTCTTTTTTTTTTTTAATTTTTGTTCTTTTGTATTTTTTTCAGATGAAGTCTCACTCTGTCGCCCAGGCTGGAGTGCAGTGTCACAATTTCTGCTCACTGCAACCTCTGCCTCCCTGATTCAAGTGATTCTCCTGCCTCAGACTCCTGAGTAGCTGGGATTACAGGCACGCACCACCATGCCCAGCTAATTTTTGTATTTTTGGTAGAGACAGGATTTCACCATATTGGTCAGGCTGGTCTCAAACTCCTGACCTTGTAATCCCCCTGCCTTGGCCTCCCAAAGTGCTGTTGTTACAGATGTCAGCCACCACACCCAGCTTTAGTAATGACAGACAAAGAGAAGTGAAAGAGAGTCAAAGGGATTTGCAAAAGCGTGATTAGAATGGGGGATCATGGAACCTAAGTTGGGTGAGGAGGGAGGTGAAGGGGAAGGAGGAATGCGTGAGTGTGGATGGGGAAGATGGACAGACTGGAGTAAATAAAAGCTGCAAAAAGGCCAGGCGCGGTGACTCATGCCTGTAATCCCAACATGTTGGGAGGCCAAGGAGGGAGGATCACTTGAGATCAGGAGTTTAGACTAGTCCGGCCAGCATGGTAAAACCTCGTTTCTACTAAATATACAAAACTTAGCCAGATGTGGTTGCTCACACCTGTAATCCCAGCACTTCGGGAGGCTGACACAGGCAGATCACTTGAGGCCTGGAGTTTGAGGCCAGCCTGGCCAACGTGGTGAAACCCTGTCTCTACTAAAAATATAACAAATTAGCAGACAAGTTGGCACAGACCTGTAGTCCTAGCTACTCGAGGCTGACGCAGGAGAATCGCTTGAACCTGGGAGGTGGAGGTTGCAGTGAGCCAAGATTGTGCCACTGCACTCCAACCTGGGCAACAGCAAGACTCTGTCTCAAAAAAAGAGAAGAAGAAAAAGAAAAGAAAAAAATTCTGCAAAGAAGACAGAAAGGAGCCAAAACCTGTAGTGAATGAAAGGGGACAGAATTGGACACCAGCAGGTGATTCTGAAGAGCTGTGGTAGCTGGGAGTGTAGGCAGAAAGAAGAATGAGTCCAAAGGACCCGAGGTTTTTGAAAGAGGACAGAGTGACCAGGTGGGGAAGCGAGGAACAGGCAGCTGTGCACTCAGAGTACAGGAGCTCAAACTCTGATCCCAACATTTACTCGCTATTTGAACTTGGGCTGATTATTCAACTGTTTAAATAACAGCTTTTTATTCTTAAAAATCATGATAATAATAGTATTCTTTCATAGGGTATTGTGAAGAGTAAAGGAGGTAATTGAAATAAAAGCACTTAGCACCATCTGCTAGGAGGTAAGTGTTGGCTGTTACTAAATCATGTCGGAAACCGCAAATGTGATCCAAGCAGCTTTGCAATTTGGATAACTAGTACTTCAACAGCCCTTTCTTTGCCTTAACACTGAGAAACCAGTGCACCTGAAACCTTATACTTCAAGCGCCAGGAATCTGTGCCAAGACATTGAAGATTAAATGAAGATTAAAAAGTAGGAGTTACAGCTGGGTGCGGTGACTCACGCCTGTAATCCCAGTACTTTGGGAGGTCAAGGTGGGTGGATCACTGGAGACCAGGAGTTCGAAACCAGCCTGGCCAACATGGGGAAACCTCATCTCTACTAAAAATACAAAATTAGCTGGGCATGCTGGCACATACCTGTAATCCCAGTTACTTGGGAGGCTGAGGCAGAATTGCTTGAACCAGGAAGGTGGAGGATGCAGTGAGCCGAGATCACGCCATTTTACTCCAGCCTGGGTAACAAGAGCGAAACTCTATCTCAGAAAAAAAAAAAAGATGGTGGGGTCGGGTTACAAACGAGGATGAAAAATAAGAAAGTTTTCTCAGCGATTGCAACTGGTAATGACAGAGGTTTGTACAGTCTTTCTGCCAAGCCACTTTGGAAGCCACTGGCTTACAGGGTACAATTCACAGTTCTTAGCAGAAGCTTGTAATTGTGGGCTCTTGTCTATACGGCTGGTCTCATTTCTTGCTACTTCCGCACATGTGTAAGTTCTGGCCATAACAGATAACCTGCATAAACAGGACTTCTCTTCCCTCATTGCACGTGATGCCTTTGCCTAGAATGTCCTTTCTCCCATGAATATTTCCAGACTAGTTAAGTCAAGCATTATTTCCTCAGGGAATATTTTTTTTTTTTTTGTAGAAAGTGATTTATTTCGAGATGGAGAGAGAGAAACAGGAGAAGGAGTGAGAAAGAGCTAACTCTCACATGGAGTGAGAGAATCCAGAAAGATGGAATCCAAGAGAGGAAAGCAGCTTCCACCCTGAGTGGAAGGAAATAGAGACGGCGTTTAGGAGGGGAAGACAGGCTTCCATGAGAGTGTGTGGAAGGGGACTCCAGAGGGGAAATCCAGGAGAGAGAAAGACGGCTTCCACAAAGGGAGTGCTCGTGGAAGGGGAACCCAAACATGGAGTCCCAGAAGCCTTTTTTTAAATCACCACCACCTCACAAATACTGAGTTATCACCCTTCTTACAACATTCATTATCTTATCATTGAAATACCTTTTTTTTTCTTCTTTTTTGAGACAGAGGGAGTATCGATCTGTCACCAGGCTGGAGTGCAGCAGTGTGATCTCAGCTCACTGCAGACTCTGCCTCCCGGGTTCAAGCAACTCTCCTGCCTCAGCCTCCCGAGTAGCTGGGACTACAGGCACATACCACCACTGCCAGCTAATTTTTGTATTTTTAGTACCGATGGGGTTTCACCGGGTTAGCCAGGATAGTCTCGATCTCTTGACCTCGTGATCCACCCACCTCGGCCCCCCAGAGAGCTGGGGTTACAGGCATGAGCAACCGTGTGTGGCCTGGAATACTTTTTAAAGTACCAAAAGACTGTAAGCTACTTAGGGTTATGATTTGTATCTCACTAATCTTTGTGTTTTATGTTATAGAAAGCACTTGATAACATTTTAATAAAAGGATTAATGTGAATGAATGTTGTCTTTGGAAAGGATGAGAAACTTGTATACTGAAACAGGACTGTGTAGGTTTTTTTTTTTTTTTTTTTTTTTAAAGACAGGGTCTCTTTCAACTCAGCCTTTGGGGGAAAAAAAAAAAAAAAAAAGGACAGGGTCTCATTTTGTCGCCCAGGCTGGAGTGCAGTGGCACCATCCCAGCTCACTGCAGCCTTGACCTCCTGAGGTTCAAGCAGTCCTGCCTCAGATCCCTGCCCCCACAAGTAGCTGGGACTACAGGCTTGTATCACCACCCAGGCTAATTTTTTTGTTGAGGTAGAGTTTTACCATGTTGCCCAGGCTGGTATCAAACTTCTGAGCCCAAGCGATCTGCCTGCCTTGGCCTCCCAAAGTGCTGGGATAACAGGTCTGAGCCACTGTGCCCAGCTGAATGTGTAGGATTAAACAAGAATGAAAAGAGACCAGGCACGGTGGCTCATGCCTATAATTCCAACACTTTGGGAGGCTGAGGTTGGAGAATCTTTTGAGCTCAGGAGTTCAAGACCAGCTTGGGCAACATAGTGAGACACCCTACCCGCCACTGTCTCTACTAAAAATAAAAAACAAAACCAAATTATGTTGTGCTGACAGGCCACTTAAAAAAAGAAAAAAAGCCCGTGTGGTGGTGCATGCTTGCAATCCCAGCTACTCAGGAGGCTGAGGTGGGAGAATTGGTTGGGCCCAGAAAGTCGAGGCTGCAGTGAGCTATCACCATGCCACTGCACTGCAGTCTGGGCCACAGGGCAAGAACCTGTCTCCAAAATAAATAAAATAAAATACTGGAAGAGTAGTCAACATAAAAAAAAAAAAAGGAAGGGGGAGGAGTGAAAAGAAAGGATACTTTATTCATTTATTTTTTTTTTTGAGGCGGAGTCTTGCTCTGTTGCCCAGACTGGAGTGCAGTGGCATGATCTCAGCTCACTGCAACCTCCACCTCCCAGGTTCAAACAATTCTCCTGCCTCAGACTCCTGAGTAGCAAGGAAAATAGGCATGCACCTCCCATACCTGGCTAATTTGGGTATTTT
This sequence comes from Leontopithecus rosalia, assembly GCA_028533165.1. Classification (NCBI taxonomy): domain Eukaryota; kingdom Metazoa; phylum Chordata; class Mammalia; order Primates; family Cebidae; genus Leontopithecus; species Leontopithecus rosalia. Next base: position 10,368,757 of record CM052669.1, read on the forward strand.
TTTTTAGTAGAGATGGGATTTCAGCATGTTGTCCAGGCTGGTTTGGAACTCCTGAGCTCAGGTGGTCTGCCTGCTTTGGCCTCCCAAAGTGCTGGGATTACGGGGTTAGTCACTGTGCCCAGTCAGGAAAGGATATTTTAGAGGAAACTATTACATTATAGCTTATAGCCTGGAGTTTCATTTACTTATCAAGTGATATACGAATTCTCTTTTTTTGAGATGGAGTCTTGCTCTGTTACTCAGGCTGGAGTATAGTGGCTAGATGTTGACTCGCTGCAACCTCTGCCTTCTGGGTTCAAGCAATTCTCCTGTCTCAGTCTCTTGAGTAGCTGGGATTACAGGCGCCCTCCATCACATCAGGCTAATTTTCATGTTATTAGTAGAGATGGGGTTTCACCAACTTGGCCAGACTTTTCTTGAACTCCTGACATCATGATCCACCTGCGACTGCCTCCCAAAGTGCTGGGATTATAGGCGTGAGCCACTGCGCCCAGCTATACTAACTCTTAACAGACCAAATATACTCCTTTTTGTGATTTACCTGAAAGATACGCAACTTTGTAACAGTGAGAGGTTGAATGAACACCTCTATCTTAGTATGTTTCAGGCACTAATCCATCTAATGCTTCTACTTGATAGGTGCTATTTTCCCTATTTTCACGGATTGGGAGAAACTTGAGCTTAGCATAGTTTTTTTCTTCTTTCTTTTTGAGATGGACTCTCACTCTGTTGCCAGGCTGGAGTGCAGTGGCCCGATCTCTGCTCACCGCAACTTCCTCCTCCCAGGTTCAAGCAATTCCACTGCCTCAGCCTCCTGAGTAGCTGGGACTACAGGCATGTGCCACCACATCTGGCTAATTTTTTGTATTTTACTAGAGATGGGGTTTCATCGTGTTGGTCAGGTTGATCTTGATCTCCTGACCTCGTGATCCACCAGCCTCAGCCTCCCAAGTGGTGGGATTACAGGCATGAGCCACCGCGCCCGGCCGGGTTTAGCATAGTTAAATAATATTCTCGGGATTACACAGCTACTAAATAGAATCTCAATTCAGGGCTATCTGATGACAAAGCTCCCACTCTTATGTAAGATTTCCTTCTACCAGGCATGGTGGCTCACACCTATAATCCCAGCACTTTGACAGGCCAAGGCTGGTGGATCACAAGGTCATGAGTTCAAGACCAGCCTGACCTTGCCGGGTGCGGTGGCTCAAGCCTGTAATCCCAGCACTTTGGGAGGCTGAGGCGGGTGGATCACGAAGTCAAGAGATCGAGACCATCCTGGTTAACATGGTGAAACCCCGTCTCTACTAAAAATACAAAAAATTAGCTGGGCATGGTGGCGCGTGCCTGTAATCCCAGCTACTCAGGAGGTTGAGGCAGGAGAATTGCCTGAACCCAGGAGGCGGAGGTTGCGGTGAGCCGAGATCGCGCCATTGCACTCCAGCCTGGGTAACAGGAGCGAAACTCCGTCTCAAAAAAAAAAAAAAAAAAAAAACCAGCCTGACCAACATGGTGAAACCCCATCTCTACTAAAAATACAAAAATTAGCCAACCATGGAGGTGTGCACCTGTAATCCCAGCTACTCAGGAGGCTGAGGTAGGACAATCGCTTGAACCTGAGAAGTGGAGGTTGCAATGAGCTGAGACTATGCCACTGCACTCCAGCCTGGGTGACAGAGTGAGACTCCACCTAAAACCAAAAAAAAAAAGATTTTCTTTCATTCTAAGATGTTTCACCCACCTTATACAACTGAGTGTCACATACATGGCAATACAGATATCCCCATTAACAACATAATCAGAACATGGAATGAGAAAAGACATGATTTTATAATCTAGTTCTAACAAGATGGACCAATATATATAATAAAACAAGAAGGCCTGCCTGGGTCACACTAGTGTGTTGCTAAATCTATAACCATGATAATACAAAGGAAAGAAGGCTGAACTGCAAATGAAAGACGCTTGTCTACTCTTAGAGCCCAGCCAGAGCACGTGCAACTGCTCCTGACTCACAACCCTCATTTTACAAATGAACAGATTAGACTTCACCATTCCTAACCTTATTATTTTAATTTTGGTATGGAGTCTCGCTCTGTCCCCCAGGCTAGAGTGCAGTGGCACGATCTTGGCTCACTTCCCATGCTGGAGTATAGTGGTGCAATCTCAGCTCACTGCAACCTCTGCCTCCTGGGTTCAGGCAATTCCCCTGCCTCAGCTTCCTGAGTAGCTGCCACCATGCCTGGCTAATTTTTGTATTTTTTTTTTTTGAGACGGAGTTTCGCTCCTGTTACCCAGGCTGGAGTGCAATGGCGTGATCTCAGCTCACCGCAACCTCTGCCTCCTGGGTTCAGGCAATTCTCCTGCCTCAGCCTCCTGAGTAGCTGGGATTACAGGCACATGCCACCATGCCCAGCTAATTTTTTGTATCTTTAGTAGAGACGGGGTTTCACCATCTCAACCAGGATGGTCTCCATCTCTTGACCTCGTGATCCACCTGCCTCGGCCTCCCAAAGTGTTGGGATTACAAGCATGAGCCACATGCCTGGCTGCTTCCAAGCATTTCAGAGTCCAAGTGAAAAGTGGTTGCCTGGGTCAGGCGAGGCAGCTCATGCCTGTAATCCCAGCACCGTGGGATTTCCTAAACTAGCAAAGCAGGTGGATCACCTGATGGCAGGAGGTTGAAAGCAGCCTGGCCAACATGGCAGAACCCCATCTCTACTAATAATACAAAAAAATTAGCTGGGCTTGGTGGCATGCACCTGTAGTCCCAGCTACTCAGGAGTCTGAGGCAGGAGAATGGCTTGAGCCCAGGAGGCAGGGGTTCCAGTGAACCGAGATTGTGCCAATTGCACTCCAGCCTGGGCAACCTAGTGAGACTCAAGGCTCAACAACAACAACAAAGTGATTGCCTTCGTAATTTAGAACAGTATTGTTCACACTGAGAAATACAGGCGAAAAAAAAAGTTATTACCAAAGGAGTCTTTGCAATTACTTCACTTCTTGTGTCAGTTGCTAAGGGTAATAAAGAAATAGCTAGCGTATTCTGGAAGTTTCTAGTTTCTTCTGGAAGGTATTGAACTGCAGACATAATAATATATCCAAAATATATCCCTAAAGTTTCTCCATGGAAGCTGTATGCATAGCCAGTCATCCCAGCACTTTGGGAGGCCAAGACAGGCAGATCACGAGGTCAGGAAATCAAGCCCATCCTGGCCAACATGATGAAATCCTATCTGTAGTAAAAATACAAAAATTAGCTGGGCATGGTGGTGTGTGCCTGTACTCTCAGCTACTCAGGAGGCTGAGGCAGAGAATCGCTTGAACCCGGGAGGTGGAGGTTGCAGTGAGCTGAGATAGAGCCGCTGCACTCCAGCCTGGTGACAGACTGAGACTCTGTCTCAAAAAATTAAAAAAAGAAAAAGAAGAAAAAAAATTCTCACAAGATGGCC
>CM052669.1:10372708-10396893 GCA_028533165.1 Leontopithecus rosalia
CCTTCCTCCTTCCCTCCCTTCCAGCCTTCCTCCCTTTCTCCCTCCCCCCCAAAAAAAGAAAAAAATATTCTCCCTCCTCCTTCACTAGGCAACGGGATAGGAGAAGGAGCATGTCAGAACCTGAACGTGCCTCTGAGCTGTTTGCCTCTGTTTCCCTGCCTAACTCCTACTTTGTTTTTAGGGTTTCAGTTTACGTAATCTCCTACACTAGGTAAGAGTCCCCAGTTATCTGGTTTCATCCTGCACTTGTCCTTCGAGGTACTGTAATAATCATTGTTATGATTATTTATTTAACTGCTGTCTAACCCACGAGACTGCAAGTTCCTAAAAATGGACCTCATTTGCCTTCTTTGCTGAATCCCAAAGTAGTTAGGATGGTGCTGGTATATACAACATTTTTTTTTTCTCTGAGACGGAGTTTTGCTCTTGTTACCCAGGCTGGAGTGCAATGGCGAGATCTCGGCTCACTGCAACCACTGCCTCCTGGGTTCAAGCGATTCTCCTGCCTCAGCCTCCTGAGTAGCTGGGATTACAGGCATGCGCCACCATGCCCAGCTAATTTTTGTATTTTGAGTAGAGACGGGGTTTCACCATGCTGACCAAGATGGTCTCCATCTCTTGACCTCGTGATCCACCCGCGTTGGCCTCCCAAAGTGCTGGGATTACAGGCGTGAGCCGCCGCACCCGGCCTATATACAACATTTTTGATAAATATTAATTAGCCTGGGCAACATAGCAAGAACCTAACTCTACACAAAAATTTAAAAAATTAGCCACTGGGGAAGTGGCTCACGCCTGTAATCCCAGCACTTTGGGAGGCTGAGGCCAGTGGATCACCTGAGGTCAGGAATTTGAGACCAGCCTGGCCAACATGGTAAAACCCGTCTATACTAAAAATACAAAAATTAGCCGGGTGTGGTGGCAGGCGGCTATAATATCAGCTACTCAGGAGGCTGAGGCAGGAGAATCACTTGAACCTGAGAGGCCGAGGTTGCAGTGAGCCAAGATCATGCCACTGTACTCCTGCCTGGGCTACAGAGTAAGACTCCATCTCAAAATACCAAAACAGCCAGGGGCGGTGACTCACACCTGTAATCCCAACACTTTGGGAGGCTGAGGTGGGCGGATCACCTGAGGTTGGGAGTTCCAGACAAGCCTGACCAACATGGAGAAACTCCATCTCTACTAAAAGTACAAAAAATTACCTGGGTGTGGTGACGCGCGGCAGTAATCCCAGCTACTCAGGAGGCTGAGGCAGGAGAATCTCTCTAACATGGAAGGCGGAGGTTGTGGTGAGCCGAGATCGTGTCATTGCACTCAAGCCCAGGCAACAAAAGCGAAACTCTGTCTCAGAAAACAGACAGACACTACCAACAACACCAACAACAAAAAATTAGCCCAGTGTGGTGGTGCACCTGTAGACCCAGTGACTTAAGAGGCTGAGGCAGGAGGATTGCTTAAGCTCAGCAGGTCGAGACTGCAGTGAGCCGTGATCACACCACTGCACTCCAGTCCAGGCAACAGAGTAAGACTTTGTCTCAAAAAAGAGTTAATTGCATAAAGGCTGCTGCTGCTTCCTTCCCATCAGACAAAGATAAGATAGACTGATGTTTCATTTTTTTCTTTCCTTTTTAATCTTTCATCCCCCTCTTACGATGCTGTTGATAGATTGATTTTCAATAAAGTAAAATAAAGTTTGTGTTTCTACTCTGTGATCGGCACTACCAGGTTCACTAGGGATGGGAGTCACTGAGTCAGAGAATGCTAGAATTGAAGAATTCTCACAGAGCACCGGAGACATAGCGAATGTTTGACAATGTGATCCTCACTCTCCACTTTTTTTTTTTTGAGACGGGTTTTCGCTTTTGTTACCCAGGCTGGAGTGCAACGGCGTGATCTCGGCTCACCACAACCTCCGCCTCCTGGGTTCAGGCAATTCTCCTGCCTCAGCCTTCTGAGTAGCTGGGATTACAGGCATGTGCCACCATGCCCAGCTAATTTTTTGTATTTTTAGTAGAGACGGGGTTTCACCATGTTGACCAGGATGGTTTCGATTTCTTGACCTCGTGATCCACCCACGTCGGCCTCCCAAAGTGCTGGGATTACAGGCGTGAGCCACCGCGCCCGGCCTCACTCTTCACTTGAAGTCACGAGTTCGAGACCAGTCTGGCCAAATTGGCTAAACCCCGTCTTTACTAAAAATACAAAAACCAGCTGGGGGTGGTGGTGCATGCCTGTAATCCCGGCTACTTGGGAGGCTGAGGCAGGAGAATTGTTTGAACCTGGGAGGCAGAGTTTGCAGTGAGCTGAGATCACACCACTACATTCCACCCTGGGCAATAGAGCAAGACTTTGTCTCTAAATAAATAAATACTGGCTGGGCACAGTGGCTCATGCCTATAATCCCAGCACTTTGGGAGGCTGAGTCGGGAAGATCTCCTGAGGTCAGGAGTTCAAGACCAGCTGGTCAACATGGCAAAACACTGTCTCTACTAAAAATACAAAGAATAGCTGGGCATGGTGGCGGGCACCTGCCAGCTACTCTGGAGGCTGAGTCAGGGGAATTGCCTGAACATGGGAGGCAGAGGTTGCAGTGAGCAGAGATGTTGCCATTGCACTCTAGCCTGGATGATAGAGCAAGACTCTGTCTCAAAAATAAATAAATAAATAAATAAATAAATAAATAAATAAATAAATAAATAAAAATAAAAACATGATCCTCACTCTCTAATATTTTGTCATCTTTTGGGAGACAGAAGTAGAAGAAAAAAGTGGTGAACAGAACGGCACTGTCTCTATGTGCTGGAGGAATTCAGAAAAGGGAGTGAGCAATTTGGGTGATTTAATTAGTGATGTCTGAGAACCCAGCTGAGAGGGCTGCAGTGGGGGTCTCATTCAAGACAGGTGTACTAGCTGAGAGAGTGAGCATAGGGATGGAAAACCAGGAACAGGAAAATAACTGAGAAACACGTCAGCATGAGGGTGGCCGGTGGGAGCCATGGCTCATGCCTGTAATCTCAACCTTGTGGGAAAGGGAGGCAGGAGGAACATTTGAAGTCCAGGAGTTCAAGACCAGCCTGGGCAACCTAGCGAGACCCCCGTCACTACAAAAAAAAGTTTAAAAATTAGCCAAGCATACTGGCGCACTCATTGGGACTATGGGTATGGTGGCATATAGTCCTAGCCTTGGGGGAAACTGAGGCAGCAGGCTCTCTTGAGCCCAGGAGATCAAGGCTGCAGTGAGCTATGCTGGTGCCACTGCACTCCAGCCTGGGTGTCGGAGTGAGGCCTTGTCTATAAAACAAACAAACAAACAAACAAACAAACAAACATGTCAGAGTGGCAACAGAAAGAACAGAAGATTATCAAGGCAGAGTGTGATGGCAGCCAGCGGAGAGTCACACAAGCGAGCGCAGGACAGACAGGATGAGGGCTGTGCGTCCCTCAGTCACACGTTCCTACAAATGTCTGTGTAGTGTGGCAGGCAGCCTCTGCCTCTGCGTTGCCGCTCAAGGGTCTCTGCCTCCTGGTCTTCACCCCCTGTGTACTCTTTTCCTCTTGAATGCAGAGTAGACTTTGTGACTGATTTCTAGTGAATACGGTGCTGCAGAGGTGAAGGCACGTTAGCGGCTTCATCTTGGGCTGGCTCACTGTCTCTCTTTTTGAAACAGAGTCTCACTCCGACACCCAGGCTGGAGTACAGTGGCATGATCTCGGCTAACTGCAACCTCTGCCTCCGGGGTTCAAGCGATTCTCCTGCCTCAGCCTCCAGAGTAGCTGGGAATATAGGCACACACCCCCATGCCCAACTAATTTTGTATGTTTAGTAGAGACAGGGTTTCACCATGTTGGCCAGGCTGGTCTCCAACTCCTGACCTCACGTTATCCATCTGCCTCAGCCTCCCAAAGTGCTGGGATTACAGGCACGAGCCACTGTACTCGGTCTCTCTCTCTCTCTCTCTCTCTCTCTCTCTCTCTCTCTCTCTCTCTCTCTCTCTCTCTCTCTCCCCCCTTGCTCTTTCTCTCTCTTTGCTCTCTCTCTCTCCCTTTCTCTCTCTCTCTCCTCTCCAAGGAAAGCAAGCTTTCATGTTGTGAGCTGTCCTTCAGAGAAGCCCACGTGCCAAAGAACTGAGGAGGGAGGCTTCTGGCCAGCAAGCATAAGGAGCTCAGGCCTGCCAAGAACCACGCGACAGCGTGGAGGCCAATCCTCCCCCAGCTGAGCCTTCTGATGGAATCACAGGCTCACTGGCAGACAGCTGCCTCCTCCTGGGAGGCCTTGAGCTGGAGGCCCTAAACTAAGTTGTCCGGCATCCCACCTGAAACTGTGTGATAATATATGGTTGTTATTTCAAGGCACTAAATTGTGGGGTAATTTGTTACACACCAGTAACACCAATAGATAACTAGTACCATGATAATCATTTTTTTAGATGGAATTTCGCTCCCGTTGCCCAGGCTGACATGCAGTGGTGTGATCTCGGCTCGCTGCAACCTCCACCTCTCGGGTTCAAGCGATTCTCCTGCCAGCCTCCTGAGTAGCTGAGATTACAGGTGCACAGCACTACACTTAGCTAATTTTTTGTATCTTTAGTAGGACAGGGTTTCGCCATGTTGTCTGGGGTACACTTGAACTCCTAGACTCAAGTGATCCTCCTGCCTTGGTCTCCCAAAGTGTTGCGATTACAGGTGAGCCAGTGCGTGGACTCTTTTCTATTTTCATCTCTAGTCCTGCAGTCCTCTTGTCGTACCCCTGATTTCCCACCTGTTACCAATGCATTCATCAGACAGGGATGTATTGATTGCTTGTTGTATGCTAAGACCACCACACTAGAGCCATTTCCTAGAAGGAAGAAATGGTTTTAACATCCGTGCTTCATCACATTCAGTCTCCAAATTCTTAATTTTGTGGAGTAGAAGATGGAAAGAAACTATTTGTAACAGCACTAATATAAGACCTTGACTTTGGTTATAAGTAATGGGAAAGACCATTTTGACAGATTTTGAAATCTTAACATCCTTTACCAAAGCCCAGACCCAAAGACCCATCTCCTGTTGAACAGAGCACGCAAATTAAATGGAGTGTAAAATGAAACTGTGATACAGTGTATGTCCCTGGAAACTGATGGGTCTTACTTTTTTAAGATTTGCAAGTCTAAGCACTTGGAAAGTATGGCCACCTGAATTGTTTTGCGATATAGCTCCTATAGCTCCTGGAGCAGCACTTATGCAAAAGCAGTGCCGGCAGCAGTTGGCAGTTCTTAATTTGCATCTGTTTTGCTTTATCCTAAAGTACTAGTGGAGTCATGTAAGAAACAGGTTTCTCGGCCAGTCTTGGTAGCTCATGCCTGTAACCCCAGCACTTTGGGAGGCCGAGACAGGCAGACAACTTGAGCCATATATACATATATAAATGTATATGGAAAGTTTCCTTTCCACCTCTTTCTCCCAACCAAAAAAAAAAAGAGAGAAAAGCAAAAGAAAAATTGGGGTCATTAATCAGTTGGGGGTAAGGAATAATGGTCTTGTTCACAAACTTTGAATCCTTTTTTTGCAGCCTAGAAATCACTCCAGTTAGTAAAATAATAACAGTAACAACAACAGCCAAAAGGGAAGAGTATTTAAAATGCAGGAGGTGCTGGTCAAGGCACATTCCTGGGTAACATTATTTAGCCTTGAGCATCATCTTAGGAGAGCATCCCCATACGATTTCTCTCTGACAGGTGGAAAAACTGAGGCACAGAGACCTACGTCTTCTGTCCGGACTCAAAGTGGTGTTAAGTTGTAGCACAGATGTCACCTGACATTGTCTTGTGCACTATGCCTATCTCATTATTATTATTATTTTTGAGACGGAGTTTCCTTCTCGTTTCCATGCTGAAGTGCAATCTCTGCTCACTGCTACCTCTGCTTCCAGGATGAAGCAATTCTCTTGCCTCAGCCTCCCAAGTAGCTGGGACAACAGGCACGTGTCACCATGCTTGGCTAATTTTGTATTTTTAGTAGAGATGGGGTTACTGCATGTTGGTCAGGCTGGTCTTGAACTCCTGACCTCAGGTGATTTATTCACCTCGGCCTCCCAAAGTGCTGAGATTACAGGCATGAGCCACCACACTGGGTTTTGTTTTGTTTGCTTGCTTTTTTTAAGATGGAGTCTTGCTTTCTCTCCCAGGCTGGAGTATAGTGGGATGATCTTGGCTCACTACAACCTTCACCTCCCGGGTTCAAGCAATTCTCCTGCCTCGTCTTCCTGAATAGCTGAGATTGTAGACATGTGCCACCATGCTGGGCTAATTTTTGCAGTTTTAGTGGAGTCAGCGTTTCTCCATGTTGGCCAGGCTGGTCTTGAACTCCTGACCTCAGGTGATCCACACCCTCAGCCTCCCAGAGTGCTCGGATTATAGGCATGAGTCCCCTCACCTGGCCACTATGGCTATCTCATTGTATTTCTAAAAAGAGAGGGAAAATAAATAATTGTATTTCCATCCTCATAGTAACTCCATGAAGGAGGAGATAATACCATTTACCTTTTACAAACACGAAAACAAAAGCTCCAGTTTTTTTTTTCTCAAACAGTGTCTCACTTTGAAACCCAACTTTAAGTGCAGTGGCATGATCTTGGCTCACTGCAGTCTTGACCTCCGGGACTCAAGTGATCCTCCCACTTTAGCCTCCCAAGTAGCTAGGACTACAGGGGGACACTAAACATGGACAATTTTTTGAAATTTTTTATAGAGAAGAGGTCTTGCTATGTTGCCCAGGCTGCTCTCAAACTCCTGGGCTCAAGCAATCCTCCCATATTGACCTCCCAAAATGCTGGGATTACAGGCATGGTCACTCCAGCTTTTTTTTCCCCAAGGCCACATTAAGTTGTTAGTGGCTGAGTCAAAAGAGTCCTGGGGTCTGCTGACTCCTACTTCAGTGTTTTTCCAGCTAGACTGTAGCCACTGTAATTCCTAAAATTGTCTAACAGTGGACTGAGATGGATTATTTGGGTGTGCAGCACAAATAGAGGAAATCTCTTAAGAGACTGAACTCTGATGTTCTGATGGGGCCAGCATGTATTCTGGGGAAAGGTTCCATGGCTCCCATCCATGACCAGTGAATAGGAATTAGGTACCAGGCGTGGTGGCTCACACCTGGAATCCCAGCACTTTGGGAGGCTGAGGTGAGTAGATCACTAGGTCAGTTCAAGACCAGCCTTGCCAATATGGCGAAACCGCAGCTCTACTAAAAACACAAAAATTAGCTGTGCGTGGTGGCGGGTGCCTGTCATTTCAGCTGATCAGAAGGCTGAGGCAGCAGAATCGCTTGAACCCAGGAGGCGGAGATTGCAGCGAGCTGAGATTGCGCCACTGCACTCCAGCCTGGGTGACAAAAAAACACTCGGTCTAAAAAAAGAAAATGCTGGGCATTGGCCAGGTGTGGTGCAGCGGCACGCATCTGTAATCCCAGCACTTGGGGAGGCTGTGGCAGGCAGATTACTTGAGGTTAGGAGTTCCAGACCAGCCTGGCCAACATGGGAAAACAACATTTCCACTAAAAATACAAAAATTAGTCAGGCCTAGTGGTGGGTGCTTGTAATCCCAGTTACTCATGAGACTGGGCAGGAGAATCGCTTGTGTATAAGAGAGGGAGTGAGACTCTGTCTCAAAAAAAAAAAAAAATGGCCGGGCGTGGTGGCTCAAGCCTGTAATCCCAGCACTTTGGGAGGCCGAGGTGGGTGGATCACGAGGTCAAGAGATCGAGACCATCCTGGCCAACATAATGAAACCCCATCTCTACTAAATACAAAAAAAATTAGCCGGGCATGGTGGCACATGCTTGTAATCCCAGCTACTTGGGAGGCTGAGACAGGAGAATCATTCGAACCCAGGAGGCAGAGGTTGCGGTGAGCCGAGAATGCGCCATTGCACTCCAGCCTGGGTAACAAGAGAGAAACTCCGTCTGAAAAAAAAAAAAAAGAAAGAAAAGAAAAAGATTTATCCTAGGATGCAAGGTCGGTTCAACATACACAAGTCTATAAACATAATTCACTACATAAACAGAACCAAAGACAAAAACCACATGATTATCTTTGTAGATGCAGAGAAGGCAAAATTCTCAATAAACTAGGTATTGACAGAACATATCTCAAAATAATAAAAGCTATTTAGGACAAACCCACAGCCAGTATCATAATGAATGAGCAAAAACTGGAAGCATTTCCTTCAAAATCTGGCACTAGACAAGGATGCTCTTTCTCACCATTTCTATTCAATATGGTATTGGAAGTTCTAGCCAGAGCAATCAGGCAAGAAAAAGAAATAAAGGGTATTCAATTAGGAAAGGGGGAAGTCCAATTATCTCTATTTGCAGATGACATGATTGTATATTTAGAAGACCCCATCATCTCAGCCCAAAATCTTCTGAAACTGATAAGCGACTTCAGCAAAGTCTCAGGGTAAAAATAAGTGTGCAAAACTCACAAGCAGTCCTATACACCAATAACAGACTTAAGGAGACCCACATCAAGAATGAACTGCCATTCACAATTGCTACCAAGAGAATACCTAAGAATACAACTAACAGGGACCCAAAAACATAAACTACATGTACCCCGAAACCTAAACTACAATTAAAAAAAGGGAAAAAATTACTCTAAAAGTCCTACTAAAAATAATGTCTAGTTTGTGGAGTTTATAAAAAAGAAAGACTAAAACATTACATTCTCATCCACCTTAGAACAGAAGAGAACTTCTTCAACCTAATAAAAGGCATCTCAAAATACCCTACATCGGACATCATATTTAATGATAAAAAAATCAAATGCTTTTCTCTTAATGTCAGAAACAAGACAGGCATTTCTACTGTCACCAGAATTTATAATTATACTGAAGAACTGAAGGTTCCATCTTGTGCAATGAGGTCAATTATTTAATAAATAATCTTGGAAATGAAGAAATAAAACATTCTCTTCATAGATGACATGATTTGTACTTGGAAAATACCAAAGACTCAAGAAAATTAATGAAACTAGTTGGTGAGTTTAGCAAAGTTTTAGGATGCAAGGTCAATATACAAAAATTATTTATAGTATACTATAAAATTTTGTTCTATAAAATTAATGGTAGCTTTTTATACTATAAAATTTTATTTCCAATGGTTTATGATTAGTACATTCATAATTAGTATGAGCAATTGGAAATCAAATTTTGACATGAAGCACTGTTTACAATAGCACCAAAATATGAAATGCTTAAGTATAAATCTATCAAACATGTACAAAATCTGTACGTTGAAAACTGTAAAACATTATCAGAAATATCACAGATAACTAAATAAACAGAAAGATATACTGTGTTCATGGATTGGTAAACTCAATATCGTTAAGATGTCGGTTCTCTCCAATCAATATGTGAGCAAAATTTTTGTAGAAATTTATCAGCTGATTCCAAAATGAGATGGAAAGACAATAGATTAAGACTAGCCAAAAGAATTTTGAGAAAGAATAATAACAATAGGAATAGCAATGCTGAAGAATTCACAATACCCAATTTTAATAGTACAGTAATTAAGCTGGTGTACTGCTGATTAAAAAATGCAGACAGATTAATCAGAGACGGTCCAGATGTAGATACAAAAATTTTACTATGATGAAATGGAGAAAGAATAGTTTTTTTTACAAATACTGCTGGGATCATTGTAAATCCATATTTTTAAAAAGCTAATCTTGATGCATATATCACACCATATAGAAAGTAATTTGACACTGTCTCATAGACATATACTTACAATACAACACAGCAATCTAGGTAATTACCCAAACAAATGGAAGATTGTGACAAACACAGAAGACTATATACTGGATTATTTCACTAATACTAAATTCTGGAAAAGGTAAAACCATAGCGACTGAAACTAGATAGACGGTTGCCTGGAACTGGGAATCGGAGGAAGGCACTCACTGCAGAGGGCCATGAGGAACTTCTCGCAATGATCTATATCTTAATCACGGTCATGGATACATGACTGTGTGTAAATTCCAAAGCTTACTAAATGTTACACTTAAAATAGGTAAATATTGTTGCACGTAAATTATTCCTCAATCAAACTAGGAAAAAGTGAATTGGCTCAATTATTCCTCAACCATCCTTGAATTCAGTTTGATTTACCTGAGTCATTTTTTGACTGAGTCATCCATGTCCACCCTTCTCCATAGAGTACTGTTTCCTGTATCATCAACTGTTGTTCAGCCTTTATTAAGAGTGCACCACTATTTTCTCCAGAATTTTCTTCCATGCCTCTAACACACATTGTACAAGTTTTGATGTAAATGTTCAAGCAATGTTGATCATATTACTTTTGCTGCTTACCTGACTATAAGATGCTTTCTGACTTCAGATATATTAAAATGTGAAAAAAAATGTACATCTTAGAATGAAAATGTGATAGGAGGAAACAAGGTTTAAATACTGGTTTTAATTATTATGTAACAATCTCTTTATCTTTAGTAATGCTTTTTGGTTGTCAGTGTTACCTGATATAAATATAACTAATGTTCCTTTCGGCCGGAACCGCCATCTTCCAGTAATTCACTGAAATGACGAACACAAAGGGAAAGAGGAGAGGCACTCGATACGTGTTCTCTAGGCCTTTTAGAAAACATGGAGTTGTTCCTTTGGCCACGTATATGCGAATCTATAAGAAAGGTGATATTGTAGACATCAAGGGAATGGGTACTGTTCAAAAAGGAATGCCCCACAAATGTTATCATGGCAAAACTGGAAGAGTCTACAGTGTTACCCAGCATGCTGTTGGCATTGCTGTAAACAAACAAGTTAAGGGCAAGATTCTTGCCAAGAGAATTAATGTGCGTATTGAGCACATCAAGCACTCTAAGAGCCGAGATAGCTTCCTAAAACGTGTGAAGGAAAATGATCAGAAAAAGAAGGAAGCCAAAGAGAAAGGTACCTGGGTCCAACTGAAGCGACAGGCCTGCTCCACCCAGAGAAGCACACTTTGTGAGAACCAATGGGAAGGAGCCTGAGCTGCTGGAACCTATTCCCTATGAATTCATGGCATAATAGGTGTTAAAAGAAAAATAAAAGACCTCTGGACTGTAAAAATAAACAAATAAATAGATAAATAAATAAATATAACTAACACGACATTCTTTTAATTTTGCTGGTATATTTTTTCCCCACCTTTTTACTTGAGAGATCAACCTTGACTTTACAATTAAGGGGCTCTAGAGAGCTAGGGCTGGTGTTGAGCAGTGTCTCTGATGTCTGGTGGAGGTAGATATTTGACAGAGCAGTAACAGTACCTTTAAGATGAGACTTGTTTGTAAGTAAATAAGATACACCTCCAGGGATCCCCAGAAATACTTGAGAAATACTGCAGAAGTGGCTAATGTCATCTGCAAGCACGTGGAGCAAAAGCCACTGACATCTGAGTATTCATGTAATAATGATTCCTGTCTCTGTCCTCAATGGACTTTATTTAGAATACATATACAACATATAAAAATGTACTTAAAAGCCAGGAAAAATTGTACTAACACCTTAGCCTGGATTATCACAAATCATCAAATCTGTATGTTCTATTTCACTGCAAATAACACATATTACCTTTGGCATATTTATAACTCCAAAAGTAAAATGAGAGAAATATAAGATAACCCTTCTAAAATATAATTAAAATATAATTATATATAATTAAATATAATTAAATAGGCAGACTGAAAAAACGGTCTCTAAATTTGGTAAGAAAGAAGTCACTGATGGACTCAGGAAAGACATTTATAGTAAAGTACAAGGACTAGGAGCCACATTAAAGGGAAATGAGTGAAGATCAATTACTCTCAACAATATGTTTGAGGAATTTGGGGTCAAAGGGTAGTTGCATATTTCTTTTGAATCAGTCCATATCCAAAAATCTAAGGCTTAGGCCTTCCCAACTAAATTGCCTCATGCTGATTTCTTTCCATATATCACTTTCAATTTTTACCTTGTCATCTCTTTTTATCAGATTGTTTTCACAATCTGATAAAAGGCCAAGAGAGTCCTGTCACACAACATGGTCCCTATACTCACTTTGACATCCATTGACCATGTGGCCTTAACTGCTCTGACCATCCATTTTCCCTGTCCGGCCTCCTGCCACCTCTCTAGCAACCTCAACACCCCACTCTGAGTTCTTCCAAGAACATCATTCCTGGAACCCTCACGCATTCATTTTTTCAATCAGTGAATATAATTGAGCACCTGCTGTGAACTTGAGGTTGGAAAAACAGCAGTGAACACTGTATAACATTATCTCTGTTTCTCCTGACAGCCTTGCTCAAGCAGTTCCTGTGTCGGAATGCTCTTTTCTGGCTAACTCCCACCAACCCTCAGGTACCATCACTCCCAGGAAGGACACCTGCCCACCACTATCTCCCAGATACGGCCAATAACTGAAGGCAGAGCTATAGAAATTTAACCACAGGCCTGTAAGCAAGAAATAACCGCTAGTGTAAGCTGCTGAGAGTTGGGGGACTATTTGTTACACAGCATCATTGCAGCGAAAGCTGACCAATACAAACAGGCAAGTTCTAGCTTCAAGCTTCAGGACTGGGACATTGTGAATCAACACTTAGTGTTTCTAGCCAGGGTGGGCCAATGCTAAGCAGATGTTCTCAGAAGAGACAATGTCTGAGATTGAGGGAGACCTGGGTGTCAGTCTTTGCTTTGTCATGCAGGGGTAGTAAAAACCTAGTGATTAAAAAACACATTCTTTGGAATTAAGTTGCTTGGGTGCAAATCCCAGTGCTGCCACTTATAAGCCATGTAACCTGGTACTAGTTTCTTAACTTTTGGGCCTCAGTTTCCTCATCTCTGAAATGGAAATAATTTAAGTACCAGCCTCACGGGGGCATTAAGTTGATTCAGTGAGCTAATATATGTGATGTGCTATGAGTTGCTACTTTTCAGTCATTGTGGGTGAGCTTGGCTTGACAACTTTACTTCCAGAACCTTGTCACGTATCCAGCGCACTTTGAGTTCTTCAGATTATTAGAAACTCTAGCTGGCATGTTGTAGATTTCTAGGCACCAAAACCTTCTTGTGCTGTCTCCATAGCAACTGCAAGCATAGACTCTGGAGTTGGACACACTCAAGTTCTAATCTGGTGACCTCGAGCAACTGATTTAATTCTCTTTGCTCATCTGTAAAATGATAGCAGTAATTTCATGTGCCTCTGACGGTACGGTGAGAATCAAATGAAAATAGTGTATTTTTTACAGAAGCACTTAGCACAGCCCCTGGCTCGTAGATGGTGTTATTGGCTCTTCTAAGAGAGAGGTGACCTATTGGAGAGCCATCTGCTTCTGGGCATAAGCTTGCAGGAAGGGTGTGACCAGAGCAATCCACTCTTGCCAGCAGGACCCTTTGAGTCTTTTCCCCCAAGGTTGGCAAGAGTCAGTCACAGAGAATAGGTAGAGCCCACCTATCACCTCCTTCTCCTCTATCTTCTAGCTGTCTGACTTGATCCAGAAGAATTATGAGGGCCCCCTTCGTGTGAAGAAGCTCCTAGTTGGAACCCATCTCTACAATGGCCCCATCTGCCAGCACCACAATCCAAGCAGCCTGGGGCAGGATGTGGAGTGCATGGGTCACAAGAGTCTGTGTCTGCGCAGGGAAGGGTTAGAAGTTAACACACATATGGCCATGTTCCATGGCTCATGCCTGTAATCCCAGCAATTTGGGAGGCCAAGGTAGATGGATCACTTGAGGCCAGGAGTTCAAGACCAGCCAGGTCACCATGGCTAAGCCCTGTCTCTGTTAAAAATACTAAAATGAGCTTGGTATGGTGGCACACATCTGTAGTCACAGCTACTTGGGAAACTGAGGCATGAGAATCACCTGAAACTGGGAGGCGGAGGTTGCAGTGAGCTGAAATTGCACCACTGCATTCCATCCTAGGTGATGGAGCAAGACTCCATAAAAAAGAAAGGAAGGAAGGGAGGGAGGGAGGAGAGAGGGAGAGAGTGAAAGAGGGAGAGAGAGGAAGGAAAGAGGAATGAAGGGAAGGGGAAAGAAAGTAAGAAAAGAAAAGTTATACACCATGTGCTTGGCCAGCGTCCTGGAGCAGGGGGTAGGGGTAGGAGTATTATTCCTAGACTCAGAGTGGGGAGAGCTCCTCTTCTTATGCTTCTGCTATCTTTCTTGAAAATATCATTTCCAAATAGAGAAACAGAGAGGACTCCTTCAGCCTACCTCAAGAAGACAAGGAGTCCATCTGACCCAGGCCAATCATCCAAGGCAGAGCTGTAGAAGTAAAACCACAGATGCATAAGCAAGAAACAGCTGTTTTTGTAAGCTGATGAAATCTGAGGGGTTGTTTGTTATGTAGCATCATCACAGCAAAAGCTGACCAATAAAGAGGAAATTTGGACTCAAGTGGAAGGGGACAGTGAGAGATACTTGGGTTAGGACCGGATGCTAAGGGCACTCTCTGCCTTTGCCCTGTGCTCTCTGACACATGTTCCCAAGCTTACTGTTCCCTGGAGTAGCCCACCAGGCTTGGTTAAAGATGTGCTGAGTGATGTGGGCATCCAAACCCACCAGGGGGTCATCCAGCAGGTACACAGCTGCCTTTCTGTATGCAGCCTGGGCGAGGCTCAGCTGCTGCTTCGGGCCCCTAAGAGATTCATGCCCTGTGGCCACAAAAGGAAGAGTGTCCTGAGTCTGCATCTACAGGGTGAAACTGGGAAGCCCAGGCAGGAGCAGGTTGGGGCACATCTGCCCATCAGGGTGAGGTGTCGCTCTCCATGCCTGTCCCCTGGGCACATGCTCAGCTTCAAAGGCACTCACTCCCAAGCCAGCATCCCCTGCATCCTTACCAGCTTCACTTCTCCCCTTCCCAGCACACTTCCTGGAGGAATTACCTGCACTTCCCAAGCTACTCTGACTCCTGCCTGTTCTCTGTATCCATTTGAGTCCAACTTCTGTTCCCTTTCTCCACTGAGACCACCTTTAATGAGGACACCATTCATTTCTCTATTCGATGGTCCAGTGGTAACTTTTCAGTCCTACTTTTTTTAATTTAAAATTTTAATTGATTTATTTTAGTTTTTATTGATATGTAATAGTTGTACCTATTTGAGGGGCACAGGTGATATTTTGAGATACGTAGAGCAGTGATCCCCAATCTTTTTGGCACCAGGGATCTGTTTTGTAGAAGACAACGTCTCCATGAACCTGGGGGCAGGGGGTTGGTTTCAGGGTGATTCAAGCACATTACATTTATTGTGTACTTTACTTCTATTATTATTATTATTATTTATTGAGATGGATTTTTGCTCTTGTCACCCAGGCTGGAGTGGAATGGCATGCTCTTGGCTCAATAAAACCTCTGCCTGCTGGATTCAAGCAACTGTCCTGCCTCAGCCTCCCAAGTAACTGGGATTACAGGTGCCTGCCACCACACCTGGCTGATTTTTTGTATTTTTAGTAGAGATCATGTTTCACCATGTTAGCCAGGCTGGTCTTGAACTCCTGACCTCAGGTTATCTGCCCGCCTCATCCTCCCAAAGTGCTGGGATGATAGGCATGAGCCATTGTGCCTGGCCTGCTTCTATTAGTATTACATTGTACAATATAATGAAATACTTATGCAACGCACCATAATGTGGAATCAGTGAGAGCCTCAGCTAGTTTTGCTGAAACTAGACGGTCCCTTTAGGGACAATGGGAGACTGTGATAGATCATCAGGCATTAGATTTTCATCAGAAGCATGCAACTGCAGGGCATGGTGGCTCCTGCCTGTAATTCCGGCACTTTGGGAGGCCAAAGCGGGGGGATCACGAGGTCAGGAGTTTGATACCAGCCTGGCCAACATGGTGAAACCCTGTCTCTACTAAAAGAATACAAAACTTAGCCATGCATGGTGGTATGTGTCTGTAATCCCAGCCACTCAGGAGACTGCGACAGGAAAATGGCTTCAACCTGAAAAGCAGAGATTGCAGTGAGCCAAAAATGTGCCACTCTACTCCAGCCTGGGAAAGAGCGAGACTGCATCTAAAAATAAATAAATAAATAAAATAAAGGAGGAGGAGGAGGAGGAGAAGAAAAAGCAGCAGCAGCAGCATGCAGGCAAGATCCCTTGCATGTGCTCTTTACAGGAGGGTTTGCGCTCCTATGAGACTCTAACACTGCCACTGATCTAGAGGTGGAGCGGAAGTGGTGATGCAAACAATAAGGAGTGGCTGTAAACACAGATGAAGCCTCACATGCCTGCCCACTGCTCGCCTGCTGTGCTGCCTGTACAGTTCCTAACAGGCCTCAGACTGGTACAAATTTGTGGCCAGGGGGTGTGGGGACCCCTGATGTAGACAGTATGTAACGATCATATCAGAGTAACTGAGATAGTCATTACCTCAAATATTTAACTTTTGCATTGAGTACATGACAATCCTTGTCTTCTAGCTATCTTGAAATTTACAAATAAATTCTCATTCACTATGATTTTCCTTGTGTCCTATTGATTGCTATCACTTATTCCTTCTATCTAGGCCTCCTTGTCTTTCATGCATTCTTTTTTAAAATTATTTTTATTTATTTTTGAGACAGAGTCTCACTCTTTCATCCATACTGGAGTGCAGTGGCATGATCTCGACTCACTCCAACCTCCACCTCCTGGGTTCAATCGATTCTCCTGCCTCAGCCTCCCATGTAGCTGGGATTACTGGTGCACTACCATGCCTGGCTAATTTTTGTATTTTTAGTAGAGATGGAGTTTCACTATGTTGGCCAGGCTGGTCTCGAACTCCTGACTTCAAGCAATCTGCCTGCCTTGGCCTCCAAAAGTGCTGGGACTACAGGCATAAGCCACTGCACCTGGCCTTTCATTCATTCATTTTGTTTCTCTGTAATCTAGACTCAAATGACACATTCATTCATTCTTATATTAATTTATTCCACTAATAACTACTGCCCGGTTATCATATACCCGTCAGGGTTCTAGGCTTTGGGGAAACAGCAATGAAAGAAACAAAGTTTCTACTATCTGAATGGATCCGTCATTCTAATGATGGGGAGAGAAACAGGCAATCCACAAACAAACCAGTAATACAGACAGCACATCAGGTGGAAAGCGCTATGAAGAATAAAAACTAAAGCAGGTGCAGCCAGGTGCGGTGGCTCACACCTGTAATCTAAGCACCTTGGGAGGCTGAGGTGAGTGGATCACTTGAGGTTAGGAGTTCGAGATCAGCCTGGCCAACATGGTGAAACACTATTTTTACTAAAAGTACAAAAATGGTGGCACCTGCCTGCAATCCTAGCTACTCAGAAGGCTGAGGTGGGAGGATTGCTTGAACTTGGGAGGCAGAGGTTGCAGTGAGCTGAGATTATGCAACTGCACTCCAGCCTGGGGAACACAGCAAGACTCTGTCTCAAGAAAATAAAGGAAAGGAAAGGAAAGAAGAAAGAAAATGAAAGGAAAAGGAAAGAAGAAAGAAAATGAAAGGAAAGGAAAGGAAAGCAAAAGCAGGAGTGGGTGTAAGGCTCACTAGCATGAGCACGATTGCGGCAGTGGTGGAGGATAAATTAATCAGGGAAGCATTCTCTGTGAATGTGATAGAAGCAGGGGATGAGCCCTGGGAACTCCTGGGGAGAGATTTCCAACAGTGGGAACAGCAGGTGCAAAGGCCCTGGGGACAGTGTGCTGTGGGGGATCAGGAAACATCACAGAGACTCTGGAGGCTGGAGTGAAGCCAGGAGATGACGATGGGAGATGGGAATGATGGATACCAGAGCAAGGTGACAGAGACCTTGCTAGGGATCATCACGACTTGAGCTTTGACTCTGAGGGAAATGAGGCGATGACCTGAGGTCAGGAGCTAGAGATGAACCTGGCCAACATGGTGAAACACTGTCTCTACTAAAAATATAAAAATTAGCCAGGTGTGGTGGCATGCACCTACAATCCCAGCTACTCAGGAGGCTGAGGCAGGAGAATTTCTTGGATGTGGGAGGGGGAGGTTGCAGTGAGCCACGATTGCACCACTGCACTCAAGCCTATGCAACAGAGTGAGACTCTGTCTCAAACACACACACACACACACACACACACACACACACACACACACAAGTGCATAAGTGGAGGGCTGGATTTGACCTGGACATCACCGTTTGCAAGCTTCTGCCCAAGCCATAGCTCCAGATGCATATATCCTGTGTCTTGGACATCTCTGTCCAGACCCTTTGGTGAGGCCCAGAGAGGGGAAGCAATTAGATCAACGTCACCCAGCAAGGCAGGGCGGAGTAAGACGGGAGTCTAGTCATCTCACTCTCAGTTGTGAGAGAGACCCTCACCGCCAATCCCTACCACAACTCCTTGCCTCTCTGTGTCCATGTCTATTTATTGATTAATGGTTATTTATTGAGCACCTTGCATGTGCTTGACCCTAAGCTGAGCACTTCTTCTCCACTTCCCTGACCACTTCCTGTTTCTCCATCATACCATCCATGATGAGTCAGGGACCAAAATGACCCCCAACTGCAATGCCTCCCTGACCCAAAAGACCCCGAGACTCTCACCTGCTCCCCAATTAAAGTGTGGACTCCTGCAGGGAAGCTGCCCACATCTCGCCGCAGGGCACAGGCCTCTAGGACGCTCTCCAGCCAGGCTGGGTCCAGCTACTGCCTGAGGCACACTTTCTCCACCACGGAGGTGTTCTGCACCCAGGCCTCCTGGAGAATGCAGGCCACTGAACACTAAAACACAACTTATTGTGGTCACAGAAGGATGATGGGGACAGAGGTACGACAGGTTTTGCAGAGCAGTGGGAGCTGGGCTCTCGGTGGGTGGGTGGTGGAGAGAATGAATGAAAGTGAGCTTGGCTAGATAATGAGGGGTGGAAAGGCAGTGAGGAAGGGGGACTTTCAGGATGATGGGGACATCCTAGCAGACAGGCAGGGGGTGGCCTCACTTTGATGCTCATGAACCCCTCCACCTTTGACAGCTCCACAAAGAGGACGGACAGCAGGGAGGACATCTGTGTTCCCACTGGACCGACTACAGCCAGGAAACAGCCCTGGGGCATGGTGAGGTTTATTCTTTCAATACAAGAAAGGAGACATGACCTTGGTTAGGGCCCAGCCTCCATCTTGGAGGAAGGGTGAGCCTCAGATGGAGCTGAGCTTTCATGCTCTGGGAGTCTAAGAGCACCTGTGGGCTGTTCTTTTCCCAGTCCTTGTCTGGCTATTTGAGCAACCATCCTGTGCACATCTGTGCATGTGCACACTCATGCACACACACATAGCATGCACACATGCACGCACATTTGCACACTCATACAAGCATGCTAGCGTGCACAGCAACACAATGTGGGCACACATTCACGCACACAAGCGCACGTGCATACCCAAGCAATCCATGCTCACACGCATACATGTGTGCACACACTCACACCATGCACACACATGCATGCACGTCCACCCACGTGCACACAGAGTTGGCTGCTGTCTGAGGGTTTCACCAGCCTGGCCTCCTGCCTTGGCTCTTGCAATAAATAGGCTCTTTCCTACCCTGCCTGCCCCTGCTCTTGGTCCCACCCCACTCCTGTTCATGTCCCACAGCCCATCCTCCACCCCGTGACCAGAGGGATTTGTTAAAACCCAAGTTGGCAGTAGCTCACGCCTATAATCCCAGCACTTTGGTAGGCTGTGGTGGGTGGATCACCTGAGGTTGGGAGTCCAGGACCAGCCTGACCAATATGGAGAAACTTCATCTCTACTATAAATACAAAAATTAGTTGGATGTGGTGGCGGATGCCTGTAGTACCAGCTACTTGGGAGGCTAAAGCAGAATTGCTTGAACCGGGAGGTGGAGGTTCCAGTGAGCTGAGATCACACCACTTCACTCCAGCCTGGCAACAGAGCGAGACTCCATCTCAAAAGCCAAACAAACAAAAAAACCAACACCCAAGTCAGCTCTTAACACTTCCCAGCTGAACAGGTCAGCACTCCCATTTCACTCAGGGTCAAAGCTAAAGTCCTGATATCATGAACGACGTCGCAGTTCCTTCCACTCTGTGCCTCAGCTGCTCTTTCTTGTCCACACTGACCTTGCTGTTTCTTGAACACAATAGGTCAGTGGTTCTCAATTGGGGATGACTGCATCCCCCAAGAGTCATTTGGCAAGATCCAGAGATAATTTGAATGTCACAACCGTAGGGGTGCTGCTGGCATCTAGCGGGTAGAGACTGGGGGTCCAATAAACATCCCACAATGCACAGGACAGAACCCAGCAATGAAGTTTCAGTCCAAAATATCAACCATGCTGAGGCTGGAAAACCCAAGTCCAGGCATACTGCTGACCCAGGACCTTTGCGTATGCCATTCCCACTGCCTAGAAGGCTCTTCTCCCATGCCAGGCACGGTGGCTCATGCCTGTAATCCCAGCATTTTGGGAGATGAGGCAGGTGGATCACTCGAGATTGGGAGTTGGAGAAGAGCATGGCCAACATGGTGAAACCCCGTCTCTACTACAAATACAAGTGAGCTGGGCGTGGTGGTGCACACCTGTAATCCCAGCTTCTCGGGAGGCTGAGGCAAGAGAATTGCTTGAACCCAGGAGGTGGAAGTTGCATTGAACCGAGATAGTGCCATTGCACCCCAGCCTGGGTGACAGAGCAAGACTCTGTTTCCAAAGAAAAAGCTCTTCTCCCAGACACCTGCACAGCTCATGGTCTTTCCTTATGATCGCGGCTTGAACGCCAAGCCTTCCCTCACTAGGCATGCCGTCGTGCTCTGTCCCCTGCCCTGGCTTCCTGTTTGGGCCTCACCTCTATCAGCACATCATCCCAAGAGAGCTGGGCCCTTGTCTGTTTCTTTCACCCAATCCCCAGTACCTAGAACAGAGCACAGCCCATAGCTAGTGCTCCATCAGTGAAGTGAGTGAATGATAACCAATACAATTACTGCCCAGGACACATTCTCTCCCTTCCCCCGGAGTTTCAGGGCTGGCTGGGATTTTAGGCCACAAAGACCAAGCCATGGAGTTGGGGGCTATAGATAATGATCTGGGACTGATGTATGTGGCACAGAATTTAGCAAAGCTGACGAGGCTGAACCATGGAGCTCCTCAGCCAGCCTCACCTTGGCAACATCTTGACCAGTCTGGGAGCAGAGGGATGTCTCCTCCTGATGTGGGACACTCAGATGCCATTGTTCCCATCTGCAGGAGGTGCAGGTCTATGCTGTACAGGTCCCTACCTGCAGGAGGTACAGGGGCATCCTGGGAAGCTTCTGGCAGAGCCCTGGCCCACCTAACCCACCCTCACATCCCAGGCTGGAAACCTGCACCACCCCTCAGGTGGAAGTCGGCAGGAGCCTCATGCAGCTTCTCCCTAAAAACATGATGCTGGCTTCCATGGGTGTCATTCTGTACCTGTGGAAGCAGGGAGGGCTTTCCTGGAACCAGGTAAAGGTGCACTGTGTATCATGATGCAATTATTCCTGGTAGCTGTGGGGCACAAGAGGCCAGTTACAGGAGACCACTGACCTTGCCAGCCTCTGCATTGGAGAGGCCAGAGGCAGAAGCTGCAGCAGGAAATCTCTCCCACTGAACAAACCGTCCTGCTACTCGCCGGCTTGTGTGTGACCCTGCAGGGGTCTTGTTCTCTCCATGTCCCATGGCTAACAATCCAGGGGAAGGCAAACCATGGCCCAGAGACCAAATCCTGCCTACTGCCTACTCTTATCAATAAAGTTTTATTGGAACACAGCCAAATCCATTCATTTCTGTATTTCATGTTTTGAGCAGTTGTGACAGAAACTGTCTGGCCCACTAGCCTAAAATATGCACAATCTGGTCATTTATGAAAAAGTTAATAAATTTCTGATATAAATTATCTAATTCCAGTCTTCCCAGAGAGTGGAGGGGGTGTTATTAATTTCACTGTGGCCGGGTGTGGTGTCTCATGCCTGTAATCCCAGCACTTTGGGAAGCCAAGGTGGGTGGATCACTTGAGGTCAGGAGTTTAGACCAGTCTGGCCAACATGGCAAAACCCCATCTCTACCAAAAAGTATGAAAATTAGCCAGGTGTGGTGGCGGGCGCCTGTAATCACAGCTACGTGAGAGGCCAAGGCAGGAGAGTTGCTTGAATCTGGGAGGTTGCCGTGAGCCGAGATTGCACCACTCACTGCACTCCAGCCTGGAAGACAGAGCGAGACTCCATCTCAAATAATAGTAAATACTTATTAGAATATATATTATAGATTTACTTTTAATTATATAACTATAATAATTATTATAACCATTATAATCAGTAATAAATATTTCACTGGGACACGAGTAATTAGATTAGTGGTTCTTGATCCTTAACACATAGTTAGAATCTCCTGAAAGGTTTTCTAAAAATCAAAGCTCTCATGGCTCAGCCCAGATCCACTAAATCCATTCTCACCGTCAGCTGCTGTGATGATTGATATGCCCATTCTGCAGATGAAAACATGGAGGCTGAGAGAGATGATCTACCTGTTACAATCAACCAGCTAGTCAGTGCTGGGGCTGGGATTTGGACCTGGGCAGTCCAATGCCATAAGCTAGGCTTTTTACCACTAGTTGAGTGTTTTTCAAATACACAGTTTTCCCAGCTTCTTCAGTACAACAAGGGGGAGGGTGGCTTGGTCCGTGGGGTGACAAAATGATGGGGTGGAGGGGCAAGCCCAAGTAACTTGAGTTTGGAGGGTCTCATTATGAGATGGACTCTCGCTCTGCAGCACAAGCTGGAGTGCAGTGGCATGATCTTGGCTTACTACAACCTGCGCCACCCGGGTTCAAGTGATTCTCCTGCCTCAGCCTCCTGAGTAGCTGGGATTATAGCGCACCCTATCACACCTGGCTAATACTTGTATTTTAGTTTGGCCAGGCTGGTCTCAAACTCCTGACTTCATGATCCACTCACCTTGGCCTCCCAAAGTGCTGGGATTACAGGCATGAGTCACCGTGCCCGGCTTGCAATGATGCTTTTTTCCAGCTTGACCAAAATGTTGTCATGCTTATCATCTTGGCTTTCTGCATGAGGACAAGGACCTGGTCTGTTAGAGCAGGTGTTCTCAACGCCCAGCTCACAGACTGGTACCAGTCTGTAGCCTCTCAGGAACTGGACCATGCAGCAGGAGGTGAGAGGAGGACTGGCAAGCATTGTGTCACCTGTGTTTATAGCCACTCCCCATCACATGCATCACCGCTTGAACTCTGCCTCCTGACAGATCAGCAGTGGCATTAGATTCTCATAGAAGCACGAACCCTATTGTGAGCTGCACGGGCGGGGGATCTGGGCTGCATGCTCCTTATGAGAATCTCATGTCTGATGATCCGTCACTGTCTCCCATCACCCCCAGATGAAACCGTCCAGTTGCAGGAAGACAATCTGAAATCATTATTTCATTATATATTACAGTGTAATCATAATAAATGTACAATAAACGTAATGCGTTAGAATCATCCCAAATCCATGCACCCCACCCTTGGCCATAGAAAAACTGTCTCCAGAACACCAGTCCCTGGTGCCAAAAAGCTTGCGGACCACTGTGTTAGCACGTTCCCAACAGTTCCCTTGGTATTCAACTCAACCATCAGCACCTCTAACTTTCACAGAGGTGGGAGGGAGGCTGAAATTTCAAATCCTCTAAAGGCAAGGTTGGTTCCTTTGGCAACCAGCCCCACTGAGGCCGTCCAGGTGCCCCCAGCCATCAGTCATCTCATTAGCACACAAAGACACATCACTTCATACATTCCAAAGGCTTAGCGCTCTGCCTCAGGACACCGGGGCAGAGACCACACACAAACTCTTATTATGTTCCAGTAACCCACAGAATGGAAGGAAAAATCTGCACAGCAGATTCTTCATAAGTGCCTGTTATCCAGAATATATAAATAACTTTTACAATTCAACAACAAAGACAATCCAATCTAAAAACTAACAAAGCACTTTAATACACACTTCACCAGCAAGCATTTGAGATGCTTAACATCATTAGTCATAATTAAAACCATAGAGAGATACCCCTTAACTCACATTAGAATAGTCATACTAAAAAGCTGTGTGGAAACCGGAACTATTAAACACTGCTTGTGACAATATGAAATGGTGCAGCATATGTGTCAAATAATTTGAAGTTTCTTCAAACGGTTGCAAGTAGATTTACC
>CM052669.1:10396993-10413121 GCA_028533165.1 Leontopithecus rosalia
AGTATTACATCAGTACTAGACGCAGCGGTGTGGATACCAGATTTGCGTTAGGGTATGGTGCGGGTATTACACTGGTGTTAGGGCACAGTGTGGATATTAGTGTTAGGACGGGGCGTACACATTGTACTGCTGATGGAGAACAGTGCAGACACTCCACTAACATCAGGAAACCACGTGGACAGTATTACATCAGTACTAGACGCAGCGGTGTGGATACCAGATTAGCGTTAGGGTATGGTGCGGGTGTTACATTGGTGTTAGGGCACAGTGTGGATATTAGTGTTAGGACAGGGTGTACACATTGTACTGCTGATGGAGAACAGTGCAGACACTCCACTAACATCAGGAAACCACGTGGACAGTATTACATCAGTACTAGACGCAGCGGTGTGGATACCAGATTTGCGTTAGGGTATGGTGCGGGTATTACACTGGTGTTAGGGCACGGTATGAATATCACAGTAATGTTAGGGCACGGTGTGATTATTGTATTAGAGGCCACTGTGAGAACACATCTCAGCAGCCACTGTGTCTGGATGTTGACAATGATATCAGGGTGTAGTCGTAATGATGGGATTTGGGGATTTCATTTCTCTCGATGAATTTCTTTCTTTGCTGAGTACTCTGAAGACTCTCTTCTCTGCACTCAGGGCCGTGGAAAGGAAGCTTTTTACTCACCAATGAGCAAGATTTAGTTGACACGACCCTCGTGCTGCCCTGGCACCTCAGAGGGAAGTTGGTCAGGGGTGAGTGCACGTGCCCTTTGGTGGCACCAGAGCTCAGCCCAGACACTCTTGCTCAGTTTCCCAGCAGATGTGCACCCCCGCCTGGCTGTCCTGAAATACCTATAAAATTCAATATTCAGTTTATCCAATGTAATAATTTTGGAAACTCAAGCTAAAATGAAGCCCACTGTAGCCATGTCCTTCCCAAACATGGTGATGGAAGACTTTGGAAGCCATGTAGAATGAAATGAGTATATACACAAAATAAGAAAAACAAAACCCTACTCAAAATAGTCCAGAGTCTGTAATATGAAACACAAAACTATAAAAAATCCAAAAGAAAATCTAGATGACACTGGGTTTGGTGTTGAGTTTTAACACACAACATCAAATGCCAAGTCATGAAAATATTGATAACAGACTTTATAAAACTAAATATTCTACTGTGAAAAACTGTAGGCCGGGCGCGGTGGCTCAAGCCTGTAATCCCAGCACTTTGGGAGGCCGAGGCGGGTGGATCACGAGGTCAACAGATCGAGACCATCCTGGTCAACATAGTGAAACCCCGTCTCTACTAAAGATACAAAAAAAAAAAATTAGCTGGGCCCGGTGGCGCGTGCCTGTAATCCCAGCTACTCGGGAGGCTGAGGCGGGAGAATTGCCTGAACCCAGGAGGCGGAGGTTGCGGTGAGCCGAGATCGCGCCATTGCACTCCAGCCTGGGTAACAAGAGCGAAACTCCGTCTCAAAAAAAAAAAAAAAAAAAAGAAAAACTGTAGATAAAACAAAAATACAAGACAGATGTGAGAAGATATTTACACAATACACATGTGATTTTAAAACTGGGCAAATATCTGAACAGATACTCAACCACAGCAAATACACAGATAGTAGGCTGGGCATGGTGGATGCCCATATCTACTAAAAGTACTAAAGTTACCCAGGCATGGTGGTGCATGCCTGTAATTCCAGCTGCTCAGGAGGCTGAGGAAAGACAATCGCTTGAACCTGGGAGGCAGAGGTTGCAGTGGGCCAAGATCACACCATTCCTCTGCCCTACTGTATATGTGAAAATGCAGATTCACTGAACCAGACTAAATTGTATTCAGTGGAAGGCTGATCAAGGATTCAAAACAAGGCAGCCTTTTGTTTTATCTACTTCTGACCCAGAAGCACCCCCACTTCCTACTTCCGGTTGTTCCACTTGACTGAACCAAACGACTGTACATCTTACGCACATTGATTGGTGTCTCCTATCTCTTTAAAATGTATAAGCAAGCTTTACCCTGACCACCTCGGGCCCATGTTGTCAGGATCTCCTGAGGCTGTGTCACGGGCATGTCCTTAACCTTTGCAAAAGAAGCGCTCTAAATTGACTGAGACCTGACTCAGATGTTTTGGGATCACAATCCACAGTCACCATGGTGTGACAGTTGACACCAGCATTCAGTACAGAGACGTGCCATACAGCTTTGTAGCATGGGAGCAATAGGCTAGACCATATCACTTATGTGTGGAGTGGGCTGCACCAGCTAGGATTTAAAAGGGCACCCTATGGCGTTCAGACAAATTTCTCAGAAAGAATCCACATCATTGGAGATGCTTGAGTGTATTTTAAATGATTAATGCCTAAGAGAGAGAGAGAGAACAAACACAACTTCTGTTATGGTTTAACAACAAAGCTTAATAGAGTTAACATATTTCATCTAATCTAAGATGCTAATGATTAACAGACATTATTTTATGCACCATCACAAATAGGTTGCCAATTAAACTGACTTTCTGAATAATAACAAAAATGGGAATTTACTTCTATTAATGCCAGTAAAGTAAAATGAAAATGAATTATGGTTTTGACATGTTAAAACAAAACAGGAGGAAGCCGTTAGCCTGAGGTCTTGCAAAGCAAACGAAACCGAATTGGAGGTATTAAAACTGACTTCAAAACATTAGCAAACCAACCAGTCAATGACAATAAGCCCAGCCACCAGTTGGCTGTATGACTAAGGATGCTCAGGGAACCATCCCCACAATAGGCGGTCGCCTAGCTGGAGCCAAGCAGAAACCTCACTTAGCTGCCACCACTAAGCGCTCAAAGCCCCAAGCCCTGCTTTCTGTTCTGGTGCTTCAGGTGGGATTCACAAATCATTCCTTTGCTTAAACAAACTGTTTATTTTGCCTAAAATTCTTCTAACCCCTAAATCCTAACGCCTAATCGGTAACCCCCAACTCTAAACCTGACCCCTAGCCCAAATCCTCACCCTAGGCCCTAACCATAGGTTAGTTTGTGCGTTTGCACTGACATGTCAGTGGTGACAATTCAAACTGCTGCATCGGCCCGGCCGCGTGAGCAGTGCGGATCCTATAGTAACATTGTGGACTGGGGCCTCGCACTAGCACCGCAGCTGTTTTCTGCTTGAGCACTGCGGGTGTTGCATTCGCATTTCGGATGTCGTATCTGCCTTAGGAACGCTCCATTTGTATTCTGAGGCTGCGGTGTGCACCTCACACTGCAGCCACGTGGCCTTGGCTCGGGAGAACCTCGGTGCTCGGGATTCAGAGGGGCTTTTGGGGTCCAGGTTTCCACACCGAGATCTTCTTACCAGTCTCTGACCCTAAGTAGTCAGGCTGCAAACAGGAAAGATTTTACTCACTGTGGACGCGGCCCAGAGCTGTCCCAAAGTGAGGCTTTGCCCACTAGGTCCATGCTGTGGAGAACACAGCTCTGCCCTCGCAGTGCCCCCCAGGTCTGCAATGGGACAATGAAACTCTGCAGACCGCCGAGAAGCAATGTTCGCCAGTACCGTGACGCCATCTGAAAAGGCGGGCTCGGGCGCCCCCTGCTGGCGGCCGGCAGTGCAGGGCCCTCTGGCTCCCGGTGATGCGCCCCCGCCCTCTTCTGGCGACTAGGGCCACTGCAAGGCCCTCTCACAGTAAGACACAAGCCCCAGGGTCAGTGCTGAAGAGGACGCAGCTCCATCCTCGAAGTGCCCCCCAGGTCTACACTAAGGAGAACGCAACTCTGCAGACCGCTGTGACGCGACAAAGGGCGGCACTGTGACGGGATGCACATCTGCGGCGGAGCCTCAGGAATCTGAAAAGGCGGGCTTGGGTGCCCCCTCCTGGTGGCGGAGCACTGCAGGACCCTCTTGCTCACACTGCAGTGGCAAGATGCCCCCTGCTGGCAACTAGGACAATGCAGCGTCCTCTTGCTCACTGGGCTGGGGGCTGTGCATATGCACATAATGTGCTCCTACATGTACATGCGTACATATTGTACATATGTACACAATGTGCAACTATACGTACATGTGTACATACTGTACATCTGTACATAATGTAAACATGCAAATGTGTACATACTGTATGTCTCTACATAATGTGCACATGTATCTATAGCACATATGTACCTAATCTGTACATTATGCATACGTGAATATATTGTGTACATTATGTATGCATGTACATATTGTACATATCTGCATAATGTGCACGTTATGTACATGTGTATATATGGAACGTCTGTACATAATGTACACAATGTGCACACATATGTCCACATGTCTATATAGTACATATGTAGACAATGTGTACATTACTTACACGTTTACATATTGAAATGCCAAAATAAATTATATGTACATAATGTGTACAATCTGTGCATTTACTGTGATACTACGTATTATATATATATATTTTGTGATTACATATATGGTATTATTGTGATATTACAGTAAATGTACATATCGTACACATTATGTACACATAAATGTACATATTGTACAGATTATGTAAATTTATTGTGTGTAGGTATTTTGTACACATGTACATCACAGTAAATGTACATATGGTACATACAATATACATGTATTGTAATATTCAAAAAAACATACACATTATAAGCATATTCCAGGATATTATTTTTAGTATATTAGAAAAAATCACTCCTAATATCAAAATGGGTATACACCCATATGTGTCCATTTTGTGATATTATCCATCATATCCTAAGTAGGTATTACTCTCATTGTGAAAGCAAGTGTACACTCTGTGATTGTTCCAATATCACAGGTGGTGTACAGCACTTCTGTGATGTAGTTCCTAATATCCTGGGGACAGAGGATGATTATACACTCAATATCGCAGGAAGTGTACACCACCACTGTAGTATTGTTTCTAATATCCAAAAACGGAGAGGATATTACTCCAGATATCTCAGGAAGTGTACAAACACCCAGAGATATTGTTCATAACAACAAAAGGATTACAGATGATACTACTCACGATGTGACTGGGGCTGTACACCCGTCCTGTGGCATTGTTCCTAATATCCAGGGAAGGAGAGGAGAATGTTACTGCCCATAGGGAAACACTCGAATACGGCAAGGGGTGTACACCACGCTCTGACATGGTCACTAATGTAAACAAGAAGAGAATTATATTGAATTAAACATTGCAAGGGGTGAAACCCCCCCGTTCTTTCAATTCTAATGTCAAGGGGGGTGAGGATGACATTTTTGTCAATACCGAAGAGGTATAACTAGAGCTATTGCCTAATATAAAAAAAAACAGAATAGAATTATCATCTCCCTATGATATGGTTCCCAGTATCATATTACACCACCTTTTCAAAATAGCTGGTCCCTAGCAGCCAGGGTGGGCCTGGGGGCTTCTACAAGCCCTCTGGCAAGGGCTGTGGGCACAGCCCCCTAGCCAGGGGGTCCCTGAGCAGCCAGAGTAGACCTGGGGGCTGCTACGGGCCCTCAGGTGGGGGCTGTGGGCACAGCCCTCTAGCACGGGCATCCCTAAGCAGCCAGGGTGGGCATGAAGGCTGCTATGGACCCTCTGGCGGGGCTGTGGGTACAGCCCCCGGGCCAGGGGGTTCCTAAGCAGCCGGGATGTGCCTGGGGGCTGATACGCACCCTCTGGAGGGGACCGTGGGCACAGCCCCCTGGCCAGGGAGTCCCTAAGCAGCCAGGGTGGGCCTGGCGGCTGCTACAGGCCCTCTAGCAGGGGCTGTGTGCTAGGGTACTGTGCATAGGTACATAGTTTTTACGGATTTCTACATGTGTACATAATTTATGTAGTGGGAATGTATTTGTTCACGTGTACATATGGTGTTAGCACAATCCATATATATGTACATAATATGTACACAATACATATGTACCTCATGTGTACAATATGTACTTTTATTGTGATATGCATTAGATATATACTATTGTGATTTTTATGTTATTGTGATTACATATATATCACTGATATTTCAAGAAATGTGCATATTGTACACATTATGTACCTCGCATTGTGTACACATTATATAAATATAAAAGTACATATTTTACAGATTATGTACATTTGTTCTACATGTGTATTGTGTACACACATCTACATCAGAGTATATGTACATACTGTACCTATTACATTCGTTGATTGCAATATGCCAATAAATGTACACATTATGAGTACATTCTGGGATATCATTTTTGGTATATTAGATAGAAACGACTCCTGTCATCCGAGTGGGTATACACCCATGTGTGTACATATTTTACACGTGTACATACTGTGCATATTATGTACTTGTGTACAGATGGTACATATCTACATAATATGTACATATATGGACACGTATACATAGTGTACATATCTACATAGTGTGCACACTTATGTACACGTGTGCTATTGTACATCATATTTTACATGATGTACATGTGTACACTGTAATATCACAATAAATGTATATGTACATAATGTGTACAATATGTACATTTATATTGATATTATGTATTATATATGTATTGTGATTACATATGCTGTTGTGATTATATATCATTTTGATACTACAATAAATGTACATATTGTACACATTACGTACATACCTATTGTGTACATATTATGTGCATGTAACTGTACATATTGTACACATTATGTACATTTATTATACATATGCATTGTGTACACATATGTACATGACAGCAAATGTACGTATGGTACATATTATATACATTTATTGTAGTCTCCAAATAAGTGTACACATCATGAGTATATTCTGGGAAATTATGTTGAGTATATTAGACAAAAATTATTTCCAATGTCAAAGTGAGTATACACCCATGTGTGTACATTTTGTGATATTATCCATCATATTTTAAGTAGGTATTACTCTCATTGTGAAAGCAAGTGTACACTCTGTGCTTGTTCCAATATCACAGGCAAAGTGCAACGCTTCTGTGAGGTAGTTCCTAATATCCTGGGGACAAAGGATGATCATACCCCGAATATCGCAGGAAGTGTACACCACCACTGTAGAATTGTTCCTAATATCCAAAAACAGAGAGAATATTACTCCAAATATCTCAGAAAGGGCACAAGCCCCCAGTGATATTATTCCTAATAACTAGGGGATTACAGATATTACTCACGATGTGACTGGGGCTGTACACCGGTCCTTTGATATTGTTCCTAATATCCAGGGAAGGAGAGGAGAATGTTTCTGCCCATATAAAAAAACTCTGAATACGGCAAGAGGTGTACACCACGCTCTGATATGGTCACGAATGTCCATGAAAGTACAATTATATTCAATTAAACATTGCAAGGAGTGAAACCCCCCTGTTGTTTCAATTCTAATGTCAAGGGGGGTGAGGATGACATTTTTGTCAATATCGCAGAGGTGCAACTAGAGCTAGTGTTATTGTGCCTAATATGAAAAAAAAACAGAATAGAATTATCATCTCCCTATGATATGGTTCCCAGAATCATACTACACCATATTTTCAAAATAGCCAGTCCCTAGCAGCCAGGGTGGGCCTGGGGGCTGCTACGGGCCCTCTGGCGGGGCCTGTGGGCACAGCCCCCTAGCCAGGGGGTCCCTAAGTAGCCAGGGTGGGCCTTGGGGTTGCTACGGGCCCTCTGGTGGGGCCTTTGGACACAGCCCCCTAGCAAGGGGGTTCCTAAAGAGCCAGGGTGGACCTGGGGGCTGCTACGGGCCCTCTGGGGGGTCCTGTGGGCACAGCCCTTTAGCCAGAGGGTCCCTAAGCAGCCAGGGTGGGCCTGGGGGCTGCTTCAGGCCCTCTGGGGGGTCCTGTGGGCACAGCCCTCTAGCCAGAGGGTCCCTAAGCAGCCAGGGTGGGCCTGGGGGCTGCTACGGGCCCTCTGGCAAAAGCTGTGTGCTAGCGTACTGTGCATAGGTACATGGTTTTTACCTATTTCTACATGTGTACATAATTTATGTAGTAGGTACATATTTGTTCACGTGTACATATGGTGTTATCACAGTCAATATATATGTACATAATATGTGCACTATACATATGTACCTAATGTGTACAATATGTACTTTTTTGTGATGTTATGCATATGCTATGTATATTATTGTGATTATATATGTTATTGTGGTTATATATATATCACTGATATTTCAAGAAATGTGCATAGTGTACACATTATGTACCTACACATTGTGTACACATATAAAGGTACATATTTTACAGATTATGTACATTTTTTCTACATTTGTATTGTGTACACATATGTACATCAGAGTAAATATACAGATTGTACCTATTATATACATTTTTTGCAATATGCCAATAAATGTACACATTATGAGTACATTCTGGGATTTTTTTTGGTATATTAGATAGAAATTACTCCTGTTATTAGAGTGGGTATACACCCCTGTGTGCACATATTTTACATGTGTACATATTGTGCATATTATGTACTCGTGTACAGATGGTACACATCTACATATTATGTACATATATTTACATGTGTACATAGTGTATATATCTACGTACTGTGCACACTTATGTACACGTGTACATATTGTACATGATGTACATGTGTTAAAACTGTAATATCACAAAAATATATATGTACATAATGTATACAACGTACATTTATTTTGATATGCATTATATATGTTTTGTGATTACATATGCTATTGTGATTATATGTATATCACTGTGATATTACAATAAATGTACATATTGGACACATTATGTACATACCTATTGGGTACACATTATCTACGTATAAATGTACATATTGTACAGATTATGTACATTTATTGTACATGTGTTGTGTACACTTATGTTCATCACAGTCAATGTACATATGGTACATATTATATACATTTATTGTAATATCCCCGTAAGTGTACACATTATGAGTATATTCTGGGATATGATTTTTAGTATATTAGATAAAAATTTCTTCCAATATTAAAGTGAGTTTACACCCATGTATGTTCATTTTGTGATATTATCCATCATATCCTAAGTAGGTATTACTCTCAGTGTGAAAGCAAGTGTACACTCTGTGATTGTTCCAATATCACAGGCAAAGTACAATGCTTCTGTGATGTAGTTCCTAATATCCTGGGAACAGAGGATGATCCTATCCTGAATATCGGAGGAAGTGGTCACCACCAATGTAGTGTTGTTTCTAATACCCAAAAATGGAGAGATATTACTCCAAATATCTCAGGAAGCTCACAAGCCCCCAGTGATACTGTTCCTAATAACTAGGGGATTACAGATGACATTACTCACGATGTGACTGGGGCTGTACGCCGGTCCCATGATATTGTTCCTAATATCCAGGGAAGGAGAGGATAATGTTACTGCCCTTGTGGAAATACTCTGAATATGGCAAGAGGTGTACACCACGCTCTGATATGGTCTCTAATGTCCACAATAAAAATAATTTTATTGAATTAAACACTGCAAGGGGTGAAACCCTTCTGTGCTTTCAATTCTAATGTCAAGGTTGGTGAGGATGACATTTTTGTCAATATCGCCAAGGTGTAACTAGAGCTAGTGTTATTGTGCCTAATATAAATAAAAACCAGAATAAGATTAACAGCTCCCTATGATATGGTTCCCAGTATCATATTACACCACATTTTCAAAATAGCTGTTCCCCAGCAGCCAGGGTGGGCCGGGGATCTCTGGCGGGGACTGTGGTTACTGCTCCTTAGCCAGGAGTTTCTAGCAGACAGGGTGGGCCAGGGGGTGGGGGGCTGCTACGTGCTTTGCATATGTACATGGTTTTCACCTATTTCTACATGTGTACATAATTTACATAATGTGCACCTATATATACTCGTGTACATATAGTATGTATGTACATAGTGTGTACATAGCGTGTACATTATGTACACGTGGACATATGGTGTGATCACAGTAACTATATGTACATAATATGTACACATACATATGTACATAACGTGTACATATGTACGTTTCTTGTGATATGTATTATGCATATATTTTTGTGGTTATATGTTATTGTGATTATATCTATGATATCACCGATATTTCAATAAATGTACATATTATATGTTATGTACCTAGGTATTGTGTACACATTATGTAAATATAAATTTACATATTTTACAGATTATCTACATTTCATCTACATATGTATTGTGTGTACATATGTATATCACAGTAAATATACATATTGTAGATATTATGTACATTTATTGCTATATACCAATAAGTGTATACATTTTGAGTACATTCTGGGATATTATTTTTAGTATATTAGATAAAAATTACTCCTATTATCAAAATGTTTACACACCCATGTGTGTACATATTGGACCCGTGTACATATTGTGCATATGATGTACTTGTGTACAGATGATACATATCTACACAATGTGCACATATATGTACACGTGTACTTGATGTACATATCTACATACTGTGCACCACGTGTACGTAATGTACACAATGTGCACACATATTTACACGTGTACATATCATATATACATGATGTGTGCACATTATGTACACTTTGTCATATTGTAATATCACAATAAATGTATATGTACATAATGTGTACAATATGTATATTTACTGTGATATGTATTACATATACTGTGATTATATGTTATTTTGATTATATATGATATCATTGTAATATTACAACAAATGTACATATTGTACACATTATGTACATGTGTATGTGTATACACTATGGACATTTTATGTCCATATTGCACACGATTTACATTTATTTTACATATGTATTTTGTACACATAAGTGCATTATAGTAAATGTACATATGGTACATATTATATACATTTTTTATTGTATCCCAATAAATGTATACTTTATGAATGTAGTCTGGGATATTATTTTTAGTATATTACATGAAAATTACTCCTAATATCAAAGTGGGTATACACCCATGACTGTACATTTTGTTATATTATCCATCATGTCCTAAGTAGATATTACTCTCATTGTGAAGGCAAGTGTACACTCAGTCATTGTTCCAATATTATAGGCGGTGATATTGAAACGCTTCTGTGATATAGTTCCTAATATCCTGGGGAGAGGGGATGATTATACACTGAATATCGCAGGAAGTGTACACCACCACTGTAATATCGTGGTGGTTTTTTCTAATATCAAAAAACGGAGAGGACATTACTCCACATATCTCAGGAAGTGCACAAACCCCCAGTGACAGTGTTTCTTATATCTAGGGAATGAGAGATGATATTACTTACAGTGTGGCT
The DNA here is from genome assembly GCA_028533165.1 of Leontopithecus rosalia. Taxonomy (NCBI): domain Eukaryota; kingdom Metazoa; phylum Chordata; class Mammalia; order Primates; family Cebidae; genus Leontopithecus; species Leontopithecus rosalia. Next base: position 10,408,262 of record CM052669.1, read on the forward strand.
GAGGCTGTACACCTGTACTGTGATATTGTTCTTAATATCCAGGGAAGGAGAGGGTGATGTTACTGCCCATATGGTAATACTCTCAGTATGGCAAGAGGTGTACGCCACGCTCTTATATGGTAACGAATGTCCACAGAAAAAATAATTATATCTAGCTAAATATTGCAAGGAGTGAAACCCCCCTGTGATTTCAATTCTAATGTGTATAGGGGCGAGGATGGTATTTTTGTCAATACTGCAGAGGTGTAACTAGAACTAGCGTTATTGTGCCCAATATAAAAGAAAACCAAATTAACCTTATCTTCTCCCTATGATATGGTTCCCAGTATCATATTACTCCAATTTTTCTAAATAGCCGATTCATAGCAAGCCGGGGGAGGGGGCCGGGGTGCTGCTACTCGCCCTGTGGTGGGGGCTGTGGACACAGTCCCCTAGCCAGAGGGTTTGTAGTATACCATGGGGGCCGCGGTGATATTACCCGCCCTCCGGTGGGGGCTGTGTGTACAGCCCGCTAGCCCCGGGTTCATAATATCCGGGGGGGCTGGAGGGATATTACTCCCCCTCTGGCGGGGTTGTGGGCACGGCCCCTTAGCCAGGGGGTTTATAATATCCGGGGGGGCTGGAGGGATATTACTCCCCCTCTGACGGCGGCTTGCTCTGGGTGTATCCTTTAAAGAGATACGTCGCCTAATATTGACGTCGCGTGGGTGTGGTTGTATGTTTTAAAGAGATATTACTCCTAATAGCTTAGCTGTTGTAGAGTATGTTTCAACACTTTTTTTCTTGTTTATGATACTCAGCATGTCATTACTCGTAATATCGAAGTATGTGTAAAGTATTTGTGTACACCCTGTGATATTATTCATACCTTAGGGAGAGATACTACGAGTCACAGGTATGGCCACTCCTCTGCGATATGGTTCGTAATATTCAGGGGGGACCCAGGTGATATTACTCGCCCTATGGCAGGTGGTTAATGTGGGTGTACATTTTAAAGAGATGTTACTCCGCATATCACCGTCGGGTTGATATGGGTGTATATTTTAAAGAGATATTACTCCTAATGTCGTAGCTGATGTAGAGTATGTTTGAACACTTTGTGATATTATTTGTAATATCTTAGGGAGAATTATTACTTGTAATATCAAAGAGGGAGAAACAAGGTTACTCCTGCGGCCCCTTCACCCGTGTGCTCACCCCACGCTCCCACCTCACATCTTTGGGGTGCACCCAGGCTCCTCAGGGAACTTCAGGTGAGTAGAGAGGCCGGGCCCGAGGATTTCTCAGTCAAGCAAAGCAGATGAGTACATGACTCACTGTAATTTTGTATTGAAAATCTGTAATAGGTACACACAGTGCGTCCATGAAGTGCCAGAGAGGAAAAGGGGATGCTGGGCAGGGAGCTGACATTTAAATAAGTTTTGATGAATGCTCAGGGTAGAAAAGAAAACAAGAATCTAGGGTAAAGAAATCACGTTAAACACACAAGGACACGTGGGAGAACATGATTTTTGAGAAATCTGAGTGGGTGGGTATGACTAAAAGCTAAAGGGTCCTGAATGTAGGTTAGGAGGAAACCAAACACGAAGAGGGAAAATGAATTCTGACGGCAAATGTCTCTGTAGGAAGGTCTGTGCGGTTAGGTCTTCTCTTGCAGACAATGTGGAGACCTTGGACATTTCTCATTATCAGAGCTGTTTTGGAAAGACCTTTTTTAGAACACTCTGACAAGCATTGTCTATATCAAGGCCTTCTGTGCAGGTATTTCTTCCTAATTTGTAAACTCTTTCAAGTCAAGGCTGCACCTGTCTTAGTTTTCCTTTCCTGTAACTTTTCAATATACTTTTTATAGTTACATTAAATTGGACTGAGTTGAAACCACAAAATACTATAAAATGATGGAACACAATAGGTATATTTATATTAAAGACATATTTAAGACAAATAAAATATTACTTTACATATTCTATTATGGAAATTAAACAAGGATGTATTCATTCTAATACCTCATAGGTACATGCTTTTTAGAACATCATACTTAGGCATTCAAAAACAACCTGAATTTGAAGGTGTGTTCTTATGTGATAATTTTATGTGTCGACTTAACTGTGCCATGAGACGCTCAGATGGCTGTTAAAGTATGATTTCTGGGTGTGTCAATGAGGATGTTTCTGGAAGAGATGAGCATTTGAATCAGTGGACTGAGTGAAGATCATGGGCTGGCCTTGTGCAATGTTCTGCAGGCCAGAAGAGAGCAAAAGGTGGAGGAAGATTGAATTCCCTCTCTGGCCAAAAATGGGGCTGGAACACCAGTTTTCTCTTGCCCTTGACTTTCCGGCTCTCAGGCCTTGGAACGAAGCCATGGGCTTTCCTGGATCTTCACCTTGCAGATGCAAGGCTGTGGAACCTTACAGCTTTCACAGTTACTTGAACCAGTACCTCACAGTAAATCTCACTGGAGCTCTTTCTCCAGTTTTCAGACAGAAGGCTCTCTGTTAGGCACAAGAGCAAGCTGTCTGAGCCTTGCTGTTTGAGCTGAAAAGGGCCTTATGAGAGACAGTCTATGTTACAGAGTTCACATTCCATGTTCAAGAACAGGCCATGTGTCTTCTTCCCTGTTACCCTAACTCTCAATTTCAGGAATCTGTACATTACTCTCAGGGCTTCATGGTCTTTTAGGGGACTGCAAAGCTGTAAAATAAGCACAGAATTACTTTAGTATATTATAGAAAAAATACAGAAGAAGATGCTTTATAAGAGCAAAGTGTAAAACTCATACAGTTTGGCGATTTTCAAAGAAACCTGCATAATTAAACTTGTAGTGTAATCCTCCACAAGGGGCTCAACAAAGCCTTGGAAACATAAATGCAGTGAAATCCCACATGTGACACTTTCAATAAATTTAAAAAAAAAAAGAAAGAAAAAAAAAAGGTCCATTAAATAAAATACCTTAAAAAGCCAAGAAACTAACTGCAAGTCCCACAAAGACATTGGGCAATGATTCTGTATGATTTCAGGAATGCTGATAAATAATGTCTTAATGTAGTGAAATAGAATAAGAAGTACATGTAACTCTTACCTTTAGTGTTTATTTTACCAGACATTCCAGGAGGACAGTAGCAACTAATTGAGGTCTAGAAAGAAAACCAAGAAATGTTACAGTAACCAGTACAATGGCGGTCTCACAGCTAGTAAAATGGTCAAGATATGACTAGGGATTTTTCCTAAAGGCATTCACAGAGTCATCCTGTAATGACAATAATTCCTATCATTGTGGACAAAAACTCGGACTTCCTTCCCATGACTGACAAGTAATTATATAAAAAGAAAATTACTTCTTTCATAAAGAAAAACAAAATTAACACTAGTGTACTTTCTTCAGTCACTAAAATTTGCAGAAACTGAGATATAATAAGAAACTCCATTATCCAACCAGGTGTGGTGGCTCACACCTATAATCCCAGCACTTTTGGGAGGCCAAGGTGGGTGGGTCACATGAGGTCAGGAGTTTGAGACCAGCCTGACAAACTTGATGAAACCTGGTCTCTACGAAAAATACATAAATTAGCTGGATGTGGTGGTGCATGCCTGTGATCCCATCTACGTGGGAGGCTGAGGCAGGAGAATCACTCGAACCTGAAAAACCAAGGTTGCAGTGAGCTGAGATTGCACCACTACACTTCAGACTGGGAAATAGAGCAAAACTTCATCTCTCTCTCTCTCTCTCTCTCTCTCTCTCTCTCTCTCTCTCTCTCACACACACACACACACACACACACACATCTCACCTCTTGACCTATGATCAAAGTTTCTTCTAAACTCAATTGAAGGCACTATATATCACAAGCCAGATGGCAAGAAATTAAATACATTTTAGTCTTTTTATGCCATTCCAATGACATCTTGGTCAGGTTACAAACGTGTTTCAGCAAATGTTGGAGGAGTTTTTGTCCCTCTTTAGGATCCTCTCTCACTTTATGCTGCCTAACAAAAGACCTCACACATTTAGAAAGAAGATAGAGACAGGCCAGCTTCAGGACATGCTGCACGAGGAGAACCAACTGTCCCAAAAAGAGAGGGTGCTACACCATTCTGAGAACTTCACAGCTGACCAGCTACACACACATGCCTGAAGAATGGAAGTCCATCTAGAAAACGAACAATTAGTGATATCAAAACTTCTGACCCAAAGGGCCTGCAGCTGGTGTGACCATTCATCAAAAAATCTGCCTTTAAATGGAGACACATTGGACTTTGACATGCAATAAAAGAACTGAAGCAGCAAAGTGTCTTGATTTGGGTTTCCTTTCCATCTTACCCAGCTCCAGCCAGTGGAGAAGTGAGCACGCCTGTGGTGCTCCTGACACATCTGGGGTAGTTCCCATTCACAGTGGTCAACCTTGGGATTTTCCCACACATTTTAGGGTCATGATTCATCTATGCTAACCTATAATGTGCAGATAAAAGCTCCTGTTTAGAGACTGGTGAGAAAATTGTCAAATCTGAAAGCCCATGAACTGTCTCAGCCAGTGGGGGAACACATGTAGGAAAGACTACAGGATCTGATGTCAGAAGCCTAATTTCAGGTAGACCTCTACAGATTTACAATTGTGAGTAATTAACTTACTTTCTCTAGGCTCTGTTATTCTCATATAAATCACGAGAAAGGTAGACCGAATAGTCTCCCAGATCAATTCCAATCTTAACATCCTCTGGCTTTATGATTAAAGAATGATACTAATATGACGGAAACTGTGGCTTGGCCCCAACAGGAGCCTGCTGGGATCATGCTCGGCAAAACTAGTCCACACAGACAGAGTCATTCTGACCACATCCCTCCCTACGCCAGCTATCATACAG
>CM052669.1:10413621-10461848 GCA_028533165.1 Leontopithecus rosalia
CTGGAGCCACAGTGACCCCCATGATTGATTTCTTTAGTTTTTACTTAAGGTCTGTATCAGTTAGCTGCCATAACAAAATTCCATAGACTGAGTGGATTAAACAAAAGAAATTTGTTTTCACAGATCTGGAAGTGGAAAGTCTGAGATTGGGTGCCAGGATGGTTGCATTCCAGTGAGGAGTCTCTTCCTCACTTGCACACAGCACAGTCCCCTTTCCTAGGTGTGTTCTTGCCAGAAGAGAGAAAAAACAAGCTCTCTGTGTCTCTTTACAAGAGCACTAATCCCATCAGACCAGGGCCCTGCCCTCATGACTTCATCTAATGCTGATTACCTCCCAAATGCCCTAGCTCCAGATACTATTACATTCAAGGTTAAAGCTTCAGCATATGAGAATTCTGGGCAGGCCACAAACAATCAGTTTATAACAAGGTCCTTGTAGTGTTCCTGGATCTTATGCAGGTTACCATATTACATTTAGTCTTTGTGTCTCCTTAGCTTCCTTTAGACTGTGGCAGTTTCTCAGACTTTCCTTTCTTTTTTGGTGACCTTGTCGGGTTTGAGGACTACTGGTCATGTATTTTGTAGAATGTCCCTCAAGTGGGATTTATCAAATGTGTTTCTCATAATACATCGGGTTTATAGATGCTTGGGAAGAAGACCAAAAAGATGAAGTGTCCTTTTCATCACATCATACAAAGGCAAGGGTGTGTACTTTCAATGTGACTCATCACTGTTGCTGTTGATTTGGTCACCTGACTGAGATAGTGAAGCAGGATAATTTCCCTGAACGCTTTGCTGGCGGGAACTGGGGTGTGGGTGCTGGAAGCAGCACTTAGGCGCTGGCAGGGGCAGACTCCACTCACTAGAACCCCCTGTGCTCAACCCGTCGTGGGAGGGGACATGCAGGTAAGCGTGTGCAGGAGCTGGGGTGAGTGCTTTTGGGTGCCGGCAGGAGGAAACTCTGCAGGCCCTGAGGCCCCAGAAGGAGTGTTACAATCGGTGCTCCTTTAGCTTCTCCGCCCATGGACAGTTTAAGTGTTAACAGCTCAGTGGAAGGTCAGTGGGACAGCCTTTGACACCAGCCTGGAAGAGAAATGGCTGTTGGAATGTGAGAAGGGGTGGATGTGAATGATACTCCTTTCGACTGTGTTAAGTCTCAGATGCTGGCTAGACTTTGAAGTAGAATGTGAAGAAGATTGAAGATGTGAATCTGAAGTTCAGGGAATAGGGCAGGACTCAAGAGTCTATTTGGAGGTTGCACATTTTATCTGTAAAGAATTCCATTGTATCTTTCAGAGTAAGAATCTCATTTGATAGAATAAAGAGCCTATGATACTTTGAGTAGAATGATGAGAAAAATTTTAATCAAAAATTTTTTTCCTGAAAGCATTGTGAATAAAAATAAGAGTAAAATATAGGTGATTTTCAGTCAGCCTCGGTGACCTGTCTGTATCTGACCTGAGTCCCAGCTGATATAGCCAGTTGACAGTAGAAAATTTAGAATTTGATTCACATGTTTTAAGGCTATTGAGAAGAAAAATTAGACATTTTAATTTCTCCCCCTACCCCATAGGAAACCATGTGGGTATATTTTTGACCCTTATCCTTTTTTTCTTAGCGGGAAACCAGTCAGAACTGGGAGGCCTCTGAACAAACTGTATACTGTGCAGCCACCAGCTGCTGCTTTCTCCAGGCAGAACGCTGGCCCTCAGTGCCTCTGTGCTTCTCCTTGTTCAGACCACTGCAGACTGCCCCATCCTGTCTGACTCCTCCTGTTGTGGTGAGCAATATAGAAAGGCTGAGGGATTGATATTATTTGGCTCCATATTTTAGAAAAATATTTGGTAGTTACATAAAGTACATCTAGTTTGACTAGTACCACTTATAACTTTAAATTGTTGTACAGAAATTGATCCTTTATTATTTAGAAAACCGACTTTAAAGTTAATAATACTGAGAAAATTCATGGTTCTTTCCTTTTGCCTTTTCTGTCCTTGAGTTCTTTATTTTTAGAGCTTTTGTACTGGCTCATCTTCCCTCCTTTTCCTGGGGAGTTGATTTTAAAAAGTAGATTTACAGGAGCTTATCCTCTTAGAGGAGGATGAAAACCACTTGTACTTGACCTTAAAGAAAAGATTTTTTAAGTTCCCTGTGTGCCCTTTTCAGATCACATCCCAGAGAGGAGAGACTTCTGCAATATTGTGTTAACCGTTTCCTTTATTTCTTCAAGTGTCATCCACAAATGTATATATGTATGTGGTAATAAGCATGAAATTTGCCATCTTAACCATCTTTAAGTGGGTAGTTCAGTAGTGATGAGTATTCACAACATTGAATACTAGGTCTCCACATTTTCATCTTACAGAACTGAAACTGTATATTGATTAATCAACTCTCTATTTCCCCCAGGCCCAGCAGCTGGCCTTTTGTTTCTATGAATTTGACTATTCTAGATACTTCATATAAGTGGAAACTTACAGTGTTTGTCTTTTTGTGAGTGGCATATCTGAGTGAGCACATCTTCAGGGTTCATCCATGTGGTCACATATGTTATATGACACATAAAAGCCAGAATTTCTTTTCTTTTGAAAAGCTGAATAATGTTCCATTTATAAAGTTCTTAATCTTCATGTGGCTGAATTTATAACATTCGTATTTGCAGTGTTTTTATACCTAGTTTAGGAAATTCTGTATCCTGAGATCATAAAGATAGCCTCCTATATTTTTAAGAAATATTTTTTCTTTGTTTTAAAACAAGATTGAATTTACAGGAAGGTTATCAGTACAATTCAGATAACATTTGCTTTTCCCTGAACCATTTGCTAATAAGTTGCTGACTTGATGACCCATTGCTTCCAAATGTTTTAGTGGCATTTCCTAAGGACATTCTTCTGTGTAATATCAAAATGACCATCAAAATTAGAAAATTAATACATTTCTATCATCACCTCTTCAACCTCATTCAAGCTGTACTGGTTATCTGATCAAATTCTGTTTAACAACAGGATCTAGTTTGGAATTACAGGTTGCATTTGGTTCTAAACTCTAGTCTCCTTACGTCTAGACCACTCCCTTCATTGAATTGAGATGTATTCCTTTCTCTTCTATTTTCTGGGAGGGATTGTATAAAACCAGTGTTAATTCTTTCTAAAAAAATTGATAGAATTCTTTAGTAAAGCCATCTGGGCCAAGTTTTTTTTTTTTTTGGTGGGGAGGTGGGGGATGGAGTTTTGCTTTTATTGCCAGGCTGGAGTGCAATGGAACGACCTTGGCTCATTGCAGTCTCCACCTCCTGGGTTCAAGGATTCTCCTGCCTCAGACTCCTGAGTAGCTGGGATTACAGGCACCGCTACCACGCCTAGCTAATATTTTGTATTTTGAGTAGAGAAGGGTTTCACCATGTTTGTCCGAGTAATCTTGAATTCCTGCCCTCAGGTGATCCACCCTCCTCGGCCTCCCAAAGTGCTGAAATTACAGGTGTGAGCCACCGCACCTCACTGGCCTAGAGATGTTTATGGGATTTTAAATTACAAAGCCAGTATTCTTAACAGTTACAGGGCTGTTTAAATTCATATTGGATGAGTTGTTGTAGTTTGTGTTTTTCTGGAATTGGTGCATTTCATCTGTGAAGTTTGTGTGTCTACACACTTCCCTTCACTCATGCTCTGCATGAGTCTCTGACCATGCAAATAGCTATGCTGTGGCTGTATTGTGCTGACACCTCATTCTGTTCCAGTTGTTTTCCATGACTTATTCAAAATAATGTGATACAGTGCAAATCAGATTTGCTATGGTCCCTGACCTCAGGTTGCTTAGAGTCTCTGTAGAAGTTGCAGAGAAGTAGTTTTAGGAAATCAGAAATCAGTGTGGTCAATGTTGTGATGAGGAGGCAACAGGTCCTCATGAGAACACAGGGAAGAGGTATCTCTTTTATTCTCTGCATCTCTGGTACTTAGTACAGTACCTTGCACATAGTAGGTTATTTCTTTTATTCTCTGCATCTCTGGTACTTAGTACAGTACCTTGCACATAGTAGGTTCTCATTAAGTCTTTGTCGAGTGAATGAATAAACTCAGAAGTGGATGATCACAAGGTCAGTTTTGGAGAGGACTTGTGTGTGAGCCAAGTTAGTGATATCTATGGGCAGTAGATGAGTGGAGGGAATTCTCTCATGTGGATGCAGTAATATGCAGTGTTGTAGAAGGACAGAAAGCTTAGCAATCTAAATAGTTGTCTAAAGCTGTCTATTTGCAAGTGGGGAGTGGTTTCCAAAAGTGATTGCAGACTGAAGGCTAAGAAGAAATAACTCTGACCAAAGTGTGTATGGGGCAAGGTTAGCTAAGAACCAGAATTGATTTTTATGAATTAGCATGTTTGGTTCTGGCTGTTGTGTTTACCATGACTAGGTTTAGTTTCTAACATGTCTTAAAAATAATGCTCTCCAAATGAATAAGAAGGATTTTTTGTGAAGCATGGTCCAGTTTTCTCTGGCTCTTACCTACTAGTCTTATTCATACCATCTTTGCTTTAAAACAATACTTTTCTAAGCTCTAAATATACATGTGATAAATCATGAGTTTACCACTAATAATGGTGGGTCATACTGTTGTGTTCTCATATGCCAGGTACTGTATTGAGACCCTGCCATGAGTTATTTCATTTAATGTGGACAGTGGCCTCTCTGTAAGAAAACCAAACCTAGGGCTCCCATTTTACAGAAGTGGCAACTAAGGTTTGGGGAAGTTAAATTGTGTGTTCCCAAGGTCACTTAGGTAAGCCTGGGACTCACATTTGAATATAAAAATATAAATTTTATTATTTACAAATCTAGACAGGGATTATTCTTATTTTCATATTAAGAAACAGGTTATAAATGCCAGAGGTTACTTGGTTGAAGATGGAACAGGGATTCATATTTAGGGTGTATAAGGTGGTAGAGAGCTGCTTGCTTCAGATCTGCAGGGTCAGCCTACTTTGACATGATAGGTGGCATTCAGATGACACACATTCCCACTCATGTTCACTGTGTTATATGTAGTTCCCAGCAAACTAGTTGTATCTCTGCTGCTTTTTTTTGAGGCCATGCAGTCTCAAAATCAACAACGTTCATGTAAATTGATACATTGATATTATATCAAATAGAAATCTCATGATAATGAGGCAGGCCAGTCGTTGATTTTTTCAGGTTTTTAGAAGCATAATTTGAAGACTTATAATATTAATAGGACAGTTGAAATTGAAATTTATTTTTAAACATCAGACAGGTAATGTAATGATGTAAAAAGGTTTAAGGAAGGAGATTTGGAATCTTGTAAAATTAATAGGACAGTTGAAATTGACCTTTATTTTTAAACGTCAGTCTGGTAATGTGCTGATGTTGTCAAAAGGTTCACACTCAGGTTTGAGTGTGGAAACCCAATTGTCATACTTAGGAATTAAAAAAGAACTAAAATAGACGTTAAAAAATGCACATGGGTGCTTTTTAACCAGTAGTAACAAGTACCTGGAAATGAATGCTTTCAAGTGAAATAATAAAAAATCACAGGTCTTATTTGGGCTAGTGCTTCTGATAGGCATAGCAGGAATGAATGAATGAATAAATGAATGAATGAATTTTATTAGCATATGTAATAAATAAGTAAAGAACTTTACAAAATAATTTTAGATAGTGATAAGTATCATAACATCAGTAAAATGGGGTCTATGACAAGTGAATTAAATATGAACTTGAACACCTAATACATTTCTAAACTTATTGTGGCCAAAGGGCTCCCAATTCCCCTCACCATTAGCTTCTTACCAGGGGATGCTTCTGTAGATAGTGAGGTGTGGGAGGCTTTTGAAGATGTTATTTGAGTTGAGATATGAATGGTGAAGTGTCTGTGTGCATTCCAGGTATGGAGGTGGGAAAGCGTTGGCTTTGGGGTGGAAATGAGTTTACTGTGTTTGAGACAGTTTGAAATGTTGGAATGTATCCAGAGAAAAAATAGTGGTAGATGAGGCTGGAGAGTTGGAAAGGGCCTTGGTCTTTTAGGGCAGAATAAAGAGTTAGGATGTCACTTTAATGATGGCAGCAAGTATAGAGTGTTCTAGGTCTGTGGATTGATGGCCTCATGACTGTGGCTACTGTGTAGTGATGACTGGTAGAGGCAGAAGAGGAAATGCGGACCTTTCAGAGCTGTTGTCTGGGTAAGAAGCCATAGTAGCTGTGTAGACGGAGCCTGGGCCAGCTTTGGCAATCTACTTTGCAGACAGAGCTAAGAACTTAAGTGTGGATTCTATGTGGAAGGCAGGAGATGAGTAGTCAAGAGTTGATTTCTAGGTTTTAGTTGAGAACTGAATGTGTGATGGTTCAATTACTAAGATGGGGAAAATTGGAGGAGAAGTTGGTGGTGAGGGGAATCAGAAGATAGGTTTTGGCCACAATTGGTTTTAGATACTTATGAGATAGTCAAGTGAGGTGGTTTAGTGGGCGGTTGAATAAATGTCTGTAGTTCAGTGGGGAGGTCAAGATTAAAATGACAAAGGTAGGTGTCAGCAACACAGAGCTGACTTCAAACTCCCTACAAGGGGAGGGGCTAAGTTTACTTCCTTAAATTGAGAAAGTTGGACAGGATGGTGTTTAAGGTTCCGTCTTTTCCAAAAAGTTAAATGTTTATTGAATTTCAGAGAGTCTCTGTAAGAAACTTGAAGTGATGGAATTGTTTTGTAAAATGCTTTAGCTTCTTTAGGATTACAGGCATGAGCCGCCGAGCCCAACCTATTTTTTGTTTTCATTTTTTTTTTTAAAGATGGGGTTTTCGCCATATTGGTCGGGCCGCTCTTGAACCCGCAATCTTGGGTGACCCGCCCACCTTGGTCTTCAAAGTGCTTGGATTACAGGCGTGAGCCACCGTGCCCGGCCTAGCTTCTTTTAAATAATAAAAAGGATGAATGGAAAGAAATACAGACATTTAAGTATTTGAAATCTGTATTTATTCTGAAATTGCTTGTCCACAAAGCATGATATGTAACTGCGATCAGATATCCTTCTGAAAGTGAAAATAATCTCCTTCATTTTGTAAGGTTTCAGTTAAACCCGATTAGTGGTCAATGTGAACTTATTTTTATCAAAAAATTTTAAACAGCTTTATTGAGGAGTCAAGTGACACCCAAGCTGCACATATGAGAAGTATAAAGTTAGATGTCTTCACACAGGTATTCAGCCATAGAGCTGTCACCACTAGAGATAATAGATGTACTTGTCATCCCAACAGTTTCCTTGTTCCCTTCAGGACTGTCTCCCTCCTGCCTCTGATCCACAGGCAACCACTGATAAGCTTTTGTAACTGTAGATTAGTTTCCATTTTCTAACTTATATATATATAGAATCATACAGTAAGTATTCTTTTTTTCTGGCTTTTTAAATTCAACTGATTATTTTGAGATTCATCCATGGTGTTTTGTGTCAGTAGTTCTTTTTCTTCTCTTTGCTAAGTAATATCCTATTGTATGGATATACCAGATGCATTTTTGCAGTCATAATGAAGTTACACTACCTTCTTTTTCCCTTCAGCGGGTCTCCGGATTTGCCGGTATTATTTGTAACCCTGAAAATTTGAGACAAGTCTCAGTTAATTTAGAAAGTTTATTTTGCCAAGTTTGAGAATGCACACTCCTGAGACAGCCTCAGGAAGTCCTGATGACATGTGCCCAAGGTGTTCAGGACACAGCTTAGTTTTATACATTTTAGGGAGACGTGAGACATCAGCCAACGTATGTAAGAAGTACAATGCTTGTGTCGGGAAAGGCAGGACAACTTGTAGCAAAGACAGGAAGGAGACTTGAAGCTGGAAGGAGCTTCTGGGTCACAGGTAGGTGAGAGAGAGGAGTGCTTGCATTCTTTGAGTTTTTGATTAGCCTTTCCAAAGGAGGCAATCGGCTATGCATCTATCTCAGTGACAGGCAGGTTGTCCCTAAGCAGTCCCCAGCTTGGCTTTTCCCTTTAGTTTAGTGATTTGGGGGCCCCAAGATTTATTTACCTTTCACACACCGAAGAGACTAAAAATGTGAGTGCATATGCACACAGAGACACACTCCAAACTCTCTTCATAGAAGGGCTTCCTGGTTCTTGTATTCGTCCCCTTCATCCTGTTCAGGGATGAGCTTCCTGGCTTTCATTTACCAGAGCAAGCTTGACAGTGCTGTGGATAGGAAGAAGGCCCACCCTTTCTGTGTCTCTGTGTTCTGTGTGATTTTGGGGGGATGTGTGTATGTTGTTGAGCTTTATTTTTTATCTGGATTGTGTTTATGTCAGGAGGTTGCCTGAAATACAACTGAAGCTTCATAGTTTAGCCTTTAGTTGTGTTTCATAGTTTAGCAGTTACAGATTCAGTTAAGCTAGTACCTCTGATTTCACAAGGGAGTCTCATAAATCTTTTCTCAGTTAATAGGAATTTTGTATAGTTGGTTAAGACAGAGATCAAGATGAGACAAGCACTCATTCATGTGGTAAGTAGATGCTTACCTTTAATCTCTGTGGTGTCTTGATTACATCACTTGCTTTCTGCTTCTGTTTCTGTGCTTTTGGAAAAGTTCACTGCTTTCTGGTTCCTGTGGATAATCTGAGAACACACTTGGGGATTCATGAGTTAATCACCCTCTGGCTGTTTTTAATGTCATGAGCTTACATGGAGTTTAAGGATGTCTGGGCTCTCTGTGCTGTTATCTGGGGTTGTCTGAGGAGGAAAAGAAGCAGATATGGTAGGATGATGAGACAGGTTAGCATGCAAGTGTAGTAAAGAATTTCATTTTGAGGCCGGGCACAGTGGCTCAAGCCTGTAATCCCAGCACTTTGGGAGGCAGAGATGGGTGGATCCACGAGGTCAAGAGATCGAGACCATCCTGGTCAACATGGTGAACCCTGTCTCTACTAAAAATACAAAAAATTAGCTGGGCATGGTGGCTTATGCCTGTAATCCCAACTACTGAGGAGGCCGAGGCAGGAGAATTGCCTGAACCCAGGAGGCGGAGGATGCGGTGAGCTCGCACCATTGCACTCCAGCCTGGGTCATGAGAGCGAAACTCCATCTCAAAAAAAAAAAAAAGAATTCCATTTTGGATGTTTTTACTGAGAGTTTTCTGCATGATGTTTTGTTTTCTAAGTAATTTGTAGATTTTTAAACTGCTTTATAAAAAGCTCTTTCCCCAATTGGTAGCTTTGAATTCTTCTTCAGTTTTTAAGGGAAGTCATATTCTTGAATTAGATGTTCTGCATTACCTCATCAAAGATGACTCTACCAGTAGTGAAGCCAACAAGGAAAAAGATCTGCTGCTCTGGGTATGTAAAAGATCACTGCATCTTGGTCCTTATGGGACTGCCGGATTCTTTGTGATGGCTGTAGAGCCTTCACTCCATCGACTGAATGTAGTCCCCACCACTTTTCCTGTTATATCTATGCTGAAGTACATAACACTCACATGTAAATACATCATCTCCCACATTTCCAAATTGTTCTCCATTAACATTTTATCGGTGTAGACTTCCACCAGCAAGGTTTTAGTGTGTCTGTTTCCTTATACACTCAACAGTACAGAGTGCTACTAGAGTTTATCTGATTGGTGAAAATGTTATTTTCTTCTGATTTTTAACATATATCTCTTATTATGGAGTTTGGGCATCTTTTCATGTGAATGAGTCATTTGTAATTCTTTTTCTGAGAGCTCACTGTTCGTATATGCTACCTATTTCTCTATTATATGGTTACTGTTTTATTATTGATATGTAGGAGCTTTAGATATATTAAGGGAATTAGCTCTTGGCGATATGACTTACGCTGTTGCTTTTAAGTTTGTTGTTTGTCCTTTGACTTTCCTTACCGTGTTTTGCCATGAGGGAATTTTTTATATTGATGTAATGGAATTACATCTCATTTTAAAAATTGCTTTCAAATTTTGTGATACATTCAAAATATTTCAGATATTATGTTTATCATATTCTGAGTACCCGCCTCAGCTTCTCAAAGTGCTAGGATTACAGATCCAACAGTGGCTGGAGCCACTGCACCCAGCTACTCAAAGCAAATATTGAGCCAATGTACTTGGCCATCGAAGGTTCCACCTTGGGTAGGAGAGCTCTGAGCACTGGCGTCAGAGGGAGCACAGCTTCTTGGCTGAACTCTGGGATAGACACATTTCCTGATAGGCAGAACATTCCAAGGCTTCTCACTCACATCTTCTACAACTCCAAGTCTTGGGATGCCTCAAACCCATACTCTACATGGGCCAGCCATCATTGAATAGGTAGTGTGGGACAGACAGGCTAGGGTGGGCACGCAAGAGGAAGGAGACCCAGACTTTGCCTCAAGGAGATCACATTCAAGCAGGGACAGAATTACTCCAGAGTGTGGCAGATTAAGGGACCAAAGCCTCTGATTTTCTTCCTTCCTTCCTTTCTCTCTCTTTCTTGTTCTCTCTCTTCCTCTCTTCTTTCTTTCTTTCTCTTTCTTTTTTTTCAAGATAGAGTTTCACTCTTGTTGTCCAGACTGGTGTGCAATGGCCTCAGGTGATCCACCACCGAGGCCTCCCAAATGCTGGGATTATATGTGTGAGCCACTGGATCTTGCCACCTCCAATTTTCACAGAAGGTGGCACAGAGAAGTTTGGCACCCAACAGAAATGAGTTCAAATATCAGTCACAACTCTGTGATCTGTTGGCCAGCATTTGGCTAGGGCTGGGCAGATGAACATCAGGCTGCAGCCCAAACTTACAGAGCAGCTGCAAGGACAAGGGGAAAATGCATGTTCAGCCATCATGACCTACATTTAGTAGATACTTTGGGGCTTGTACAAAAGGATATCTTCAAGGGGCCTCTGCCTTCTTGTGAAAAGGGAGATAGTGATGTCAGCCAAACCTGGGGTCCGGTCCGGGTCCTGTTGGTTCCTTTTTGACTTTGGCCTTGAAAGTCAGTCTGTGAAGCGAAGACCTCTCTTCCTTTGAAGGGTGGTACCTGGTAGGTTCTTGGGAACTGAACTAGTGTTCCCCTCCTAAGAATGGGTCTCTGTAGACAGGCACATATGCTGTTCTGAAATCATCTGTTGCTATCTCTGTCTCTGTTGGAGGTGCTTCCAGTGATGTGTGATTGTGTCTTACTTACCTCAGTATCCCTGCCCAGCATGGGGTCTTACATAACATACATGGGCAGTCAGTCAGTGTTAGGACTGAATGGGTTTTAGGCTGGAAGACTGGAAATATACAAGCAAAGGCAGTGTCTTGAATTTACACATGGCCTGCAGCTGTTTTCAAATGAAAGGAGCTCCCTGCTTAGAAGGGCCTTTTGAATTGGGCCCCCTGTGTAGTTTATAGTGAGCCTGAGGGTGATGGCTACACTGTTGGGGAGTGCTCTTTAAGTACAGAGGGAAGACTTGGTAAAGACATAAAAGCATGGAGGAAAAGGAGATAGCCAGCTGAGTCCAAAAAATGATTCATGTGGTTTGGGCACAATCTGAAATGAGAGGCCTTCGAGCTTGACTCTTGATAAAGAATGCAATTCAGCTGGGCTCAGTGGCTGACACCTGTAACCCCAGCACTTTGGGAGGCTGAGGTGGGCAGATCACCTGGAGTCAGGAGTTCAAGAGCAGCCTGGCCAACATGGCGATACCACGTCTCCACTAAAAAAGTAAAAATTAGCCAGACATAGTGTGTGTGTGTGGGTGTGTGTCAGTAATCCCAGCTACTCAGGAGGCAGATGCAGAAGAATCCCTTGAACCCAGGAGGCAGAGGTTGCAATGAGCTGAGACTGCACCACTGCACTCCAGCCTGTGCAACAGAGCAAAGCTCTGTGTCAAAACAAAACAAAAGAATGGAAGTTCAACAAAGAATGAAGTGCCAGGGACTGTGCGAGAAGCCGTCTCATAAGTTGCTTCATTTTACTATCCCAGTACCCCTAGGAGGTGCATTTCCCCTGTCCCCTTTCACAGCTGTGAAAACTGCAGCCATGGATATGAAGTCCTTTGTCCGGGGCTCTCTCCAGCCAAAGAGCGAGGTTATGAACCAGTAGGTGCCCCTCATCATTAAGGGCACTTGTTGTGGATGGTCAGGAGTAGGCCCTTCCATACAGCAGCTCTTCCCCAGGGCAGTTCTGGGAGCTGAAGATCTCTGCACGGGCACTGGCACCCTCTGCTGGTCTGTGCTCGGGAAATGGGATGACAACTAGTCACCAGAAAGCAAAGGCACAGAATGAAGCAAAGAAACAAAATGGGGCCATGAGAAGCTTCACTCCTGTTTACCCAGGAGTTCTGCCCCTTTTGGCCAGGCCGAGCTGGGGGTGGGGGGCTGCCAGATTTGTCAACCAGAAGGGTTCTGAAGGGCTTGTGGTGGGGCCAGCCCCACTGTTCATTCATTGGATAACATTGGGTGGGTTATTTCACTGCCTTTACTTCTGATATCCATAGAAACGGGATGACAGCAGGTCAGAGAGGTTAAATAATTCATGGCCGCTAGCTGGAATCCAGAGCTTAAATGTTCACTTTAGTGGCTAATGCCTGTAATCCCAGCACTTTGGGAGGCTGAGGCAGGCAGATCAGCTGAGGTCAGGAGTTTGAGACCAGCCTGGCTAACATGGTGAAACCCCATTTCTATGAAAATACAGAAAATTATCTGGGCGTGGTGGCACATGCTACTTGAGAGGTTGAGACAGAATCACCTGAATCCGGGAGGCAGAGGTTGCGGTGAGCCAAGACTGCACCATTGCACTGCAGCTTGGGCAACAAGAGCAAAACTCTGTCTCAAAATCAAAAAGAAACCATAAAAGATCACTTTATTGGCCTTTCTGTGGCCAAACACCTGCTGGGTTCCAGGCTCTGGGGATACACGAGGTGAACGAGACTCATGGTTGCTCCCTGTGCAGCACGGTGACTTCTTGGACCTCCCATTCCTCCTTATCGTTCCTGTTTAAGCCCAAGAAAGTCCTGTGCTTTTAAGAACGTGTGTGGTTAGATTGGGCTCACCTGGGTATCCAGGCCAATCTCCCTGTCTCAAACCCCTTCCTAATCCCACCTGCAATGTCCCTTTTGCTACATAAAGCGACATATTCAGAGGTTCTCGGGATTAGGACATGGATATCATTGTGTGGGGAGGGACAGTCTGCCTATCTAGTCAGCTCTCTAGACCCTGAAGATGTGTGTTCATCCCCAATACAAAGTACATCCACCCTGCCCCAAGGCCTCATCCCATTATAACATCAACTCAGGAGTCCAAAATCTGCTCTAAATCTCATCACCTAAATCACCTCAATCTGGCATGGGGGGAGGCTCCTGGAACTCAGTAAGCCAGTTACCTGGCCCTAAAGTGTAGTGAGTGGCCACCCAGAGGTGTACAATCTAGTTCTGTCCTTGATCCAAGGGACCTGATAAGGGATATGGACAAGAAAAGGAAGAAACAAAGAGGCTGCACACCCAGAAACAGCAGACCACGAAGCTTCCTTTCCACCTGGTCACAGAGGACAGGGAAAGAGTTTCTCCAAAGGGTCTGTCAGCACCTCATTCCATGTCCTGTGAGCTTGGGAGAAGGCTGAGCTAGACACTTGCCTTCAGTGGGTACTGCTCATTTTAGAAAGTGAGTCAAGCCGGGTACGGTGGCTCACATGTGTCATCCCAACACTTTGGGTGGCCAAGGCGGGCAGATATGCTGAAGCCAGGAGTTCATGACCAGCCTGCCCAACATGGCAAAACCCTGTCACTACTAATAATACAAAAATTAGTGAGGTGTGGTGTTACACGCCTGTGGTCCCAGCTACTGTGGAGACTGAAGCATGAGAATCGCTTGAACCCAGGAGTTGGAGGTTGCAGTGAGCCAAGATCATGACCCTGCACTCCAGCTTGGGCCACAGACTGAGACTCTGTCTCAAGGAAAAGAGTTGGAGTCAGGGCCTGCCCTGGGGTCTTCCATCGGACAGCTGTGCGTTACTTGCAGGTGAAAATTTTCCCAGAGCACAGCTAAGCCTGGTTGTCCTGCTTGTAGGACTCTGGCATGTAGCTGACTATCAGCTCCACCTGGGCTGTTTTTACCTGGTCCCTACCCATATCTTCAATTAGGATCCACGTGCTTTGGGCTCAAGAAAGTCTAAGCTTTTAGAAAGCTCTCTGGTGACTCTTATTATCAACCAGGTTTGGCAGACACAGATCTACAGCTTTCTGGCCCAGAGACATCTGGGGCACAGGAGGGGTCAGAGCTGCCTGTGATGCTGGTTGTGAACTGGTGAAGGCTCCCTCGAGTGGGGATCCTGGAGCCCAGGGGACCAGGACCAAGGGGTCCCTGCCTGCCCCAGGCTTCTGAGGAGAAGAAAGGAAGGCTGGAAAAGCCCATGTTTAGGAATAGAGCTGCTCTACCTCCTGGATGTCCAGAACCATCCTTGATACTGGGCCGTTGCAAGGTAGTGATATCAAGTTCCCTTTTTAAAAAGCCCTGTGACTGGGTGCAGTGGCTCACACCTGTAATCTCAGCACTTTAGGAGGCCAAAGTGGGCGGATCACCTGAGGTCAAATGTTCTAGGTTAGCTTGGCCAACATGGCAAAACCCTGTCTCTACTAAAAATATAAAAATTAACCAGATGTGGTGGTGTATGCCTATATTTCCAGCTACTCAGGAGGCTGAGGCAGGAGAGTCACTTGAACCCAGAAGGCATAGGCTATAGTGAGCTGAGATCACTCCATTGCACTCCGGCCTGGGTGTCAGAGTGAGATTTTATCTCAAAAAAAAAAAACAAAAAGTGAGCCCTTTTACAGAAAACTCTTAAGTAAACAATAGTACAGGAGTACCTGAGAGACGGATGTGTGGGTACTTGCTTTTCCTTGATGTTCTAGAGTAGAGCTGCACTGTCTAATGTGATTGTCAGCAGCCTCATGGATCTATGGAGTACTTGAAATGTGCTGGTGTGACAGGCAGGGTTGCCAAACTCAGTAAATAAAATTTGGGGATGCCTCCTTCATCAGTGTGGGCTGTGCACAGTGACTTTTTTCCAGAATGGAAAGGGGGATAAAAGAGTAACTTTACAGTGGCAAAACCTGACAGACTGCCCCAGCCAGCCAGCCAGCCAGCCAGCCAGCCAGCCAGCCAGCCAGCCAGCCGGGGTTAACGTCAAATGATACACCATGTTAACAGCACACCTGGGTAAGACACCTGAGGCCCTAGGGGGTCAGGACTTAGAAGCTTCAAATTCCATAGCCACTCCTCTTCTCACTGCCCCCACGTGGCTCCTGCAGAGAGTAGTGACAGTGCCCTAAGGGGCCTCCAGGAGCCTGATGGGACCACAGGAGGTCTCTTGGAGGCCTAGAGAGGCATGTGAGGACTTGGCATTTTCCACAGGTGTGACAGCTGGGGTTGGTGCTTGAGATCTCTGGTCAGAGCTGGTAATGCTGTGTAATGAATTGCCAAAAACTTAGGAGCTTAAAAAAACAAATGTATTGACCGAATGCAGTGGCTCACACCTGTAATCCCAGCACTTTGGAAGGCCAAGGCAGGCGGATCACCTGAGGTTGGGAGTTCCAGACCAGCCTGACCAACATGGAGAAATCCTGTCTTTACTAAAATTACAAAAAATTAGCCGGGTGCAGTGGTGCATGCCTATAATCCCATCTACTTAGGAGGCTGAGAAAGGAGAATTGCTTGAACCTAGGAGGCAGAGGTTGCAGTGAGCCAATATCACACCACTGCCCTTCAGCCTGGGTGACAAAGCAAGACTCCATCGCACAAAAGGAACAGGCTTGTTAAATTCCTCCCATGTGTTGATGCACTTGCTGTAATATTGATTCCTGCTATTATGAGTCACCCACTCCCAGGGCTGCCCTGCCCATTGTGAGACCTCTTCTGTCTTCCTAAGTGAGACAGTGTTTTCCCTGCCTTTACCACGTTGTCCGCCTCTCTGGCTGGTGTCAAACCCCTTTAAGGAGAGTGAGCACATTGGCTGTGCAATCTTGGTCTCCCCAGTTTGGCAGCAGCAGGTCCCTGACTTGGCATGAGAAATAAATGTCAGTGGGAAAATCTTTCCTTTTTTTGAGATGGAGCCTTGCTCTGTTGCCAAGCTGGAGTGCAATGACACAATCCCGGCTCACTGCAACTTCTGCCTTCCAGGTTGAAGCGATTCCCCTGCCTCAGCTTCCTGAGTACCTGGGACTACAGGCATGTGCCACCGCGCCCAGCTAATTATTGTATTTTTGAGTAGAGATGGGGTTTCACCACGTTGGCCAGGATGGCATTGATCTATTGACCTTGTGATCTGCCCGACTCAGCCTCTTAAAGTGCTGGGATTACAGGCATTTCACTATATATGTGCATCTGTAGAAAGACATTTCCCTGGCTAGAAAAATTCTTTTTAAAGATGTACGTATACAGTAAGATGCATGTCCCAACACAAACGTCGTTGCACCTGTTGATGTGTGTCTTAAGCCTGAGGTAGGGAAGTTTGGTAGGTGGAAGTTCCTTTCCATCTCCTTTCTCATAGCATGGCACATGGAAGAGAAGATATTGGCTTTAGCATTTCACTGTGAGCATCCTGTTTATTCCATGGTCATGGGCCTTACTACCAAATTTACTTGAAAACCTTGTGAAATTATTTATGCAGAAAGAATGAGGAATCTCGGGTAATGGGAAAGCAACTGGCCAGTTTTGGAAAACCTCCAACATGGGTGGTTTATAACTAATTGGAAAAACATGTCTCATCTCAGTTGAGTTAATGCTTTCTGCAGTACTGGGCACCTTAAGTGTTCCCAGAAGGTTTAAGGAGCAGAATCAGCTCCCAAGGTGGCCAGCACAGTGACAAAAAAGGACAAAGGGCTCTGCCTGCACCTGAGGGTCCTTCAGTCATGGTCAGCTCTGTCTAGGGGAGCAAAGATCCTGTCTGTCCTCAGCCTTCCAGGCTATGGCAGGGGCATGTGTTGGGAGAGCAGAGCGTGGGCACTTGTTCTGGCTGGAAACTTAGCCTTCAATACAAGGCTCCACAGGCAGAGTTTGAGACCCAAATGGGAGATGGAGATGGCCAATGTTGACGCTCTCAGAGGTGAGGGTCCTGAACTGTCTGATTATAAGCACAGTGTTGGGTCCGCATGCACTTTTACAAGGGTATTTTGAGAGACACGGAAGTCAGTGGACCCACTTTCTCTTCCTCACTGGAGTTCTCAAGAAAAGAGTGTTCCCAGACACAGAGGATCTGATGGGGCCATGGCCCCACCAGTGTCCTTAAGAGGGAAAGCTCTGTCAGTAGAGAACCTCAGCCCTGGCTGATCACACTGGCTACACTAGGGTGGGATCTGCAGACACCAACAGCCTGCCCTAAGGCTCCCAAATCAGAGAGGTGCAGTCAGTTCCAGTCCTGGTTTTGCTAGCCTGTCTTAGTTTCTGGCTTCATCTCTTGGCGGGGGGCTGATGCAATGTTGTTTGTGAGATGGAGCAAATGGCATTGCTCCTACCCCCACCAGGCTGGCATCAGGTTGAAATTCAACACAGGAAGCACCCTCCCCCCACCCCCATGGACCAAGAGGTGATGCTATTAGAGTTATATGGGTTTGGGGTTTCCTCTTACTGATTCCATTTCCTTCCTGACATCCTGCAAGAGGATTCATGGGAAGGGAAGGGTCTTTCAGATGCCTGAGTGCAGCTGGGAATGGCTGCTCCCAGTTAGCCAGGCTGGTTGGAGTCCAGGTTGAGTTGGCTGAATTGTGGGTTTGAACTGCCAGTGCCGCTGAGGCACAGCTGGCCCACTGCCAAGTGCTGCCAACCATCCTGTAAATGCCACCATTGCTCATGCCTGGGAGACGTTTCAGCATTGACCGAAAGGGTTGCTAGGTCTTGTCCTGCTGAGGACAGGGCACTGTAGAGTGATCTGTTGTCATATTATAAGGACAGATCTGGGTCCTGTGCCTCCCAGGGACCCTGAACACAGAATGCCCTTGACAGAACCCCAGCCCATGGGCACAGCCCCTCGTGTTAGTATTAATTATGCACTTATGTAAAATGCACCTGCTCTTGAAGAGGGGGACAGCCAGTGATTAAAACAGTTGAGGGCAGGTCACCAGGCTCTTTCAGACTCCATTAGGAAATGGCTCTGAGAGGGTTACTTTAGAGCAAGGGAAAGGTCTCCCTGTTGCAGGGGCTCTGTGCCTGGCCAACCCCTTACTTTAAATCCTGGCCTGCTCCAGCCATCCAAGATGGCCCTGAAGTAGGATCTGCTACTTAATTTGCAGGGATCAGTACAAAATGAAAATCAGTAATTTTCAGAAATTAAGATTAAAGTGGGCTGGGCGCAGTGGCTCACACCTGTAATCCCAGCACTTTGGGAGGCCGAGGCAGGCAGATCATGAGGTCAGGAGTTCGAGACCAGCCTGGCCAACATGGTGAAACCCTGTCTCTACTAAAAATATAAAACTTAGCTGGGCATGGTGGTGGGTGCCTGTAATCCCAGCTACTTGGGAAGCTGAGGCAGGAGAATTGCTTGAATCTGGGAGGTGAAGGTTGGAGTGAGCCAAGATCACACCATTGCCCTCCAGCCTGGGTGACAGTGCAAGACTATGTCTTAAAAAAATGAAAAATGATTCAAGCAGCAGAGCCTTCAAGCAAGCGTTAGGGACCCTTCTGAGCACGGGGCCCTGGTTGTGGAGTTTGTACACTGGCCCAGGTCTGGAGAGAGTGCAAGGGAGGCAGCTGGCCCAAACCACGTGGGTGAACTGAGTCACCCTGCCCTTTGAGGGGGTTGATGGGGATCTTTTTCTAGGCTGCTGGCCTGGGCAGGGCTGACACATGAGCGGGGCTTGTCCTGGTCTGGGCTGAAAATGATACACTGGGACAAGTTGAAGGGAGGGGGACTGGAGCAGGGCGCTCCAGGGAGCATCATCTGTGTACAACCGGAAGTCCCTGAGCTTGGACACATGACTTAATCATCTGTCACGAGGTTCAGAGCAAAACCCAGAAGGCCAGGCAATGATGCATTGAAACTGTCACTACTAAAGTTAGCATTTTCCAGTATTGTAAACAATGTTTTATAGATAAGAGGTCTCGCTGTGTTGGTCAGGATGGTCTCGAACTCTTGGTCTCAAGTAATCCTCCTGCCTTGCCTCCCAAGGTGTTGGGATTATACTCATGAACCATTGCCTCTGGCCTCTAACACTGTTTTAAAATTTTTGATATATCTGTGATTTTTGGATTATACCTGTTTTGTTACTTCCATTGGAGAAAATTGACCTGGCCAGGTGAGGTGGCCCACGTCTGTAATCCCAGCACTTTGGGAGGTTGAGGTGGGCAGATCACATGGAGCTTCTCCTGTGAGTTTGAGACCAGTTTGGACAAATGGCGAAACCCAGCCTATACTAAAAACACACAAATTAGCCAGGCATGGTGATGGGTGTCTGTAATCCCTAATCCCAGCTACTCAGGAGGCTGAAGCAGGAGAATCTCTAGAACCCATGAGATGGAGATTGCAGTGAGCTGAGATTGTGCCACTGCACTTCTGCCTGGGCTACAGAACAAGACTCTTGTCTTAAAAAAAAAAAAAAAAAAAAACAGAAAAAAACAAAACCTTCAAAGGCTGATTTTTGTCACTGCACTAATCACTAACCATGGGCTTACAAGGACAAATGAGGGCAAAGTAATTTATGCCTTGTTTTCTTTGCCTTTGACCTTCAGCCCAATGCATTCCTGCAAATGTTGTGCCCAAGGCAAACCCTTGAAGACCTTCACTTTTCTGTTTTTAGTGAGATTTCCAAGTGAATTGATGTTGTCTGGAAAGACAATTCCTTTACTGGAGAGCAAATGGTATTTGAGGAGAATGAGATCAGGTTGCTAAGGACACCCTTGTTTGCAATCTTTGGTTTATATAAATTATTGGTGAATAAGAAAAATAAGTTTATTCTTTCTTCCAGATGGTAAACCGGAAGGGAAGTGTGTTACGGGGTAAAGGGAGTCATGGGGCATGGGAGGCTCAGATGGAACAGGGCTCTGGGACACCTCTCTTTCTTGACATTGGACCTCTAATTTCCCTACCTCAAATTAAAAGACAAAGGCTTCTAATCTTCTTGCGTGGGAACAGATAAAAGTTCCTCTGGGTGGATGGATAGGGGTGGGAAGGAGGAACTTTGTAGAAACTGAAAGTTGACTTTTTTGGGGAAAGAGGAAGAAATCTCTTGTTTAATTACAAAACCAAAATATCATTGGCATCATGTTTTAGTGTTCATCCATTGTTGCATATGTCAGAACTTAATTTTTTTGATGGCTGAACAATACTCCATATATAGTGCATTTTGCTTATTGATATTTCTGTTGATGGACATGTGATATTTCTACTTTTGGCTATTGTGAATTATGCCATTAGGAACACTGGCATGCAAGTAACTACTTGTGTCCTTGTTTATAATTTTGTTGGGTATGTATCAAGGAGTGGATTATTCACTTATGTAGTAATTCTATATTTACCCTAGCCTAAAAATTAAACAATACATGAAGTAAACCAAAGTTCTGGTCTCAGATTTTGAACACAGGACTTCTGGGACTATTTCTTGGCAGCCTCTATAAACACATATTAACTCACATTACAGTGTCACGTAGCAGGAAATTCTAGAAGTTAGTCGTCAGCATTAAGAGAAAGACCCAGATGCAGTGACATGAGCCTGTAGTCCCAGCTACTCAGGGGGCTTGAGGCGGGAGAATGGCTTTAGCCCTGGAAGTTGGAGGCCAGCCTGATGATTTCAGGCAATTCTGGACAATACAGTGAGACCCTATCTCTTAAAAAAAAATGAATGAAATGAAACAAGAAGAGGATCTAATGTGGCTGAATATTGAGAAAGTGCAGAATGCAGAGCCTGAAAGGGGAGATATTTTGCATAGGCAAGTGACTCGAGGCATTTTTTGATTGGTCTTCTCCATGCTCCTTGCTCAGCAATAATCTTGGCATTCACCTGGAAGCCACCATGTCAGTGAGTAGTTATGGGTGAAGGGCGTTCTGGGGATCTTGGGGAACATGGCTATAATGGGCCTATGACCTTCCCCCAATTCATGTCACTTACTTCTCCTAAATCCATTTTCTGTGTTTGGTACCACTTATATTACTTCTTTACAACTGTCTACATTCATAAAGTTTCTACCATAAAAATAGGAATCTGTTTTCTTTAGAAGATCACAGATTCTCAAGGAACAAAACAATGTAACAGTGATTAAAAGGTTCATATTTAAAAGGCAGTTACTGGATATTTTTTTTCTCAGCTAAATATAATGTTCACTTATCTTGACTTTTAAGTAGCAAAGAGTAGGGATCCTTAACATAAATCTCAGTGTCTAATCTCTAAATTAAAGGTATTTAATTAGATTGTCAAAAAATTAATTTTACATGTAAATTCTGATGATCTTGTGTGATTTCCTAAAACAAGCACAGGATTATTCAAGTATTGGGCTCTGATTAAAAAATGTGCAATGGCTTCCAATTACCCTGGGTTTTAGACTGACATTTAAATCTATTTGATTTGTCCCCGGTCATCGTTTTTTTTTTTTTGAGACGGAGTTTCGCTCTTGTTACCCAGGCTGGAGTGCAATGGCGCGATCTTGGCTCACCGCAACCTCTGCCTCCTGTGTTCAGTCAATTCTCCTGCCTCAGCCTCCTGAGTAGCTGGGATTACAGGTGTGTGCCACCATGCCCAGCTAATTTTTGTATATTCAGTAGAGATGGGGTTTCACCATGTTGACCAGCATGGTCTCTATCTCTTGACCTTGTGATCCACTTGCCTCGGCCTCCCAAAGTGCTGGGATTACAGGCGTGAGCCACCGCACCCAGCCCCCAGTCTTCTATTCTAGCTTGCTTCCTACCATTTCTCAGTACAAATCCTCCACTGACTCAGTCAGTCTCCTAGTTATACCACAAACATAACTTGTTTTTTTCTCTTTTCATCCTGTGTGCTTTCTCCTTCCTGTAATGCTCATTGTCTTATCCAAATACTACAGAGTATTTTTATTCTAGAGCCATGTTAATCTCTTCTTTGCTCTTTGGGAAGACTGGAACTTTGGAGTGAGAGGATCTTTAGTAGCTTAGCCACTTCAGACCTGTTATTTACAACTTCTGTAGACTTTAATTGTTTCATTTGAAATAAGGGCTCATAAAAGTACCTGGCTCATAAAGGTTGTGTGAGGTTGTCTTGAAAGCACTTAACTTGTTGGCACACAGTAAGCATTCAGTGGTTGACGATGTTGAGAAACATGATGAATATTGGCTTATATAATTGTGTATTTGGTCTTTTTCAGGATAGACATGCCTTATGTTTTAATTCATATCGGTGTGAGAGATCTGGGTGTCTCACTGTATTGTTAAATTCTTCTTCCTATATGGCAGTGTGTGATGTTTAAAAAAATTTCCAAATATCCCCTTCCACGTTTCTGAGAAAAATAAGCTAATCTCTATGAGAAAGAAGGACTCTTAGTGTTTGAGAGAAAGCAGCCAATTTCAGAACTACAACTTCTCTGGCTCTCTCCTTAGCTGTGCTTTATTTCTCAGAGTTTTTAGTTCATTCCACTTTCTCTTCAATCCCCCCTGGCTCACAGTAGTAAACTGAAGCATGATTTATTAAAGTAAAATGAAATAATTTTATCATGCTTCTTACCTGCAAGCACATGAGTTTTGATGCCTTTCAAGAGGAGTATATTAGATGGGCAGCTGGTTGGTAATCATCCTACTCTGTCTCATTGGGTGACATTTAAATAATCACACTCAAATCTGCATTAACTAGAGAGAAGCATTTCAAGTGAATTACTTAGTATTTACTTCATACTACAGTTTAGTGATTAGGCATACAGATAAATAAGGGAATATTTTTATGACATCAATGCTATTGAATGCAGTGAACATCTAGAATGCAACTCGATTTCCAAAAATTCCTACAGTTACCAGTGAACAAAAAGAATACATCCGAATGGGGAAATTTTCAATTCTTTTCCAGGTTCGGGTTGTCTGGCAGCTTATTTTTAGAGATGCCTAGGACACTGAAATAACCGATGATTTATAGGCAAATTCTTTTTTTTTTTTTTTTTGTGAGACAGAGTTTCGCTCTTGTTACCCAGGCTAGAGTGCAATGGCACAATCTTGGCTCACTGCAACGTCCGCCTCCTGGATTCAGGCAATTCTCCTGCCTCAGCCTCCTGAGTAGCTGGGATTACAGGCGTGTGCCACCGTGCCCAGCTAATTTTTTTGTATTTTTAGTAGAGACGGGGTTTCACCATGTTGACCAGGATGGTCTCGATCTCTTGACCTTGTGATCCACCTGCCTTGGCCTCCCAAAGTGCTGGGATTACAGGCTTGAGCCACCGTGCCCAGCCATAGGCAAATTCTTCTTTGACTTCATAATTCTGTCCACAAAATATAGAGTTAAAAAAATTAACCTGGACTACTAGAATATTTTCCCTGAAGATCTCTCAGTAGAATGGGGCAGACATTTTTATTTTTAGTAATTATTTATGTGGGTTCTATTAATATTCACCATGTTAAAAATTAATACTGAGAAATGCTTAAACTATGTATACAGTTATCTTAATATAATTTATATTTTAAGTTTCTACAAAAAATTATTTTTCAGTAATAATGGGTAATATTTTTATTGTATAAATGTAAGGTGTACAACATGTTTCTGTATAGATCTGCATGGTGAAGTGCTTATAACAGTCAAATACTTTAATAAATTACTACATTATCTTCCAGTCACCTTTCCTTTTGACATGTATGTGTGTGTGCGAGTGTGGTAAGAGTACCTAAAATTTATCATTTTAATAAATTTCCAGTGTATACAATGCAATATCATCAACTCTGGTGCTTATGCTGTGTGCTAGTTCTCTACACGTATTCATTCTGTGTAAAGAAAAGATTTGTACCCTTCAGCCTACATCTCTCGTTTCTCCTGTACCTTTCCCAACTACCATTCTACTCTGCTGCTTTGTGTTTATTATTATGTTTTTAAGAGTCCTCATATAAGTGAGTTCATGTTGTATTTGTTTTCCTATATCTGTCTTATTTTATTGAACATAATGTTATCCATGTTGCTGAAAATGGCAGGATCTCCTTTTGTAAGGCCAGCTAGTATTCTGTTGTATATATATAACATGGTTTCTTTATCCATTCCTCTGTCAGTAGACACTTAGGTTGTTTCCCTACCTTGACTATTGAAAATAATTCCACAAAAAGCATGGACACACAGATACCCTGAGGTGGTGATATCATTTCCTTTGGGGATATATCCAGAAGAGGGATCACTAGGTCATATGGTAGTTCTACATTGAATTTCTTTTAGGAAGCTCTGTGAAGTTTTCCAAAGTGGCTACATAAATCTGCATTCCTATCAGCAGGTTACAAGTGTTTCCTTTTCTCTACACCCTCACCACTACTTATCTCTTGACTTTTTCATAACAAGCAGCCCAACATATGGTAGGGGATAAATCATTGTGGTTTTGATGTGTATTTCCCTGATAACTAGTGATGTTGAGCACCTTTTCAGGTACCTGTTGGCCATTTTTATATCTTCTCTGGAGATAAGTCTGTTCAAGTCCTTTACCTATTTTTTAATCAGGTTATTATTTTGTTTTGCTATTGGGTTGTTTGAATTCCTTACATATTTTAGGTATTAACCTTTTAAGAGAGACTATGTTTGGTAAATCTATTCTCTCAGTATTTAAGTTGTCTCTTTAGCCTCTTTACCATTGTTTCATGATAAAAACAGTGTTGAGACAGGGATAAATCCAACTTGGTCATTATGTAATGTTTTTGATGTGTTCTTGAGTTCATTTTGCTGGTGTTCTAGTGATGATTTTTCCATCTATGTTCATCTTAGATAGTGATCTGTAGTTTTCATTTTTTTTTTTGAGACAGAATTTCGCTCTTGTTACCCAGGCTGGAGTGCAATGGCGCGATCTCGGCTCACCGCAACCTCCGCCTCCTGGGTTCAGACAATTCTCCTGCCTCAGTCTCCCAAGTAGCTGGGATTACAGGCACGTGCCACCATGCCCAGCTAATTTTTTGTATTTTGAGTAGAGACGGGGTTTCACCATGTTGACCAGGATGGTCTCGATCTCTTGACCTCGTGATCCACCCGGCTCGGCCTCCCAAAGTGCTGGGATTACAGGCTTGAGCCACTGTGCCATTGTGTCTGACTTTGACACAGGAATGATGCTGGCCCCAAAAATGGGTTTGGCGGTATTCCCTCTAGTTTTAAACTTTAGAAAAGTTTAAGAAGAATTTGATATATGTTCCATGAATATCTAGTTCATTGTGCGTATTTAACATGAAGGAATGTTAAATTTTATCAACGGCTTTTTCTGCATGTATTGAGATAACCATGTGATTTTTCTCCTTGGTTCTATTTATATGGTATGTTTATTGATTTGCTTATGTTGAACCAGCCTTGCATCCCAGGGATGAAACCAACTTGATCGTGGTGGATAAGCTTTTTGATGTGCTGCTGGACTCAGATTGCCAATATTTTATTGAGGATTTTCACATTGATGTTCATCAGGCATATTGTCCTGAGGTTTTGTATTTTTTGTTGTGTGTCTGCCACGTTTTGGTATCAGAATGATGTTGGCCTGATAGAATGAGTTAGAAAGAAGCCTCTCCTTTTCAGTTGTTCAGAATAGTTTCAGAAGGAATGGTACAGGCTCCTCTTTGTACCTCTTGTAGAATTGGTCTGTGAATCTGTCTGGTCCTGGGTTTTTTGTTTTTTGTTTTATTGGTTGGTAGGCTATTAATTACTGCCTCAATTTCAGAACTTGTTATTAGTCTATTCAGCGATTTGACTTTTTTCCTGGTTTATTCTTGGGAGGGTGTACGTGTCCAGGAATCTATCCATTTTTTTCTAGACTTTCTAGTTTATTGGCATAGAGGTAATATAGTATTCTCTGAGTTTGTATTTCTGTGGGGTCAGTGGTGATATCTCCTTTAATAACGTTTTACTGTGTTTGATTCTTCTCTCTTTTCTTCTATATTAGTGTAGCTAGGGTTTATTTTGTTAATTTTTTTCAAAAAAACTAGCTCCTGGATTCATTGATTTTTTTTTTTTTTTTGGAGCATTTTTATGTCTCTATCTCCTTCAATTCTTGTCTGATCTTAGTTATTTCTTGTCTCCTGCTAGCTTTTGGATTAGTTTGCTCTTACCTCTCTAGTTCTTTTAGTTGTGATGTTAGGTTGTCAATTTGAGATCTTTCTAACTTTCTTATGTGGGCATTTAGTGATATAAATTTCCCTCTTAACACTACTTGAACTGTATCCCAGAGACTCTGGTATGTTGTCTTTTTGTTCTTGTTG
This sequence comes from Leontopithecus rosalia, assembly GCA_028533165.1. NCBI lineage: Eukaryota > Metazoa > Chordata > Mammalia > Primates > Cebidae > Leontopithecus > Leontopithecus rosalia. The sequence continues at coordinate 10,439,913 of CM052669.1, forward strand.
GTTTCAAAGAACTTTTTTTTTTCTGCCTTAATTTCATCATTTACCCAGGAGTCATTCTGGAACAAGTTGTTCAATTTCCATGAAATTGTGTGACTTTAAGTGAGTTTTTTAATCCTAAGTTCTAATTTGATGGCACTGTGGTCTGAAAGACTGTTATGATTTCAGTTCTTTTGCATTTGCTGGGGAGTGGTTTAATTCAAATATGTGGTTGATGTTAGAATAAGTGTCATGTGGCACTGAAAAGAATGTATATTCTGTTGATTTGGGGTAGAGAGTTCTGTAGACATCTACTAAGTCCATGTGATCCAGAGCTGAGCTTAGTCCTGAATATCCTTGTTAATTTTCTGTCTCATTGATCTGTCCAATTTTGACAGTGGGGTGTTGAAGTCTCCCACGGTTATTCTACAGGAGCCTAAGTGTCTGTGTAGGTCTTAGGCTCAAGAATTTGTTTTATGAAACTAGGTGCTTCTGTTTGGGGTGCATATATATTCAGAATACTTAGCTATTCTTGTTGAATTGTTTCCTTTAGCATTATGTAATGCCCTTCTTTGTTTTTTTGATCTGTTTGTCAAGTTTTGTCAGAGACTAGGAATTGCAATCCCTACTTTTTTTTTTCTTTTTGGCTTTCTATCTGCTTTGTAAATTTTCCTCCTTCCCTTGGTTTAGAGCCTTTGTGTGTCTTTGCATGGAACATATCTCAAAATAATAAGAGCTATTTATGACAAACACACAGCCAAATTGAATGGACAAAAGCTGGAAGCATTTTCTTTGAAAATTGGTACAAGACAAGGATGCCCTCTCTTGCCACTCCTATTCAAGGTAGTATTGGAAGTTCTGGCCAGGGCAATCAGGGAAGAAAAATAAATAAAGAGTATTTAAATAGGAAGAGAGGAAGTCAGGTTGTCTCTGTTTGCAGATGACATGATTTTATATTTAGAAAACCCCATTGTCTCAACTGCATAACTTCTTGATCTGATAAACAACTTCAGCAAAGTCTCAGGATACAAAATCAGTGTACAAAAATCACAAGTTTTCCTTTATACCAATGATAGGCAAGCAGAGAGCCAAACTGTGAATGAATGCCCATTCATAATTGCTACAAAGAGAATACCTAGGAATACAGCTCACTGGGGATGTGAAGGATGTCTTCAAGGACAACTACAAATGGCTGCTCAAGGAAATAAGAGAGGACACCAACAAACAAACATTCCATCCTCATGGATAGGAGAAATCAATATTATGGAAATGCCATACTGCCCAAAGTAATTTTTAGATTCAATGCTATTCCCATCAAACTACCATAGACATTTTTCACAGTATTAGAAAAAAAACTATTTTAAATTTCATATGGACTTAAAGAAGATACTGTATAGTCAAGATAATCTTAAGCAAAAAGAACAAAGCTGGAGGCATCATGCTACCTGACTTCACACTGTACTGCAAGGCTACAGTAACCAAAACAGCATGGTACTTTTGCCAGAATAGACCCACCAACTAAGGAGAAGAGAGGCCTCATAAATAACACCACACATCTACAACCATCTGATCTTTGACAACCCTGACAAAAAAAAAAGCAATGGGGAAAGGATCTCCTAATCAGTAAATGGTTGCTACTTCAACTTTGTTTGCTAATGTTTTGTTGAACCTTTTTGTTAACTTCTTGATTCGATCTTACTAGGTTGTGTGTTGCTAGAAACTTACGTGTTTTCTCTAGGTTATTTAATGTTGGCATACAACTCTTTATAATAGTCCCTTATGATCCTTTTCATTTCTGAGGCATCTGTTGTAAGGTCTCATCTCTAATTTGTGATTTCTTTTTTTTTTTTTCTGTGACAGAGTCTTGCTTTGTTGCCCAAGTTGGAGTACAGTGGTGTCATCTCGGCTCACTGCAACCTCCACCTCCCAGGTTCAGCAATTCTCTGCCTCACCATCCTGAGTAGTTGGGACTACAGGAGTGCGCCACTACACCTGGCTATTTTTTTTTATTTTTAGTAGAGGTGGGGTTTTGCCATGTTAGCCAGGATGGTCTTGATCTCCTGACCTCATTACCACTCACCTCTGCCTCCCAAAGTGCTGGGATTACAGGCGTGAGCCACAGTGCCTGGCCTGTGATTTCATTTATTTGAATCTTCTGTCTGCCTTAGTTGGTGTAGCTAAGAATTTTTCACTTTTGTTTATTTTTGCAAAAAAACCCCCCAAAAAACAAAAAAAACCCCACCTCTTTGTTTTATTGATATTTTTCCTATACTTTTTCTATTCTCATTTGATATATTTCTGCACTGATCCTTACTGTTTCCTTCCTTCTGCTACATTTGGGCTTAGTTTATTCTTTTTTTCTAGTTCCTTTTGGTGTAATGTTGAGGTGTTTATTTGTGATCTTTGTTCTTTTAGATGTGCATTTTATTGCTATAAACAATACTTTGCTTTTACAGCTGCTTCTGCTGTGTCCCAAAAGTTTTGGATGCTTTGTTTCCACTTTTATCTTTATATATTTATAAATGTTTCTTATAATTTCTTATTTTTTTGGCACATTGGCTGTTCAGATGCATGGTTTCTGATTTCTTATATTTGAGAATATTCCAGGTCTTTTTTTCCTGTTATTAATTTCTACTTTTATACCATTATAGTCAGAAAAGATTTTGATATATGTATGATAGATATATATGATATATATATGATATGTATATATGCGCTATTATTATTATTATTATTTTTTGAGATGAAGTTTCACTCTTGTTACCCAGGCTGGAGTTCAATGGTGTAATCTTGGCTCACCGCAACCTCCGCCTTCTGGGTTCAGGCGATTCTCCTGCCTCAGCCTCCTGAGTAGCTGGGATTACGGGAATGCACCACCATGCCCAGCTAATTTTTTGTACTTTTAGTAGAGACGGGGTTTCACCATGTTGACCAGCATGGTCTCGATCTCTTGACCTTGTTATCCACCCGCCTCGGCCTCCCAAACTGCTGGGATTACAAGCTTCAGCCACCACGCCCGGCCTCGATTTTTATATATTTTTAATCTTAAATTTGTTAATCTTGTTTTATGATCTAACATATGATCTATCCTGGAGAATGTTTCATGTGGGCTTGAGGAGAATATGTATCCTGTAAATGTTCTACATATATCTCTTAGGTCCATTTGATTGAAAGTATAGGTGAGGAAAAAGTATAGGTGAAGTGCAACATTTTCTTATTAATTTTTTTCTGGATCATCTTCCTATTGCTGAAAGTGTGATACTGAAATCTCTCTTAATTATTGTATTGCTGTCTATCTCTCCCTTCATATCTGTTAATATTTGCTTTATACATTCAGGTGCTCTAATGTTGGGTGGTGCATATGTATTTATAATTGTTATATTTTCTTTTTTTTTTTACAGTTTTGAGTATAAAGGCTGTTTTATCTGAGACACAGCTACTCCTGCTCTATTTTGATTTCCATTTGTATGGGAATTGTTAGGCTTTCTTTTTTTACAGTTTTGAATATAAAGGCTATTTTATCTGGCAAACAGCTACTCCTTCTCTATTTTGATTTCCATTTGTATGGGATATCTATTTTCATCATTTCATTTTCAGTCTAGGTGTTTCTTTACAAGTGAAATGAGTCTCTTTTAGGCAGCATGTAGTTGGGTCTGTTTTAAATTTATGTAGCTTCTCTGTATATTTTATTAATTTTAGACCATTTACATTTAAAGTAATTATTGATCAGTAAAGATTTACTCTAGATATTTTATTTATTATTGTCTGGATATTTTGTAGATTATTCCTTTCTTTCTTTCTTGCAGTCTTTGTAATTATGTAACTTTCTGTAGTAGTGTGCTTTCATTATTTTTTTCCTCTATTTTGTATTTACTATAGATGTTTGCCTTGGGGTTACCATGAGGCTTATGTGAAACATCTCATAATTATATCCAACTTAACTTGACTCACATAAAAGAGGTGGACATTTCTAAATGAAGCTTATAACTGGGAGTTCAGGTGTTTATGTTTTAGGAATCTTCAAAATTTATGAGATCTCTAGAGCTGTAGCTGCCGCTGTAATGAGCTGTAAGGATTCATTTCCTGACAAAGGGTAGCTAAATCATCTCTCTTACAGAACCCAACAGTGACTCAGTCATTGAATCATTTCTCTGGTCGTCCATTTACAAAAAATTCATTAAACTACTCGGTGTGAGACACTGCTCCATGGCTTAGTGAGACCAGTGTAAACAAAGTGCATTTGCTCCAATTGTAGCAGTTTTTGGTGATATAAAAGCTAAACATATTGGAGCTTTTCAGAATTAAAACTATGCGACCTTGGGCAAATCCAAACCTCTCTGATATTAGTATCTTCAACTGTAAATTGGGATAATATCTGTCCCAAATAAATTGTCTTTATATGGTCAGATATGTTAATGCATGCTAATGCATTTGGGAGTACTTTTTAATGGGCATTTAAAAAAATTTGCTTACTTTTTATTTTAAACATAGACAACTGGTTAAATAGCATTTCTTCTCAAGTGTCCAACTTGGTAAGGAAACATGATGAGCAGAATGTCAAAGGGTTGAGCATGTCTTACGTGTTTTAAACCTAGATTCATCACTAGAACTGCTGCCAAAAAAAGCACATTGACAATAAAAAATTTAAGATCTGTCAAGACACAAGTGATAGAAATTCATCTTTACATTTTAAGTGCTCTTATTAGGAACTTTTATTTTTCCCAAATGAAACATGGTTTTACATTTTTATAGCTCTTCCAACTTTTAAAATTATCCAGCATGTTCCTAAATTTAACAAATTTTAATTTCTAAGTTACTCTCTACCTTTCCATGAATTGCAACCTGGAAGCAAATATGAAGTCCATGAATACACAGTAATATTTTCAGCTATTTATTTGTTTCCTGACTAATTCATTCTCTCATTGGTAACATATTAAAGTAATATATTTAATAATACTTGTACAGCTTGGTAAATGATTGAGTATGAATATATCTGACCCCAGGGATATTCTTACAAATGTCCGGTAGGCTAGGAAGAAATACACTGACAGAAAAGTATGCTGGTATAATTTATCTGGTTATGATTTATTACAACTTTCTTGTGTGGATTATTGTGTGAACAAATTTTATTTTATTTCATTTTATTTTTTTATTATTTTTTTGAGACAGAGTCTCACTGTTATTACCCAGACTGGAGTGCAATGGCACGATCTCGGCTCACCGCAACCTCCGCCTCCGCGTAGCTGGGACTACAGGCACGTACCACCGTGCCCAGCTAATTTTTGTATTTTTAGTTGAGACGGGGTTTCACCATGTTGACCAGGATGGTCTCGATCTCTTGACCTCATCACCCTCCTCAGCCTCCCAAAGTTCTGGGATTATTGGTGTGAGCCACTGCACCTGGCTGTGAACAAATTTTAAAATGTCACATAAGTCATGTGTCATGATGAACCTGTATAATTAAAATGTGGTTTACCAGTTCCTTTTCTCAGATTATAAATTATTGGCATTGTGATTGTATTAGTGCAGCTTTGTTAATTTCTCTCATGTTTGATGTCTGCCCAGAGGAATAGATTTGCTTATAATATTAATGAACCAAAAGATAGATGGTGAGAGTTCATTGCCATGGTTGATCTGATTTGTAAAAGGCTAATACAGTTACATGAATTCAATGTTATGTTTATTTCTCTATTCTGTATCATCATCTAGTAGCTAAACAGATTGGAAGTCCCTTTTGGGGTCAGTGCTCACAAAGAATAGCAAAGCTGAAAATCAGTCGTGCACTGAGATTAAAATGGAGTGGTCAGGAACATGAACGTGGGGGAAATATGTAACTAGAGTATGAAGGAGCGGAAACAGAGGTAGTCACATGAAAGTAGTTCTGGAGGAAGGGTTTGGGAAGATACGGCTTTTGCATACATGTCCTGCCACTTCCCAGGGTTAGTGGATCTCATAGTTACCATATCCACACCTAACTGACTGGGTTATATTGTATGTGTGTTTTTAATTCATAAGAATTAAAGTATAAATGGCCAATAGGTCTATGAAAAAAATGCTCAGCATCACTAATAATCAGGGTTGTCATATTCCCCAGTTAGGAGAGCTATTATTAAAAAGACAATAAATGCTTGCAAGGATGCTGAGAAAAGGGAACTCTTACCTACTGTTGATGGGAGTGTACTTTAGTACAGCTATGAAGGTAAACAGTATAGAGAGTTCTCAACTAAAAATGGAACTACCATATGATCCAGAAATCTCACTCCTGGGTATTTCTTCAAAGAAAAGGGAATCAGTATATCAAAGGGAGACCTGTAACTCCATGTTTATTGCAGCACTGTTCACAATCACTAGAATATCGAGTCAACCTGCGTGTCCATCAACAGATGAATGGTAAAGAAAATGTGGTGTATATATACACAAGGGAATTCTATTCAGCCATAAGAGAGAATAAAAATCTTTTCATTTGCAGCAACATGGATGAAACTAGAGGCCATTAAAGTAAGAGAAATAAGGCAGACCCTGACAAGTAACACATGTTCTCATTCATATTTGAGCTAAAGAATGCTGACCTCATGAAGGTAGAGTGTAGAATGATGGTTCCTAGAGACTGGGATGGGTTTGTGTGTGTGGGAGGGGATAAGGAGAGGTTAGTCAATGGTTGCAAACATTAGTTAGAAGAAATAAATACCTGTGTTTGATAGCTCAGTAGGGTGACTATAATTAACAATATGTATTTCAAAAGAGGTAGATTTGAAATGTTCCCAACACAAATAAATGATAAATATTTGAGGTGAAGAACATCCTAAATACCTGATCAATAACCTGATTTGATCATTATACATTCCATGAATGTATCAAACTCACATGTATGCCATTAAAATATGCAAATGTTGTTGGTAAATAAATTACAAGGAATTAAGTATAATAACCAAGAAAAATAAAAGATCAAGGAAAAGTAATTCTTTAAATCATGCAGGGGAATCTTCCAGTGAATTCCTTCAATGAACAGGAATGGCCTTTCCCTCATGCCTTTTAAAGTGTCAGCACCTTGCTAAGCTAAGTGGAACTTTTGTATTTAAACACAGCACTGATTTGAATAATGTATTACCTTACATGAAAACCAAAGAGATTATAGTGATTGATTCAAATGCTAGAGAAAAAAAACAGCAATGAGGCATTTTTCTGATAAGATTTGCAAGAGTATTATCAGTGATCTATATTTTTTTTCTTCACCTAATAGGCTAATGTTAGTACCTAACCCAGGAGTAAGCTGTGACTCCATTGCATTCTCCATTAAGAAGAAATAAAATTTACCCAGGTCAAGGGGTCTAAGGCAGATACTGGACACTGCTAGACACTTCAGGACTAGGCACCCAGTGCCTCACGTCAGCAGCTAGATAATAAAGAGGCAGGCACATCCAGGATGGTAGACAGGTTTCAGAGATCAATAACAGTGGGTAGGAAAGTATAGCTACTGGGATTTCAGGCTTAAAAACAGATTCCAGAGATGAAGAGATGAGCAAAAAAGGGAGAAGCAAACAAAAAAGAAAGACTAGTAAATGGTATTACAATCTGATCAGAGTGTAGAAGTCACTTGATTTCTGATATATTGGATCAGTCGCAGGTTATATGCCAATTAAGTTCAATCAACATTTTAGCCATTTCTTTGCTTCTAATACCCAAATATTTTATTCCATAATCAAGTTTTCTTTTTTTCTGTTTGTCTTAACATTGTTTGGCCATGTTAAACATGTATTTATATTGGAGGAATCAAAGATGTCTTATATATTTAAAAATAATTTTGTATAGTACAGCTCTTGTTAGGGTATAAAGACATTTGATTGAGGAATTTTCTTTGCTCTTAGATGATACTAAGAGAAAAAATACTAAAAATTATTTAAAAAATGATGGCACAAGTAAAATAGCAATGTTAACTTTCTGCTGTTAGTGTGCCAGGGATACTTAAAATTTATTGTAGTTTGACTACTGCAGAAAACAGACTCAGATGGAAATAAGTGTGAAGGATGTTTCTTAGGGAGTGGACTTGGGCTCAGCACTTGGGGTGTGGGGAAAGGAAAGAATTAGGGTTGGGCATAGGAAGAATTGGGGCTGTGAAGCACCACAACAGGGACGCAGCTGACTCCAAAGGGAGCCCTGAAGCTTGGGTAGCCTCACAGAGTTGTTTTCCTTTGGGGAAAGGAGCTGATGTTTATCCCCAGTACTTGGGTAGGGATTCACTGGAGAAGAGGTAACCTCTTTCAGTGAGGTTATACCCAGCTCGAGGTATATGTTTTTGAGTCTTGAAGGGAATAGGGCAGAGAGATCTGGGCACTGTAGTATTCATGACAATTCCTCCATATTTCTGTGGCTGTTTGTCTGATATTTCTCAGGGTGGCTCCTTTAGGACTCTGGTGGGACATTCTCTTTGGAGAAACTTGTAAGGTTATAAGAGAAAAAGTTTAGTAGGACAAATTACAACCCCAGCTGCTACTGGGGAGGCACAGCTCTAGGCTAAACTCTCTGATTCATTCTAGAGTCCTTTACCTTAGTTCTTATAATGGTAGAAGGATGCTAACTTTGTGGGTAGCCCACAACTTCGTTCCTGCGGGGACCAAGTTCATGTTTAATTTTCTTAGGCTATGGCTATGGTAATTATGCATTTATGATTGAAATTAGATGATGGAATACTAACGTGTGCCAGCCACCTTGGTGTTAAGCTGATTGCTCACTTCTCAAATGTGTAATAGCAGCTTTCCTCCTGACTAGGCCATGTGCCTTTTCCAGAATGGCAGTTATCCCCATTCTGTTTGTTCTTGCTGTTGGCCCTGGACACAAGGTGGCCAAAATGTTGAAGTGGCAGCTGTATTTTCTATTTGCTGGTGGAAGAGTTCTCTACACCTGTGGTGCCCAGAATTGTGGAAATGGGAAGCACCCATTCCCAAAGTGGGTTACTGGGGATGATAGTAACAGGAGCCATTGTGGCTTCCATGCCTTTATTCTGAGACCCATATATTTTTTCTTTTGGGGAGAGTACATTGAATAATGGTCATTGATTTAGCATGTACATTGTATACTGGAGGATGGTGAACCATTGTTAATTTCTAATGTTCAGAAATTTTACTAATGTTTCTAAACATTATTAGAAATTAATGTGAATGCCACTCAGTTTGTGAACACTGCTCTGTGTACATATTGTCTCATGGAAGAACGTTAGGAAAAACTCCCGGGAGCATAAACATCTTAAACAGAACTTGCCGTTCTGTTTGTTGTGTATCAAAGACTCTGCTAATAATGCAGCTTCTCAGTACAAACAATAATATGACTTGTCCTTAGCTTGTCAATCTGTGTTTGCTCTATAGTAGAATTAGAATTTAAAACACCACGTCAGCCAACTCAGTGAAGTTCAATTGTGAGTAGAATTTCTGCTTCTGAATTCTTATAGTTTAAGTGATGGCCTGTGTGTTGTAAGCTCCAAAACCTTCTTTGAATATGTGTGGGCAAAAAACTGTTTCTCTAATAGCTGTTGAAAGAATGCAGTCTTACTAAAGGGAATTAGACCAAGGAATATAGATTTAATTTCATTCACTTTGGTTTAAAGCAAAATATGGTAAGAATTTGATAAATTTATGAAGCCAAACTAACCAGAATTGTCAACTTAATTCTTGTTGTTGTTGCTGCTATACTCATATTTCATGAGAAGGAGGCAAAGAAGAGAAACTAGTTCACACTTGAGATTTATGTCCCTCCAAAAATCACCTTCCAGGGATGCATGGGTCCTATACAGATTCAATCCAATGTTCACATTCCATATTTTCTATCCCTATGCAGAGGTGATGATGTTTAAAATAATGACTCAGAAATATAAAATGTAAAATGATCAAAGGAAGATTCAGTAATGTTCTGGAGACTGCCTATTTAGGAAAAAAAATTGCCTTTGTACTTAAAAAATCACACACAACTGAATAGACTGACAAGGGTTCCAAATTAACTCAGAGTTAATCCAATAATCAATTTCCAAAGCATTCTACTCACCTGTGGTCTTACTCTGCTTGATTTAACCCACACCTCACTTGGTGGCATCTATGTCCTCATTAGTTTAGGCAATTTTTTCTCAAAGCCCCATGTCATCAGCAGTGCAAAGTTAAAGGTATCCTGGTTCACACATGTATGTGTCTTTCCACATGTCAGACTTCTATTGAAGAAGAACTCATCCTAATTCTCAGTTCTTCAGAGAATTTCTAATCACAGAAGCCATGAGCTACATGGAGTTCCCAAGAAGACAGTTCTCCTTAGCACTTCCCATTCACTCCATAGTCAGAGCCACGGGCAACACAGACTGAATCCATTTGACAAGTCAGTCTATATTGCAAACCATACATAATAGTATATTTAACCAATATCTAAATATTATAGGTTAAATATTCCACAACAAAAAAGGTAGCACTTAACATCAAGAGGAGAAAGAGATAGGAGAAAGGGTAAATGAGCAAGTCCCAGTGCGAGCGAAGAAGAAAAAAGGATTCTGGTCTGGTCTACTGGGCTCCGACGGAGGAGTCTTTAGAGGTGTATGCCAGGTGCTTCTCATGGCTGACTGCAAGACTGGGTTAATGAAGGCAGCTGTTTGGAGAGGCTGAAGGTCTGCCTTTATATATATGTGTGTAATTATATGCCTTTATATATATATGTATGTACATAGTCACAGATTCCTCTGCTGAGAACCTACTATGGAAGAGTGTGCTTGTTACGTCCTTATCTGCTTGGATGCAGTCTTCACATTTTTATTTGTTAAGCAAAATATCCGTGTTGGCAAAGTCCCATATGAAATATAAAATGCAGATATTTTCTAAGATGGAGTTTAATGAAGGGTTGCTCTATGAAATTGAAAAACAATTCATAGTTTTGGGGTATTTCTGGATTTACTTCCTCAGAGTTTTCTCTCCTAGTTCTGGGGGACTTTTCAATTTCTGTTGCTACCTGGTTTCCAAATACTACTTCTTTCTAGAATTCATTTAAAAAGTATAATCCAGCAAAAATGTAAACATTTTGGTGAGTTTGGAAAGAAAAGTCATATCACACAAGGAGTCAATGGAAATCTTCTTGGTCCAGTGTAATTTCCACCCTTCCTCATGTGGCCATTCTTCATCCAAAACGTTCTGGGCCTCTGGTGAAGTGTCTCTCCCCACAGAGTGCAGTCCCTAGGTCTTGGAAGGGAGTGACTCCCTGAAGCTAATGCTAATTTTTAGCTATCTCTTGGTCTCCTCTCCCTGTGTCCTGTTGAATTCTAATGAATAATATTCACATCACATTAAATTTTTATTTCTTATGAAATTGTTCTAAATTGCCATCTTGTCTCCCAGTCCTTGAAGAATAAATGGCCCTTGATCTTGCAGATCCAACAATCTTAATTCAGTTCAGCTGCCACATTTGACAGATGAGGAAACATTTTGAGATGGAGTCTTCCTCTGTCAGCCAGGCCTGGAATGCAGTGATGCAATCTTGGCTCACTGCAACCTCCGCCTCCCAGGTTTAAGAGATTCTCCTGCCTCATCCACCTGAGTAGCTGGGACTACAGTAGCTGGGACTACAGCTACCACACCTGGCTAATTTTTGCATTTTTAGTAGAGCTGGGGTTTCACCATGTTGGCCAGGCTGGTCTCCAATTTTTGACCGTAGGCGATCCACCCACCTTGCCCTCCCAAAGTGCTGGGATTCCAGGTGTGAGCCACCATGCTCAGCCAAGCCCTGCTCTGTTCTAATCCCACCACCTGTGAAAGGCTTCTGGGAACTCACACAAACAATGGCCCCTGTGTGGTTGCTCCCAGTCCCTTGCTCCCAGAGTTCTGGGGATGCACAGTGAGGAGTGATTGTTTTCTTCATGCATCTAGATGTGATGAGCCTGGTGAAAGAAGTTTGCTGTTGCTGACTTGCAGCTGGTCAGGCCCCTGCCCTGTGGAAATTGCCCCCACTAAATCCTTATTTCTCAGTTTACTCAGCTAACTCAGACCTCCAACCCTGCCCCAAGCTCGAATAGGCTCCTCCCTGTCATACCATGTGGGAATCTCCTGTGTGATACTTTATTTCATGAGGTGGGATCTTCCTCTATCACCCAGGCTGGAGTGCAGTGGTACAATCTCAGCTCACTGCAACCTCTGCCCCCAGGGTCCAAGTGATTCTCCTACCTCAGCCTACTGAGTAGCTGGGATTATAAGCACATGCCACCATGGCCTGCTAATTTTTGTATTTTTAGTAGAGATGGGTTTTCTCCATGTTGGTCAGCTGGGTCACAAACTCTTGACCTTGGGATCCACCCACCTCAGCCTCCCCAAGTGCTGGGATTACCAGCTCACACTGCCTGACCCGTGTGACACTTCAATGAAGTCAGGTGTGTAGGTGATGGCTGCCTGATCATCTCCCCATGATGGGGCAGGGCTAGGGGCTGTGTCATCTAGAAATTTCTCAGCTCTTTATGCTGGTAAGGGAAGAAAGAGGGGGCCCTCGGGAGACATGCGGTGAGGTTTGGTGGGGACATAGCTCACCAGATTGTACTTGGTGTTCCCATGTAACTTGTAACCACTCTCATGGAAGGTGGCCTAGAACCCCAGAAAGTGAGGGTTTCTCTCTATCAGCTGGGGTTGGGGGAAGAGAAGCTAAGGCTGTTCAGAGCCAGCAGGCAGGACAGGGCAACCAGGGCCAGGTGCGGTGGCTAATGCCTGTAATTCCAGCAGTTTGAGTGGCTGAGGCAGGTGGACCATTTGAGGTCAGGAGTTTGAGACCAGCTGACCAACATGGTGAAACCCCCTCTCTCCTAAAAATATAAAATTAGGGAGGCATTCTACTGCATGCCTGTAATCCTGGCTACTCAGGAGGGTGATGCAGGAAAATTGCTTGAATACAGAACGTTGAGGTTGCGTTAAGCTGAGATCATGCCATTGCACTCCAGCCTGGACAACAGAAGTGAAACTCCGTCTTAAAAAAAAAAGAAAAAGAAAACAAACTTGCTCTGCCAGTGTGGCTGCAGGTGCAACCCCTGCTGTGTGCCCCCTGCCCTGCTCCTGTTCCAACGTCACCCACAACCCCCAGCTGTGGATTCAAAGTCCTGCACTGCAGACAGCGTGGATTTGCAGAGCTGGGAGCCTGGGATTTGTCTTGCAGCAGCAGCAACAGAGGAGGGAGCCCTGGGTTTCAGCCAGAGGCAGCCTGTCGTATCCCCCTGCAGGCCCTGGTCCCCTTGTGTTTTGTGACACTCCCCCATATTCTCACGCAAGCCAATATTTTCAGCATGATTACAGATGCTCCTTGACTCATGATGGGATCATGTCCCCACAAATCTGTCATAAACTCATAATAGCAGCCAAGTGCAGTAGCTCACGTCTGTAATCCCAGCACTTTGGGAGGTCAATGTGGGAAGATTGCTTGATCCCGGGAGTTCAAGGCCAGCCTGCGCAACAGAGAGATCCTGTCTCTATGAGGAAAAAAAAAAAGGAAAAAGTGAAAATATACTAAGTTGAAAATGCATTTATTTATTTTTTGAGACAGAGTCTCACACTGTCATTTAGGCTGGAATGCAGTGGTGCAGTCTTGGCTCACTGCAACCTCTGCCTATCAGGTTCCAGTGATTCTCCTACCTCAGCCTCCAGAGTGGCTGGCATTACATGCATGAGCACTGGGAAAATTTTGTATTTTTAGTAGAGATTTGATTTCACCATGTTGGCCAGGCTGGTAGAGAACACTAGACCTCAGGTAATCTGCCTAAAGCAGTTTCCAAAAGTGCTGGGATTACAGGTGTGAGCCACTGTACCTGGCCTATTTATTTTTATTTTTAGAGGTGGAGTCTGGATCTCTTGCCCAGGATGCAGTGCATTGATCCCCACTTGGCTCATTGCCTGCAACCTCTGTCTGTTTGGTTTGAACGATTCTCCTGCCTCAGCCCACTGGGTAGCTGGAACTACAAGCACCCTACCACACCCAGCCAATTTTTGTATTTTTAGTACCTATGAACAGCATGCTATCCCCACAGCCCCCGCCAGAGGGCCCTTAGCAGCCCCCAGGCCCACACTGGCTGCCTAAGGACCCTCTGGATAGGTGGCTGTGCCCACAGCCCCTGTCAGAGGGCCCATAGCAGCCCCCAGGCAGACCCTGGCTGCTTAGGGACCCCCTAGCTAGGGGACCCGGATATTTTGAAAATGTGGTGTAATATGATACTGGCAACCATATCATACAGAAATGATAATGTTATTCTGGTCTTTTATATATTAGGCAATAGCTCTAGTTACACCTTTGCCATCTTGACAGAAATGTGGCAATGCTCACCTCCCTTGACATTAGAATGGAAAGCATAGGGGGGTTTCACCCCTTGCAATGTTTAATTCAATATAGTTGTTTTCTTGTTTACATTAGTGACCATATCAGAGCATGGTGTACACCTCTTTGTCATATTCAGAGTATTTCCCTATGGGCAGCAACATTCTCGTCTTCTTCTCTGGATATTAGGAACAATATCACAGGACCGGCATACAGCCCCAGTCACATCGTGAGTAATATCATGTATAATCCACTAGTTGTTAGGAATAATATCACGGAAGGCTCGTGCACTTTCTAAGATATTGTGAGTAATATCCTCTCCGTTTTTGGATATTACAAACAATTCTACAGTGGTGGTGTACACTTCCTGCGATACTCAGGGTATAATCATCCTCTGTCCCCAGGATATTAGGAACTACATCACAGAAGCGTTGCACTTTGCCTGTGATATTGGAACAATCACAGAGTGTATGCTTCCTTTCACAATGAGAGTAATACCTACTTAGCATATGATAGATGATATCACAAAATGGACACACATGGGTGTATACCCACTTGGATATTAGAAGTAATTTTTATCTAATACACTAAATTCATATCCAGGAATATACTTATAATGTGTACACTTATTGGGATATTACAATCAATGTACAGAATATGTTCCATATGTACATTGACTGTGATGTACATATGTGTACACATTACCGATGTACAATAAATGTACATAATCTGTACAATATGTACATAATATGTACACAATAGGTATGTAATGTGTACAATATGTACATTTAGTTATCACAATATCACATAATCACAACACATACACATAATACATAATCTCAATATAAATTTACATATTGCACAAATTATGTACATTTACATTTATTGTGACATATGTACACATATACATCATGTACCCATTATGTACAGATGTACAATGTATGCACGTGTATGTGTGTGCACAGTATGTACATATGTACACTATGTACCCATATATATAATGTAGATATGGACCTTCTGTACATGAGTACGTAATATGCACTATATGTACATGTATAAACTATGTACACACATGGGTGTACACCCACTTTGGTAACTGCAGTAATTTCTCTCTAATATGCTAAATATAATATCCCAGAATGTACTCATAATGTGTACATTTATTAGCATTTTAAAATAAATGTATAAAATAGGTACAATCTGTACATTTACTCTGCTGTACATATGTGTACGCAATACACATTAGAAGAAATGTACATAATCTGGAAAATATGTACCTTTATATTTCTATAATGTGTACACAATGCATAGGTATATAATGTGTACACTATGCACATTTCTTAAAATATCAGTGATAACATATAATCACAATAAGATAATCACAATATTTTTATATCACATAATATCCCAAAAAGTACATATTGTACACATTAGGTACGTATTAAGTACATATGTATTGTGCACATATTATGTATATATATTTATCGTGATAGTACCATATTTGTACACGTGTACAAATATGTGCCCACTGTGTAAGCTATGCTCACATGTAGAAATAGGTGCAAACTATGTACCTGTGCACAGCATGCTATCCCCACATCCCACCAGAGGGACTGTAGCAGCCCCCAGGCCCACCCTGGCTGCTTAGGGACCCCCTGGCCAGGGGGCTGTGCCCACAGATGCTGGGGCCTGGATATTTTGAAAATGTGGTGTAATATGATACTGGTAACCTTATCATATGGAAATGATAATGTTATTCTGGTTTTTCATATATTAGGCAATAGCTCTAGTTACATGTCTGCCACGTTGACAAAAATGTCATCCTCACCCCCCTTGACATTAGAATGGAAAGCATAGGGGGGTTTCGTCCCTTGCAATGTTTAATTCAATATAATTGTTTTCTTGTTTACATTAGTGACCATATCAGAGCATGGTGTACACCTCTTGCCGTATTCAGAGTATTTCCCTATGGGCAGCAACATTCTCCTCTCCTCTGGATATTAGAAACAATATCACAGGACCTGCGTACAGCCCTGGTCACATCATGAGTAATATCATCTGTAATCCCCTAGTTATTAGAAACAATATCATGTGGGTTGTGCACTTTGTGAGATATTTTGAGTAATATCCTCTCCGTTTTTGGATATTAGAAACAATACTACAGTGGTGGTGTACACTTCCTGCGATATTCAGGGTATGATCATCCTTTGTCCCCAGGATATTAGGAACTACATCACAGAAGCGTTCCACTTTGCCTGTGATATTGGAACAATCACAGAGTGTACACTTGCTTTCACAATGAGAGTAATACCTACTTAGGATATGATGGATAATATCACAGAATGGACACACATGGGTGTATACCTACTTTGATATTGGAAGTAATTTTTATCTAAGATACTAAAAATTATATTGCAGAATATACTCAATGTTTACACTTATTGGGATATTACAATCAATGTACAGAATATGTACCATATGTACATTGATTGTGTGTACATATGTGGACACTACAGATGTACAACAAATGTACATAATCTGGACAATATGCACACTTATATGTACATAACGTTTACACGATAGGTATGTATATAAAGTATACAATATGTACATTTATTGTAATATCAATAATCACAACAGCATATATAATCACAATACACATGTAATACATAACAAATGTACATGTTGCACACATTTACATTAATTTTATGGTATGTACACGTGCAGATGTCATATACACGTGTACATACATGTGCACAGTATTACATATGTACACTACACATGTACATATAACGTACATATGTACCTTCTGTACATGAGTGCCTAATATGCAAAATATGTACACATGTAACGTATGTACACACATGGGTGTATACACACTTTGGTAACTGGAGAAATTTCTATCTAATATACTAAATATAATATCCCAGAATGTAGTGTAGTCATAGCATCTATATTTATTGGCATATTGCACTAAATGCATAAAATTGATACAATCTGCTCATTTACTCTGCTGTACATATGTGTACACAATGCACATATAAAAATGTACATAATCTGTAAAATATGTACCTATATATTTCTATAATGTGCACACAATGCATAGGTACATAATGTGTACACTATGCACATTCCTTTTCACATCAGTGATAAAATACATATAATCACAATAATATATATATATCGTGTAATATCCCACAAAAGTACGTATTGTACGCATTAGGTACCTAATATTTATCGTGATAACACCATATGTACACATGTACAGATATGTGCCCACTGTGTAACCTATGCTTACATGTAGAAATAGGTGCAAACTATGTACCTATGCACAGCACGCTATCCCCCCAGCCCCCACCAGAGGGCTTGTAGCAGCCCCCAGGCCCACCCTGGCTGCTTAGGGACCCTCTGGATAGGTGGCTGTGCCCACAGCCCCCGACAGGGTTCCCACAGAAGTCCCCATGCAGGCCCTGGCTGCTTAGGGACCCCCTGGCTAGGGGGCTGTGCCCAAAGCTGCTGGGACCCAGATATTTTAAAAATGTGGTATAATATGATACTGGCAACCATATCATATGGAAATGATGTTATTCTGATTTTTAATATATTAGGCAATAGCTCTAGTTACACTTCTGCCATATTGACAAAAATGTCATCCTCACCCCCCTTGACATTAAAATTGAAAGCATAGGGGGGTTTCACCCCTTGCAATGTTTAATTCAATATAGTTCTCTTGTTTCCATTAGTGACCATATCAGCGCATGGTGTACACCTCTTGCCGTATTCAGGGTATTTCCCTATGGGCAGCACCATTCTCCTCTCCTTCTCTAGATATTAGAAACAACATCACAGGAACTGCGTACAGCCCCAGTCATATTGTGAGTAATGTCATCTGTAATCCCCTAGTTATTAGGAACAATATCACGGGGGGTTGTGCGCTTCCTGAAATATTTTGAATAATAGCCTCTCCGTTTTTGGATATTAGAAACAATACGTTTTTGGATATAGAAACAATACAGTGGTGGTGTACACTTCCTGCAATATTCAGGGTATAATCACCTTTTGTCCCCAGGATATTAGGAACTACATCACAGAAGCATTGCACGTTGCCTGTAATATTGAAACGATCACAGAGGATACGCTTGCTTTCACAATGAGAGTAATACCTACTTAGGATATCATGGATAATATCACAAAATGGGCACACATGGATGTGTATACCTACTTTGATATTGGAAGTAATTAAAAATTATATCACAGAATATATTCATAATGTTTACCCTTTTGGGATATTACAATGTACAGAATATGTACCATATGTACATTGATTGTGATGTACATATGTGCACACAATACAGATGTACAACAAAGGTATATAATCTGTACAATATGCACATTTATATGTACATAATATGTACACAATATGTACATAATGTGTACAATATGTACATTGTTATATTACAATGATATATAATCAACAGCATATATAATCACAAAACAAATGTAATACATAATATCAATATAAATGTACATTTTGCACACATGTACATTTACATTTATTATATGTACACATGTACATTACACATGCACATAATGTACACATGTACAGCTGTACAATATATGCACGTATATATGTGTGCACAGTATGTACATATGTACACGATGTACACATAAGGTAGATATGGACCTTCTGTACACGAGTATGTAATATGCATAATATGTACATGTATAAACTATGTACACACATGGGTGTACACCCAATTTGGTAACCACAGTAATTTCTATCCTAAAAATAACATCCTGGAATATACTTAAAATGTGTAGATTTATTGGCATTTTTCAATAAATGTATAAAATAGGTTCAATCTGTACATTTACTCTGCTGTCCATATGTGTACACAATACACATTAGAAGAAATGTACATAATCTGGAAAATATGTACCTTTATATTTCTATAATGTGTACACAATGCATAGGTACATACTGTGTACACTATGCACATTTCTTAAAATATCAGTGATAACATACATAATCACAATAAGATACATAATCACAATAATATATATATATATCACATAATATCCCAAAAAGTACATATTGTACACATTAGGTACGTATTAAGTATGTATGTATTGTGCATATATTATGTATATATATATCGTGATAATACTATATGTACATGTGTACAAATATGTGCCCACTGTGTAAGCTATGCTCACATGTAGAAATAGGTGCAAACTATGTACCTATGCACAGCACGCTATCCCCACAGTCCCCACCAGCGGGGCCGTAGCAGCCCCCAGGCCCACTCTGGCTGCTTAGGGACCCTCTGGCTAGGTGGCTGTGCCCACAGCCCTCGCCAGGGGCCCCACAGCAGCCCCCAGGCATCCCCTGGCTGCTTAGGGACCCCCTGGGCCTGGGGGCTGTGCCCACAGCTGCTGGGACCTGGCTGTTTTGAAAATGTGGTGTAATATGATACTGGTAACCTTATTATATGGAAATGATAATGTTATTCTGGTTTTTCATATATTAGGCAATAGCTTTAGTTACACCTCTGCCATATTGACAAAAATGTCATCCTCGCCCCCCTTGACATTAGAATGGAAAGCATAGGGGGGTTTCCTCCCTCGCAATTTTTAATTCAATATAACTGTTTTCTTGTTTCCATTAGTGACCATATCAGAGCATGGTGTACACCTCTTGCCGGATTCAGAGTATTTCCCTATGGGGAGCAACATTCTCCTCTCCTTCTCTGGATATTAGAAACAATATCACAGGACCTGCGTACAGCCCCGGTCACATAGTGAGTAATGTCATCTGTAATCCCTTAGTTATTAGGAACAACATCACATAAAGTTGTGTGCTTTCTGAGATATTTTGAGTAATATCCTCTTCGTTTTTGGATATTAGAAACAATACTACAGTGGTGGTGTACACTTCCTGCGATATTCAGGGTATGATCATCCTTTGTCCCCAGGATATTAGGAACTACATCACAGAAGCGTTGCACTTTGCCTGTGATATTGGAATGATCACAGAGTGTACACTTGCTTTCACAATGAGAGTAATACCTACTTAGGTATTACTATGATGGATAATATCACAAAATCGACACACATGGGTGTAAACCTAGTTTGATATTGAAAATAATTTTTATCTAAGATACTAAAAATCATATTGCAGAATATACTCAATGTTTACAATTGGGATATTACAATCAATGTACAGAATATGTACCATATGTACACTGACTGATGTACATATGTGGACACAATACAGATGTACAACAAATGTACATAATCTGGACAATATGCACATTTATATATACATAACATTTACACAATAGGTAGTATATAAAGTATACAATATGTACATTTATTGTAATATCACAATGATCTATAATCACAACAGCATATATAATACACATGTAATACGTAAAAACAAATGTACATGTTGCACACATGTACGTTTACATTTATTGTGATATTACGGTATGTACACATGTGCAGATGTACAATATATACACGTGTACATAAGTGTGCACAGTCTGTACATATGTACACTACACATGAACATGTAGATACGTACCTTCTGTACACGAGTGCATATTATGGAAGATATGTACATGTGTAACGAATGTACACACATGGGTATATACATACTTTGGTACCCGGAGAAATTTCTAATATACTAAATATAATATCCCAGAATGTAGTCATAGTGTGTATATTTATTGGCATAGTACAATAAATGTATAAAATTGGAACAGTCTTCATTTACTCTGCTGTGAAGATGTGTACACAATGCACATGTACAAAAAATGTACATAATCTATAAAATATGTACCTATATATTTCTGTAATGTGCACACAATGCATAGGTACATAATGTGTACACTACACACATTTCTTAAAATATGATATATAATCACAATAATGTATATATATCATGTAATATGCCAAAAAAGTACATATTGTACACATTAGGTACATATGTATCGTGCACATATTATGTATATATATATTTATGATAACACCATACATACACGTGTACAGATATGTGCCCACTGTGTAACATATGCTCACATGTAGAAATAGGTGCAAACTATGTACCTATGCACAGTACCCTATCCCCTCAGTCCCCACCAGTGGGCTCGCAGCAGCCCCCAGGCCCACCCTGGCTGCTTAGGGACACTCTGGATAGGTGGCTGTGGCCACAGCCCCCACCAGAGTGCCCACAGTGGCCCCCATGCAGGCCCTGGCTGCTTAGGGACCCCCGGCTAGGGGGCTGTGCCCACAGCTGCTGGGACCCGGCTATTTTGAAAATGTGGTGTAATACTGGCAACCGTATCATAGGGAAATGATAATTTTATTCTGGTTTTTAACATATTAGACAATAGCTCTAGTTACACCTCTGCCATATTGGCAAAAATGTCATCCTCACCCCCCTTGACATTAGGATTGAAAGCATAGGGGGATTTCACCCCTTGCAATGTTTAATTCAATATAGTTGTTTTCTTGTTTACATTAGTGACCATATTAGAGCATGGTGTACACCTCTTGCCGAATTCAGAGTATTTCCCTATGGGCAGCAACATTCTCCTCTTCTTCTCTGGATATTAGAAACAATATCACAGGACCGGCGTACAGCCCCAGTCACAT
>CM052669.1:10461948-10500772 GCA_028533165.1 Leontopithecus rosalia
GTAATATCCTCTCCGTTTTTGGATATTAGAAACCATACTACAGTGGTGGTGTACACTTCCTGCGATACTCAGGGTATAATCATCCTCTGTCCCCAGGATATTAGGAACTACATCACAGAAGCGTTGTACTTTGCCTGTGATATTGGAACAATCGCAGAGTGTATGCTTCCTTTCACAATGAGAGTAATACCTACTTAGGATATGATGGATAATATCACAAAATGGACACACATGGCATTATACCCACTTTGATATTGGAAGTAATTATTATCTAATATACTAAAAATCATATCGCAGAATATACTCATAATGTGTACACCTATTGGGATATTACAATCAATGTACAGAATATGTACCAAATGTACATTGACTGTGATGTATGTGTGCACAATAGCAAAGTACAATAAATGTACATAATCTGTACACAATAGGTATGTACACAATGTGTACAATATGTAAATTTATTGTAATATCACAATATATCAACAGCATATATAATGACAATACATATGTAATACATAATATCAATATAAATGTACACATTGCACACATGTACATTTACATTTATTGTGATACAATATGTACACATGTACATCATGTACAGATGTACGTGTATATGTGTGCACAGTATGTACATATAATGTAGATATGTACCTTCTGTACACAAGTATGTAATATGCACTATATGTACATGTATAAACTATGTACACACATGGGTGTATACCCACTTTGGTAAACGCAGTAATTTCTCTCTAATATGCTAAATATAATATCCCAGAATGTACTCATAATGTGTACATTTATTGGCATTTTTAAATAAATGTATAAAATAGATAGTCTTTACATTTCCTCTGCTGTACATATGTGTACACAATACACATGAAGAAATGTACATAATCTGTAAAATATGTCCCTTTATATTTCTATAATGTGTACACAATGCATAGGTACATAATGTGTACACTATGCACATTTCTTAAAATATCAGTGATAACATATCTAATCACAATAATATATATCACATAACATACAAAAAAGTATATATTGTACACATTAGGTATGTATTAAGTACATATGTATTGTCCACATATTATGTACATATATATTTATCATGATACCATATGTACACGTGTAGAAATATGTGCCCACTGTGTAAGCTATGCTCACATGTAGAAGTAGGTGCAAAATATGTACCTATGCACAGCACGCTATCCCCAGAATCCCCATCAGAGGGTCAGCAGTAGCCCCCAGGCCCACCCTGACTGCTTAGGGATCCCCTGGCTAGGGGCTGTCCCCACAGCTTCCACCAGGGGGCCCATAGTAGAACCCAGGCCCACCGTGGCTTCTTTGGGACCCCATGGCTAGGTGGCTGTGCCCACAGCCCCCACCAGAGGGCCCATAGCAGCACCCAGGCAAACCATGGCTGCTTAGGGACAGCCTGGCTAGGGTGCTGCGCCCACCGCCCCCACCAGAGGGCATGTAGTAGCCCCCAGGCCCACCCTGACTGCTTAGGGACCCCCTCGCTAGGGGGCTTTGCCCACAGCTGCTGGTCCCCAGCTGTTTTGAAAATGTGGTTCAGTATTACACTGGCAAACATATCATATGAAAATGATAATGTTATCCTGATCTTTTATATATTAGGCAATAGCTCTAGTTACACGTCTGCCATATTGACAAAAATGTCATCCACACCCCCCTTGATATTAGAATTGAAAGCAAAGAAAGGTTTCACCCCTTGCAATGTTTAGTTGAATATAATTGTTCTCTTGTTTACATTAGTGACCATATCAGAGCATGGTGTACACCTCTTGCCAGATTCAGAATATTTCCCTTGGGCAGCAACATTCTCCTCTCCTTTTCTGGATATTAGGAACATTATCACAGGACTGGCGTACAGCCCCGGTCACATCGTGAGTAATGTCATCTGTAATCCTCTGGTTATAGGGATCAATATGGCGGGGGCTTGTGCACTTTCTGAGATAATTGGAGTAATATCCATTCCTTTTTTTGGATATTAGAAACAATTCTACAATGGTGGTGTACACTTCCTACGATATTCAGAGTGTAATCATCCTCTGTCCCCAGGATATTAGAAACTACGTCACAGAAGTGTTGCACTTTGCCTGTGATATTGGAACAATCACAGAGTGTACACTTGCTTTCACAATAAGAGTAATACCTACCTAGGATATGATGGATAATATCACAAAATGGACACACATGGGTGTATAACCACTTTGATACTGGAAGTAATTTTTATCTAATATGATAAAAATCATATCCCAGAATATACTCATAATCTGTACACTTACTGGGATATTACAATGTACAGAATATGTACCATATGTATATTGACTATGACGTACATATGTGTACACAATACAGTTGTACAATAAATGTGTATAATCTGTACAATATGTACATTTATATGTACATAGCATGTACACAATAGGTATGTACATGTGTACAATATGTACATTATATTAGAATATAATCACAACAGCATAAAATCACAATACACATGTAATACATAATGTGGATATAAATGTACATATTGCAAACATTACGTACATTTACATTTATTGTGATATGATACGTACACATGTACATCATGTTCACATGTACACATTTACATCATGTACCCATTATGTACAGATGCACAACATAGGCACGTGTATTTATGTGTGCAAAGTATGTACATATGTACACTATGTACACATATGTACATATAATGTAGATATGTACCTTCTGTACACGAGTACATAATATGCACAACGTGTACACATATAAACTATGTACACACATGGGTGTATACCCACTTTTGTAACCGGAGAAATTTCTATGTAATGTACTAAAAATAATATCCCAGAATGTAGTCATAGTGTGTACATTTATTGGCATATTGCAATATATGTATAAAATAGGTACAATGTGTTCATTTACTCTGCTGTACATGTGTACACAATGCACATATACAAAAAATGTACATACTGTACACACATACACATGCATATACTGTACATCTGTACATAATGGGTACATGATGTACGTGTAAGGTATAAATGATGTACATGTGTACATATCATATCACAAATGTAAATGTAATACATACCAATATAAATGTACATATTGCAGACATGTACATGTATTTTGATTATATATGCTATTGTGATTATATATCATTGTGATATTACAATGAATGTACGTATTGTAAACATATACATATCGTGTACATGTTATATACATATAAATGTAAATATTGTACAGATTATGTACATTTGTTGTGCATCTGTATTGTGTCCACATATGTACATCAATGTACATTTGGTACATATTCTGTACCTTGATTGTAATATGCCAATAGGTATACACATTATGAGTATATTCTGTGATACTATTTTTAGTATATTAGATAATAATTACTTCCAATATCAAAGTGGGTATACTGCCATGTGTGTTCATTTTGTGATATTATCCATCATATCCTAAGTAGGTATTACTCTTATTGTGAAAGCAAGCATACACTCTGTGATTGTTCCAATATCACAGGCAAAGTGCAACGCTTCTGTGATGTAGTTCCTAATATCCTGGGGACAGAGGATGATTATATCCTGATCGCAGGAAGTGTACACCACCCCTGTAGTATTGTTTCTAATATCCAAAAACAGAGAGGATATTACTGAAAATATCTCAGAGAGTGCACAACCCCCCATGATATTGTTCCTAATAACTAGGGGATTACAGATGACATTACTCACGATGTGACTGGGGCTGTACCCTGGTCCTGTGATATTGTTCCTAATATCCAGAGAAGAAGAGGAGAATGTTGCTTCCCATAGGGAAATACTCTGAATTCGGCAAGAGGTGTACACCATGCTCTGATATGGTCACTAATGTAAACAAGAAAACAATTATATTGAATTAAACATTGCAAGGGACGAAACCCCCCTATGCTTTCCATTCTAATGTCAAGGGAGGTGAGCATTGCCACATTTCTGTCAAGATGGCAAAGGTGTAACTAGAGCTATTGCCTAATATATAAAAGACCAGAATAACATTATCATTTCTGTATGATATGGTTGCCAGTATCATATTACACCACATTTTCAAAATAGCTGAACCCCAGCAGCTGTAAGCACAGTGCCCTAGCCAGGGGGTCCCGAAGCAGCTAGGGTGAGCCTGGGAGCTGTTATGGGCCCTCTGGTGGGTGCTGTGGGCACAGCCCCCTAGCCAGGGGGTCTGTAAGCAGCCAGGGTGGGCTTGGGGGCTTCCGCGATGGGGGCTGTGGTAATAGTGTGCTGTGTATAGGCACGTAATTTGCACCTATTTCTACATGTGTATATAGTTTAAATAGTGGGCACATATTTGTACACATATACATATGGTGTTGTCACGATAAATATCTATGTACATAATATGTGCACAATACATCTGTACCTAATGTGTACAATATGTACTTTTTTGTGATATTACATGATATATATTTTATTGTGATTATATGTATTTTATCACTGATGTGTAAAGGAATATGCATAGTGAACACATTATATACCTATGCATTGTGTACACATTATAGAAATATATAGGTACATATTTTACAGATGTACATTTTTTGTACATGTGCATTGTGTACACATATGTACAGCAGAGTAAATGAACACATTGCATCAATTTTGTACATTTATTGCAATATGCCAATAAATGTACATGCTATGACTACATTCTGGGATATTATATTTAGTATATTAGATAAAAATTTCTCTGGTTACCAAAGCAGGTATACACCCATGTGTGTACATACTTTACACGTGTGCATATTTTGCATATTATGCACTCGTGTACAGAGGCTGCATATCTACATTATATGTACATGTGTAGTGTACATATGTACATAATGTGCACACTTACGTATATACTGTATACCTGCACATATTGTAAGATCACAATAAATGTAAATGTACATAGTCTGTGCAATATGTACCTTTATATTGATACGTATTACATGTGTATTGTGATTATATATGCTGTTGTGATTATATGATATTGTGATATTACAATAAATGTACATATTGTATGCATTGTGTACATACCTATTGTGTACATATTATGTACATATAAATGCATATTATACAGATTATGTACATTTGTACATCTGTATTGTGTACACATATGTACATCAGTCAATGTGCGTATGGTACATATTCTGTTCATTGATTGTAATATCCCAATAGATGTACACATGAGTATATTCTGCAATATGATTTTTTGTATATATTATATAAAAATTACTTCCAATATCAATGTGGGTATACACCCATGTGTGTCCATTTTGTGATATTATCCATCATATGCTAAGTAGATATTACTCTCATTGTGAAAGCAAACGTACACTCTATGATTGTTCCAATATCACAGGCAAAGTGCAACGCTTCTGTGATGTAGTTCCTAATATCCTGGGGACAGAGGATGATTATACCCTGAGTATCGCAGGAAGTGTACACCACCACTGTAGTATGGTTTCTAATATCCACAAACAGGATATTACGCAAAATATCTCAGAAAGCGCACAAGCCCCCCGTGATATTGTTCCTAATAACTAGGGAATTACAGATGACATTACTCACGATGTGACTGGGGCTGTACGCAGGTCCTGTGATGTTGTTCCTAATATCCAGAGAAGGAGAGGGGAGTGTGGCTGCCCATAGGGAAATACTCTGAATACAGCAAGAGGTATACACCACGCTCTGACATGGTCACTAATGTAAACAAGAAGAGAACTATATTGAATTAAACATTGTGAGGGGTGAAACACCCCTATGCTCTCAATTGTAATGTCAAGGGGGGCTGAGGATGACATTTTTGTCAATATGGCAGAGGTGTAACTAGAGCTATTGCCTAATATATAAAAAACCAGAATAACATTAGGATTTCTCTATGATAAGCAGCCAGGGTCTGCCTGGGGGCTGCTATGGGCCCTCTGGTGGTGGCTTTAAGCACAGCCACCTAGCCATTGCATCCCTAAGCAGCCAGGGTCTGCCTGGAGGCTGCTATGAGCCCTTTGGCGGAAGCTGTGGGCACAGCCACCTATCCAGGGGGTCCCTAAGCAGCCGGGGTGGGCCTGGGGGCTTCTACAGGCCCTCTGGTGGGGGGGTTTGGGGACAGCCCTTTAGCCAGGGAGTTTCTAAGCATCCAGGATGGTCCTGTGGGCTGCTATGGGCCCTCTGGTGGGGGTTGTGTTCACAGCCTCCTAGCCAGGGTGTCCCTAAGTAGCCAGGGTGGGCCTGGGGTCTGCTACAGACCTTTGGCAAGGGCTGTGGGCACAGCCTTCTAGCCAGGGGTTTCCTAAGCAGCCATGGTTGTCCTGGGGTCAGGTACAGGCCCTCTGGTGGGGGCTGTGGGCACAGCCCTTTAGCCGGGGGGGTCCCTGAGCAGCCAGGGTGGGCCTGGGGGCTGCTACAGGCCCTGTAGATAAGCTACAGATTGGGAAAAACATTTACAAACCAACTGTCAGACCAAGGACTCGTCTTTAGAGACTCATCTTTAGAATACATAAAGAACTCAAAGCTCAAATATAGGCCACACTTGTATTCCTAGCACTTTGGGAGGCTGAGGTGAGATGGCTTAAACCTGGGAGGTCAAGGCTGCAGTGAGCCATGACTACACTCCTGCCTGCATGACAGAGTGAGAGCTTGTCTCACAAAACAAAACCTCCCAAGTCAAAAATGGGAAATAAACACATCAACCATGTTTGCACCCCCAGCCACAGCGAAACAAGGTAGTGCTACACACCTGAGCTCCAGTGTGTTCCGGCACAGGTTGGTGAGTTGCAGGGACTCTGCGGCATAAAGCATTAGTTGAACATCCAAATGATCAGGTTGTGATTTCAGCATCCACTGATGAACGCTCTAAAAAAAAGCACTGTTCTAGTACCAAAAAGGTGGTGGCTGCTAAGAATAAAGCTACGGTTAGAGGCAGGAACCAAGGTCTCGGTCTGACAACAAGATCCTCTTGGGAAACAGCATTGGACTCATGAAGTGCCCAGACAGGAGGTGGTGTGACTCCACAGGAAGGTTCGAGAATCTGGGAATCAAGCAGTTGCACTCACTGTTGTGACCATTTAAATACAAAACTGTCAGCTACTACAGCCATCAACAGAACGTCTGGGACGACAGGCATCTCAGAAGATATATAGCCACAGGGTAACAATGGAGTATTCTCTGCAGTTGAGGTTCTCTGTCTTCCTCTTAGGGTTTATTTATTTATTTATTGAGACAGAGCCTTGCTCTGTCGTCTAGGCAGTCTCAGCTCACTGCAACCTCCCGGGTTCCAGCAATTCTCCTGCCTCAGCCTCCTGAGGAGCTGGGATTACAGGTATGTGCCACCGTGCCCCGCTAATTTTTTTGTGTTTTTAGTGGAGATGGGGGTGCACCATGTTGGCCAGGACGGTGTCAAACATCAGATCTCATGATCTGTCTGCCTCAGCCTCCTACAGTTCTGGGATTACAGGGGTGAGCCACCGTGTCTGGCTGGGTTTATTTATTTTAAATCAAGGGCTAAATTCTTTCCCTCTCTTGAACACCAGTGAAGTATTTAAGAAAAGCAGTCACCAATTAGAGTTAACATTTGAAGGACAAATTTAAAGGTGATTGTAAGTTACAAAATAAAGGCATCTTATGAACTCTCATAAGAAAAAAGAAATATTAAGACACTTTTAATTATCTTTTTGAGATAGGACCTTGCTCGGTCCTCCAGGCTGGAGTACAGTGGTGCAGCCTCCCAAGTAGTTGGGATTACAGGCGTCCACCACTATGTTTTTGTATTTTTAGTAGAGATGGGGGTTTCACCATGTTGGCCAGGCTGGTCTCGAACTCCTGAGTTCATGTGATCCTTCCACCTAGCACCAGACCAGAGAAATTAATACATTCTCAGATAAACAAAAGCTGAGATAGTTCATTACATTGGGACCCCTCCTGCAAGAAATGCTAAAGGGAGTCCTTCAAGTCAAAACAAAACGATGCTAGGTGGACATTTGAAGCCACATAGAAAGACCTGTATTATTGGGATTTTGATTCACATCTCTGACTTTTATTATTTTATTGGATTTAAAAGATGTGTAACCATAAGCCTATGTTAAATATGTGATTTACTTAAAAAAAATTAGGCATGGTGGCATGCACCTGTAGTCTCAGCTATGGAGGATCGCTTGAGTCTAGGGGCTTCAGGTTACAATGAGCTATGACAGTGACACTGCACTCCAGCCTGGTTGACAGAGTGAGACCCTCTCTCTAAAATATAGATATACTTTGTAGCATCAAGAACACAGGTTGAGGCAGAGCTGTCCAGGAGTAGAGTATTTGTATGTGATTGAACTTACTAGTTTAAAATCAATTCTATAACTTCAGGATGTTTTATATAATCCTCAGGTAATTACAAAGAAAATATCTACAGAATGTACACACAAAAGGAAGTGAGAAGGCATTCTACGTGTGTCACACCAAAAAATCAATTAACACAAAGGAAGGCAGAAGGAAGGACATGAGAGAAAACACACCAATAAGCCATGCAGAAAATCCACAGAGTGGCACCGCGAGGCCCCGTAAATGGTGTGCTGGAGTCTTCCCAGAGGAACTGCTCACCTTAGTCCCTGGCTGTGGGCCTCATGGCACAGTCACCCACCAGGCTATTGAGTTTCATCAGATGATAATCTTTAAAAATGCAAATTATTTCCACAATCTAAAGATAGTAAGAGACTTACACATAGGATGAAAGAAGATACTCCCTGGAAATGGTAACTGAAAAAAAGGAAGAGGAGCTAGATTAATCTCAGACTAAATAGACTTAAGGTCAAAAGCTGTTGTAAGAGTTAATAACAGTCCATTCACCAAAAAGATGCAACAGTTATCAAGGTACATGCAACGCACCTCAGAGCTCCTAAATATATGACGCAAACACTGACGGAATGAAAGGAGAAACAGACCGTTCTAGGAAAACTGTAGAAAATGTCAACACCTCACTTTTCTTTTTTCCAGACAGAATCTTTGTTTCCCAGGCTGGAGTGCAGCTGCAACCTCCTGAATTCAAGTGATTCCCATGCCTCTGCCTCAGAGTAGCTGGGATTACAGGTGTATGCCACCATGCCCAGCTATTTTTAGTAGAGACAGGGATTCACCATGTTGGCCAGGCTGATCTTGAACTCCTGACCTCAAGTGATCCACCCACCTTGGCCTCCCAAAGTGCTGGGATTACAGGCATGAGCCTCTGTGCCTGGCCCAATAACTGACTTTCAATAATGGATACAACACCCATACAGAAGATCAAGAAGGAAACAGAGAGCTTGAATGATACTATAGATGAATTGGACCTACCAGACATACACAGATGAGTTCACCCAGCAGCAGAATACACATTCTTCAAAGTACATGTGGAATGTTCTATGGGAAAGATAATATATTAGGCCTGAAAACAAGATTTAATACATTTTAAATGACTGAAATTATAATAGAAGGAAAACTGGAATATTCACAAATCTACGGGAACTCAACAACATACTACAAAACCATGGATCAAAGAAAAATAAAACTATAAAGTACTTTGAGACAAAACATATCAAATCTTATAGGATGCAGCAAAAGCAGTGCTATGAGGGAAATTTATAGCTGTACACACTTACATTTAAAAAAAGCTGGCTGGATGTGGTGGCTCACATCTGTAATCCCAGCACTTTGGGAGGCTGAGACAGGCAGATAACCTGATGTCAGGAGTTTAAGACCAGTCTGGCTAACATGGGGAAACCCCCTCTCTACTAAAAACATAAAACTAGCCAGGCATGGTGGCAAGCACCTGTTGTCTCAGCTTCTTGGGAGGCTGAGGCAGGAGAATCATTTGAACCCATGAGGAGGAGGTTGCAGTGAGCCAAGATTGTGCCACTCCACTCCAGCCTGGGAGACACAGCTAGACTCCATTTCCCCCATCCCCACAAAATAAAAAGCAGCAGCAGCCTGGCATAGTGACACTGTTCTATAATCCCACCTACTTGGAAGGCTGAGGCCAGGAGATTGCTTGAACCCAGGAATTTGAGACTAAGTCAGCAAGTGGCAAGACCCTCTCTCAAATAGAAGAAAAAGGAAAAGCTCTCAAACCGCAATCCTAACTTGTACCTTAAATTATTAGAAAGAGGAAATCAGCCTAAACCCAAAGCTAGGAGGAGGGAAGGAAATGCTAAAGGTTAGAAAGGAAATAAATGAAATAGAAGATGAATCCGTGACCAAAAACTTGACAAGAAAGTACCAGAACAGGTGGCTTCATGGGCGACTTGTACCCAACAGTTACAGAATCGATACCAGTCCTGCTCATCGTCTTCCAAAATCCTGAGGCAAGAATACCTCCAAGCTCATTCTGTGAGGCCAGCATGCTGATACCACAGACAGACAAAGCAGCAGGAGAAAACACACCGCTATTCCTGATCAATACAGGTGCAAAAGTGCTCAAGAAAATACGAATGAGAATTCAACAGCATCATACGAGGATTATGCAACATGATCAAGTAAGATTTATTCCTGGAATGCAAAGGTGTTTACCATATAAACATGAGGGTAAGATACCACATTAACAGAATGAAGGAAAGAAAACATAATTTGTTTCAATGAGTACAGAAAAAGCATTTGATGAAGTTTAATATCCTTTCATGATTGAAAACATACTGACTGGAAATTGGAACAACCTCAGCGTAATAAAGGTCATATGAACAACCGCCAGCTAGTGTCATCTCAATGATGAGAGGCAAGGTTTTCCACGATGAGTAATAAAACAATGATGCCTGCTTTCATAATACTGGAAATCCCAGCCAGAGCTATTAAGAAAGAAAGGAAAATGGAAAGGCATCAAAATTGGAAAGGAAGAAGTAAAATTTTCTGTTTACAAACTACATGATCTTCTTTGTAGAAAATCCTGAAGACTGTACAAAATAAACTGTTAGGACTAAGAATTTGTCCAAGTTTCAGAATTATGAAATCAATATACAGAAGTCAGGTGCATTTCTACACACTGTCAACAATCCAAGAAGGAAATTAAAACAGTTTCTGCTGGTTTGGTTGTGGCTGCCTATATTCTCAGCTACTTGGGAGGCTGAGGTAGGAGAATCGCTTGAGCCTGGGAAGTCAATACTGTCAGTTTTTATAATGATTATGCCTGTGAATAGCCAGTGTACTCCAGTCTGGGCAACATAGTGAGACACTATCTTAAAAAAAGAAGTCAGTTTACAATAGCATCAAAAAGAATAAAACAGGAATAAACTCAACCAGAAGGCAAAGACTCTGGCAGGATTTTGAGTTCCAGAGACTGGTTGTGTAACAAATGTAAAGGCATCTCATACTTATGTATTAAAAGGCTTAGTTTCATTAAGATGTCAATACGACTCAAAGTGATCTACAGGTTTAATTGCTCTCAAAATCTCAGTGACATTTTTTCTTCAATTATAGAAAAATCCATCCTTATAAATTGTATAAAGTTTATATGCAATTTCAAGAGATCCAAATGGCCAAAGCAATCTTGAAAAAGTAACAAAGTTGGAAGTGTTTTACTTCTCAATTTCAAAACGTATTATTGAAAGCCACAGAGGGCTGGGCATGGTGGCTTAAGCCTGTAATCCCAGCACTTTGGGAGGCTGAGGTGGGCAGATCACGAGGTCAAGAGATCAAGACCATCCAGACCCACATGATGAAACGTCATCTCTACTAAAAATATAAAAATTAGCTACGTGTGGTGGCACACGCCTGTGGTCCAAGCTACTCAGGAGGCTGAGGCAGAAGAATCCCTTGAGCCCAGGAGGCAGAGGTTGCAGTGAGCCAAGATTGTGCCACTGCACTCCAGCCAGGTAACAGAGCAAGACTCTGTCTTTAAAAAAAAAAAAAAAGCTACAGTGGTCAAAGGTGTGGTACAGCAGTAAAGACATAGAGACA
The DNA here is from genome assembly GCA_028533165.1 of Leontopithecus rosalia. Classification (NCBI taxonomy): domain Eukaryota; kingdom Metazoa; phylum Chordata; class Mammalia; order Primates; family Cebidae; genus Leontopithecus; species Leontopithecus rosalia. Next base: position 10,473,906 of record CM052669.1, read on the forward strand.
GACCAGTGGAATGGAATACAGAGGGCAGAAGGAAACTCTTACACATATGGCCAAATGAGTTCAATAAGGAGGCCAAGACTTCAATCAGGGAAGGGACAGTCTTTCAACAAATGGTGTGGGAAAACTAGATATCCACAGGCAAAAGAATGAAGTTAAAGCCTTACTTTATATCATGTTTAAAAAAGAAAAACCTCAATAATGAATCAAAGACCCAAGTGTAAGATCTGAAGCTATACAACTCATTTTTTTTGAGACAGTCTCACTCTGACATCGAGGCTGGAGTGCAGTGGCGTGATCTTGACTCACTGCCACCTCCGACTCCCAGGTTCAAGCAGTTCTCTACCTCAGCCTCCCAAGTAGCTGGGATTACAGGAGCCCATCACCACGCCTAGCTAATTTTTATATTTTTAGTAGAGACAGGGCATCTTGGTCAGGCTGGTCTTGAACTCCTGACCTCATGATTCATCCACTTCGGCCTCCCAGTGTGCTGGGATTATAGGCAGGAGCCACTGTTCCCAAATGACAACTCTTAAAACATAGAAGAAGAGCTTCCTTTGGCCATGACTTCTTAGATATGACACCAAAGGCCCAAACAACAAAAGGACAAGTAGACAGATTGGACTGCATTGAAGGATACTATTAACAGACTGAAAAGGCAACCTACAGAGTGACAGATGTGCAAATTACGTGTCAAAGAGTTCCCATCTAGAACAGATAAAGCACTCTCACAATGCAACAACAAAAACCCAACTAATGTGGTTCCGAAATGTGCAAAGGATGTGACTAGGCAGTCTACCAAATAAGAGATGCAAATGGCCAATCAGCACATAAAAAGATGCTCACCATCACTATTAGGGAAACAAACCAAAACCACGTGGAGAGGCTGGGCATGCTGGCTCATGCCTGTAATCCCAGCACTCTGAAAGGCCGAGGTGGGCAGATCACCAGAGGTCAGGAGTTTGAGACCAGCTTGGCTGATGAACTCCCAGATGCTCAGGAGGCTGAGGCAGGAGAATTGCTTGAACCTAGGAGGTGGAGATTGCAGTGAGCCAAGATTGCACCGCTGCACAGTAGCCGGGGTGACAGAGCGAGACTCCATCTCAAAAAAAAAAGAAGAAGACCTACATGGAGAGGCCACCTCAGACTCATTAGGATGGCTGTAATCCAGACAGAAAATAAAGTGTTAGCAAGAATGCTGAGCAGGTGGAAGCTGTGTGTACCCTTACTGGGAATTTAGAATGGAGCTTAGCCATGGAAAACAGTGTTTAAACTTCTCATCAAAAAGTTAAAAACAAGCCAGGCGTGGTGGCACACACTGGTAACCCCAGCACTTTGTGAGGCCGGGGCAGGTGAATCACTTGAGGCTAGGAGTTCAAGACCAGTCTGCCCAATGTGGTGAAATCCATCTCTACTAAAAACATAAAAACGAGCCATGTGTTGTGGTGCAGGCCTGTAATCCCAGCTACTTGGGAGGCTGAGGGTTAAGAATCGCTTGAACCCAGGAGGCAGAGGTTGCAGTCAGTGAGGATTGCACCACTGCATTCCAGCCTGGGTGACAGAGCGACACTCTGTCTCAAAACAAGGATTACCATATAATCCAGCATTTCCACTTCTGGGTGTGTACTCTCTACAATTCAAAGGGGCTCACACATTTATACACTGATGTTTATAGCAGCGTTGTTGAGTGAGAAATCATATTGTTTGCTGAGAAATCCTATTGAGAGAGGTGGCAAGGGAAATCTAGTCGGCCCCCCAAAGCGGAAAACTGCCCCCAAAGCAGCAAACTGCTCAAAGCACTATAAAACAGCATCCAATATAATTATGTCTTACGCCAGATGAATTAGTTCTTTGAACACAGGATGTGTAACCCTTTCCTTTGTTCCTTGTAAAGAGCACTTTCTAGTTTGTCTTTAACTTGTCGTAAACACGCTAGCTGCCTGGTAAGTTTACCTTTAACCAATGAAAGAACACAGAGCATCTGCTTGTAAAACTTGTCACTGGAAGGTAAAGAATAAATACATAGGTCAGAGTCTGCTCTGGACTCTCAGCTGGAAGTGCTGTGAGACCCCTGGTGCTCCACTCTGAACCCACCTTTTGCTATCTCGTGTCTGTTTCTTAATTCCTTCAGTGCCACATGAGTTGGGGTCTCCGAGGCTGAGCTGGTCTCAACACAGCATTATTCATAGGAACTGAAAAATAGCAGCAACCCAAGTGCCCACCGACAGATAAACAAATGTGGTCTCTCCATACAGTCAAACATAATGCAGCCTTAAAAAGGAAGGAAATTCCAACACATGCTAACACATGGATGAACCTTTAGGACACTATGCAAAGTGAAATAAGGCAGTCACAAAAAGAAATACTGTATGATTCCACGATGGGAAGGACCTAGAGTAATCAGATTCGGAGACAGAAAGTAGAGTGGTGGCGGCCAGGAGCTGGGAGAGCCAGTAAAGGCTTATTTAAATGGGGACAGAGTTTCAGTTTGGCAGGGTTTAGTGAGTTCCAGAGTTTGGCTGCACAAAAATATAATTGTACTTACACTGAAGTGGGTACTTCAAATGGTGGTTGTAAATTTTTTGTGTTTTACCACATTGAATATTTTTGACATTGGAAATGTATATTTATTGAGCACCTCTGTGCTGGGCATGATACGATTATCAACACCGTAGTTATAAAAACACTCTTAGGGAGGTAAAATTCTAAGTGTAAAAACTAGTACAGACAGACAATAATAGACCCACAGGACTCAGATAATAGGCTTATTAGACAGAGATAGATTTCAGCAGGGAACCAGAAATTATTAAAATTACTAATCACTAAATTTATAGTTTAGTCATTTAGCCAATCAGCTAATTTACTAATTACTGAAAACTACATACTGAAAAAGAACCAGAATGTAGTAGAGAGAGATGGCAGAAAGGCCACCTAAAGCCCATCTTTTAGAAATTGCTCTTAGCAGATGAGGGACAGGAGAGCACTTCCTGGCCAGGCGTGGTGGCTCATGCCTGTAGTCCCAGCTCCTCAGGAGGCTGAGGCAGGGGAGTCACTTGAACCCAGCAGGCAGAGGTTGCAGCGAGCTGATACTGTGCCACTGCACTCCAGCCTGGGCAACAGAGCAAGACTCCATCTCAAAAAAATAAATAGCAGGTTGTGGTGGTTCACGCCTGTAATCCCAGTCCTTTGGGAGTCCGAGGCGGGTGGATCACTGAGGTCAAGAGTTGAGACCAGCCTGACCATATCCCGTCTCTAATAAAAATAGAAAAATTAGCTGGGTGTGGTGGCAGGCATCTGTAATCTCAGCTGCTCAGGAGGCTGAGGCAGAATTGCTTGATCCTGGGAGGCAGAGGCTGCAGTGAGCCACTGTACTCCAGCCTGGGTGACAGGGCTAGACTCCATCTCAAAGAAGGTAAATAACGCCCATCTTTTAAATCATTCTCCTAGCAGATGAGGGTTACAAGAACGCTTCCTTACCCTGGTAGCCCTGAGTGTCCAGTCTGTGCCCTTGACCAACACACTTGATAGGGAAACAGTAGAACACCTCCACTGCAAACTGTACTGAAGATCCCACCCACACAGTGAGTTCCCTTTAGCCTGCACTTTGGGTTAGATGCATCCTGAGCTCTCAATGCATCGTGTGCTAAGGTTCCACCCTCCCCTAGGCTGGGAAGTACATCTTGGTCTTCTGTCTCCAGGGTGCTGGTGGCAGAGCCTGACATGGAGTGAGTGCTCCACAGATGCTTGTTCAATTTCCCAGGAACGCAGCAGGCTGGGCCTAACACCACTGCCTGCAAAGGCCTGGCAGGTGTAGGGGCTCATCGACCCATCCCTGATGCTCTTACAGAAAGGGGAGAGGGAGATGGGTGGGAGTGGATAGAGAGTTGTCCTTTCAATAAGGAGGGCCAGGGGCTGTACTAGGGGTCCCGGCATAATTTATTTCAGAAAACAGCCGGGCCCCTTCTCCTCTGGGGCCTATAGCCTGGCCTTACTTCTCTCTTCTTTTCAGTTTGAGATTTCATCTAAGCTAGCACTAGGCTGCCAAAGACTTCAAACTCCTTCAACTTCTACTCTAATTCCAGCTCCTTGACAAGGGCAAGATTCTTGGCTGGGACAGACTAACCAGCATGGAATGCTGGGAAACTCAGAACCACACGTGCTTCAAATGCAGAGAAGATGAGCTGTTTGCCATTGCCTTCAAAATACTTGTGAAGACATGAAACTCTCCCACTGGTCTGGTTAATTCTCCCCCTTCCTCCACACCTCCACTGTAAACCAAGAGACAGCGTGGCCAGTGATTCCTGGCCCTGCAGAGAGAGCTCTACTGGCTCCTATTCATGCCCAAGGTATTAACTTATTCAACAGCCATGTGGGAAGCCACCGCTTCAGAACGCTGACTGTGCACAGGGGGACATGAAGTCAGGTTCTCAGCTGCCCAATCCTGGCTTTCCCTGCCTGATCCAGGGATCTCTTGAGGCAGGAGCTGCTTTGAGGGGAACTGATAGCGCTTCAGAAGCCCGATAAAGAGCTGCTCTCTGGGGTAGACACACGGGAACTGAAGGCTTTCGAAGGCCTTTGTTTTGGTAGGGGCACCTGTGAATTCAGGCTCCCAGGCTAGAGCATTCAGAGGTTTTTTTTTTACTTTCTTTTGGAACATAACCTTTTCCTTCGAGTTTTCAACTAAAGAATAAACCTAGCATAATCCAAGAATGTGTCTCTGGATTGCTGGGGCTGATATCAACTCAGGAGATGGGGAGATATGGGCAGTTATGCATTCTTCTCACCGATAGGGGGAGTCCTCTTTGGGCTGAGCATTTGGTAGTAGATTGTAGGGTCCAGATTCCAGAGCAAAGGGCCAGGCATCAGCCACAGGGACTGAGGCAAGCCGAAGGCCAGATGCCAGACTTGGCTGTCCCTGTCCTCCTCACCCATGAATTCATGTAGCACCTGCTGTGCACCAAATGAGAAGGTTGCTCCTCCACATTCCCACACTGGAGGGAAGAGAAGCGAGGGTGGCTGGAATCTGAGTGTTTGCTATGGTTACAGCCTAAAAACCCAGAGCCCCGGCACTGCTCCGAGTGCCTTGAAAGATGTTTGATCCTAAGCCTTACAGTAGTCCAGTGAGGAATGGATGATCTCCTTAATGAGGGAAGAAACAAAGACTCAGAGAGTTGAGGGGATTCCCCCAAGGTCATATAACCTACAAATGGCCAGGACGGTGCTGATGCCGGTCTGTCTGCCTCCCAATGCTGCTCAAGCTCAATCACCCCCCACCACTTCTGCTTTTGCAAAAATAGCCTTATGCCACATATTCTACCAGTTACTTTATGAAAGAAAGTCAAGCAAACTTTAGCCATAGCCCAAGCCATAACAGGTAGCACCTGTTCAAAATACCCCGTAAGTCAGGTCATGCAAGATCAGATATGCACCCGCAACTGTTACAGGTGCTGCACTAGCCACTGTTTTGGGGAACTCAGCCTAGGAATATGAGGAGATAACTCACAAAGAAAAGCAAGTCACTGGCATGCAGGAGGCCCTGAGCAATTCAGAGTCAGAGGCAACTAGAGTGTGCAGCCACCTGACCTGCTAATTTCCCAATATGCTTAATGGATTCATGCTGTCGGGTCCACAAAGGAAATGCAGAAGCCTTCCCTTCCTGCCTCCCACACTCTGGGTCAAGTATTTACCAAAAACACAGCAGTAGACTGAACACCAGCAGAGATACAAAGAAGGAAAAACAGTCCTCCCTTTTCAAGGCAGGTTGGACAATATCAATATTTTGCAGTTAGGATGTACAGGTGGAGTGTGTGCACATGCCCAGAATTTAAAGACAGATGGGAGAGGGAATGATTCCAGCAGAAAGACCAGTAAATGTTCACATCTACAGTGTACACTGAACTGCCGCCTAGACAACATAGCAAGGCTCTGTCTCTACAAAAGTTTAAAAAGCCAGGTATGGTGGCACATGCCTGTAATGTCAGCTACCCAGGAGGCTGAGACAGGAGGATCACTTTAGCCCAGGAGTTTAAAATTACAATAAAGTATGATCACATCACTGCACTCCAGCCTGGGCATCAGAGCAAAGCCGTATCTCTAAAACAAGACAAGACAAGACATTTACATAAAAATCAATGTATGAAAATCCAAAATAATATATTAGCAAATAAACCCCACTGGGGCTGAAAAAAAACTTACTAAACCAAGTGAGACTTGTATAGTGTGAAAGGATGGCTCGAAACTAGAACATCTTCTCTCTTCATTTATATTAGCATGTTGAACATTATAATCACCATAGATGATCAAAAGGCATTTGACTACAAAATTTATAAAAGAAACTTATCAAATTAAGAAGAGGGATACTTCCTTAAATTACACACAATAAAGGAAATTACACCCAGACACATGCCCATCAAGGCAAAGCCCAGCATCATTTGTAAGGGATGGAAACAATAGAAGCTTCCATCAACCTTTGGAACAAAAGATTGCCCTCTGTGACCACTATTATTTCGGAGGCCCTAGCTGATGCAGCTGGGCAAGGAGCAAAGTGAGACATTAAAGAAAAAGGCAGAAGGTGAACTAGTTAAATTGACTCTGAAAAATGAGGCAGACAGATTCTGCTAAGGAGTTAGGTACAAAAGAAACATACTAAACAGCCTTCCTTCTTCTTAGATGTTAAACTACAGAGGTGGGGCCGGGCACAGCTCATGCCTGTAATCCCAGCACTTTGGGAGACCAAGGCAGGCAGATTGCTTGAAGCCAGGAGTTTCATACCAGACTGGCCAACATGGCAAAACCCTGACTCTACTAATACAAAAATTAGCTGGGTCTGGTGAAACACTCTTGTCATACCAGGTAGTCGGGAGGCTGAGGCATGAGAATTGCTTAAACCTGGGAGGTGGAGGTTGCAGTGAGCCGGAACTGCACTACTGCACTCCAGTCTGGGCGACAGAGCAAGACCCTGTCTAAAAAAATAAATAAATAGAGATGGGGTCGTCTTAAGCTGCCCAGGCTGGTCTCAAACTCCTTGGCTCAAGCAATCCTTCTGCCTCAGTCTTCCAAAGTGCTAGGATTACAGGCCTCAGCCGCCAAGCCTGGCCTCAGACAATCTTCCTATGTACAAACAAGCAGTTAGAAACAAGAAGAAAACATCCCATTTGCAACAGCACACCCCAAAAAAACAAAACTCTCAGAAATAAACATGCGAAAATATGCACACACAATCCACATCAAGAAATCGTTCAATGAAACACTTTGAATGCAAAGAAAGCCACACTGCACATGTTATCGAGAAAGGTTCAACATTAAAAAGATGTCACGGCCAGATGTGGTGGCTCACACCTGTAATCCCAGCACTTTGGAAGGCCAAGGTGGGTGGATCACAAGGTCAGGAGTTCGAGACCAGCCTGAGCAGCATAGAGAAATTCTGTCTCTACTAAAAATACAAAAAATTAGCCGGGCATGGTGACCTGAATCTGGAGTTCCAGCTACTCAAGAGCTGAGGCAGGAGAATTGTTTGATCTGGCAGGCAGAGATTGCAGTGAGCTGAGACTGCGTGACTGCACTCCAGCCTGGATGACAGAGTGAGACTCCATCTCAAAAACAAACAAAAAGATGTCACTATCAATATCGAGTGGGGGTGTGTGGAAGTGGAGCCTTCACACATGCTGGGGGAAATCTCCAAAAGACAGTTTGGCAGTTTCTTAAAAGGTAAATATAAATTTACCTTATGGAGTTGGATGTAGTGGCTCAGGCCTGTAATCCCAGCATTTTAGGAGGCCAAGGCAGGTAGATCACCTGAAGTCAGGAGTTTGAGACCAAACCTGGCCAACATGGTGAAATCCCGTCTCTTCTAAAAATACAAAAGAGTAGCCCAATGTGGTGTCAGCCACCTTTAACCCCAGCTACATGGGAGGCTGAGGCAGAAGAATTGCTTGAAACTGGAAGGCAGAGGTTGCAGTGAGCTGAGATCACGTCACTGCACTGCAGCCTCAATGACAGAGCACAAACTCTGTCTCAAAAAACAGTTAGGTGCAGTGGCATATGCCTGTAATCCCAGCTACTCAGGTGGCTGAGGCAGAAGAATCACTTGAACTTGGGAGGTGCAGGTTGCAGTGAGTCAAGATCATGCCGCTGGACTCCACCTTGGGCAACTCAGTGAGACTGTCTCCAAACAAAGTGTCAACATCAGTGGCTCTTTGTATACTCACAGAATGGTGCATCCGTCACCACCATCGATTTGAGAACATTTTTATTTTCCCAACAAGAAACCCTGTTATCTTTCATCATCACCCCTTTCAATTCTTCCTTCCACCCCCAGCACTAGGCAACCAGTAATCTGCTCCCTGTCTCTCTGGTTTTCCTATCTGGGCATTTCATATAAATGGGATAATACAGTATGTGGCCCTTGGTGACTGGCTGCTTGGACTTGGCATAAAGTGTCAGGCTGACCCACATGTGGCCCATGTCTGTGCTTCATTCCTTTTCACTGCCTCATTGCCCAAGTGGTGTCAAGCTCTGCAGGTGGACGGTGAAAAGTCAGGGTGTGTGTTGTAATCCCTGGAACAATTGCTAAAGAAAGCATCTATAGCTAAAAACAGAGCAAAAAGACAGCCAAAAGCCACTCAAGATGAAAGGATATGTGAAGAATCACTCCATTTATCCAAAAGAAGGCAGAAAAGGAGGAACAAAAAACAAAAGAGAAATAGCCCAGGCACGCTGGTTCACTACTAAAATACCAAAAAATAAAAAAATAACGAGGCACAATGGCACACACCCGTAGTCCCAGCTACTCGAGAGGCTGAGGCGGGAGAATCACTTGAATCTGGGAAGTGGAGATTGCAGTGAGCTGAGATCATGTCTCAAATCCCTCCCAAAGTGCTCTCCAGTCTGGGTGACAAAGCAAGACTGTCTCAAAACACACACACACACACACACACACACACACACACACACACACACACACAGCATAGATTAGAAATTCCATTGAACTGTAAGTGAACTAAACACTCCAAATGAAACAGATAGTGAGACTGAATTTTAAGAAACACAAATAAAAACATGACCCACCTATCTAATGTGTAGAAGAGGTACCCTTTAATTTCAAAAACACAGCTAAGATGGAAACAGGATGAAAAAAGATATCTACGGAAACATTAGTTACAAGAAAGCTCATTAACATTAGATAAATAGATAATGTGTGGGCTTCCTATTTCTTTGATGAAACAATTAATAACTGAGAATATGAGGTTGGTGCAGTGGCTCAGGCCTGCAATCCCAGCACTTTGGGAGGCCAAGGTGGGCAGATCACCTGAGGTCTAGAGTTTGAGACCAGCCTAGCCAACATGGTGAAACCTTGTCTCTATTAAAAATACAAAAATTAGCCAGGCATGTTGGAGAGTGCCTTTAACCCCAGCTACTTGAGAGCCTGAAGTGGGAGAATGGCTTGAATCTGGGAAGCTCAGGTTGCAGTGAACCGAGATTACACCATATACTTCAGCCTGGGTGATAGAGCAAGACATCATCTCAAAAACAAATACTGGAGAATGGTACACTTTAAATTGCTGCATTTTCTGGTATGTGAATTACATGTCAATTTCTTAAATGACTGGTAGGAAAAGGAAGGCACTGAAAATTATATTTTGTTTTATAATTAAACAAGAGATTTCTTCCTCTCTCTCCAAAAAAAAAGTCCTCTTTCAGTTTCTGCAAACTTCCTCCTTCCTTCCACTATCCATCCACCCAGAGGAATTGTTGTCTGTTCCCACTCAGATTAGAAAACTTTGTCTTAATTTGAGGCCTGGTAGGTAAAGTAGAGGTCCCAAGCCAAGAGAGAGAGGCGTCCCAGAGCCCTGTTCCATCTGAGCCTCCCATGCCCCATGACTCCCTTTACCCCGTAACACACTTCCCTTCCGGTTTACCATCTGGAAGAAAGACTAAACTTATTTCTCTTATTCACCAATAATTTATATAAACCAAAGGTTATAAACAAGGGTGTCCTTAGCAACCTGATCTCATTCTCCTCAAATACCAATTGCTCTCCAGTAAAGGGACTGTCTTTCCAGACAACATCAATTCACTTGGAAATCTCACTTAGAACAGAAAAGGGAAGATCTTCAAGGGTTTGCCATGGGCAAAACATTCGCAGGAATGCATGGGGCTGAAGGTCAAAGGCAAAGAAAACAAGGCATAAATTACTTTGACCTCATTTCATTTGTCCTTGTAAGCCCATGGTTAGTGATTAGTGCAGTGACAAAAATCCGCTTTTGAAGGTTTTTCTTTTTCTTTTCTTTTTTCTTCTTGGACACAGTCTTGTTCTGTAGCCCAGGCAGAAGTGCAGTGGCACAATCTCAGCTCACTGCAATCTGCATCTCATGGGTTCAAGAGATTCTCCTGCTTCAGCCTCCTGAGTAGCTGGGATTACAGACACCCATCACCATGCCTGGCAATTTGTGTGGTTTTAGTACAGGCGGGGTTTCGCCATTTGTCCAAACTAGTCTCAGACTCTCACAGGAGAAGCGCCATGTGGTCCACCCACCTCAACCTCCCAAAGTGCTGAGATTACAGGCGTGAGCCCCCTCACCAGGCCAGGTTAATTTTCTCTAATAAAAGTAACAAAATAGGTATAATCCAAAAGTCACAGATACATCAAAAATTTTAAAACATTGTTGGAGGCCAGGGGCAGTGGCTCATGAGTATAATCCCAACACCTTGGGAAGCCAAGGCAGGAGGATCACTTGAGACCAAGAGTTCAAGACCATCCTGGCCAACACAGCAAGACCTCTTATCTATAAAACATTTTTTAATGATACTGGAAAATGCTAACTTGGGTAGTAAGTTTCAATGCATCATTGCCTGGTCTTCTGGGTTTCACTCTGAACCTCGTGAAAGATGATTAAGTCATGTGTCCAAGCTCAAGGACTTCCTGTTGCACACAGATGATGCTCCCTGGAGCACCCTGCTCCAATCCCCCTCCCTTCAACTTGTTCCAGTGTATCACATTCAACCCAGACCTGGGCAAGTCCCGCTCATGTGTCAGCCCTGCCCAGGCCATCAACCCCCACAAAGGGCAGGATGACTCAGTTCACCCACATGGTGCAGGCCACCTGCCTGCCTTGCACTCTCTCCAGACCTGGGTCATTGTACAAACTACACAGCCAGGGTCCTGTGCTCTGAAGGGTCCCTAATGTTTGCTTGAATGCTCTGCTGCTTGAATCTTTATTTTTTTGAGACATAGTCTCTCACTGTCACCCACGCTGGAGTGCAATGGCATGATCTTGCCTCACTGCAACCTCCACCTCCCGGGTTTAAGTGATTCTCCTGCCTCAGCCTCCTGAGTAGCTGAGATTACAGGTGGCCACTACCATGCCCAGCTAAGTTTTTTATTTTTAGTAGAGACAGGGTTTCACCATGTTGGCCAGGCTGGTCTTGAACTCCTGACCTCATGATCCACCTGCCTTGGGCTCCAAAAGTGCTGGGATTACAGGCGTGAGCCACTGTGCCCAACCCACTTGAATCTTAATTTCTGAAAATTACTGATTTTTGTTTTGTGTGAATCCATGCAAATTAAGTAGCAGTTCCTACTTCAGAGCCACTTAATGAAGATTCTTTGGTGGCTGGAGTAGGCCAGGATTTAAAGTAAGGGGCTGGCCATGCACAGAGCCCCTCCAACAGGGAGACCTTTCCCTTGCCCTAAAGTAACCCTCTCAGAGCCACTTCCTAATGGAGCCTGAAATAGCCTGGTGACCTGCCCTCAACTGTTTTAATCACTGGCTGTCCCCCTCTTCAAGAGTGGGTACATTTCACATAAGTGCATAATTAATACTAACACGAGGGGCTGTGCCCATGGGCTGGGGTCCTGTCATGGGCATTCTGTGTTCAGGGTCCCTGGGAGGCACAGGACCCAGATTTGTCCTTATAATATGACAACAGATCACTCTACAGTGCCCTGTCCTGAGCAGGACAAGACCTAGCAACCCTTTCGGTCAATGCTGAAATGTCTCCCAGGCATGATCAATGGTGGCATTTACGGGATGGTTAGCGGAACTTGGCAGTGGGCCAGCTGTGCCTCAGTGGCACTGGTGGTTCAAACCCACAACCCAGCCAACTCAACCTGGACTCCAACCAGCCTGACTAACTGGGAGCAGCCATTCCCAGCTGCACTTGGGCATCTGAAAGACCCTTCCTTTCCCGCAAAGCCTCTTGCAGGGTTTCAGGGAGGAAGGGGAAACCCCAAACCCATATAACTCTAATAGCATCACCTCTTGGTCCATGGGGGTGGGGGGAGGGTGCTTCCTATGTTGAATTCCAACCTGATGCCAGCCTGGTGGGGGTAGGAGCAATGCCATTTGCTCCATCTCACAAACAACATCGCACATCAGCCCCCCCAAAGAGACAAAGCCAGGGACTGAGACTGGCTAGCAAAACCAGGACTAGAACTGACTGGGCCTCTCTGACTCAGGAGCCTTAGGGCAGGCTGTTGGTGTCCGCAGATCCTGGCCTACTGTAGCCTGTGTGATCAGCCAGGGCTGAGGTTCTCTACTGACAGAGCCTTCCCTCTTAAGGACACTGGTGGGGCCGTGGCCCCGTCAGACCATCTTTGTCTGGGAACACTCTTTTCTAGAATACTCCAGTGAGGAAGAGAAAGTGTGTCCACTGACTTCTGTGTCTCTCAAAATACCCTTGTAAAAGTACATAAGGACCCAACACTGCACTTATAATCAGACAGTTCAGGACCCTCCACTCTGAGAGCATCAACATTGGCCAACTCCTTCTCCCATTTGGGTCTCAAACTCTGCCTCTGGAACCGTGTTTTCAAGGCTAAGTGTCCAGCCAGAACAAGTGCCCACGCTCTGCTCTCCCAACACATGCCCCTGCCATAGCCAGGAAGGCTGAGGACAGATAGGGTCTTTGCTCCCCTAGACAGAGCTGACCATGACTGAAGGACCCTCAGATGCAAGCAGAATGCTTTGTCCTTTTTTGTCACTGAGTTGACCCTTGGGAGCTGATTATGTTCCTTAAACTCTCTGGGAACACTTAAGGCCCCCAGCACTGCAAAAAGGATTAAGTCAACTGAGAGGAGACATATTTTTCCAATTCGTTATAAAGCACCCATGTTGGAGGTTTTCCAAAACTAGCGGGTTGCTTTCCCATTACCCAAGATTCCTCATTCTGTCTTTCTGCATAAATAATTTCACAAGGTTTTCAAGTAAATTTGGTACTAAAGGCCCATGACCATGGAATAAGCAGGACACTCACAGTGAAATGCTAAAGCCAAAGTCTTCTCTTCCATGTGCCATGCTATGAGAAAGGAGTTGGCAAGGAACTTCCACCTACCAAACTTCCCTACCTCAGGCTTAAGACACACATCAACAGGCAGAATGACGTTTGTGTTAGGATATGCATTTTACTACATACGTGTATCTTTAAGAAGACTTTTCCCAGCAGGGTGCAGTGGTTCACACCTGTGATCCCAGCACTTTGGGAGGCTGAGACAGGTGCATCCTTTGAGGTCAGGAGTTTAAGATCAGCTTGGCCAACATGGCAAAACCCCTTCTCTACTAAAAATCGAAAAATTAGCTGGGCATGGTGGTACATGCCTGTAATCCCAGCTACTTGGGAGGCTGAGGCAGGAGAATTGCTTAAAATGGGGAGGTGGAGACTGCAGTGAACCCAAGATTGCACCACTGCACGGCAGCCTAGGGGATCAGGAAGGGGAGTGACCCTGTCTCATAAATAAGTAAGTAAGCAAGCAAGCAAACAAACAAATAAATAAATAAATAAAATGCAGTAGGCTGGACACCACGGCCTCATGCTTGTAATTCCAGCACTTTGGGAGGCAGAGGCAGGTGGATCAGGAGCTCAGGAGTTCAAGACCAGCCTGGCCAAGATGGTGAAATCCCCATGTCTACTAAAAATACAAAAAATTAGCCAGGTGTGGTGGTGGGTACTTGTAATCCCAGCTACTCGGGAGGCTGAGGGAGAGAATTACTTGAACCCAGGAGACAGAAGTTGCAGTTAGCTAGATTGCACCACTGTACTCCAGCCTGGGCAACCGAGCTAGACTCCATCTCAAAATAAAATTAGATGAAGGGGCTGAGTGTGTGTGGTGGCCCATACCTCTAATCCCAGCACTTTGGGAGGCTTAGGTGGGAGGAGTTTGAGACCAGCCTGGGCAACATAGGGAGACCCTGTCTCTACCCCTCCCCTGTCACACACACACAAATTAAAAATGTAGCCAAGTGCAGCGATGCCTACCTACTTGGGAGGCTGAGATGGGAGGATTGCTTGAGCCCAGGAATTTGAGAGACTGAAACCATGTCTCACAAAGGAAAGCGTGAAAGGGGACATGGCAAGCAAACCGGGTCAGAGCAGCAGGTTCCACTCCAACTGATCTCCACAACCGCTGAGGAAGCTGCTTTCCCTCCCACTTTTGATTTCTGTGGATTTTTACATGACAAAACAAAGAGTAATTACTTAGAAGCATTCTAGGACAACATATATGTAGAATTTTCTAAAATTTTTGCAATAACCTCTTTTCAACATTGTCACCTTTCAGATAAAGAAAATGACTACAGGCCTCACTCCAGATACCGAATCAAAATTTTGGGAGGAATAGGTCCGAAAGTATGTATTAACAAATAAAACACAGATTCGCATAACCCTCAATGCGTGAGAACCGCTGTGTTGGACAGTAACGGAAAGGGCATTCTAATGAAGGAAGCCCTTGGCCATGATAGTGGAAATGAGCACTGTGGGAGGGGATCTCGGGAGATGAGGCTGGAAGGTGCATGGCTCAGAAGCCAGGGGCTTTGTATGCCACACTAAGGCATTTGAGTGCGTAAGGATGACAAAACCATTGAGAGTTTTAAAATAAGAAAGTGTTGTGACTGGTCCTCTGCTTCCACAAAGGAAGGAACAGGACATTGAATGTGCAAAGGCGGCAGGTCAGGAGGCTGCTGTTCCAGTCCCCTTGAGAAAAGAAGGCAGCAAACCACATCACCATGTGTGTACCTATGCAGCAATCCTGCATGTTTTACACATGTACCCCAGAACCTAAAGTGCAATAAAATACTTTTTTAAAAAAAGGAGGAGGCCTGGAGCTGCTAGGGGATGGAAGAGAGGACCAATTCAAAGAGTACTTGGGACTGGATCTGTCAGGACTGGTCACCAGATGAGGGGGATTAAGAAATGGCAATATTCATGGATAATGACAACACTAATCAAGATTGGGAAAGGCAGGGGGAGAGAGTAGTTCCAGGGGAGGAATGAATTCCACCTTGGCTATGCTTAGTTTGAGTGCACCCAGGGACATGTGTGCACACTCTGCATGCATTTTGGAAAGACTGGTCTGGAGCCATCAAGACAGATGTGAATCTGGAAGTAATGAACACAGCTGAAGGAAAGCTGTGGAAACACAAGATGTAGGGCAGAATCCTGAAGACCTGCAAAGGACACTTCCAAGGCCCAGTACCAAGAGCAACAGAGGATCAATCTACAAAGTGTAACAATGAGCAGAACTGGGGGGTGGGAGGTCAAGAAGCAGAGGTTGCTGTCCTATGTCATAGGACAGAAAGTCCAAAGTCAGTCATCTGATTTGGCATTGCAACTTTATTGATGACCTTAGTGAGTCAAGAGTTAGAAAGCCACATTTTATAGATCGGGAGACTAAGTCTCAGTGCTTAAGTGACCTATCTAAAGTCACGAAGCTTAAGTCATACATTTATCCAGTAACTACCAGATAAGTGCACAGGAGATATGAAGATGTGGTTATGAAAGAACAAGGGGAGGAAGTCACAGACACAAAACTGGAGTACAACTTATTAAATGCTAGCTAAGGCAAAGACCTAGGAGCAACCCAGAGGAAAAGCAGCCAATTCCCTAACAGCAAGCGGGTTGGTGGTGGGGAGGGGGGAGGGGCCTCCCAAAAGCATACCTGGCAGTGGGCCTTATAACTGAGCTATGAAGGATAAGGACAGTCAGACCATGGCAGAGGCTCTAGGAAGAGGGAGCAGCATCAATCATATCAGGAAAAAGTTCTGTAAGTAATTCAGATGGGGAAGTCAGAACCGTGACACCACCAGAAAAGATGGGAAGATATCTACACCCAGACATTCAAATAACTGTTCTGAAAGGTCTTCAATGCGAAACTTTCCCAAACAAAATATCTTAATCATTGTTTTATGGGTGGGAAAGGCCTGAGGGGGCAAATGCACACAGAAGAGAGAGACAGTGAGAAAGAACACAGGTGCGTACCTCTAGACATTGAAAGGGAAGCTTTTTGCCCTGAAGACTAACACAAAAGTACGGAGTGTGTGTGTGTGTGTGTGTGTGTGTGTGTGTGAATTTATAATAAAATCACGAAATCTAAGTTACCCTCAATGCTCATGTGAGATCAGCCTCTGGGCTCTCCATCTCACAGAGTTTTCCTTTTAGCTCCAAAGTTGAACCTGACCTTACCATTTCTTATTTCTACTAAGGGTGCTTACACTTTAAAGCGTGGCTGAGAAAATGTAAAAATGTTACAAATTCACATGCTGTCTCTACAATAAATTGTATATTTTCTCTGCCTTTTTATGCTTAATCTCTCTCACAGGAACATGAGAAGGGAGTTTCTGGCCCATTCAAAATCCCTATCAAACCATACACTTATACAAAATTGAGCCATTTTTTGACCATATTGAAAGCATGTCAATGTTCAATATGATAGCCTCAGACACATGCCCAACAACTGTCGCATATGCCCAACAAAAGCTTGTAAATTACCTCTACGTCAGAATTAAGCATTCTACAAGAAGCCAAAAACTAATGTAATTTAAACTAAAAAAGACTTAAGTTTCAAGATAGCTCAAAGTGATTACAGTCTTCAACAAATCAATAAAAGCAGCCAAAAAAATCCATTGTTATACCCACATCTCTACCGATGGAATACGAAATATGTTCTAATGTTATCTTTTTAATAATATAAATGGATTTTGGATAACCTACTTACACTTTTAACTACTCCATCCCAAGATGAATTGTGAATGGCCAGTCTTTGTGAGGCCCTGCTTTGATGGGAAGAGAGTGGGGAATCATGAACCTAATGCCAAAGATTAAATTGCATATCAAAGTTTAAAATGCATACCATACTATACACTGATCATTAAGCAATTTTCTAAACAGATCTGCACTGTTCAATATAAGAGCCACTAGCCATATGGGGCCATGAGCACTTGTATGAGACTATTACAAATACAGGTGTGTTTTAAGCGCTAAATACACAACAGACTTGGAAAAAATACTATAGACACACAGAACCACCTTCAGTTTCAAGGGCCCTGTGCTGGAATCTATCTAAGTCTAGCTGTGTAATAATCACTCAGACAGCTAGTTAGAAATAGATTCTTGGATACTAGCTCCAAAACTTTTTATTCTCCAAGTTTGAAATGGGAGTTGAGATTCTTTGTAAATTTCCCAGGCAAAACTCTGTGTAGCTATGTTTAGAAAACAAGTGTCCTCATCAACAAAGCTCTTGGCCACAAACCAACCTCAAAGTCAAGAGGAAAGGGCCCAAAGGCAAAGGAAAGAACCATTTTTAAAATGTTTAAAATACAAATTAAACAGAAATAAGACACTATTATACACCCAACAGATTGCCAGAATTTTTAAGTCTCACCATACCAAGACAGACTATGATGTAGAGCAATGAGATTTCTCACACACGGCCAAACACTACTTTAGAGAAAACCTCAGTGTTTTCTTACAGGATTGAAAATAGTCCTATCCATGACCAACCACTCCAATACCCACATGTCTAACATGGGGTACGAGATACACGTACAGGAATATTCAACACGATGTTGTTCATCATAGCCAAATGAGAATAAAAATTAACAGCAAAATGGCTATATAGTGGTATATCCGCACAGTAAGAAACTACACAGAAAAATGCAAGTGAAAGAACTATAACTTCTTACAAAAATATGAACTGAATTCAACACATAATGTTGTGCAGAAGAAACGATACATCTCTTGAATCAATTCAGAAGAATACATTATAAACCTATTTCACAGAAGTTCCATAAAGCAAGTAATAAACCATTTGTCTAGGAATACCTACAACATTGATAAAATTATAAAAAGCATGAAAGTAATTACCATGGAAGTCACTAGAATATTGCCTATGAAAGGAGAGAACAGGTTACAATAGTGACAGCCAGAGGACTTTTGTGGGCTGGTAATAGCCTACTTTTTTTGCCCAGGGTGGTCACACAGATACTGGCTTTTTAGTTTTCATTAAATCTTATGTATTAGTTATAGTAACACTAGGTACTACAATAAATGGACTCAAAAATATTTAATGGCTCTAATAAAAACAGAGGTTTACATAACTGTCCAAAGCAGATACCTCTCTCTCAAAGAGCTTCACTTGGATAAATGGAAAAGCACACCATTCTTGGATAGGAAGACTTAGAATCATAAAGATGTTCATTTCTCCTTACTTTAATCATTAAATCCATGCAATAAAAATGTCAATAGGATTTTTCAAAACAAAATTATTTTAAAAATTAATAAGAACTATAAACATGTGAGATAGCCAAGAAATTGGCCATGAGGGTGGATTGATTGCCCTTTCAGAGACTAGAACAAATTTTTTTTAAAAGCTAGAATGAAGAGCAGATAAACAGATCAATAAAATGTAACTGGAATTCCCAAGATAGATCCAAACACGTAATGGGTATTCAGAATATGATAAATGTAGTATCTGAAGTGTTTTGAGTGTAACACAACATTTGAAAGCAATTTTTAAAATGAGATGTAATTCCATTACATCAATATAAAAAAATCCCCTCATGGCAAAACACGGTAAGGAAAGTCAAAGGACAAACAACATACTTAAAAGCAACAGCGTAAGTCATATCGCCAAGAGCTAATTCCCTTAATATATCTAAAGCTCCTACGTATCAACAATAAAACAGTAACCATATAATAGAGAAATAGGTAGCATATACCAACAGTGAGCTCTCAGAAAAAGAATTACAAATGACTCATTCACATGAAAAGATGCCCAAACTCCATACTAAGAGATATAAGTTAAAAATCAGAAGAAAATAACATTTTCACCAATCAGATAAACTCTAGTAGCACTCTGTACTGTTGAGTGTATAAGGAAACAGACACACTAAAACCTTGCTGGTGGAAGTCTACACCGATAAAATGTTAATGGAGAACAATTTGGAAATGTGGGAGATGATGTATTTACATGTGAGTGTTATGTACTTCAGCATAGATATAACAGGAAAAGTGGCAGGGACTACTAAGCATGTTACTTTCAGTCGATGGAGTGAATGCTCTACAGCCATCACAAAGAATCCGGCAGTCCCGTAAGTACCAAGATGCAGTGATCTTTTACATACCCAGAGCAGCAGATCTTTTTCCTTGTTGGCTTCACTACTGGTAGAGTCATCTTTGGTAAGGTAATGCAGAACATCTAATTCAAGAATATGACTTCCCATAAATACTGAAGAAGAATTCAAAGCTACCAATTGGGGAAAGACCTTTTTATAAAGCAGTGTAAAGATCTACAAATTGCCTAGAAAACATAAAATCTTGCAGAAAATTCTAACTGAAACCATCCAAAACTGAATTCTTTACTGCACTTGCACGCTACCCTGTCTCATCATCCTACCAAATCTGCCTTTCCTCCTAGATCTCCTGTTTCACTTAATGCTGTCACTTCCACCCAGGTCCTCAAGCTACAAACAAGAACCTTCATTCATACTTTCTGCGTTCCCCAAATTTTTCAAATAATTTCTCTAAGTGCTTATATTCAATTGTCACTGGCCTATAAGGTTGACTTTCCTTTTAGATTGTGAGCATCTTAAAGCTTGAGAACAACTTCATGCATCTATGCATTCCTACCAATTCCTGAGTGGAAGACCTGGCTCCACATGTGCTTTTCATTCACTAGAAGAAAAAATGGGGAAGGGGAGAATCATGCCTCAACAGTTTGCTTAAAGTCAAGGAGAGCAGACTAATAAACAGTTCATATTTACCTTCCACCTTTCCTCTATTAATTGCTACAACTAGAAACTCTAACTACAAATGTAAAATAAATACAAGAAGCATAAAGACATCTTATTCAACATTAAGTACTTCCTGTGTAAGTACAACGGGTGAACACAAACACGGTTGTCCCTGCACTCACAAAATTTACAGGCCAGTAAAAAGACAATTAAATGAAGAATACAAATGACCGATCACTAAGTCTTACACTACACGGAGAGCAAGCATCATAAGAACACCAAGTAGAGAGATTTACATGACATTACACTCTCAGGACTATTACTTGTCCCCTGAGTTGTACAGCCAATGGCACATTCTAATCCCACATAAACCAAACACACTCGGCTTAGCCAGTGAGAAGCCTCGTTCTGCCAGGACAGGCCTATAGCCATCAGACACAACAGCCTCTATTCCTCCTCAGGCAACCCCAGATAACAGCAGAGAGAGCCCAGACGTCCTTAAACTCCATGGTAAACTCATGATGTTGAAAACAGCCAGAGTGTGATCAACTCACAAATCCCCAAGTGTGTTCTCAGATCATCCACAGGAACCAAAAAGCAGAGAACCTTTCCAAATGCACAGAAACAGAAGCAGAAAGCAAGTGATTTAGTGAAGACACCACAGAGATTAAAGGTAAGCATCTACTTACCACGGGAATGAGTGCTTGTCTCATTTTGATCTCTGTCTTAACCAACTATACAAAATTCCTATTAACTGAGAAAAGATTTATTACACTCCCTTGTGAAATCAGAGGTACTAGATTAACTGAATCTGTAACTGCTAAACTATGAAACACAACTAAAGGCTAAACTATGAAGCTTCAGTTGTATTTCAGGCAACCTCCTGACATAAACACAATCCAGATAAAAAATAAAGCTCAACAACATACACACATCCCCCCAAAATCACACAGAACACAGAGACACAGAAAGGGTGGGCCTGCTTCCTATCCACAGCACTGTCAAGCTTGCTCTGGTAAATGAAAGCCAGGAAGCTCATCCCTGAACAGGATGAAGGGGACGAATACAAGAACAAGGAAGCCCTTCTATGAAGAGTTTGGAGTGTGTCTCTGTGTGCATATGCACTCACATTTTTAGTCTCTTCGGTGTGTGAAAGGAAAATAAATCTTGGGCCCCTAAATCAGTAAGCTAAAGGGAAAAGCCAAGCTGGGGACTGCTTAGGGACAACCTGCCTGTCACTGAGATAGATGCATAGCTGATTGCCTCCTTTGGAAAGGCTAATCAAAAACTCAAAGAATGCAAGCACTCCTCTCTCTCACCTACCTGTGACCCAGAAGCTCCTTCCAGCTTCAAGTTTCCTTCCTGTCTTTGCTACAAGTTGTCCTGCCTTTCCGGACACAACCACTGTCCTTCTTACATATGTTGGCTGATGTCTCACATCTCCCTAAAATGTGTAAAACTAAGCTGTGTCCCGACCACCCTGGGCACATGTCATCAGGACTTCCTGAGGCTGTCTCAGGAGCGTGCATCCTCAAACTTGGCAAAATAAACTTTCTAAATTGACTGAGACCTGTCTCAAATTTTGGGGGTTACAAATAATATCAGCAAATCAGAAGACCTGAAGGGAAAAATAAGGTAGTGTAACTTCCTTATGACTGAAAAATGCATCTGGTATATCCATACAATAGGATATTACTTAGCAAATAAAATGAAATGAACTATTGTCACGGAAATGACATGGATGAATCTCAAAATAAACACATTGAATGAAAAAAGCCAGAAAAAAGAGTTCCTACTGTATGATTCTATTTATATAATATACAAGTTAGAAAATGGAAACTAATCTACAGTTACAAAAGCTTATCAGTGGTTGCCTGTGGATCAGAGGCAGGAGGGAGACAGTCCTGAAGGGAACAAGGAAACTGTTGGGATGACAAGTACGTCTATTATCTCTAGTGGTGACAGCTCTATGGCTGAATACCTGTGTGAAGACATCTAACTTTACACTTCTCATATGTGCAGCTTGGGTGTCACTTGACTCCTCAATAAAACTTTTAAAATTTTTTGATAAAAATAAGTTCACATTGACCACCAATCGGGTTTAACTGAAACCTTACAAAATGAAGGATATTATTTTCACTTTCAGAAGGATATCTGATCGCAGTTACATATCATGCTTTGTGGACAAGCAATTTCAGAATAAATACAGATTTCAAATACTTAAAGGTCTGTATTTCTTACCCTTTATCATTTCATGATTTAAAAGGACCTAAAGCATTTTACAAAAAATTCCATCGCTTCAAGATTTTAGAGAGACTCTGAAATTCAACCAACATTAAACTTTTTGGAAAAGATGGGACCTTAAACACCAACCTTTCCAAATTTCTCAATTTGAGGAAGTGAACTTAGCCCCTCCCCTTGTAGGGAGTTCATCCAGTCTCATGGCTTTGAAGTCAGCTCTGTGTTGCTGACACCTACCTTTGTCATTTTAATCTTGACCTCCCCACTGAACTACAGACATTTATGCCACTGCCCACTAAACCACCTCACTTCACTGTCTCTTAAGTATCTAAAACCAATTGTGGCCAAAAGGTATCTTCTGATTCCTTCAGATTTCCTCACCACCAACTTCTCCTCCAATTTCTCCCATCTCAGTAATTGAATGATCACACATTCAGTTCTCAACTAAAACCTAGAAATCAACTCTTGACTACTCATCTCCTGCCTTCCACATAGAATCCACGCTTAAGTTCTTAGCTCTGTCTGCAAAGTAGATTGCCAAAGCTGGCCCAGGCTCCATCTACACAGCTACTATGGCTTCTTACCCAGACAACAGCTCTGAAAGGTCCGCATTTCCTCTTCTGCCTCTACCAGTCATCACTACACAGTAGCCACAGTCATGAGACCATCAATCCCCAGACCTAGAACACTCTGCAGACTTGCTGCCATCATTAAAGTGAAATCCTAACTCCTTATTCTGCCCTAAAAGATCAAGACCCTTTCCACCTCTCCAGCCTCATCTACCACTATTTCTTCTCTGGCTACATTCCAACATTTCATACTGACTGTCTCCAACACACTAAACTCATTTCCACCCCAAAGCCAACGCTTTCCCACCTCCAAACCTGGAATGCACACAGATACTTCACCATTCATATCTCAACTCAAATAACATCTTCAAAAGCTTCCCACACCTCACTATCTACAGAAGCATCCCCTGGTGAGAAGCTGGTGGTGAGGGGAATGGGGAGCCCTTTGGCCACAATAAGTTTAGAAATGTATTAGGTGTTCAAGTGAATATTTAATTCACGTATCATAGACCCCATTTCACTGACTTTACGGTACTTATCACTATCTAAAATTATCTTGTAAAGTTCTTATTATATATGCTAATAAAATTCATTCATTGATTTCTTCCTGTTATGCCTATCAGAAGCATTCATTTCCAGGTGCCTGGTGCCACTAGGTAAAAAGTACCCACGTGCATTTTTTTTAAAGTCTATTTTGAGTCTTTGGTAATTTCTAAGTGTGATGATTGGGCTTCCACACTCAAACCTGAGTGAAGCTTTTTACAACAACACCAGTCTGATGTTTAAAAGTAAAGTTCAATTTCAACTGTCCTATTCATTTTAAAAGATTCCAAATCTCCTTCCTCAAACCTTTTTATCTCAACATTTTACCTGTCTAATGTTTAAATTTCAATTTCAACTGTCCTGTTAATTTTACAAATCTTCAAATTATGCTTCTAAAGAACTGAGAAATTCGACTGCTGGCCTGCCTCATTATCGTGAGATTTCTATTTGATATAATATCAACTTATCAACATACAGGAATGTTGATTTTGAGATTTGACTGCCTCTCACTAAAACAGTGCACTTTTCAATAAGGATCAGGTCAGTATAAAAAGTATTAACTTTTAATGATTAAATTGGGATCTCTAATATCTTGCCTTTGGGATACTTGGCAAATAGTCACTTACATAATATACCATCTAAATGCACCAAGTTAAACATTTTTAATTCCTTTATTTTCTTTTTTAGAATTTCAAAGCTTTCAGACACTGCTACCAAAAAAAATCACAATAGATTTTTTACCTGGTTGTTACACATTATAAATGGTCTCATAGTAAATCACTAATCACTGGGATGTACATTTCATAAGGACAGCGATATTTATCCAGTTGGTTCACTGTATCCACCAGCACCTATTCCTGGCACATTATCCTCTTAAAAAAGTAGATGTTGTTAAATACCTGCAAGCTCCTGTTTTAGCTTATGGAGATCACCGTATTACTTCCACATTTAGAGCATACTGCTAATATGTGTAATCTCTCCTTGCTGTTGCTCGATGCCATGAAAATGTTAAGCATGATCTGAACAGCAATTCCAAATCACAAGTTGTTGACTTTCAAGTTATACAATGATATGTGGCAAGTGGGTGGCAAGAGATCAACATAGATTTTCACATAAGGTGTGATCAACATCGATTCTCTTACATTGTGCTGAGGAGGCAAGACTCAATATGGAGTCTGGATACACAGACTGCTCTATGGCTATGGAGAAAGCCACCGATAGAAGACGGTCTGTCTGTGCATCTCTGAATATAGACTGCCAGAGTATCAGGTTTTATACTGATGCAAGGTGAATGTTAAATAGTGCTACAGGACTGATAACGAACGTTGCCATAAGAAGGTCGTCAGAAGCAACGACTGTGAATCCTAGAAAAGCAGCTCAGTGTTTGGTGTGCTGCAAGTAATTCGTACTAATGAAAATTCAGTTAGTCAATTTCATGAACAATCATTCATGAATAATCAAGGTTATTCCTAAGACATTACCCTTGCCCTCACATTTCTAAGAAAAAAGCAGCAGAGACAACTAGTTTGCTAGGAACTACATATAACACAGTGAACACGAGTGGGAATGTGTGTCATCTGAATGCCACATATCATGTCAAAGTAGGCTGACACTGCAGATCTGAAGCAAGCAGCTCTCTACCACCTTATACACCCTAAATATGAATCCCTGTTCCATCATCAACCAAGTAACCTCTGGAGTTTATAACCTGTTTCTTAATATGGAAATAAGAATAATCCCTGTCTAGATTTGTAAATAATCAAATTAATAAAAATTTAAAAAAAGAAAAGTAAACATACACTTCTAATCCTTTGATCAGCACGGTCTGCCTACCTGGCTGGCTGGCTGGACTGAGGAGGAGCAGGTTCAGAACCCACTGGGAAACTCCTATACAAGGTTAAGATGACAAGGAAACAGGCCATTATTTAACAAACAAAACGGCCTTTTATGAAATATGCATTATACCCCTTCACACCCACCAAGATGCCTGTCATCAAAAAGACAGTAACAGTTGACAAGAATGTAAAGAAACTGGAACCCGCACACATCGCTGGTGAGATGTAAAATAATACAGTCACTTTGGAAGACAGTTCCTCAAAATGTGAGGTATAGGTATCACATGAACCAGTAATTCCACTCCTAGGTATGCACACAGAAGAAGTAAAAACAGATCTACACAAAAGCTTCTATGCAAGTGTTCACAGCAGAATTTTTCTTAATTGCAAAAATGTGAAAACAACCCAAATGTCCAACAGACAAATCAAATGTGGTTTATCCATATAATGGAATAATACTTAGCAATTCATAGAGAAATGCATGATGATATACAAAGATAGATGACCCTTGAAAACATGCTAATAAAAGAAGTCAGACACAAAGATCACAAGTCGTCTGGTCGCACTTACATAAAGTGTCTAGAATAGGCAAGTCTACAGAGACAGAAAGTAGATGAGTGGCTGCTGAAGGCTGAGAAATTTGGGAGAAATAGGGAGTGACTGTGACTGGGTACAAGATTCCTTTTGGTGACGGAAATGTTACAGATTAGACAGTGGTGATAGCTGCACAACAGTGACTATATTAAAACCACTGAACTGTACACTTTAAATGGGCGAGTCCTATGATATGTGAACTACATCTTGATAATGCTATTAAAATATAGTGTGCATTATCTTTAAATAATTGTAGCGTTCAACCATCAAATGACATGTCTTATCAAGATGAAGTATGGACATGTCACCCCAACAGCTACATTCCACGTGGCTCACAAAGTCCTCTCACAGCCCCCGGTCCACATGACCAAGAGTGTTCCCCAGGGCATTTCTGCCAGAGCTCCCAGAGAAGATGCTTTCTCTTCTTCCTAGGATCACAGGTGAAGCTGGTTTCAACTGGGGCTGCTCCTGTGACAAGAGAGAATAGGCTAACACTCTAAGAAAAGCAGAATGAGAGAGGGAGTGGGGCAGTGGGATAAAGAAAGGGGAAAAGAGGAAGGTGAGAAAGGAGGAGACACAGAGAGGAAGAGCACAGTAATTATTGTTGGAGCATCTGTGTCCAGCCATGCTGGCTCGTTTAAAGTGGGTCTCTGTAATTTGCTTTTAGGAGAGTCTTAATATGTTACTTCACTACAAACTCTTTCCCTACTTAACTGATAAACTTTCCAAGGATATATACAGAAGCAAAACTAAATCCTGGGCATTTTTTGTTTAATACAAAGATATATGAAACATTGCAAAGAGCACACATAGCTCAGTGGTTAAATGAAGTCAGACAGACTTAGATTCAAATGTGAGTCCCAGGCTTACCTAGGTGACCTTGGGTACACACAATTTAACTTCCCCAAACCTTAGTTGCCACTTCTGTAAAATGGGAGCCCTAGGTTTGGTTTTCTTACAGAGAGGCCACTGTCCACATTAAATGAAATAACTCATGGCAGGGTCTCAATACAGTACCTGGCATATGAGAACACAACAGTATGACCCACCATTATTAGTGGTAAACTCATGATTTATCACATGTA
>CM052669.1:10500872-10534608 GCA_028533165.1 Leontopithecus rosalia
ATTTGTTTTCTGTTTGCTTCTTTATTGTATTTGGATAAAGATCCACCTAAAAATTATCTGTTTTTTATTTCCCCAAAGTGTAATTATGTTTTCACTATTGCTGCTTCTATAGAGGGCATTGTGATAGAGAGATGCAGATGAAACATTAAATGCCACAATGAGTAGAAATAATGACTGTAAAAAGTAATGATTATTATTTGGTAATATAACTATTTAGATTGCTAAGCTTTCTGTGCTTCTACAACACTGCATATTACTGCATCCACATGAGAGAATTTCCTCCATTTATCTACTACCCATAGATATCACTAACTTGGCTCAGACACGAGTCCTCTCCAAAAGTGACCCTGTGATCACCCAGTTCTGAGTTCATTCATTCATTCAATAAATACTTAGCGAGAACCTACTATGTGCAAGGTACTGTACTGGATACCAGAGAGGCAGAGAATAAGAGATACCTCTTCTTTGTGTTCTCATGAGGAGCTGTTGCCTCCTCATCACAACACTGACCACACTGATTTCTGATTTCCTAACTACTTCTCTGCAACCCCTACAGAGACTCTAAGCAACCTGAGGTCAGGGACCATAGCAAATCTGATTTGCACCGTATCACATTATTTTGATAAGTCATGGAAAACAACTAAAATAGAATGAGGTGTCAGCTCAATACAGCCACAGCATAGCTATTTGCATGGTCAGAGACTCATGCGGAGCAAACTGAAGTGTGTAGACACACAAACTTCACAGGTCACCGAGTCTCCCGTCAGTGCTGAATATGGCCTGCCCCTGAGATCTTGGCTACGTCTAGAGCTCGATCCACAGTATATGATACAGATAGAAAATTCTATGAAACAGATGTAAAATGTTTTTTATAAGTATTTGTAATAGATTGTCTTTTCATTGAAAATATGTCTATATAAGGTAAGGAAGAATAAAACTGCACATAGATTAGCCAAAATGGAACTTCTTAGGTGAAATGCACCAATTACAGAAAAAACACAAACTACAACTCATCCAATATGAATTTAAACAGACCTGTAACTGCTAAGAACACTGACTTTGTAATTTCACATCTCATACACATCTCTAGGCCAGTGAGGTGCAGTGGCTCACACCTGTAATTCCAGCACTTTGGGAGGCCGAGGCAGGTGGATCACCTGAGGTCAGGAATTCAAGACCACTCTGGCAAATATGGTGAAACCCATCTCTACTCAAAATATAAAATATTAGCTGGGCCTGGTGATGGGTGCCTGTAATACCAGCTACTCAGGAGGCTGAGGCAGGAGAATCCCTGAACCCAGGAGGTGGAGGCTGCAATGAGCCAAGGTTGTGCCATTGCACTCCAGCCTGGGCCACAAGAGCAAAACTCCATCCCCAAAAGCAAAACAAAAACAAACAAACAAACAAACAAACAAAAAAAACTCAGCCCAGATGGTTTTACTAAAGAATTCTATCAAATTTTTTTTTTTTTTTTGAGATGGAGTTTTGCTCTTGTTACCCAGTCTGGAGTGCAATGGCCCGATCTCGGCTCACCGCAACCTCCACCTCCTGGGTTCAGGCAATTCTCCTGCCTCAGCCTTCTGAGTAGCTGGGATTACAGGCACGCGCCACCATGCCCAGATAATTTTTTGTATTTTTAGTAGAGACGGGGTTTCACCATGTTTACCAGGATGGTCTCGATCTGCTGACCTCTTGATCCACTCTCCTCGGCCTCCCAAAGTGCTGGGATTACAGGCTTTAGCCACTGCGCCGGGCTCTATCAAAATTTTTAAAAAGAATTAACACTGGTTTTATATAATCCCTCCCAGAAAATAGAAGAGGAACGAATACATTTTAATTCAATAAAGGGAATGGTCTAGATGTAAGGAGACCAAAGAGACATTAGAACTAAATGCAACCTGTAATTCCAAAGTTGATCCTGTTGTTAAACAGAATTTGATGAGATAACCAGTACAACTTGAATGAGGTTGAAGATGTAATAATAGAAATGTGTTAATTTTCTAATTTTGATGGTCATTTTGATATTACACAGAATAATGTTCTTTTCTTGGGAAATGCCACTAAAATATTTGGAAGCAATGGGCCAACAAGTCAGCAAATGGTTCAGGGAAAAGCAAATGTTATCTGAATTGTACTGATAACCTTCCTGTAAATTTAATCTTGTTTTAAAACAAAACATATTTCTTAAAAATATAGGAGACTATCCTTATGATCTCAGGATACAGAAGAATTTCCTAAACTAGTTATAAGATCACTGCAAATATGAATGTTATAAATTCAGTCACATAAAATTAAGAAATTTATAAATGAAACATTATTCAGCTGTTCAAAAGAAAAGAAATTCTGGCTTTTATGAGTCATATAACATATATGTGACAACACGGATGAACCCTGAAAACATGCTAACTCAGATATGTCACTCACAAAAAGACAAATGCTGTAAGTTTCAACTTATATGGAGTATCAAGAATAGTCAAATTCATAGAAACAAAAGGCCAGCGGCTGGCCCTGGAGGAAACAGAGTCGATTAATTAATATACAGTTTCAGTTCTGTGAAATGAAAAACTGGAGATCTAGTACTCAGTGTTGTGAATACACCCATCACTACTGAACTACCCACTTAAAGATGGTTAAGATGGCAAATTTCATGCTTATTACCACATACATATATACACTTGTGAATGACACACGAAGAAAGAAAACGGTTAACACAATATTGCAGAAGTCTCTCCTCTCTGGGATGTGATCTGAAAAGGGCACACAAGGAACTTAAAAAATGTTTTCTTTAAGGTCAAGTATGAGTGGTTTTCATCCTCCTCTAAAATGATAAGCTCTTGCAAATCTAATTTTTAAAATCAACTCCCCAGGAAAGGGAGGGAAGATGAGCCAGTACAAAAGCTCTAAAAATAAAGAACTCAAGGACAGAAAAGGCAAAAGGAAAGAACCATGAATTTTCTTCGTATTATTAACTTTAAAGTCTGTTTTCTAAATAATAAAGGATCAATTTCTGTACAACAACTTAAAGTTGTAAGTGGTACTGCTCAAACTAGATGTAACTTTATGTAATTACCAATTATCTTTTTAAAATATGGAGCCAAATAATATCAATCCCTCAGCCTCCCTATATTGCTTATCAAAACAGGAGGAGTCAGACAGGACAGGGGCAGTCCTCAGCGGTCTGAACAAGGGGAAGCAGAAAGAGGCACTGAGGGCCAGTGTTCTGCCTTGAGAAAGCAGAAGCTGGAGGCTACACAGTATACAGCTTGTTCAGAGGCCTCCCACTACTGACTGGTTTCCCGCTAAGAAAAAAAAAATGGTAAGGCTCAAAAATATATCACAAGGATCCTTATAGGGCTGGGGGGAGAAATTAAAATGTCGAATTCTTCTTCTCAAGAGCTTTAAAACATGCAAATTAAATTCTGAATTTTCTACTGTCTATATCAGCTGGGACTCAGGTCAGATACAGGCAGGTCACTGATGCTGACTGAAAATCACCTATGTTTTACTCTTATTTTTATTTACAATGCTTTAAAAAAAAGTTTGATTACAATTTTTCTCATCATTCTACTCAAAATACCACAGGCTCTTTATTCTATCAAGTGAAATTACTACTCTGAAAAACACAACGGAATTCTTTCAAGATAAAATGTGCAACCTCCAAGGAGAATCTTGAGTCCTGCCCTATTCCCTGAACCCCAGATTCACATCTTCACTGTTCTTCACATTCTACTTCAAAGTCTAGCCAGCATCTGAAACTTAACACAGTCGAAAGGAGTATCATTCACATCCACCCCTTCTCACCTTCCAACAGCCATTCCTCTTCCAGGCTGGTGTCAAAGGCTGTCCCACTGACCTTCCACTGAGCTGTTAGCACTTAAACTGTCCATGGGCGGAGAAGCTAAAGGGGCACCGATTGTAACACTCCTTCTGGGGCCTCAGGGCCTGCACAGAGGTTTCCTTCTGGTGTGTGTGAGGTGGGCATGGTTTGTGTGTGGTGTGTGTGCCGCATATGGGTTAAGTGTGTGGGGTGTGTGAGTTGGGCACGGTGTATAATGTATATGGTGTGTGAGGTGGGTACATGTGTGCTGTGTGTGGTGTGTGTGGGGTATGGCTGTGGTGTGTGTGAGGTGGGCATGGTTTGTGTGTGGTGTGTGTGCTGCATATCGGTTAAGTGTGTGAAGTGTATGAGTTGGGCATGGTGTATAATGTAGTGTGTGGTGTGTGAGGTGGGTATATGTGCTCTGTGTATGGTGTGTGTGGGGTATGGCTGTGGTGTGTGTGAGGTGGGCATGGTTTGTGTGTGGTGTGTGTGTGCTGTATATGGGTTAAGGGTGTGGGGTACGTGAGGTGGGCATGATATATACATACTGTGTGGTCTGTGAGGTGGGTAGATATGTTGTGTATGGTGTGTGGAATGTGGTGTGTGGTACAGGTGATGTAATACGTATGTGGAGTGTGGTATGCTGTGTATGTGGTACTTATGAAATGTTTGTGTGCCATGTATGAAATGTGTGTGGTGTGTGCAAAATGTATTCGGTGTATGCATGGTATTATGTGGTGAGTGTGGTATGTGTGTTGTGTGTATATAAGGTGTGTGTGGTGTATGGTACGTGTGAAGAGTGCATGATGTGTAGTAAGTGTGTGTATTATGTTTGTGAAGTAGACATGATATGTGTGTGGTGTATAGGAGGTGTGTGTGGTGTCTGTGATGTGAGTTTAACGTGTGTGGTGTCTGGTGTCTATAGGTTAAGTGCATAGTGTGTGTGAGGTGGGCATGGTGTATACGTGGTGTGTGTGAGGGTTATATGCATGTGGTGTGTATGGGGTATGTGTTTGGTGTATGTGGGTTCCATGTGTGTGGTGTGTGAGGTGGGCATGGTGTATATGTGGTATGAAGTGTGTGGTGTGTGTGAAGTGGGCATAATGTGTGTGGTGACAGGTGTATGTAAGTGCATGGTGTGTATATGGTGGGCATGGTATATATGGGCTGTGTACACAGTGGTTATAATATGCATGTCGTGTGTATGGGGTATGTGTGTGAGGTGAGTATGATACATGTGTGGCCTGTGTGAGGTGGGTATGATACATGTGTGGTGTGTGTGAAGTTAGTATGATGTGTATGGTGTATATGGGTTAAGTGTGTGGTGTCTGAGGTGGGTAGGGCATATATATGGTGTGTGGTTTGTGAGATGGATATATGTGTGTGGTATATATAGGGTGTGTGGGGTGCATGAGATATGGTAGGTGTGTGGTGTGTATGTAGTGTATATGGGTTAAGTCTGGTGTGTGAGAGGTAGGTACGACATGTGTGTACTATGTATGAGGTGAGTATGACATGGGTGTGGTATGTATAGTGTATATGGGTAAGTGGTTGGTGTGTGTGCAGTGGTTATTTGTGTTGTGTGTGGCGTGTATGGGATATGTGTGTGAGGTGGGAATGATGTGTGTGTGGTATATATGCATTAAATGTGTGGGGTGTGTGAGGTGGGCATGGTGTATATGCGGTGTGTGGTGTGAGGTGGTTATGTTATGTGTATGGTGTGTGGGAGGTATGGTGTGTAGGATGTAATATGTGTGGTGTGGATATGACGTGTGGTGTGTGTTATATGGTTAAGTTGTGTTGTGTGTGAGGTGGGCATGGTATAGATGTGGTGTGAGGGGGGTATAATGTCTGTATGGTGCATATGAGTTAAGTGTGTGCAGTGGGTGAGGTGGGTATGATATGTGTAAGGTGTGTGTGAGGTGGACATGTTATGCATACTGTGTGAGGTGTCTATGGGTTAAGCGTGTGGTATGTGTGAGGTAGGCATGGTATATATGTGGTGTGTGAGGTGGGTATGTTTGTGGTGTGTGGCATGTATGGAGTATGTGTATGAAATGGGTACGATACATGTGTGATGTATGAGGTGGGTATGATATGTGTTCTGTGTGTGGTGTCTATGGGTTAAGTGTGTGGTGTGTGTGAGGTGAGCATGGTATGTAAGGTGGGTATGTGTGTTGTGTGTGGCATGTATGGGGTATGTGAGGTGGGTATGATATGAGTATGGGGTTTGTGTGTGAGGTGGGAATGACGTGTGTGGTGTATATGGGTTAAGTGTGTGGGTTATGTGAGGTGGGCATGGTTTATAAGTGTTATATGGTGTATGAGGTATCTGTATATGTGTTGTGTGTGGTGTGTATGGGGTGTGTGTGTGGTGTGAGGTGGATGTGATATGCTTCTGGTGAGTTAGATGGATATGATATATGTATGCCATGGTGGTTACAGTATGTGTGTGGCACATGTGGAGTATCCATACAAATTCAACATGTGGGGTGTGTGAGGTGGGCATGGTGTATAATGCAGTGTATGGTGTGTGAGGGGGTGTATGTGTGTTCTGTATGGTGTGTGTGTGTGGTGTGTGTGAGGTGGGCATTGTATGTGTGAGGTACATGTACATATGTGCACACATGCATACCTGTGTACTGCAGAGGATAAAGAGGCCAGCAGCTGGGGACACGTAGCAGTGACCAGCTCAGCCAAGGCTGGGCTCAGGGTGGGAGTGGCCAGGCCCCTGGCAGCTCAAGATCTTGAATGCACTGAGAGCCTAGGAGGAGAGAACAATCTGTGTCACCATCTCCACCCAAGTTCATCACTAACATGAACATATAAGCTTCACTGAAACTGTTCCACATCTGATTAGAATAAGAAACATGGACGGATCCAAGATGGCTGATTAGGAGCAGCTCAGGATTGCAGTTCCAGGCAAAAGTGCAAAGTGTGAGTGGATGCCACATTTCCAGACGGATTTTTGTTGCCCACAGACCAGGAGATTCCCAGGTGAAGGAGCCCCATGGGTCACCAGCACGGCTGTTTTGGCTGACGCAGCTGTTTTGGCTGGCACCCCAGTGCAGCAGTTCTCCATACAAAATACACAGGTCCAGGCACCATTTAAGCTGGTGATTGGAGCTCCAGGGAGACAGAGTCACCCATTCATCTGATTAAAAAGGGGACTGAAACAGGGAGCCAGGCCAGGAGATTCCCAGGAAAAAAATCGCCATGAATCTCAGCTTGGCTCTTTCAGCTGGTGCAGTGGGTCACCGCACAGGAAATCACACAGATCCCAGTGCCTTTTCAGCAGTCTACTGGAAAACCTGGGAGACAGTCGAATGTTCAACTAAAAAGAAAAAAAAAGGCTCTGAGGCAGGGAGCCAGGTGATCAGGCTAGGCTGGTCCCACCCCCCCCAAAAAACAGCAATCTGAAAGGTTCTGGATTGAGAGTCTCACAGCAAGCACAGCTGAACCCAGGACAGTCCAGCTCTGTGGAGAGAGGTGTCTGCCATTACTAAGGAACTCTATCATTATGGAGGCAGTCTGCCATTGCTGAGGAAGCCCACCATTACACAGAGAGTCCACAATTAGAGGTGGGCTGCCATTGCTGAGACAGTTCTAACTATACCCATGTAAACAGGACTGCAGGGAATTTTACACAGTAGCTGGGCGGAGCCCACAACAGCTCAGCAAAACCTCTGCAGGCAGACAGTGACTAGGCTGCCTCCTCACTGGGCAGGGCAGCCCTGAAGAAAATGCAGCAGCACAACAGAAACTCATAAATAAAGCCCTAACTCCTCAGACAGAGCACCTGGGGAAAAAAAAAAGTGGGGAGGTTATAAGTTCTGCTGCAATAGACTTAAACGTACCTGCCCAGCAGCTCTGAATGAACAATGAAGCTCACAGCTCAGCACTTGAGGTTTTATAAAGGACAGGCTGTCTCCTCAAGCAGCTCCCCGACCCCCTTATATCCAAAAAGTAACCTCATAAAGGAGAGCTCAGATTGACATCAGGCAGATATCCTTCAGGGACAAAGATAGCAGAATAAACTGGCAGCAACCCTCACTGTTCTGCAGCTGCTGCAGGTGATCCCAAGGCAAGCAGGGTCTGGAGTGGACCTCAGCAGTCCTATGGTCAAGGGGCCTGACTGGTAGAAGGAAAACTAAGAAACAAAAAGAAATAACTTCATCACCAACAAACTGAACGTCCACTCAGAGACCCAATCTGAAAGTCAATGACTAAAAAGATGACAGGTGGATAAATCTACAAAGATGAAAGGAAACCAGCACAAAAAGGATGAAAACACCTGAAAGCAGAACACCTCTCCTCCTACAAGGGATCAAAACTCCTCACCAGAAAGGGAACAAGGCTGGATGGAGAATAAATATGATGAATTGACAGAATCAGGCTTCAGAATGTGGGTGATAAGAAACTTCTGTGAGCTAAAATAACATGTTGTGACCCAATGCAAAGAAAGTAAGAACCTTGAAAAAAGATTTGACGAAATGCTAATGAGAATAAATAACTTAGAGAGGAATATAAGTGAATTGACAGAGGTAGAAAACACAACACTTGACAGGTGTACCTGAATGTGACGAAGAGAATGAATCCAAGCTGGAAAATACTCTTCAGGATAGCATCCCGGAAAACTTCCCCAACCTAGCATGGCAGGCCAATATTCAAGTCCAGGAAATACAGAGAACCCCTCAAAGATATTCCTCAAGAAGAGCAATCCCAAGGCACATAATCATCAGATTCACCAGGGTTGAAATGAAGGAGAAAATGCTAAGGGCAGCCAGAGAGAAAGGTCAGGTTACCCACAAAGGGAAGCCCATCAGACTCACAGCAGATCTCTCTGCAGAAACCCTACAGGCTAGAAGAGAGTGGGGACCAATATTCAACATACTTAAAGAAAAGAACTTTCAACCCAGAATTTCATATTAAGCCAAAGTAAGCTTCTTAAGTGCAGGAAAAATAAATCCTTTGTGAGCAAGCAAGTACTCAGAGAGTTCATCACCACCAGGTCTGCTTTACAAGAGCTCCTGAAAGAGGAGCTAAACATAGAAAGGAAAAACCAGTACCAGCCACTCCAAAAACATACCAAATGGTAAAGAGCATCAACACAATGAAGACACTGCATCAACTAATGTGCAAAACAGCCAGCTAGTATCAAAATGGCAGGATCAAATTCACACATAACAATATTAACCCTAAATGTAAATGGGCTAAATACCCCAATCAAAAGACAGACTGGCAAATTGGATAAAATGCCAAAACCCATCAGTGCGCTGCATCCAGGAAACCCATCTCACATGCAAGGATACAAAAAAGCTCAAAATAAAGGGATGGAGGTATATTTACCAAGCAAATGGGGAGCAAAAAAAAAGCAAGAGTTGCAATTCTCATCTCTGATATAATAGACTTTAAACCAACAAACAACAAAAGACACAAAGAAGGACATTATGTAATGGTAAAAAGATCAATGCAACAAGAAAAGCTAATGATACTACATATATATGCACCGAATACAGGAGCACCCAGATACATGTCAAGTTCTTAATGACTTACAAAGAGACTTAGACTCCCACACAATAATAGTGGGAGACTTTAACACCCCATTGTCAATATTAGACAGATCAACGAGACAGAAAATTAACAAGAATATCCAGGACTTGAACTCAGACCTGGAACAAGAAAATCTAATAGGCATTTACAGAACTCTCCACCCCAAATTTATAGAATATACATTCTTCTCAGCACCACATCACACCTACTCTAAAATTGACCACATAATTGGAAGTAAATCACTCCTCAGCAAATGCAAAAGAATGGAAATCATAACAAACAGTCTCTCAGACCACAGTGCAATCAAGTTAGAATTCAGAATTCTGAAACTAACTCAGAACCACACAGCTTCATGGAAACTGAACAACTGACTCTTGAATGTTGACTGGATAAACAACGAAATGAAAACAGAAATAAAGATGTTCCTCAAAACCAACAAGAACGACAACACAACATACCAGAATCACTGGGACACATTTAAAGCAGTCTCTAGAGAAAAATATATAGCAATAAATACCCACATGAGAAGCGAGGACAGATCTAAAATTGATCATCAAAATTGAAAGAGCTAGAGGAGCAAGATCAAAAAACTCAAAACCTAGGTGAAGACAAGAAATAACTAAGATCAGAGCCAAACTGAAGGAGATAGAGACACAAAAAACCCTTCAAAAAAAAAATCAATAGGCCGGGTACAGTGGCTCAAGCCTGTAATCCCAGCACTTTGGGAGTCCAAGGCGGGTGGATCACGAGGTCAAGAGATCAAGATCAACCTGGTCAACATGGTGAAACCCCGTCTCTACTAAAAACACAAAAAATTAGCTGGGCATGGTGGTGCGTGACTATAATCCCAGCTACTCAGGAGGCTGAGACAGGAGAATTGCCTGAACCCAGGAGACAGAGGTTGTGGTGAGCCGAGATCATGCCATTGCACTCCAGCCTGGGTAACGAGTGAAACTCCATCTCAAAAAAAAAAAAAATCAACAAATCCAGGAGCTCGTTTTTCGAAAAGATCAACAAAATAGACCACTAGCCAGGTTAATAAAAAAGAAAAAAGTAAATAATCAAATCGATGCAATAAAAAAGATAAAGGGGCTATCACTACAGATTCCAAAGGAATTCAAGCCATCATCAGAGATTATTACAAACAACTCTATGCACATAAACT
Source organism: Leontopithecus rosalia (assembly GCA_028533165.1). Classification (NCBI taxonomy): domain Eukaryota; kingdom Metazoa; phylum Chordata; class Mammalia; order Primates; family Cebidae; genus Leontopithecus; species Leontopithecus rosalia. Next base: position 10,511,411 of record CM052669.1, read on the forward strand.
AGTAAACCTGAAAGGAATGAATAAATTCCTGGATACTTGCATCCTCTCAGGCCTAAACCAGGAAGAAGTTGAAACCCTGAATAGACCAACCACAAGGTCTGAAGTTGAGGCAGCAATTAAGAGGCTACCACCCAAAAAAAGCCCAGGTCCAGATGGGTTCACAGCCAAATTCTACCAGATATACAAAGAGGAGCTTGTATCATTCCTTCTGAAACTATTCCAAATAATACAAAAAGAGGGAATCCTTCCCAAATCATTTAATGAGACCAACGTCATTCTGATACCAAAACTCTGCAGAGACTCATCAAGAAAAGAAAATTTCAGGCCAATATTCATGATGAACATAGATGCAAAAATCTTCAATAAAATACTGGCAAGCTGATTGGAAGAGCACAACAAAAAGCTTATCCACCATGGTCAATTAGGATTCAACCCAGGGATGCAAGGCTGGTTCAACATATGCAAGTCTATAAATGTAATTCACCACAAAAACAGAACCAAAGACAAAAACCACATGATTATCTCAATTGATGCAGAGAAGGCCTTTGACAAAATTCAACAGCGCTTTATGCTAAAAACCCTGAATAAACTAGGTATTGAAGGAACGTATCTCAAAATAATGCAAGCTATTTATGACAAACCAACAGCCAATATCATACTGAATGGGCAAAAACTGGAAGCATTCCCTTTGAAATCTGGCACTAGACAAGGATGCCCTCTCTCACCATTCCTATTCAATATAGTACTGGAAGTTCTACCCAGAGCAATCAGGCAAGAAAAAGAAATAAAGGGTATTCAAATGCGAAAAAAGGAAGTCAAATTGTCCCTATTTGCAGACGAAATGATTGTATGTCTAGAAGACCCCATCGTCTCAGCCCAAAATCTCCTGAAAATGACAAGCAACTTCAGCAAAGCCTCAGGATATGAAATCAATGTGCAAAAATCACAAGCATTTCTATACACCAATAACAGACTTAAAGAGAGCAAAATCAAGAAGAAACTACCATTCACAATTGCTACAAAGAAAATAAAATACCTAGGAATACAACTAACAAGGAATGTAAAGGTCCTCTTCAAGGAGAACTACAAGCCACTGCTCAATGAAATAAGAGAGGATACAAACAGATGGAGAAACATTCCATGTTCATGGTTAGAAGAATCAATATCATGAAAATGGCCATACTGCCCAAAGTAATTTACAGATTCAATGCTATCCCCATAAAGCTACCAATGATCTTCTTCACAGAACTGGAGAAGAAGCACCTTAAACTTCATATGGAGCCAAAAGAGAGCTCGCATAGCCAAGTCAATTCTAAGCAAAAAGAACTAAGCGGGAGGCATCACACTACTGGACTTCAAACTATACTACAAGGCTACAGTAATCAAAACAGCATGGTACTGGTAGCAAAACAGAGATAAAAACCAATAAAAAAGAACAGAGGCCTCAAAGGCAACACAACATATCTACAACCATCCGATCTTTGACAAACCTGACAAAAACAAGCAATGGGGAAAAGAGTCCCTGTTTAGTAAATTGTGTTAAGAAAACTGGCTAGCCATGTGCAGAAAGCAAAACTGGACCCCTTCCTGACACCTTACACTAAAATTAACTCCAGATGGATTAAAGACTTAAACATAAGACCTAACACCATAAAAACCCTAGAAGAAAACCTAGGCAAAACCATTCAGGACATACGTGTAGGCAAGGATTTCATGACCAAAACACCAAAAGCATTGGCAACAAAAGCCAAAATAGACAAATGGGACCTAATCAAACTCCACAGCTTCTGCATGGCAAAAGAAACAGTCATTAGAGTGAATTGGCAACCAACAGAATGGGAAAACATTTTTGCAATCTACCCATCTGACAGAGGGCTGATATCCAGAATCTACAAAGAACTAAAACAGATTTACAAGAAAAATATGAACAAGCCCATTCAAAAGTGGTCAAAGGATATGAACAGAAACTTTACAAAAGACATACATAAGGCCAACAAACATATAAAAAATGTTCATCATCTCTGGTCATTAGAGAAATGCAAATCAAAACTACATTGAGATACCATCTCATGCCAGTTAGAATGGTGATCATTAAAAAACCTGGAGACAACAGATGCTGGAGAGGATGTGGAGAAATCGGAACACTTTTACACTGTTGTGGAGAGTGTAAATTAGTTCAACCATTGTGGAAGACAATGTGGTGATTCCTCAAGGACCTAGAAATAGAAATTCCATTTGACTCAGCAATCCCATTACTGGGTATATATCCAAAGGATTATAACTTATTTTACTATAAGGACACATGCACACGAATGTTCATTGCAGCACTGTTTACAATATCAAAGACCTGGAACCAACCCAAATGCCCATCCATGATAGACTGGACAGGGAAAATGTGGCACATATGCACCATGGAATACTATGCAGCCATAAAAATCAATGAGTTTATGTCCTTTTTAGGGACATGGATAAACCTGGAAACCATCATTCACAGCAAACTGACACAAGAACAGAAAATCAAACACCACATGTTCTCACTCATAGGTGGGTGTTGAACAGCAAGAATACACGGACACAGAGAGGGGAGCATCACACACTGGGGTCTGTAGGGGGGAAATAGGGGAGGGACAGTGGGGGCGTGGGGAGTTGGGAAGAGATAGCATGGGGAGAAATGCCAGATATAGGTGATGGGGAGGAAGGCAGCAAATCCCACTGCCATGTGTGTACCTATGCAACAATCTTGCGTGTTCTTCTCATGTACCCCAAAACCTAAAATGCAATAAAAAATAAAATTTAAATAAATAAATAAAAAGAAGGTTGGGTCAGGTGAGGTGGCTCACACTTATAATCCCAGCATTTTGGGAGGCTGAGGCCAGTGATCACAAGGTCAAGAGATCAAGACCGTCCTTGCCAAAATGATGAAACTCCGTCTCTACTGAAAATGCAAAAATGAGCCAGACATTGTGGTGCATGCCTGTAGTCTAAGATACTTGGGAGGCTAAGGCAGGAGAATTGCTCAAATACAGGAGGCAGAGGTTACAGTGAGCTGAGATCGTGCCACTGCGCTCTAGCCTGGTGACACAGTGAGGCTCCATCTCAAAAAAACAAAAAACACACCATTTGCAGGACTAGATGTGAAAAGGAAAAAAAAAATGTACAAGATTAAATGCGTGCTGTAGAAGAACCACCCACACCACCTTTTCAGCTGCTGAGCACATAGTGATTCCCAACTCAGCAAAAGAACCCCCACTCCGGGAAAAACTAAAAGTGAACTGCTATTTCCAAAATGCATTTTTACGGTTGGAAATCTGTTTCCCAAGCCCTCCTTCCAGTCCTTGGCACTGTGACAAGCATTTCTCACCCCTGGGGACGTGGGGCTGGAGATGCAAAAGTGAAAGTCACCAAGGCTGAGTTTCAGCTGCCTGCATCCTTGCAGCCAGGGCCAGAAGGCCATGAGGGGTTCCCTAGCTCCCGCTGTCCAGGCTGGACTCACAGGGCATGGCTCTGCGGCAGTGGCCAGGCTTACCTTCATTAAGTGATTGCTCAGGGTGGGCCCTGAGTTATTCTTGAAGGTCTGGCTGACACAGAGATGCCTCTTGTTGCTGCTCTCGTCCCAGTGCTTCCCATAGCTCACCTCCAGTTCAAGTGATTCTCCTGCCTCAGCCTCTGGAGAAGCTGGGATTACAGGCAGCCACCATTATGCCTGGCTAATTTTTATATTTTAATAGAGCTAGGGTTTCACCATATTGGCCAGGCTGGTCTTGAACTCCTGATCTCATGATCTACCTGCCTCATCCTCCCAAAGTGCTGGAATTGCAAGCGTGAGCCACTGCAACTGGACTTTTTTTTTAAAAAAAAAAACTTATTATTTATTTATTTTAGAGATAAGATCTGTGGCTGGAGTACAGTGGCACATTCTTGGCTCATTGCAAGCTCTGCCTCCTGGGCTGAAGCAACCCTGAATGAATAGACATAAGACTGAGGCTGAAGTGCCAGCCCTGGATTCATTCCTATATGGCTATGCTATTGGGAGCAAGTTCATTTCTTTGGGGATGAGCTCAGGGTACTCAGATGACCACTTGCCAGACTCTGGCACTCTCTCTGGACATCCCACCTGGCCTGGGCACCCACCTTGTGACTGAAGGCCAGGATCTGTGTGCAGTGGAGCTCGTGGCCCAGCTCCAGCCTGTAGGCACCATCTGAGCCGCTCTCTGCAGCCTCTGGCCAGTGCTGCACTTGTGCGCTGGCTGCTTTGCCTGAGCTGTGAGGATCAATCAAGGAACCCCTGCCCTCCTCTGCCAGGCAGCCCTCCACCAGGGCTCCAAGAGGAGGAGGTCCCAGCCTAGCCTGGCCTCAGTCGTGTTTCCTTGACCCTGTGGTCTGCTTCACCTGTCACTCCATTAGAACCTGTTCATCGGGAGGTCTTAAGAGATGGATGAATTCCCCTCGACAGACACTCCTTTTTTTAATGAGCAGGTACTAAGTCCGACTCAGAGCCCACAGAATGACTAACGGAAAATCCTGTGGTGACAGCATATCTTAGCTTGCAGAGCCACAGACACAGGAAACAGGGCAGGCCCTGCCACCTCCACCTGCCCCACAGCCAGGCACGCAGTGCCTTACCCAGGAGGCTGTACTGGATCCTCAGGGAGTTGGTCCACAGCCGGCCCCGCTGCTGCAGCAGGCTAAGGGCACACAGCCCCGTCAGCCCCGGCACAAAGAGTTTGGTACCCAGGGCGGCCACCCAGCGTCCATCCTCCTCCTTCCTTTCCATCAGTGCTACAGGGACAGAGAGTAGGCAGGTGAAAGCGTCAGCACCCAGGGACCAAAATCCCCAGCCCCGGGGAAAGAAGGGACTCAGGAATACCCCAAGGGCCTTGGGTTTGGGGGGCTCCTTGAAGAGTCAACACCTGTGCCCTTCACAACAGCCCACAGACAGGTCTGATCATGGCTCACTGCAGCCTTGACCTCCCAGGCTCAATTGATCCTCCCACCTCAGCCTCCCAAGTAGCTGGAACTATAGACATGTGCCACCACATTGGCTAATTTTCTTTTTTTTTGTGTGTGTGTGTATATATATATATATGTATGTATATACACACACACACACACACACACATATACGTATATATATATATATACATATACACATGTTTTTTGTAAAAACAGGGGTCTCACTATGTTTCCCAGGCTGGTCTTGAACTCCTAGGCTCAAGGAATCCTCCTGCCTTGGCTTCCCAAAGTGCTGGGATTATAGGCATGGGACGCCATGCTTGGTCCAAGGATAAAGTAGAATGAGTCCAGGTGCAACGGCTCATGCCTGTAATCCCAGCACTTTGGGAGGCCAAGGCAGGCAGATTTCCTAAGGTCAGGAGTTTGAGACGAGCCTGGCCAACATAGTGAAACAGCGTCTCTACTAGAAATACAAAAAAGAAAAATTAACCAAGTATGGCGGCAGGCACCTGTAATCCCAGTTACTCGGGAGACTGAGGCAGGAGAATTGCTTGAACCCAGGAGGCAGGGCTGCGGTGAGCCAAGATTGCACCATTGCATCCAGTCTGAGCAACACTGTGAGACTGTCTCAAAAAAAGTAAAGTAGAATGAAACAAAAACAAATAGGACAGATGACAAGAGAATTAACCCCACACCATGGGTCATGGGGTAAATTTCGCCTTCTGAAGCTTCTGCTTCTGCTTCACTGAAAGTCATCCAGAACACACAGGTGGAAATGGGCCAGCTGTTATGACTCCCAAACACCCACATGAGGTGGTCAACAGCCACCGCTCCAAGTTCCCCCAGCCCCAGCTCCTGTCTTTACCTTGGAATCTTTCAGAACACATAAGGGGCACACCCAGGTGTCACCACCCTGGCTCTGGCACAGTGCCAGCGTCTGCTCAGCCTGTGTGTGTTTTAAATGCCCCGTGTATTTTAGGTCAAAATGTTACATGTGTTGCTTATCGTGGGTGAGAATAAAAACTACCCTAAAGCTGTTATTTTAAGGTTTGCGTGGGAGGTTGGAGGTCGGGGGAGTTTCTGGGGGCTCACACTGAGCCTGCACCTGTCCTTAGATGGGATGTTGATATTAAGAGGCAGGGGTGATGAGGACCATCAGGAGGCATTTGGCCCGCACCCAGCCTGGCCACGGAGGACACAGGGCACAAGGGGTCTCATCGCCTACCTGTCAGGTGGGCTTGGTCACTCAGCAGATGGCTCAGCGATGCAGAGAGGCCAGCTTGCGGCCCGCCTGCTGCGTGAGGTTCCCCGTAAAGATGACAGGGCTGCCCCCATCACCAGTTTCACCTCCAGCTGCACCTGAAACTCCTCAGCCTTGCTGACCACGGGTGGCTGCAGGTCACTCTAGCCCTGAAAAGTGTCACCTGCAATGACAGGCTTGGCCAGCAAACCCAGCCATGATCATACAAGCTGGGACCAGAGAGGGCAGTAGACAGCCCAGTTAATGGCTTTGTATGCCGATCCTTCCCCAGTTTTTTATTTTTCTTGAGATGGAGTCTCATTCTGTTACCCAGGCTGGAGTGCAGTGGCGAGATCCTGGTTCAATGCAAACTTTGTCTCCCGGTTTCAGGCGATCCTCCTTCCTCAGCCTCCCAAGTAGCTGGGATGACAGGCACACACCACAGTGCCCAGCTAATTTTTCTATTTTTAGTAAAGACAGGGTTTTGCCATGTTGGCCAGTCTGGTCTCAAACTCCTGAGCCCAAGTGATCCACCCGCCTTGGCCTCCCAAAGTGCTGGGATTATAGGCGTGAGTCACTGTGCCCAGTCCTTCCTCTTTAACTGTAGATTTCTCAAAATTAGAACCTGTGTTACAAACTCAGACATAAATCCAAAGGACTCCTCTTCTCTCCTTGACAACCCCCTCGTTGGATCCATCAGGAACTCAGTCGACCGTCGCTATGTGACTAGAACCAACCCCATCTCTCACCTCCACTGCACACCAGCTCCAGCCCTGGTCATCGCACCTATCTCACTGCAACATCCTCCTGGCTCTCCCGGCTCCCATCCCGCCACTGGCAACGGATCTCCACGTGGTGACCAGACACGTGCAACCATGGCACACTAGTGTTTCTTACAGTACAATCCAAAGTCCTTGAGGCCAGGGAAGCCAGAACTTTGTTGGCCACTGGTGCAGACACTGGCAGGCGAGCCACGGGGACAGCTCACTACGCTCCAAGGCCCCACATGGGAGATCCTCTAGAAAAGCCATGAGCAACTACAAATATCATCTTTGATGGCCCCGCCAACCTGCAAACAAACCCCACGCACCACTCTGATAGCCACTAGCTGGTTAGTTCACCCAAAAGATGTCAAAACAATACTAGCTATTACCAGACTGTCACCACTTAATGCTGTATTTCCCTGATCCCTACCGACGTGTGTGCAGATGTGTGTGTACGAATGTGTGTGCATCTGTGTACAGACGTATCCGTACATGGATGTGTGTAGATGTGTATGTATACAGATATACCGAAATACACAGATACGTGTGAATGAACATGTGGATATAGATGGTGTGTACATGGAGGTGTCTATATGTAAACATGTGTATGAATGTGTGGGTATACAGATGTGTGTGGATGTATATAAAGACATGTAGGTATGTGGATGTGTGTATATGAATGTATGAGTACAAATATGTCTACATGTGGATGGAGGTGTTCACAGCTCTTCCTGCTGACAGGCACATCCTAGCGCCGGCTTTCTCCAGTGAGTATCAGAGGCTGTGCGGTGGTGTCAGAGCTTCCTCAGGGTGCACATGAACAGGGTGAGCACAGAATTTCTCTCCCAAACCACAACATTTTGCAGTTAAAGACAACACTAGTTCACAATGCATCAGGTCAGCAGGCGTAAACTGGGGCTCTGCAGGCAACCCAGGACCCAACCCCCACACACCGGGGTAGGAGGTGCCAAACAGAGCACTTCCCACACCAACCTTCAATCCCACACACTTTAAGGTTGAACGCAAGCCTCGAACCCCTGGGCTCAGGGATTCGAGGTGAACCCAAGCTCTGACACTTTGTATTTACGAGCTCATCTGCCTCAGTTTCCTCATCTTGTATGGGGTTACAAAGAGGACTTGAAGAAGGGACCTCCTGTCTGCTGGAACAGGCTCCAGAACGTTAGAGTGCCGGCTGTTACTGGAATTTTGATGAGTCTGGGGCAGATGGAAGTAGAATTTCTCCAAAGGCAAATAAACATTTCCAGGCTTCAGACAGCTCTATAGGGAGTGGCAGGAAGGTCTGAGGGAAGGTACAGGCAATCTGTGCTTGCACATTTAGCAAATAACAAGACGTTCAAGGGCCCCTGGGAGTCCTGGAAATGAGCAGAAGTCTCAGCCATCAGACAGGTGGGGCTTTAGGAGGAAGACGGCTCTCCCTTGACATGGGTCTTCACCCAGGCTGATGGTACAGGTGGGAGTGGAGAGCATATTTATGCAGCAAGACAGCCAGCCCAGCTTCAGACGCTCCACTCCAGGCCCCTGTGAAGACACTGGAAACTGAGGCAGAATCAGGTGATCCACTGCTGAACGTGCCCAGTGGTCATGCCTGGTGGGATCAAGTCTAAAGCTGCTGTTTGTACCTGGCTGGAGGGCAGTGGCACGATCTCGACTCACTGCAACCTCCACTTTCCAGATTCAAGCAATTCACCTGCCTCAGCCTCCTGAGAACCTGGGCCTGCAGGCGTGCACCACCACGCTCAGGTAAGTTTTGTATTTTTGGTAGAGACAGGGTTTCACCTTCTTGGCCAGCCTCGTCCCAAATTCCTGACTGGCTGTGATCCTCCTGCCTCAGCCTCCCAACATTTGTATACCTTTTGAAGTCACCAATCTGCATGAAAAGGGGATAGAAGTTTTAAATCTTCTCCCCAGAATGAAGGAGACAGACACGAAACTTCAAAACAATGACAAGGGCTTCAAGTGACTTTCTAAGTTCTATCCAGGTACCCTTGGGTACGATCCCTTGAAAAGCATCTACTAAGATGAAAATGAGCCTGGACAACGTAGTAAGACCCATCTCCACAAAAAAGAAAACAAAAAAAATAGAAAGGCATGGGGGCACAGGTCTTAGTCCCTGCTACGTGGGAGGCTGAGGCAAGAGGATCGCTTGGGCCCAGGGGTTCAAGGCTGCAGTGATTTAGGATCATGCCATCAAATAGAAGACCTTGTAAAAGAAAGAGAAAAGTGGGGGAGAGAGAACGGGGGGGGGAAGAGGGGGGAAAGGGAAGAAAAAAAGTAGGAAGAGGAAAAAAGAGGGAATAGAGGGAGGGAGAGAAAGAAAATAGAAAAGAAATGAGAAAAACATATAATCCTTGCGGCCAGGGAATTCCACTGTTAAGAATTTACTCTGCAGAGATAATGGTGTTCACCACAGAATAATTGTAACAGGAAACCTGGGAAAAACTCCAGAGCACTTTATTATGAAACTAGCTGAATACATTCCATTCCATGGACTATTACATGGTCATTCACACACACGGGAGACGCTGATCTTTTTAGGTGGATATATTAACTCCGCGTGCTGATTGTGTGCATAGATCATCTCGGAAAAGAATCACCAAAGGAAGCCTAACAGCGGGTGGCTTCGAGGAGGGGTGGGAGAGCGGCTTTAAGGCTGCACCAACACCAACCAATAGAACTTTTTGCAATGAAGACCATGTTTCGGGGTCATCTGCAGCTGTGGAGCACCTGAAATGTAGCCCACGCAGCCAAAGAACCAAATCTTTCACTTTCTTTAATGTTAATTTATTTAGATTTTTTTTTTCCTTTTTGAGATGGAGTCTCGCTCCATTGCCCAGGCTGGAGTGAAGTTGCGTGATCTTGGCTAACTGCAACCTCTGTCCCCCAGGTTCAAGCAGTTCTCCTGCCTCAGCTTCCCAAGTAGATGGGATTACAGGGGCTCACCACCACATCCAGCTACTTTGTGTGTCTTTAGTAGAGATGGGGTTTCACCATGTTGGTCAGGCTGCTCTCAAACTCCTGACCTCAGGTGAGCCACCCGACTCGGCCTCCCAAAGTGCTGGGATTACAGGCATGAGCCACCATATCCGGCCTCACTTAGATTTCAATAAACACATACGCCACGGGCTGCCATATGGGAGACTCAGATCTACACTCTTTCATAGTTTTTGAACTTCGAATCATTTAAATGCATGGCCTATTCTTTTTAGTTGTAGAACTTAATAGAATAGTATTTAGACCCTATTAATGTAAATGAAATCTACCATAGAATTTACATTGTACCAGTGATTGCCGATATATAAAAAGATTGCCAAGGTGTGGTACATGTGTGCGTATGTGTATTGAGTGTGTGTGTGTGTGTGTATATTTGGTTTTTTGTTTTTTACTTGAGTCAGAGTCTCGCTCTGCCACCCAGTCCGGAGTGCAGTAGTATGAACTTGGCTCACTGCGACCTCCGCCTCCAGGGTTCAAGTGGTTCTCCTGCCTAAGCTTCCCGAGTCACTGGGATTACAGGTATGCACCACCACGTCCAGTTCATTTTTGTATTTTCAGTAGAGAAGGCGTTACACCACGTTGGCCAGGCTGGTCTTGAACTCCTGACCTCAAGCAATCCACCTGCCTCGGCCTCCCCAAGTGCTGAGGATTACAGGCATGAGCCAGCATGCCCAGCTGCAAAGGTGTGTTTTTGAGTAAAATGAACAACTTACAAACAAACAATAGGGAACAGCTGGGGATGGTGGCTCATTCCTACAATCCTAGCACTTTGGGAGGCTGAGGTGGGAAGATCGCTGGAGCCCAGGAGGTCGAGGCTGCAGTGAGCCATGATTGCACCACTGCCCTCCAGCTTGAGTAATGCAGCAAGACCCTGCCTCAAGAAAAACTAAAATTAAAATTAAAATACCAAAACCTAAGCATGACCGATTGGGTTTCAGGCTATTATATGCGCCTTCCTCAAAACTTGTTACGGTATCATCACATCACCCATCTGATGCGAAAAAGAAAAAATAAAACCCAGAAACTCAAACTAAAAATATTTGCAAATCTATAGCATTAGGCGTTGTCCTGTGTCTCCCCAAAAGACGCTGAAGCCCTACGCCACAGGGTCTGTGGATGCGACCATATTTGGAAATAGTCTCTTCACATGTGACCAAGCTAAGCTGAGGTCATGAGGGCGAATCCTAATCCCGTGTGCCTGGTGTCCTTATAAAAGGGGATGTGTAAACAAAGACACCTACAAAGGGAAGACAATGTCAACGCAGAGACAGAAGACCCCCTACAAGCCGAGGAACTCTGGAGGCTCTGAGAATCCAGGAGCGAGACCTGGGACAGACCCTCCCTCACAGCCTCCACAGAAAAAAACAAACAAATAAACAATCCCTTGATTTCAGACTCCTGGCCTCCAGAACTGTGAGAATAAATCTCTGTGGTTGAAGCCCACAGTTTAGGGTACTTTGTTAAGGCAGCGCTGGGAAATGAATGCAGAGTTCTTGGGGCGTGCATCAACACTTCTGAAGGAAATGTGGGACGTGGCATGCTTGAACTTGCAATTCATACCTTTCTCTACTCTGAATTCTTTTTCTGAGAGGCAGGGTCTCACTCTGTCACCATGCTTGTGCAGTGGCACATGCATGCCGCTGTGCCTAATTTTTAAAAAATGTTTTGTAGAGATGGGTCCTGCTATGTTGCCCAGTTTACCTGGGACTCTCAGCCTCAAGTGATCTTTCCACCGTGGCTTCCCAAAGTTCTGGGATTATAGGTATAAGCCATTGTAACTGGCTTGCCTTTTTTTTTTAAGATGGAACCTTGCTCTACTGCCCAGGCTGGAGTGCAGGGACATGATCTCAGCTCACTGCAACCTCCACCTCCTGGGTTCAAGCAATTCTTTTGCCTCAGTCTCCCGAGTAACTCAGCTTATAGGCTCCTACCACCACACCCAGCTAATTTTTGTATTTTTATTACAGGCGGGGTTTCACCAGTGGGCCAGGCTGGTCTCGAACTGCTGACTTCAGGTGATCCACCCACTTCAGCCTCCCAAAATGCTACGATTGTGGCTCACTGCAACCTCTGCTCCTCGGTTCAAGCAATTCTTCTGCCTCAGCCTTCCAAGTAGCTGGGATTACAGGTTCCTGCAACCATGCCAGTTTTTGTACCTTTAGCAGAGACGGTGTTTCACCATGTTGGCCAGGCTGGTCTTGAACCCCTGACCTCAGGTGATCCACCTGCCTCAGACTCCCAAAGTGCTAGCATAACTGGCATGAGCCACTGCACCTGGCCTACTTCTATTATTATTACATTGTAACATATAATGAAACACACAACTCACTGTAACGTAGAATCAGTGGGAGCCCTGAGCTTGTTTTCCTGAAACTAGATGGTCCCTTCTGGGGGTGATGGAAGACAGTGACAGATTAACAGGCATTGGATTCTCATAAGAAGCTCACTGTCCAGCTCTCTCTAATGTACTATTTACAGTAGGGTTTGCGCTCCTATAAGACGCTGACAGTGCCACCGATCTGACAGAAAGTGGAGCTCAGGTGGTGATGCCAGCAATAAGGAGTGGCTGTGAACACAGATAAAGCCTCCCTTGCCCACCCTCTGCTCACCTGCTCTGCTGTCTGCCCAGCTCCTAACAAGGGAGCCAGGCGCAGTGGCTCACGCCTGTAATCCCAGCACTTTGGGAGACTGAGGCAGGTGGATCACCTGAGGTTGGGAGTTCGAGACCAACCTGACCAACATAGAGACACCCTGTCTCTACCAGAAATACAAAAATTAGCCTGGCATGGTGGCTCATACCTGTAATCCCAGCTACTTGGGAGTCTGAGGCAGGAAAGTCGCTTGAATCTGGGAGACAGAGGTTGCAGAGAGCCAAGATCATGCCATTGCATTCCAGCCTGGGCAACAAGAGCAAAACTCCCTGCCAAAAAAAAAAAAAAGCCCGGGTGCAATTGCTCACGCTTGTAATCCCAGCACTTTGGGAGAATGAGGAGGGCGAATCACCTGAAGTAAGGGATTTGGGACCAGCTTGGCCAACATGGTGAAACCCTGTCTCTACTAAAAATACAAAAATTAGCCAGGTGTGGTGGTACATGCCTGTAATCCCAGCAACTCAGGAGGCTGAGGCAGGAGAATTGCTTGAACCTCAAAGGTGGAGGTTACATTTACCTGAGATCGCACCTGAGACAGAATGAGACTCTGTCTCAAAAAAAAAAAAAAAAAAGAAAAACAAAAACAAGCTACAGACTGGTACTGATCCGTGGCCAGGAGGGTTGGGGACCCCAGCTGTAGACAATATGTAATGATCAAATCAGGGTAACTGAGACAGTCATCCCCTCAAATATTTCTCTTTTGTTTTGGGAACATGAAAATCCTTTTCTGGCTGTCTTGAAATATTCAAATCAATTCTCATTCACTGGAATTTCCCTTGTGCACTATGGATTACTGTAACTTATTCCTTCTGTCTAGGCCTTCTGGTCTTTCATTCTTTTTTAAAATTACTTTTACTTATTTCTGAGACAGTCTCTCTCTTTCTGCCCGTCTACAGTGCAGTGACATGATCTCGACTCGACTCACTGTAACCTTCACCTCCTGGGTGCAGGCAATTCTCCTGCCTCAGCCTCCCGAGTAGCTGGGATTACAGGCGTGCATCACCATTCCTAGCTAACTTTTTTATTTTTAATAGAGATGGGGTCTCACCATGTTGTCTAGGCAGGTCTCGAACCCCTGACCTCAAGCAATCCACACACCTCGGCCTCCCAAAGTGCTGGGATTACAGGCGTGAGCCACAGCCCCCGGCCATTTATTCATTCTTCCATTCATTCATTCATTCTATGAATAACTACTGCCTGGTTATCATATACCCGGCAGGGTTCCAGGCTCTGGGGAAACAGCAATGAGCATAACAAAGTTGCCGCTCTCTTAATGGATCCGTCATCCTAACGAGGGGGCAAGAGACAGGCGATCCATAAACAAACCACGAACACAGACAGCACCTCAGGTGGAGGGCGCTATGACAAATAAGTACTAAAGCGGGAACGGCCAGGTGCGGTGGCTCCCACCTGGAATCCCAGCACTTTGGGAGGCTGAGGTGGATGGACCCCTTGAGGTTAGGAGTTCAAGACCAGCCTGGCCAACATGGTGAAATGCCATCTCTACTAAAAGTACAAAAAAAAAATGACCCAGGCGTGGTGGCACCTGCCTGTTATCCCAGCTACTCAGGAGGGTGAGGTGGGAGGTTGCTTGAACTTGGGAGGCAGAGGTTGCAGTAGGCCAAAATTGCATCACTGCACTCCAGCCTGAGGAACAGAGCAAGACTCTGTCTTCAAAAATAAAAAAGTAAGGAGAAATCAGGTGCAGGTTAGAGTGCATTAGCATGAGCAGGGGGGCTGTGGTGGTGATGAAGGTGTCAGGAAAGGCCTCTCTGTGAAGGCGACAGACATCAGGGCTGAGCCTGGGACTCCTGGGGAGAGCAGCACGGGAGGGCCCTAGGTGTTGGTCCCATTTGTGGTCCTTCTGTTTAGTTTTGTTTTTGACACAAAGTCTTGCTCCGTCGCCCAAGCTGGAGTGAAGTGGCACAATCTCGGCTCACTGCAATCTCCACCAACCGGGTTCAAGGCACCTCAGCCTCCCAAAGAGCTGGGATGGCAGGCGTGAGTCACTGTGCCTGGCCTATGCATCAACATGTTTACATTCTTCTGAAAGCTGTGCTTCAGGAAGAGTGTTCTGACAGCCATCGGAAATGACAGAATGGCAGGGCAAGGATCACGTCAGTGACAGGGTGGCTGTAGACATTTGCTGGTCAGCAGCAGGAAAGCCACTCAGACCCTGGATTTGACCTCTGCAGCCTGTCTGCACCTGAACCCTCCTCCCCACATCAGTGGAAGCCTGGAACTCTCAGAACAGCAGACCTCACCAGCCGCTGCCACCTTCACTGAAGTGATGTGATTAATTCATTCATGCAGAAGACAGCAGGAACCCTGAGAGAACAGGATCCGGAATGTGTGGGTTTTGATGGACAGGGTGGTAGGATCTGGGAGGCTCCACCTACCTCACCTCCTGAGCCCCACACTCCTTCCCCAGTCCTGCTCGGCATAGAGACTAGAGTGACATGACCGGAAATGTAGACGCTTGAAAGGACACCAGCGACACGGAGAAGAGGAGGCCAGAGGTCCACAAGGTGCCCAGCTCCTGGCCTCGGATGCCCAGGACTCTGTCCAGAAAGGCTCCCTCGCAGCCATGGAACTTGATGGTCCTCGAGTTCCTGAGGATGGAGCTGGTGAGCCGGGCCCGCAAGTCCTTCTTCCTCATTTGCTCTCCTGGGATTGGAGGGAAGAGAGAGATGAAGACACGGCTGGTCTGGAATTCTCCCCTGTACCCCGACAGTCACCCTGCAGCAAATCCCACTGATCCCGCCAACAGTCCCAAAGCTGTCTGCCTCTCCGCATCTCTGACCCTCAGTCCTGATCCATCCACCATCATCCTGTGCCTGGACTCCTGCAGGAGCTGACCTGGGACCACTGCCCCGGGGAAGCAGCTTCTGATGCCCCGAGAACAGAGGCTGCCCCTGAGCCCACCTGGGTATGGCGCCATCAGGAAGGCTACCTGGAGGTGGGTAATGCCTGAGCTACATCTTTCTTTCTTTCACATTTTTCGTGGAGTTAGGGAGGGTCTCACTATGTTGCCCAGGTTGGCCTCAAGCTCTTGGGCTGAAGTGATCCTCTGGCCCTGGCCTCCTAACGTGCTGGGATTACAGCCTGAGCTACCCCTTAAATGACTAGGAGGTGGGTGCGGGGCAGGCAGAGGATGAGATGGAGCCAGGAAGAGGGAGGGGAGGGGTAGCAAAAACCCAGGCACAGGGAGCAGCATGACTCAGAGGACACTCAGTGTGGCCAGAGGAGTGCGTGGGCAGGGTCACTCGGCACTTTAGGGCCAGGCAGCAGTTTGGGGTCTCCCACGCTTTGCAAGGGGAGGGGCATCATCAGAAGACAGCTGCCTGGAGGTTTTTTGTTATTTTTTGAGATGGAGTCTTGCTTTGTTACCAGGCTGGAGTGTAGTGGCACGATCTCAACTCACTCTAACCTCCGCCTCTCATCTTCAAATGATTCTCCTGCCTGAGGTCCCAGAGTAGCTGGGATTATAGGTGCCTGCCACCATGCTCAGCTAATCTTTGTATTTTTTAAAAGAGAGATTATTTTGCCATTTTGGCCAGGCTGGTTTTGAACTCTTTACCTCAGGAGATCCACCTGCCTCGACCTCCCAAAGTGCTGGGATTATAGGCATGAGCCACCATGCCCGGAGGAGGCCATGCTGGAGGCTGGAGAAACAGTTCAAGTGACAGATGGACATTGGGACAGCTGGGCCTAGAGAGGAAATAAGTTCCTTCCTTCCATCCCCCTTGCCCCCTCCCTCTCTCCCGCCTTTCTTTTCTTCCCTACTCCTTTCTTCTGCTCTCCTGCCTTGCTTTCTGCCCCTTTTTTCCCTCCCTCCTCCCTTTCTTCCTTCCCTCCCTCATTCCTTCTCTTCCTTTTTCAACTCTTTCCTTCCCTCATCTGTCCTCCCCTTTTCTAGCTTTCCTTCCCTCCCTCCTTTTCTCTCCTCCCCTCCCTCCTTTCTCCCCTCCCTCCCTTCTTCCCTTCCTCTCCCCTGCCCTTCTCCCCTCCCTCCCTTCTTTGTTCTCAAACACTGGTCCGGCACCTTCTGCATGCCAAGCACTAACTAGATACTGAGTCTGCCACAGGGAGTGACCCGTGCTGCTGCGGAGCTTCCAGTCTAAGGAGAGCAAGGCCATCGGCCCCTGCCAGGCGCTGCCTGCAGGGCCCTTTAGGAAGTGGGAAGTGCTGGGGAAAAGCAAAAACGAACCCAGGACAGGCCAAGGAAGGGAGCTGCTGGGAGGAGAGGGATGGGCGGGCCGTGTCCTTTCTGGACGATGGTGAGGGAGGTGGCCCTGACTGCAGGGGTGCTAGAGGGGACAAGGGTCTTCTGGAGTGAGGGTGGCCCAGGAGGAGGGAACAGCTAAAGCAGATGCCTGGAGAGATGTGTGAACATCAGGCAGGTGTGAGGAGGGGAGGGGGGTAGGTGGGAAAGGGAGGGAGGGTGGAAGGTGAGGCTGGAGGCAATGAGGCAGCTCGGGGTGGGCCAGGTGGGCCACTGTGGGGCCTTTGGCTCAGACTGAGGAAAATGGGGCCGCTGTGGGTCTGAGCAGAGGAAGGTGCAATGGATTCAGCTCACACAGGTCTCCTGTGGCTGGAAGTGGAGAGAGGCTGGGGCAGAAGTAAGGAGTGAGCCAGGGCCTTGCTGCTGGATGCATTTTCAAGATGACTCCAAGCAAATCTGCTGACTCATGGTTTGCAAGAGAAAAAGGCATTGATCTGACCCAGGGCCTGGGGTCTGAACACTGGAGGGAAGAGCGGCCATCCAATGCGCTGGGGAAGGAGCGGGGCAGGTCTGCACAATGGGCAACTCACAGAGACAAGAACAAAGCCAGACCCGCTGGCTCCCACTCAGCTCTGCCCTCCCCATCACCCACACCGGGGCCTGTGTCTTCCTCCCTACTTCCTGCCTGGTCTGTCTTTTTCCCAAAAGCCGAACCTGACAGTGATTCCTCTTCTTGGTGATGAAGAAACTCAGAGGCAGGCGGCTCAGGAGGACAGCAATGGTGGAGGGACCCAGGAGCTGGGGACAGAGGGGACAGAACGTCAGGAGATCCCGAGGAGCCCAGCCGCCAGAGGCGTGTGAACCACAGCAGCTCCACCTTGAATAGGAGCTGGGTAAAAGGAGGCTGAGACCTACTGGGCTGCATTCCCAGGGGTGAAGGCATCTGAGTCACAGGATGAGACAGGAGGGCACACAGGATACAGGTCACAGAGTCCTTGCCAGTAAAACAGGCTGCAGTAAAGAAGCCAGTCCCAAACCCGCCAAAACCAGGATGGCGACCAGAGTGACCTCTGCTCGTCCTCACTGCTACACTGCCACCAGCGCCATGACAGTTTACAAATGCCATGGCAACATCAGAAAATTTCCCTATATGATCCACAAAAGGGGAGTCATGAATAGTCTACCCCTTGTTCAGCATGCCATGAAGAAATGACCCTACAGATGGGCCCCAGCGCCCTCTGGGCTGCTCTATGGAGTGGCCGTTCTGTCTTTAATTTCCTAAAAAAACTTGTTTTAGGAAAAATAAACTTGCTCTGTGGCTCACACCTGTAATCCCAGCACTTTGGGAGGCTGAGGAAGGCGGATCACCTGAGGTCAAGAGGTTGAGATCAGCCTGGCCAACATGGTGAAACCCCGTCTCTACTAGAAGTATAAAAATTAGCAGGTGTGGTGACATGCACTTGTGATTTCAGCTACTCAGGAGGCTGAAGCAGGAAAATCTCTTGAACCCGGGAGGCATAGGTCATACTGAGCCAAGATCACACCACTAGTCTCCATCTAGCCTGGGCAACAAGTGAGACTCCATCTCAAAAACAAAACAAAACAAGCAAACAAACAAACAAATGTGCTTTCACTTTCCACTCATGCTGAATTGTTTCTTGCACGAGATCCAAGAACCCTCTCTTGGGGTCTGGATCGGGTCCCCTTTCCTGTAATAGGGCTGCAGATCCTGAAGAGGGTCAGACTTGGGTTCTAAGATGCGGAGTCAGGGAATGTGATAAGGGCAAGCCACCAGGTCCCAGGGATCTGGGCTCATGGGAGTCTGCTGGGTCAGGAGGCGCCTGCTGAAGACAGGGTCCTTCAACGTCAGGGAGGGGAATGGCCCACTTACACGATGGGGAGAGGGTTGTATTCAAGACAGAACATGCACACACAGGAGTAGGACTACGGGGTATTCCTGGCCACAACAGTGAAGTTGAAACCTCTGGAATCAGGACTGGGTGCAAATCCTGACTCTGACACTTTTGAGTGTGGCCTTGGGGCAAGTCACCTCCCTAACGTGCAATTCCCTTGTCTGCACAATGGGAACAGAGCTGTCCTCATTTTACATGTTTGCTTATTACATTTAAGTATTTTTCTAATCTTCATTTTACCCTCATGAGGATTGTCAGACTTAGCAAATCATCATACAGATGCCCAGTTACCTTTGAAGACAAAGAGTGAAGAAGGTTTTAGTCTAAGTCTCGTGCATTATTTGAGACATACACTGAGAGTCCGAAACTCTCACTTCACTGGATGCCCTGTGTTTTCTCTGGCAACCCTGCTCCCCACCAACGTGGTGCTTTTGGGATACTTATCTCCTCCCTCTCAGCTTTGGTTTCTACATCTGGGAAATGTGGAAGTGGGTGTAAAATAAATGATTTTTAAGTTGCTCTTTCTGAGAGTCCTTTACAGGTTACTTGAACCCATTCTCTCACCAAGCCCCACCCCAACTCCAGTCTGCATGCCTCAGTTTCCCCTCCCAGTCCTTAGGAACACTATATATATTTTTTTGAGATGGAGTCTCGCTCTGGTACCCAGGCTGGAGTGCAGAGTCGGGATGTTGGCTCACTGCAACCTCTGCTTCCCAACCAATTCTGCTGTCTCAGCCTCCCGAGTAGCTACGATGACAGGCGTGCATCACTATGCCTGGCTAATTTTTGTATTTTTAGAACAGACAGGGTTTCACCATGTTGCCAGCCTGGTCTGGAACTCCTGGCCTCAAGTGATCCACTCACCTCAGCCTCCCTAAGTGCTGGGATTACAGGTTTGACCCACCCCACCCAGCTCAAAGAAAGTACAACACTATTTTCTAATGTTGGGTCAGTTTGTTTCATTTATGCAGCAATGGCGTCACCTGGTGGCCTCATGAAGAAGTGCCCTGAGAGTAAACCACCCACAGCAGGGGTTGGAAAAACACTCAGGAATTTGACAGAAGATGAGCATCTCTCTCTGGGGGAAAAATGGTTCATTAAACTGTAGCCACCTCAGTATCCACCCCTTCTTCACCAGGATCTCATGGTGATGTTAGGAGCTGTCTACCAAGAGGCAGGAAAAGTGCACAGGGATAGTGACACGGTGCATTATCTGCAGATATCTTGGTCTTCTCTGATTTTTTTTTTTTTTTGAGGGTGAGTCACTCTGTCCCTCAAGCTGGGGTGCAGTGGTGTAATTTCATCTAACTGCAATTTATGCCTCCCGGGTTCAAGCGATTCTCCTGCCTCAGCCTCCTTAGTAGCTGGGATTACAGGCACATGCAACCATGCCCAGTTCATTTTTGTATTTTTAGCAGAGACGAGGTTTCGCCGTGTTAGCCAGGCTGATCTTGAACTCCTGACCTCAAGTGATCTGTCCACCTCAGCCTCCCAAAGTGCTGGGATTACAGGCATGCACCCCCATGCCTGGCAGAAGAATCAGGTTTTCTCATTTTATTCTTATTTTTATTTTTTAGACAGAGTCTCACTCTGTCACCCAGGCTGGAATACAATGGTGTGGTCTTGGCTCACTGCAACCTCCACCTCCTGGGATTCTCTGGCCTCAGCCTCTCGAGTAGCTGGGACTACAGGCATATGCCACCACACCTGGCTAATTTTTGTATTTTTGGTAGAGATGGGGTTTCACCATGTTGGCCATGATGGCCTCGAACTCCTGACCTCCAGTGATCCTCCCACCTCGGCCTCCTAAAGTGCTGGGATTACAGGGGTGAACCACCATGCCTGGCCATGGGTTTTCTTAACCAAAGCATATTCCTTATCATGTTTAACAGAATTGTGCCCCAGCCTTGTACTTTCCTTAATTCATCCTCCTTTGAATAGCGAACCTCTCAAAAGCTGTAATGAACATGGAAGAGCCACTGGCTGGGTGGGCTGGGTGGTGGCAGGGGGGCTGCGGTCCCCGCAGTTGGCATCCCCTTTCCCAGGATGTACACATGGCCTCATGAAGTTGTCCTTTTATCTCCTAGGTCAGCTCGTCGACACCGTATGGGTGAAAAAAGGAGACCAGATCTTGTTTTCATCCATGTTTAAAGCCAATATCACCACCCACAACATTGCTGTCAGTGCGTGCCCAAGCTGAGGAATATTTAGACCTGGTTTATTAACCAAACACCTGCCAGACCCGACCCAGCCAAAACATGAAATCGACCAGGTGCAGTGACCCAAATCTGTAATCCCAGCACTTCAGGAGGCCGAGGCAGGTGGATCTCCTGAGGTCAGGAGTTTGTGACCAGACTGGCCAACATGGTAAAACCCCATCTCTACTAAAAATAGAAAAATGAGCCGGGTTTGCTGGTGCACACCTGTAACCCCAGCTACTCGAGAGGCTGAGGTTGGAGAATCACTTCAATACAGGAGGTGGAGGTTGCAGTGAGCTGAGACTGAACCACTGTACTCCAGCCTGGGCAGAGCGCAAGACTCCATCTCAAAAAACCACAGTAACAACAACAAAAACACAAAATCAAACCCCCATCCTTTTTTTTTTTTTTTAGAGATAGAGAGGGACTTCCTGTGTTGTCCAGGCTATAGTGCAATGGTACAATCATAGCTCACTGCAGCCTCTTACTCCCAGGCTCAAGCAGTCCTCCCACCTCAGCCTCCTGAGTAGCTGGGATTATAAGTGCATGCTACCATGCTCAACTAATATTTGTGTGTGTGTGGAGATGGGATCTCACCATGTTTGCCAGGCTGGCCTCAAACTCTGGGCTTCAAGTGATCCTCCCATCTCCACCTTCCAAAGTGCTGGGATTACAGGCATGAGCCTCTGTTCCTGGCCAAAATCTAACTACACATTCATGAATGACTAAGGGCATGAGCTTCTGTGTCCTCTAACAGTGAAATGGATCATTCCTTGGGTATAACTTTGCTGGTGATGCTGTAACAAAGTGCCACAAACTAAGTGGCTTAGAACAAGACAGATGTGTTGTCTCAGGCCAGATGCCATGGCTCATCTCTGTAATCCCTGTACTTTGGGGAGGATGAGAGGATGCCTTGAGGTCAGCAGTTCGAGACTGGCCAGGCCAATAGGATGAAATCCCATCTCTACTGAAAGAATACAAGGCCAGGAATGGTGGTTCACACCTGTAATCCTAGCACTTTGGGAGGCTGAGGTAGGCAAATCATGATGTCAGGAGTTTAAGACCAGCGTGGCCAACATTGTGAAACCCTGTCTCTACTAAAAGTACAAAAATTAGCTGGGTGTGGTGGCGCACCTCTGTAATCCCAGCTACTCAGGAGGCTGAGACAGGAGAACTGCTTGAACCCAGAAGGTGGAGGTTGCAGTAAGGTGAGATCACACCACTTTATTCCAGACTGGGGGACAGAGCAAGAATCCATCTCAATAAAAAAATATATATATTGCAGTCATGGTTGCATGTGTCTGTGTTCCCAAGCTACTCAGGAGGCTGAGGTGAGAGGATTTCTTGAGCCAGGAAGAATGAGGCTGCAGCGAGCTGAGATCATGCCACTGCCCTCCAGCCTGGGTGGCAGAGTGAGACCCTGTCTCATTAAATCAATAAATAAAATAAAAAGTTGTTCCCCAACCTAGCAAGACAGGCCAATATTCAAGTCCAGGAAATACAGAGAATCCCTCAAAGATATTCCTCAAGAAGAGCAATCCCAAGGCACATAATCATCAGATTCACCAGGGTTGAAATGAAGGAGAAAATGCTAAGGGCAGCCAGAGAGAAAGGTCGGGTTACCCACAAAGGGAAGCCCATCAGACTCACAGCAGATCTCTCCGCAGAAACTCTAGAAGCCAGAAGAGAGTGGGGACCAATATTTAACATCCTTAAAGAAAAGCACTTTCAACCCCGAATTTCATATCGAGCCAAACTGAGCTTCATAAGTGAAGGAAAAATAATATCCTTTGTGAACAAGCAAGTACTCAGAGATTTTGTCACCACCAGGCCTGCTTTACAAGAGCTCCTGAAAGAGGCACTACACATAGAAAGGAACAACCAATACCAGCCATTCCAAAACATACCAATGGTAAAGAGCATCAACAAAATGAAGAATCTGCATCAACTAATGGGCAAAACAGCCAGTTAGTATCAAAGTGGCAGGATCAAACTCACACATAACAATATTAACCCTAAATGTAAGTGGGCTAAATGCACCAATCAAAAGACACAGACTGGCAAATTGGATAAAAAGCCAAAACCCATCGGTGTGCTGTATCCAGGAAACCCATCTTACATGCAAGGATACACAAAGGCTCAAAATAAAGGGATGGAGGAAGATTTACCAAGCAAATGAGAGCAAAAAAAAAGCAGGAGTTGCAATTCTCATCTCTGATAAAATAGATTTTAAAGCAACAAA
>CM052669.1:10535108-10549558 GCA_028533165.1 Leontopithecus rosalia
AATTCCATTTGACCCAGCAATCCCATTACTGGGTATATATCCAAAGGACTATAAATCGTTCTACTGTAAGGACACATGCACACGAATGTTCATTGCAGCACTGTTTACAATAGCAAAGACCTGGAACCAACCCAAACACCCATCGATGATAGACTGGACTGGGAAAATGTGGCACATATACACCATGGAATATTATGCAGCAATCAAAAACGATGAGTTCGTGTCCTTTATAGGGACATGGATGAACCTGGAGAACATCATTCTCAGCAAACTGACACAAGAACAGAAAATGAAATACCGCATGTTCTCACTCATAGACGGGTGTTGAACAATGAGAACACATGGACACAGGGAGGGGAGCACTACACACTGGGGTCTGTTGGGGGGAATAGGGGAGGGACAGTGAGGGGTGGGGAGTTGGGGAGAGACAGCATAGAGAAATGCCAGATCTAGGTGATGGGGAGGAAGGCAGCAAATCATACAGCTACGTGTGTACCTATGCAACTATCTTGCATGTTCTTCACATGTACCCCAAAACCTAAAATGCAATAATAAAAATAATAAATAAAAAAAAACTTGTTATCTCCCAGTTGGGAGGCTGGAAGTGTAAATTCAGGTGTCTGCAGCCGGGCTCTCCCTGGAAGCTCTGGGAAAAAATCTGTCCCAGCCTCTCTCCTGGCTCAGGCATCTCTTGACTTATAGTGACCATTGTCCTTCTATGCATGTCTGTCTCTGTGTGCAAATTTACTTTTGGGCAGGCACAGTGGCTCACACCTATAATCCCAGCACTTTGGGGGGGCCGAAGCAGGATTGCTTGAGCCCAGAAGTTCAAGACCAGCCTGGGAAATATAGCGAGATACCGTCTCTACATAAAATACAGAAAATTAGCTGGGCATTGTGGAACACAACTGTAGTCCAGCTACTCAGGAAGCTGGGGTGGGAGGATCACTTGAACCCAGGAGATTGAAACTGCATTGAGCTATGATCACACCACTGCACTCCAGCCTGGGTAACAGAACAAGAATGTCTCAAGAAAATAATATTTTATTCTTTCTTTTTCTTTTACTGGCAACAAATTTTTCTTTTGGTAAGGACACCAGTTATATGGGATCAGGGCCCCACCGTCCTGACCCATTTTAACTTAATGACCTCTATAATGACCCGGTCTCCAGATAAGGTCATGCCTATAACCCCAGCACTTTGGAAGGCTGAGGTGGGAGGATCACTTGAGGCCAGGAGTTCAAGACCAGCCTGGGAAACATAGTGAGACTTCACCTCTACAGAAACAATAAAAAATGAAAAAATAGCTTGGTGTAGGGGTGTGTACCTGTAGTCCCAGCTCCTTGGGAGGCAGGAGCACAGAGCGAGCCCAGGAGGTCGAAGCTGCAGCCATCTGTGATTGTGCCACTGAACACCAGCTGGGCAACAGAAAGACCTAGTCGGTCTCAAGAGAAGAAAAAAGGTTTGCTGATCCAATGTGGGGTTATTTTTTAAAACTTTAACTCTGTATTTTTTCATATTGCTTAGCTTTTCCACATGAACTCTGTGATTAAAACAAGAAAATAGCAGTCACGTTACTTTTTTTTGTTTTTTGAGAAGGAGTTCCGATCTTGTTGCACAGGCTGGAGTGCAGTGGCATGATCTCTGCTCATGGGTTGAGCCACCTCTGCCTCCTGGGTTGAGCAATTCTCCTGTCTCTGCCTCCTGAGTAGGCAAAAATTCTCAATAAACTAGGTATTGACGGAACATATCTCAAAATAATAGAAGATATTTATGACAAACCCACAGCCAGTATCACAATGAATGGGCAAAAACTGGAAGCATTTCCTTCAAAATCTGGCACTAGACAAGGATGCCCTCTCTCACCACTCCTACTCAACATAGTATTGGAAGTTCTAGCCAGAGCAATCAGGCAGGAAAAGGAAATAAAGCGTATTCAGTTAGGAAAGGGGGAAGTCAAATTGTCTCTATTTACAGACGACATGATTGTATATTTAGAAGACCCCATCGTCTCAGCCCCAAATCTCCTGAGGTCAGGAGTTTGAGGACAGCCAGACCAACATGGTGAAACCCCGACTCTATTAAAAGTACAAAAATTGGCTGGGCATGGTCCCATGTGCCTATAATCTCAGCCACATGGGAGGATGAGGCAGAAGAATGGCTTCAACCCAGGAGGCAAAGGTTGCAGTGAGCTGACATAACACCACTGCACTGCAGCCTGTGTGAAGTAAAAAAAAAAAAAAGAAAAGAAAATTAAGTTTTGTAAAGACAGGAGTCTCCCTGTGTTGTCCAGGCTGGCCTCAAACCTCTGAACTGAAATTATCCTATCACATCAGGATTACGGGTGTGAGCACTCACCCAGCCAACAAATTTGGAGATTGAAAGAAGCTTAGAAGACATAACAATGCTGGAGAACAATTATGGGCTAAAGATGCATACTAGGGCGGCTCTACTCTAAAGAAACAGATAGAAGCCAGGTGTGGTGTCTCACACGTGTAACACCAAGCACTTTGAGAGGCCGAGAAGAGAGGATCACTTGTGCCCGGGAGTTTGGGACCAGCCTGGCAACACAGCCAGGGTGGGCCTGGGGGCTTCTACGGGCACTCTGGTGGGAACTGTGGCCACAGCCCCCTAGCCAGGGGGTCCCTAAGCAGCCAGGATCTGCCTGGGGGCTGCTATGGGCCCTTTGGCAGGGGCTGTGGCCAAAGCTTCCAAGCCGGGGGTCCCTAAGCTGCCAGGGTGAACCTGGGGGCTGCTATGGGCCCTCTGGTGGGGGCTGTGGGCACAGCCCCCTAGCCAGGGGGTCCCTAAGAAGCCAGGGTGGGCCTGCAGGCTGCTATGGGCCCTCTGGTGGAGGCTGTGGGCTAGTGTGCTGTGCATAGGTACACAGTTTTCCCCTATTTCTACATGTGTACATAATTTACAGTGGGCATGTATTTGTACAGGTGTACATACGGTGTTATCACAATAAATATATATATACATAATATGTACACAATACATATGTACCTAATGTGTACAATATGTACTTTTATTGTGATATTATGTATTATATATATTATTGTGATTATATATATTGTGATTATATCACTGATATTTCAAGAAATGCACATAGTGTACACATTATGTACCTACGCATTGTGTACACATTATATAAATGTATATGTACATATTTTAGAATATGTACATTTTTTCTACATGTGTATTGTACACACATGTACATCAGAGTATATGTACATACTGTACCTATTATATACATTGATTGCAATATGCCAATAAATGTACATATTATGAGTACATTCTGGGATATTATTTTTGGTATATTGGATAGAAACGACTCCTGTCATCCGAGTGGGTATACACCCATGTGTGTACATATTTTACATGTGTACATATTGTGCATATTATGTACTTGTGTACAGATGGTACATATTTACATGTGTACATATATGCACACATGTGCATAGTGTACATGTCTACATACTGTGCACACATATGTACATGTGCATATATTGTACATCCGTACACAATGCATACATGATGTACGTGTACATACTGTAATATCACAATGTACATGTACATGTGTACAATATGTACATTTTGATATTATGTATTACATATGTATTGAGATTATGCTGTTGATTATATATTGATATTACAATAAATGTACATATTATACACATTATGTACATACCTATTGTGAACACATTATATACATATAAATGTACATATTGTACACATTATGTACATTTACTGTACATATGTATTGTGTACACATATGTACATCAGTGTACATATGGTACATATTTTATACATTGATTGTAATATGCCAATAGGTGTACACATTATGAGTATATTCTGGGATATGATTTTTAGTATATTAGATAAAAATTACTTCCAATATCAAAGTGGGTATACACCCATGTGTGTCCATTTTGTGATATTATCCATCATATCCTAAGTAGGTATTACTCTCATTGTGAAAGCAAGTGTACACTCTGTGATTGTTCCAATATCACAGGCAAAGTGCAACGCTTCTGTGATGTAGTTCCTAATATCCTGGGGACAGAGGATGATTATACCCTGTATATCGCAGGAGGTGTACACCACCACTGTAGAATTGTTCCTAATATCCAAAAAAGGAGAGGACATTACTCCAGGTATCTCAGAAAGCGCACAAGCCCCCCATGATATTGTTCCTAATAACTAGGGGATTACAGATGACATTACTCACGATGTGACTGGGGCTGTACCCCGGTCCTGTGATATTGTTTCTAATATCCAGAGAAGGAGAGGAGAATGTTACTGCCCATATGGAAACACTCTGAATACGGCAAGAGGTGTACACCACGCTCTGATATGGTCACTAATGTCCACAAGAAAACAATTATATTGAATTAAACATTGCAAGGGGTGAAACCCCCCTATGCTTTCAATTCTAATGTCAAGAGGGGTGAGGAAGACATTTTTGTCAATATCGCAGAGGTGTAACTAGAGCTAGTGTTATTGTGCCTAACATAAAAAAAAAAACAGAATAACATTATCATCTCCGTATGATATGGTTCCCAGTATCATATTACACCACATTTTCAAAATAGCTGTTCCCTCGCAGCCAGGGTGGGCCTGGGGGCTTCTACAAGCCCTCTGGCAAGGGCTGTGGGCACAGCCCTGTGCTTACAGGGACACACACCTCTCACCACACATTTCACACTCCCAAGTGCACACATCTCACACACACCACACAACACACACTCCACAGTGCACACACCTCATACACACACCATGCACATTTCCCACACATTGCACAGTGCACACACCTCACACACACCACTCCTCATACACTCACACTCCACAGTGCCCACACCTCACAGACTCTTAACGTTCACCACACACGCTTCACACACACACTGCACAGTTCACACACCTCTCAGAGACACAATCCAGACACTCCACAGTGTACACAAGTCACACAAACACACGCCACTCACTGCACACAAACTCCACAGTGCACATACCTCAGACACACCACACAACCCACACTCCACAGTGCACACACTTCACACGGAAACACATTATGCACAAGCACACTCCACAGTGCACACACCTCACAGACATACACCACTCTCCACACACACTCGAGTGCACACATCTCACACACACCAGTCACCACACACTCTACAATGCACACACTTCACAGACACACCATGCACCACATACAATCCACAGTTCACACCCCTCACACACCATGCACCACACACACTCTACACACACACCCAACAGTACACACATCTCAGACACAAGCCACAAACCACACTCTACGGTGCACACACCTCACTCAGACACACACCACTCAACACACACACTCACACACACAATCCACAGTGCACCCACCTCACATAGACACACGCCACTCACCACACACATGCACTCCACAGGGCATACACCTCACACACACATACACTCTGCAGCTCACATGCCTGACACAAACACACAAGGCACAACACACATTTCAAACACACTCCACAATACACACCCCTCACAGACACACAACACTCACCACACAGACTCAACACAGTGCACAAACCTCACAAAGCCACGCACCACACCCACTCCACAGTGCACACAGCTAAAACTGACACACATCACTCACCACACACACACTCCACAGGGCACACACCTCACATAGACACACACCACTCACCACACACTCTACAGTGCACACACCTCACAAAGACACACCTGTCACCACACACACACTCCACAGTGCACACACCTCACACAGAAAAACACCATGCACCACACACACTTCACACACACTCAACAATACACACCCCTCACACAGACACCACACTCACCACACACACACCACAGTGAACAAAACTCAGACACATGACGCAATGCACACCCTCCACAGACACACTCCATAGTGCACACACAAGGACACACACCACTCAACACACACACACTCTACAGTGCACACACCTGAAACTGACACACATCACTCAACACTCTCCACAGTGCACACTCCTCACGCAGACACACACCACTCACCTCACACACACACACCACAGTGCACACACCTCAGACACATGCCACTAACCACACACACACACACTATACAGTGCACACATTTCACCCACACACCACTTACCACCCACAGTACACACACCACACACACCCACTCCACAGTGCACACACCTCAAACACCCAGCACTCACCACACACACTTCACAGTGCACACACTTCAGACACACAAAAACCACACACACACTCCACAGTGCACACTTCTCACCCAGAGACACACCATGCACCACACTCACTTCACACACACACTCCACAAATACCCCTCACACAGACACAGGTCCATAACCACACCCAGTGCAGACACACTACACAGTACACACACCTCAGACACACCACTCACCACAAATACACACTACACAGCACATACCTCATAAACACACCATGCATCACAGACTTCACGCACACACTCCACAATATGCACCCCTCACACTACACAGTGCACACACTTAACACACACACCACTCCCCACACACCCCCCACATGCACACGGTAGTGCACAACCCTCACAGATATACACCACTCACCACACACACTCCACCATGCACTCACATCACACAGAAACACACCACGCACCACACACACTTTGCACACACACACCAGAGCTCAGCACACACACACATTCCACAGTGCACACACCTCAGACACACATCACTCACAACACGCACCCTACAATGCACACACCTCACAAAGACATACACAACAAACCACACACACTGCAGTGCACACACCTCACAGATACACATCATGCATCTCACAAAGTGTCCACAGTGCACACACCTCACACACATACCACGTACCACATACAATACACGCACACACTCCACAGTGCACAAACTTCAGATTCAGACCACTCACGACACACTCACACTCCACTGCCCACACACCTCACACAGGCACACACCACTCACCACACACACACTACACAGTGCACACACCTCATGCAGACACACAGCATTCACCAGACTCCACAGTGCAAGCACCTTACACACACCTCTCACCACACACATTCTTCACACACAGCCCTCAGTGCACACCAGACACACACCACTCACCACAAACTCCACAGTGCACGTACCTCACAGACACATGCCACACACCTCACACACACTCCACAGTGCACACACCTCACACACCACTCACCAAATACTTCACAGTGCACACACCTCAGACACACAGCACTCACCACACATACTCCACAGTGCACACACCACTCAGCACACTGACACACTCCACAGTGCACACACCTCATGCAGACACGCACCACTCAACACACACACAGTACACACAACTCACAGACACGCACCACTCACCACACACACTCCACAGTGCACACACTGTACACACACCAATCACCACGCACATACCCAACAGTGCACACACCTCACACACACACACACCACTTACCACATACACACACTCCACAGTGCTTACACAGAAACACCCCACTTACCACACACTTCACACACTCAATACACACCCCTCACACACTGCTCAACACTCCACAGTGCACACACCTCAGAGACACCACTCACCACACACACACTCCACAGCACACACATTTTGCACAAAAACACATCACACACAACACACTTTGCACATACCCTTAATACACACCCCTTTCACCGGCACACTCCACAGTGAACACACGTCACACAGACATACACCATGCACCAGTCTCCACACACACACTTCATAGTGCACACACCTCACACAGACACCCACCATGCACCACACTCACCACACACACTCCAGTGTACACTCCTCAGACCTCACACACATTCACAGTGAACACAGTTCACACAGGCACACACTAAAAACACACACTCCAAAGAGCACACACCTCACAAAGGCACACCGCACTCACCAGAAACAGACTCCACAGTGCACACAACTCACACAGACACACACCACTTCCCACACTCACAATCCACAGTGAACACCCCTCACACAGGCACACACCACTCACAATCCACAGTGAACACCCCTCACACAGGCGCACACCACTCACAAACACTTTTCAGAGTGCAAACACCTTACAAAGACATACTCCACTCACCACACACACACTCCACAGTGCACACACCTCACATACACCACTCACCACACACAACTACACAGTGCACACACCTCACACATACACCACTCACCACACACACACACTACACAGTGCATACACCTCACGCAGACACACACCACTCCCCCCACACTCCACAGTGCAAGCACCTCACAAACACACACCACTCAGCACATACTCCACAGTTCACACGCCTCTCACCACACACACTCCACGGTGCACTCACCTCACCGACACACACCACTCACCACACACACTCCACAGTGCACATACCTTATGCAGACACCATTCACCACACACACTCCAGTGCACGCACCTCAGACACACACCATGCACCACACACACTCCACAGTGCACACACCTCAGACACACACCATGCACCACACACACACTCCACAGTGCACACACCTCAGACACACACCACGCACCACACACACACTCCACAGTGCACACACCTCAGACACACACCATGCACCACACACACACTCCACAGTGCACGCACCTCAGTCACACACTCCACAGCACACACTCCACACACACCTTTTATAGTGCGCACACACACACACCACTCATCGTACACCCACTTCACAGTGCACACACCTCATAGACACACACCACTCACCACATAGACTCCAAAATGGACACACCTTACACACACACCAGTCACCACCCCCACACAAACAGGGCACACACCTCACACACACACCACTCACCTCACACACACATTCAGTGTCCACACCTCAGAGACCCACAGCACTCAGCACACACACACTCCACAGTGCACACAATTCACACAAGCACTGCATACCACACACTCCACAGTGCACACACCTCAAACACACCACTCACTCCACACACACAATCAACAGTGCACACACTTCACACACCACTCCCTACACACACACTTCACAGTGCACACATTTCAGACACACCAGTCACCACATACAACTTCACGCACAGTCCACAGTGCACACACCTCACAGATGCAAACCATGCACCACACATGCACTCCACAGTGCACACACCTTACACAGACACACACCAGTCACCGCACATATTCCATGGTGCACACACGTCACACACACACTACTCACTACACTCCACAGTGCACACACATCATGAACACCACACACCCACTACACATAGCACACACCTCACACACACCACTCACAACACACACCCCACAGTGCACACATCTCAAACACCACTCACCACACTTCACAGTGCAAACACCTCAGACACACACCATGCACCCCACACAGTCCACACACACACTACACAGTGCACACACCTCCGACACCCATTACTCATCAGACACACACACTTCATAGTGCACATACCTCAGACACACACCACTCACTACACACACTCCACAGTGCACACACCTCAGATACACAGCACTCAGACACTCCACAGTGCACACACCTCACACACACAGCACTCACACACTCCGCAGTGCACACACATCACACACACAGCACTCATCGCACACACACTCCACAGTGCACACACCTCAGACACACAGCACTCATCAGACACTCCACAGTGCACACATATCACAGACACACACCTCACACAAACACCACTCACCACACACACAGATTTTACAGTGCACACACCTCACTGAGACACACCACTCACCACACACACTCCACAGTGTCTGGGTGTAGACTCAACAGACGTCAGCACATTGGCAGGTTGCTTACAGTCTGCAAATCTGTAGCTCACACCTTTGTCCAAGTGCCCTCTTCCTCACATCACATCCATCATATGACCTCAGAAGTAGGCGTCACACCACATATTCTCGGGCCCTAGAGGAGAGAGATCTGTGGTGTGTGGGTGATGCCCTGCAGCTGCAGTGCCTCCCTGGATGTTGCCTGGGGCGGTCATGAGGAATCACCCCCCTTGCCGCCACCCCCCAGTTTTCACCACCTGCCGTCCACCTTGGCGCCCTGCTTTCCCCCGGGGCTTAGGTGTGATCATGGCCCTAGGGTGTGGGCAACTGGGATGAAGTAGTGAAGGCAGCAGGCACTTGGGCGAGTTGTCCTGTGCCAAGGAGCAGCAGTTTGCCAGAGTTAACGTGAGCACTTCCCCTGGGAAGGGAAGGGAAGGAAAGGAAAGGAAAGGAAAGAGCACCGTCTGCCAAGCTCCTGCTCGCCCCCTCGTGTGTCTGCCTGTGTGTGCCAAGCACGTGCACGTGTGCGTGCAGACGCGCCAGAGTGTGAGTATGCGTACACCGAGGCGCTCCTCAGGTTGCGCAGCTGGAAACCGAGGAGTCATAGGAGATGCGAAGGGTGGTGGTGAGGCTTCCCCGACCCCGGGAAGAGCCAGGGCGCAGGAGACGGAGCCGAGCCCGGAAGCCCGGCTCCTGAACTCGTTCACCGGCAGAGCTGGGATGGTGCGGTGGACAGCTGCAAGGCCTCCGGGGACAGCCGAAGAAGAGCTGAGAAGGAGGCCGGAACTGAAGGGAGTTTCTAGGGAGCGCATCTCCTGGGCGCCTCGGTCACTGTGCTCCAGGGCGCAGGGAGGCAGCTGGGCACTGGGCCTGAGCCCACCTGGCCAACTGGTGCCAGAGTGGTAGAGGATCACGGTGCGGGGGGTGAGAGTCATGTCCCCAGATGGCAGCAGAGGACAAGGACAGGGAGGCACGCATCCACGCATCCAGATCACGCTCCGAATCAACGAGGGGGCTCGCGCCGGCCCACCCTCTTCCTTTGGGCCTTTGAGATAGCCTCCCACGCGGTGGGGAGGTGACTTGGCTGCGGACCCCGGCCCAGCTGGAGATGAGTGCCACCGCCCGCTCTCAGGCTCACCTGAAAGCTCCCTCTCCGTTCTTCTTCCCTCAGTCCTTGCCCCTCTCCAGGGTGCCCAAATCCCTGGTATTCGCGGGTCCCATGTTCGGAGTAGGAGGGTGATTGGCAGACAACGCCTACAGTAACTGTTTGTTCCAGCACGGACACCCACCCGGCGGGCTGGGGGCCACCCCAACCACCTTGCCCTACATGGAGCTGGCTTGTGGCCGGCTGCCTAGTGGGGTGGGGTCAGGGAAGGGCTGAGGCTCACTTGGGTGTCCTGGCACACTGCGGGCTGGAGACTGGGAGTCTATCCTCTATCCCACAGGTGCCAGCACCTGTTAAAAATGCTTGATTTGAATGAAGAGACCCCCCCAAACAGGCTTTCTGTGAGCAACATGACTATGGATTTACCTGGGTGCAGGTGGTCTAATGCCAAAAAGGGCGGTGGGATAGGAGTTGGTTTTATAGGTTGGGGTAAATCTTTTGGGGAGGAGGCAGGGGTGTTGTAGGGTATGATCAGTTACAGTGGTGGGGGTAGGGGAAAGGAGTATACATTACCGTAAGTTCAGTTACAATGACAGGTGGGGTAAGACAGGAGAGTATTTAAGATGGCAGGGTGGGGTGAGGAGTATTCACATTATCATAATAACAGTTAAGATGAGAGGGTGGGGTGACGGGAACCTTATCTCGGGGAAGCTCCAGTGGGCGACCAGGGATAATAGCAAACGCAGTTGGGGTTGGGGGTGATCAGCTGAGGCAGGCAGGCCTTTAGACTTCCCGGGTCCTCACAGTGGCCAGCAATCTTTGCACCCCTGGCCACAGGCTCCCGGGTGCTGGGGAGGGAGGCCAAGGACCAGGAGCCGCACCGCAGCCTCGATGGCAGAGACCTGGAAATTGGGGGAGGCGGGAGGCAGGGTTTTCTCCACCTCAGGCCTCAGAGCAGAATGCTCCCCTTCCTGGGCGCATGCTCCTCCCTGCCACCCACTGCAGTTCCGGGGGTCCCTGACCTGCAAGGGGTGACCAGAGGGGCCTCTGCAGTCAGGTTGGGGCCTAGTCCCTGAGCTCCAAGCAGCTGGATGGATCTGGCACCCAGGGAGGTATGGGCTCTATCTTCCCAAACAGTCTGGGTTTACCCAGGTGCCCAGTCTCCCTGAACTAGCACAATGCAGAGTTAAGGTCCCAAGACTTGTCCGAGGGTGCCCAGGCAACAGCAGGTAGTTCTGGGCCGGCCTCAGGGAGAGGGCAAGCAGGGGAGAACTGACTGGGGGCATCCAGGGCATCGGCTTGGGTCCTAGCCTTGGGCCACTGGCGTCCGGGCACCCACACCACCATCGTTTCCCACTGCTCTTTTTCCCTGGATGAAGCTTGTGTGAGGAAGACACCTTTCTTCCATTTGTGTCAAAGCCCTTAGATCCTGGGTTTTGGAGCATATAAATATATCAACATATGTAAAGAGAACTTTAG
Source organism: Leontopithecus rosalia (assembly GCA_028533165.1). NCBI lineage: Eukaryota > Metazoa > Chordata > Mammalia > Primates > Cebidae > Leontopithecus > Leontopithecus rosalia. The sequence goes on from CM052669.1 coordinate 10,547,526, forward strand.
AAAACGAACAGACAAATATGACAATCCTAGAGGACTTTGTTACTCTACTTAAAACAATAGATTATTCAGACAGAAAGCTAGAAAGAAGATGACATGTTTGCATAGCACTGTAGAATAATTGCACCAGTAGGACATATATGGAATATTTCATGTAACAGTACGAGAAGACACATTCCTATCAAGCACGAATGGAACATTATCTATAACAGATCGTATGTCGCACCAAAACAAAACAGTCTTTTCCAATTTAAAAATACTAAAATGCTATCAACTTGTTTTTGTTTTTGTTTAGAGATGGAATCTCACTCCATCACCCAGGCTAGAGTGCAATGGTGAGATCTCAGCTCACTTTAACCTCTGCCTCCCGGGTTGAAGCAAATCTCCTGCCTCAGCCTCCCACGTAGCTAAAATTACAGGCACGCACCACCACACAATACAAAAGGTAATTTTGTATTTTTAGGAAAGATGAGGTTTCATTATGTTGGTCAGTCTGGTCTAAGACTCTTGAACACAGGTAATCCACCTGCCTCAGCCTCCCAAAGTACTGGAATTACAGTCATGAGCTACCATGCCCTGATGTTTCACCTTTGAAAATTACAATTTAATAAAACTACAAATCAATAGCCAAAAAAAAATTTGAAGCTCACAAATATGTCAACAGTAAACAACATGCCCCAGGACATCCAGTGAGTCAAAGAGAAAAAGTAAAGGAAAATCAGAAAGTGTATTGAGAGAAAAAAGATAGAAACACAACATACAGTAACTCCTGGGATTCAAAAAAACCCACAAAACAGTTCTAAAACAGAAGTTTACAGTGCTGTATTTCTATATTAAAAAAATAAAAAGATGTTAAATAAAAAACCTGACTTTAATCCACAAAATATTTCAAAAAGGACAACTAAATCATCTCAATGTTTGAATAATAAAGAAAATAATATGCTGGGCACTGTGGCTCAGGCCTGAAATCTCAGCATTTTGGGAGGCCAATGTGGGGGGATCACCTGAAGTTAGGAGTTCGAGAACAGACTGGCCAACACTGTGAAACCCAGTCTCTACTACAAATACAATAATTAGCCGGGTGTGGTGGCAGGTGCCTGCAATTTTAGCTACTGAGGAGTCTGAGAATGAAACATCCCTTGAAACTGGGAAGCGAATGTTGTGGCGAGTTAATATTGCACCACTGCACTTCATCCTGGGTGACAAAAGTCCAGCTGAATCTCAAAAGACAGAGAGAGACAGAGACAGAGCGAGAGAGAGAGAAATATAAAAAAATAAGAAACAGTAAAAATTAGAGCAAAAATAGATTTCATAGATACTTAAAAGACAAAAAGCAGAGAAACAATTTACATACAAAAGGTATATAAATTAAATGTTTTCAGAAGAAGAAGAGTAAATTTGGGTTTTCATTTTTTAGTTAAGGGTCTCATTTTTATTTTGTATTTCTGCCTACAATAAGTAGGTCCAAATAATTTATCCTGATCTCATGGACATTGGATTTTCAGTAGGATTGGTATTTAGGCACCAGACATGTGGCCTTGGGATTGTGAAAGAGCATTTATGGAAAAGAAAAAGTCGGAATAAGAGAACGTGCTATCAAAAGCCTGTAGGGTCGGGCACGGTGGCTCACTCCAATAATGCCAGCACTTTGTGGAGGCCGAGGTGGGTGGATCACCTGAGGTTGAGCTTGAGACCTGCCTGGTTATCATGGTGAAACCCCGTCTCCAGTAAATATATAAAAATTAGCTGTGAGTGGTGGCATGCGCCTGTAATTTCAGCTAGTCAGGAGGCTGAGGCAAGAGAATATCTTGAATCCGGGAGGCAGAGGTTGCAATGAGTTGCGATCCCGCCACTGATTCCAGCCTGGGTGACAAGAGTATAAGTCAGTCTCAAAAAAAAAAAAAAAAAAAAAAAAGAGGCCAGGCGCGGTGGCTAAAGCCTGTAATCCCAGCACTTTGGGAGGCCAAGGCGGGTGGATCACGAGGTCAAGAGATCGAGACCATCCTGGTCGATATGGTGAAAGCCCATCTCTACTA
>CM052669.1:10549658-10587094 GCA_028533165.1 Leontopithecus rosalia
AGAGGAGAGAGAGAGAGGAGAGAGAGAGGAGAGAGAGAGGAGAGAGAGAGGAGAGAGAGAGGAGAGAGAGAGGAGAGAGAGAGGAGAGAGAGAGGAGAGAGAGAGAGAGGGAGAGAGAGAGAGGGAGAGGGAGAGAGGGAGAGGGAGAGAGGGAGAGGGAGAGAGAGAGAGAGAGAGAGAGAGAGAGAGAGAGAGAGAAAAGAAAAGAGAAAAAAGGAAAAAACCTATGGGTAGGGAACAGTACACAGTTGGTGAAAAGACTGGTTAGTGCTGCAGTTACTGGTCCAGGCAGCGGGGGTAGCTCTGACTTATAAATGCAAGTGCACGCAGGCAGATTCGAGGGACGGATGACCTGGAAGCCTACGCTAGCGGAGGAAACAGGTCACTGCTGCAGATTCAGGATCTGGGGATAAAAGCAAGCCATGAGTCGTCTGGGCACTTACACAGCCTATTGGCAGAAAACTCTAGAAACACAAGTCGTCTCAGCACAATTTCTGAGGGTGAAGCCTTGTCATGGGAGTAGTGAAGCTGCATTCTGTCCAGTGTGCATGAGTGTGAGTGTTCAGGAATCACTTCATACCAGCAGGGTGGGGAGCAGCGACTTGCCTCAGGACTTCTTTCCTTCGAGTTCTCAGCTCCCTCTAGACCCAGATGAGACCGGGAATCACAGGACAATTCACAGTGCAACAGCGTGTTTGCAGAATGGTCTCCATTCCCCCAAAGACCCACAGTCTCCCTGTGGCCAAGGCTGCCGTGATGTTTCTGTTCTCACACCAAACACATGACGTTTGCTGAACACACCAGCCAACTCTTCAACACCAACTGGGTGTTCAACAACTCAATTCTCACGCAATCCAGAGTCACCATAGACCCGACCACTACAGGACTCAGTTCCTCAATACAGTCCCCACCGCACGTGCCAGTGACAAGCACCGGAGGCCCCTCTATACCTCTCAGCCACTGCCTACACATCATGGGCTTTTATAAACTTCTCCTGAAGTTCAATAATTTGATAACACTAATTACAGAATATGGCAAAACGCTCCACCTATGTTTACCGGGTAAACATAAAGATCATGATTCAGAAAATGCCAACTGGAAAAAATGGATAGGGCACAGAAAAGTGGGAGAGAAAGACAGGGTGGGCAGTGAGTCCTGATGGTTAGCTACAGTTAAGAAAACTCCCTAATGCTTTGTGTTCCGTAGGAAGAACTTACTGCAAAGAAATCCCTTACCATTATGAACTATTTTAGACATGCCCTCCTTTAGAAACCAGATTCACAGGCTCTCCCTTCCTATTGTTCTTCATAAATAAATTTGTCTTCAGGGTTCAGAAGAAAATATTTGTTTAGCAAACTCGGCTTAAGTTTCTCTCTTTCCCCCAGACCCCTGGACTCTGCTCCACATCCAGTCTGAGCAAACATACAACCCCCCTTCTTATCCCTCCCAAGAGCTAACTTCAGGTTGCAACATTCTCTAATCTTGTGTTAATTGTGCTGCCTTCCATTCTTCCCTTCCTCTCTCCACTTCTTTCTCAGCTTACTTCCTCCTCCCTATGAATAGTAGCCCTTTTCTGGCTACCTTTAGAGACATTTGCAGATATTATGTTTAGTGCTTGCAACACTACTTTACTTTTTTGAGGCAGAGTCTCAATCTGTCACCCAGGCTGGAGTGCAGTTGTGTGATCTAAGCTCACTGCAACCTCTGCCTCCCGGCTTCCAGCAGTTCTCCTGTCCCTGCCTCCTAAGTAGCTTGGACCTGCCATCACACCCAGCTACTTTTTTGTATTCTTAGTAGAGACAGGGTTCCACCATGTTGACCAAGCTGGTCTTGAACTCCTGACCTCAAGTGATCCACCCACCTTGGCCTCCCAAAATGCTGTGATTACCTGGTATGAGCCACCAGGCCAGGCCACGTTACTTAATAAAGTTACTTTTTACCACATCTAAATTTATTTTATTTGACACTATGTAAAAACAGCACCCAAACAATAACAATTACGCCCTGATAGAGGACATCACCGCCCTCCTCCCATCTCGACTCTCACTGCATCTGCCCGTGGATCCCCACAGTTGAGATGGTGACACATACTTTGACCCAGCTGTAGACACTACAAAACCTCTTACACATAGGCCAGCCAAAGAGAGAAATTTGCACTCTCCCCTGGAGGTCTCCACTTCTTCCCCTGAATTAAAAACAAAACAAAACAACAAATCAAACAAACAAGGTTTAGAAGTGTTGGTTTCAGAGTTGGTTTTAGAGCAAGACATATGTTGCCAAGCAGGAGTATCTTGCTGTAAGCTTTCTCACTCCCCCTGAAGCAGCTGTGTTGTATCAGATCTGTTTCAACATGCCCAGAATAAATAATATGCTCAGACATTTTCCTAGTTGACAGTTTTTAACTGTCTCTACAGAAAAAAAAGTATTTTTTCATTAGCCGGGAATGGTGGTGCACGTCTATAGTCCTGGCCACTCAGGAGGCTGGGGGGAAACGATCACCTGAGCCCAAGAGGTCAAGGCTGCAGTGAGCCATGATCACACCACTGCACTCCAGCCTGGGTGACTGAGCAAGAATCTGCCTCCAAAAAAAAAAGGAACAGAAAGAAGCAATTACTATGAATGTCAGGGTGGGGAAATACTTCTGGAGAGAAGGGAGGGGCTTGCATTGTGCCCATCTGCAGCCCCTTCTGGAAGTACAGAGTCTAGTGGGGAAGACAGCAACATGAGTGGAGATTCAGGCTGCAGCACCAGGAAGTTCCCTTCCACCTTCCCGCCTCCTCGCCCTCCCTTTTGGGGAACGGGAGCGTGATTTTCTTCTTTGCCTTTCAAACAGATAGAGTTTCTGACGGGAGAATTAATATACAGATGTACAGCATCAACATGAACAGCCACCTGTAATTGATGGCTTTGTTGATGCCCCAGCCAGGCACATCCCTGATTCTTCTGCTAAGTACGTCTGGATGTTGCTGCTGTCCAGAATTCTCAGCCACATGCTCGGTGCCCACTCCCAGATTCTGGAAATCCCCTGAAATTGCCCCCAAAAGGAGAATACACTCACTCACAATTCTGCATAGAAATTGTCTCTATGATTTTTTTTTTTTAAAGACAGAGTCACTCTGTTGATCAGACTATAGTCCAATGGTGTGATCTCAGCTCACTGCAACCTCCGCCTCCCAGGCTCAAGCAATTCTCCTGCCTCAGCCTCCCAAGTAGCTGGATTTACATGCACCTGCAACCATGCCTGTCTAATTTTGGATTTTTAGTGGAGATGGCGTTTTGCCATATTGGTCAGGCTGGCCTTGAACTCCTGGTCTCAAGTGATCTGCTCACCTAGGCCTCCTAAAATGCTGGAATTGCAGGCATGAGCCACCACATTGACCATTTCTGTGTCACCCCCAAGGCCAGCCTCTGCATGTTTGGGCTTGATGAGGCTGTGGCTGTCCAGCTGGCTGCCTGACATCTTTAGTCTCTGTGTCTCCTTGATCCTTCTCAGCTGCCCATGAATTCATTTTCTTTTCTTTCTTTTGTTTTTTTCTTGAGATGGAGTTTTGCTCTGTCACCCAGGCTGGAGTGCAGTGGCATGATCTTAGCTCATTGCAACCTCTGCCTCCTATGTTCCAGCAATTTTCCTGCCTCAGCCTCCCAAGTAGCTGGGACTACAGACACGTGTCACCATGCCTGGCTAATTTTTGTATTTTTAGTAAGATAGGGTTTTATCATGTTGTTCAGGCTGGCGTCAAACTCCTGACCTCAGGTGATCCATCTACCTCAACCTCCCAAAGTGCTGGGATTACAGGTATAAGTCACAGTGCCCAGCCTCAGTTTTTAAACTCGGCCTGAGTGGGCTTCTCTTGATAGCAGCTAAAAGCTCTGACCCCTACAGCCTTTTCCCACCTAGCAGGAAGTGTTTGGGATCACTGCACTGCAGCCCGGGCAACAGAACCAGACTCTACCTCCAAAAATAAAAATAAATAGGCCAGGTACGGTGGCTCACACCTGTAATCCCAGCACTTTAGGAGACTGATTTAGGCAGATTTCCTGAGGTCGAGTGTTCTCGACCAGCCTGGCCAACATGGTGAAACCCAATCTCTACTAAAAATACAAAATTTACCCAGTGCTGATGCCTGTAATGTAAGCCACTTTGGAGGCTGAGGCAGGAGAATCACTGAAACCTGATAGGCAGAGGTTGCAGTGAGCCAAGATTGCACCACTGCACCCCAGCCTGGATGACAGTGTGAGACTCTGTCTCAAAAAATAAATAAATGCATTTTCAACTTAGTATATTTTCACTTTTTTCTTTTTTTTTCCTCATAGAGACAGGATCTCTCTGTTGCCCAGGCTGGCCTTGAACTCCCTGGATCAAGCAATCTTTTCACATTGACCTCCCAAAGTGCTGGGATTACAGATGTGAGCTACTGCACTTGGCTGCTATTATGAGTTTATGACAGATTTGTGGGGACATGATCCCATCATGAGTCAAGGAGCATCTATAATCATGCTGAAAATGGGGGTGGCTTGCGTGAGGATATGGGGGAGTGTCACAAAACACAAGGGGACCAGGGCCTGCAGGGGGACACCACAGGCTGCCTCTGGCTCAAACTCAGGGCTCCCTCCTCTGTGTCTTCTGCTGCAGGACAGACCCCAGGCTCACAGCTCTGCAAATTCATGCTGTGTGCACTGCAGGACTTTGAATCCACCACTGGGGGTTGCCGGTGATGTTGGAGCAGGAGCAGGGCAGAGAGGACACATCAGGGGTTGCACCTGCAGCCACATTGGCAGAGGAAGTTCGTTTTCTTTTCTTTTCTTTTTTTTTTTGAGATGGGCTTTCGCTTGTTGCCCAGACTGGAATGCAATGGCATGATCTTGGCTCACCACAACCTCAGCAGCCCATATTCTCCTCCATCACCCTCCTGAGTAACCAGGATTACAGGCATGCACTAGCATGCCTGGCTAATTTTGTATTTTTAGGAAAGAAGGGATTTCACCATATTGGTCAGCTGGTCTCAAACTCCTGGCCTCAAATCGTCCACCTGCTTCAGCCTCCCAAACTGCTGGAATTACAGGCATTAGCCACTGCACCTGGCCCTGGTTGCCCTGTCCTACCTGCTGGCTCTCTACAGCCTCAGCTTCTCTTCCCCCCACCCCTAGGTGATAGAGAGCAACCCCCACTCCCTGGGGTTCTAGGCCACCTTCCATGAGAGCGGTTACAAGTTACATGGGAAAACCAAGTACAATCTGGTGAGCTATGTCCCCACCAAACCTCACCGCATGTCTCCCGAGGGCCCCCTCTTTTTCCTTCCCTTACCAGCATAAAGAGCTGAGGAATTTCCAGACAACACAGCCCCTAGCCCTGCCCCGTGGTGGGGAGATGATCAGGCAGCCATCACCTACACACCTGACTTCACTGAAGTGTCACACGAGTCAGGCACGGTGTGAGCTGGTAATCCCAGCACTTCGTTCGGGAGGCTGAGGTGGGTGGATCACAAGGTCAAGAGTTTGAGACCCACCTGACCAACATGGAGAAAACCTGTCTCTACTAAAAATACAAAAATTAGCAGGCCATGGTGGCATGTGCCTATAATCCCAGCTACTCAGTAGGCTGAGGTAGGAGAATCACTTGGACCCTGGAGGCAGAGGTTGCAGTGAGCTGAGATTGTACCACTGCACTCCAGCCTGGGTGATAGAGGAAGATCCCATCTCAATAAATAAATAATTAAAGTATTGCACAGGAGATTCCCATATGGCATGACAAGGAGGAGCCTAACCCAGACTGGGGCAGGGCTGGAGGTCTGAGTTAGCTGGGCATAAGGATTTAGTGGGGGCAATTTCCACAGGGCAGGGGCCTGACCAGCTGCAAGTCAGCAACAGCAAACTTCTTTGACCAGGCTCATCACATCGAGATGAGTGAGGAAAACAATCACTTCTCACTGTGGGTCCCCAGAACTCAAGGAGCAAGGGACTGGGAGCAATCATACTGGGGCCATTGTTTCTGAGAGCGCCCAGAAGCCTTTCACAGGTGGTGGGATTAGAACGGAGCAGGGCTTGGCTGAGCGCGGTGGCTCACACCTGGAATCCCAGCACTCTGGGAGGGCAAGGTGGGTGGATTGCCTAGGGTCAGGAATTGGAGACCAGCCTGGCTAACATGGTGAAACCCCAGCTCTACTAAAAATGCAAAAATTAGCCAGGTCTGGTAGCACTCACCTGTAGTCTTGGCTACTCAGGCAGATGAGGCAGGAGAATCTTTTGAACCTGGGAGGCGGAGGTTGCAGTGAGCCAAGATTGCATCCCTGCACTCCAGGCCTGGGTGACAGAGCAAGACTCCATCTAAAAAAAAAAAAAGTCGGGGCAGGGGACAGAGTGGGGCTAAGCGGCTTCCAGGTTTACCTCTCCTCCAACACCCTATCTCTCCCACAGTCCTGAGTTGGCGAATGCCCATGGTATTCCACAGGTGCACTTGGGATTTTTCTCTCCTGACCCCACAGGATATTTACCTAAAACAGAAGCAGCACTGAGGCAGGACCGACCCAACTTCACTTCCAGGTATGCTGTCTCCTGGACAGAGGTGAGGACTGGGCTGCCTACGGAGGTCCCTTAGCAGGAGCAGAGAAGCAGGGCTGAGATAACCCCAGCTGAAGAACAGTAAAACAGGATGATTAAAACACTTCACAAGAACCAGGGGAGGTGGCTGACACCTGTAATCCCAGCACTCTGGGAGGCCGAGGTGGGTGAATCGCCTGAGGCCAGGAGTTCGAGACCAGCCTGGCCAACATTGTGAAACCCCATCTCTACTAAAAATACAAAAATGAGCCAGATTTTTCCTGTTCTCTCTCCCTCTTTTTCTTCCTCTTTCTTCGTCTCCTTCACTCCTTTTTTTTTCTTTCAAAAAAAATTTTAAGATCCGTAAGTAGGAGGAATGAGTTGTTAAAGGAGGTCCTCCCTAAAGATTGTTTGTGAATAGAATTGATACAGGCAAGTGGCATCATTTCCTAGGGCCAAACTTGAATTTCCCACTGGAACTAGAATTTAAAAAAAAAATAAAAGTTTCAGATGTGGTAGCAGGTGTCTGTCATCTCAGCTACTCAGGAGGCCAAGGCACGAGAATAGCTTGAACCTGGGAGGAGGAGGTTGCAGTGAGGCCAGATCATGCCACTGCACTCCAGCCTGGGTGAAACACTGAGACTATCTCAACAACAACAACAAAACACTTTACAAATGGTGATCCCTCAAAACACTTACACACAGCATTACCATTGGTTCTAACAAACCACTGCCATCCATCCCAAAGGAATAGAAAGCAGGAACTCAGAGGTATTTGCACACCTGTGCTCACAGCAATGTGATTCACAACAGCCAAAAGGCAAAATCAACCAACGGGTCCACCATCAGATGAAAAGATAAACACACTGTGATGCATCTGCACAGCAGAAGATGACTCAGATTTAAGAAGGAAGGGAGGCCAGGTGAGGTGGCTCATGCCTGAAATCCCAGAACTCTGGGAAGTCATGGTGGGTGGAGACTCTGTCTCGACAAAGTAAATACATACAAATAAAGAGAAATAACAAAGGAAGTGAGACTATATCGTGAGCGACTCTAATAAGTAAGGACTGAAAGCATTCTCAGCTGCTGACAGCATTACTACCAACCAGTTCAGTTTTGTTTTTTTTCCCGGCTGGGAAGACCTGCACTTGTCCCCCAGGGCTCACCTTTCTGCACACCAGGCCAGTGATGGCCGACTGCAGCCTTATCTGCAGCACCTTAAGCCGGTACATGTTCTGCTGCTTAAACAGCGTCTGCAGGCAGGCCGAGAGGAACATCAGCACCTCGAGGAGGTAGCCCTTCCAGGCTGGAGACTTGGGATCACCAATAAACTCCAGAAAAGGGCTTGCAGGGAAGGAGGGAGAAGGTACAGCTGGTGAGAGTAGGAGCCCATGTGTGTTGCCTTTGCGCAAACCAGGCCAGGTGTGGAGGATCAGTTGGCGTGGTTGCCTTTTTCGAAATCATGATCTCAGTTATTTTTCCCACTGTCCATGCTTCTTTTCAATCTTACTGCAGCTCCTCAAGATCAAGAGATGCTGTTTTTCTCCCTCCTTGTTATGGGCTAAATTGTGTCCTCACAAAATTTGTATGTTGAAGCCCCAACCTCCGGTACCTCTGAATGTGACTGTGTTTGGAAACAGGGCCTTAAAAGAGGCAATAAAGTTAAAATGAAGTCATTAGGCTGGGCCCTCACCCAGTCTGGAGTCCCGATAAGAGGAGAAAATGTAGACACCCAGGTGGACACCAGAGGAAAGACCATATGAGGACACAGGGAGGAGGTGGCCAACTGCACACCAGAGGCAGAGGCCTCAGATGGAACCAACTTGCAGATACCTGATCTGGAACTTCCAGCCACCAGATTCATGAGGAAAATATATTTCTGTCATTGAAGCTACTCAGTCTGTGATGCTCTGTTATGGCAGCTAAGCAGACTCCACTTGGACCTGGGCTGGCCACAAAACCACCTTTGACCAAGAGTAGAGTGGAGGTAAAGCTGTGCCAGCTGTGGCCTCAGGAGAAAATGTGGCTTTTGGCCCATTGCTTAGAACCTTCTTAAGCAGCCACATGAAGAAGTCTGAGCTAGCTTTTTGGAGGATGGGAACCCAGGTGGAACAGAAAGCCATCCCAGCTTCAGACCCAACTGCGGGCACATGAGAAAACCCAGCCAAGAAAAGAAGAACAACCCAGCTGAGCCCAGTCCATGCTACTGATCAACATTACCATAAACTAAATAAATGAATGCTTATAATTTTAAGCCACTCACTTTTGGGGTATTTTACATCAAAAGCTAATTTATACAGTCAGGTAAGAGCTTGCTTATTTGCCCCTGTGGGGGACAGTCACATTCTCATTAATCATTTCCCTTTTTCAGTATCCTTCCCACCCACCCTCCAGTGTCCCGAGCACCTGATCTATAGGCAGAGACATGAGAGCTGAAGCCCCCTGGCCCTGGAGAAATGCCATTAAGAGACCGCCAGCCTCAGCAGAGCTCCTGAAATCTGGACTCACCTAAGCAGCTTGGGGACAGTGAAGCTGAAGACATCACTGATGAAGAGGCTGTGGGTCCCATGAGGAAGGTAGAATGGAACACCTGCCAGATGGCCCTCAGCAGGGGGCCCCAGTGCCTCCCTTTTTGCCATAGGAATGGCTCAGTCTCTGGAGCCTCCATGACACTGCCTCCTTTCCTTTTAAACACCATTGCCTTGGTGTACCTTAGAGGAAGGGAGAGGCTGGCTCTAGGTCCCATCTTATACTCTCAGCCACCAGCAGCAGGGCCTGGCATTAAAAGCTTGTTTTCCTAACAATGGGCGTGGGTGGGTGTGGATCCAGCCTGGCTTCCTCACCTGTGCCTCCTTATCACCCTGAGTACCCATTTAAGAGGCAGTCACAGGAGTTGTGGGGGAAGGGCAGGAGGGCAGCCCTGAGGACTCTTAGATGGCCATGGGAAAGCACACACGTTGGGCACCTACTACGTGCCAGACACTCCCCAGTCAGCCTAAGACCCCTGGCAAGCCAAATGTTGTTCCCATTTCATAGATGAGAAAACTGAAGCTCAGAGAAGCAAACTTGTCCAAGGGCACACAGCTGAGAAGTAAAAGCTGGGATTCAATTCCATCTCTCCGCCTCCAGAGCTCATGCATTTTTCTTTTCTTTGCTTTCTTTTTTTTTTTTGTTTTTGAGACGAAGTCTCACTCTGTCACCCAGGCTGCAGTGCAGTGGTGAGATCTTGGCTCACTGCAACCTCTGCTTCCTGGATTCACGTGATTCTCCCACCTCAGCCTCCTGAATATTGGGGTTACAGGCAAATGCCAGCACACCCAGCTAATTTTTGTATGTTTAAGAGAGGGGGTTTCAGCATGTTGGCCAGGCTGGTTTTGAACTCCTACCTCAGGCGATCCACTGGCCTCAGCCTCCAAAAGTGCTGAAATTATATACCTGAGCCACTGCACCCAGCCTCCCATGTATTTTTCAATCTATCATGTTGTCAACCTGGAGGAAGAACAGCACGCCCTCTTCCACACGCACAACCAGCCAGCCCTTAGGTGGTTTTGAATCAGTGGAGAATCACAGCTGATGTGCATGGGGCCTGGTGTTCTGGCTCTGGGTGAAAGCACAGACAGAAGCTCAGGCTGCCTCAAACTCTTAAGATCCCCAGCCTTTGGCCATAAACAGGGGCACAGAGAAGAGCTAAAGTGAGGAAGGGAAGGGAGGTGGTAAGGGGAGGCCCAAGGGCCCCTCCAGGACAGGTCAGAAGCCCTGGCCATAATGGAGAGGCTGGGGCTATGCAGCTGCTGATAGCCGGTTGCTGTGTCGTCTAGGGTAGGTAGACTGCTCCCCTCTCTGTATGTGAGAGAATGAGTGTGCTCCCCCTTCTGAGCCCCCTGTGTGCCTCCGACAATCTGTAAGGTTATCAGTAATTGCTTGCTTGCCTTCTGAGACAAAGTTTCACTCTTCTTGCCCAGGCTGGAGTGCAGTGGCATGACCTTAGCTCACTGCAACTTCCATCTCCCCGGTACCAGCGATTCTCCCGCCTCAGCCTCCCTAGTAGCTGGGACACGCCCCCATGTCTGACTAATTTTTGTATTTTTAGTAGTGATGGGGTTTCACCACATTGGCCAGGCTGGTCTTAACTCCTGACCTCAGGTGGTCCACTTGTCTCGGCCTCCCAAAGTGCTTGGATTATGGGTGTGAGCCAACATGCTTGGCCACTTATCAGTAATTTCAATCCCCATTACAAATCTCTGATCCGGGGCCACGTGCAGACATCAGCTATTTACACGAAAGAGCTCACTGACTTCCCTGGACCCCCTTGCCAGGTGGGTATTATTAGACTTTCCATTTTACAGAAGGAGAAGGAAGCTGAGTCTCTGAGAGGTGGTGATAACAGCCCGAGGTCACACAGCAAGGGCAGAGCAGGGATTGTAGCCTCGATCTTGACTTATGGTTCCTAGAGTGTTTCTTGTGCACTAAGGACCCCCAACCCAATAATAATAATAATAATAATAATAATAAAAGAAGCATAACAAAAATCCCCTTGTGAGCTCAGGTGGCAAGATCCTTCCAGGCCATGGTCTTTGTCCCTCATTGCTGGCCTGATCTGGTACTTGGTTTGGCATCTGTGGAGGGTTATGGCTCAGCTCTGTTACTGAGTGGGTGGGGCCTGCTGCTCACAGGTGTATTAGCATTTGTGTCTCAAAGCCAAGAAGATGCCCCTTCCATGCGGAGAGCATCCCTGACCACCCTTCTTGTCTGACCCCACCACTTCATCCATTGCCTTCACAGCCTTGCCCAGGGCACCAACCCTCTCTTTATCTTGTTAGAACCCCAGGTGGGTAGACTTTGCCCTAGTTTTTTACCAAGATGTCCCTGGTATCAAGTCCAGCTCATGCACACAGTAGGAGCTCAATAAATACTTGTCAAATGACTGGGAAAAGCAGACTAGGTAATATGTGTAAAAGGGCCTAACAAGAGTGCCCAGCACATACTGTTATAAACCTTTATAGAAGGAAGGATGGAGGCTGGCTGGGTGAACAGAACTTCGCTTTGGAGCCAGGAGACTATGGTTCCAATGCCTGCTCTGTCTCCTCTCCTCTGAGCCTTAGTGTTTCAATCTGTAAAATGGGGTTAGAAAAGAGTTGACTGGGAAGTTTTCTTTTTTGGCTGGATATTTTACTCAGTTCGGTTCTAGCTTTTTGCCTGGAGAGTGACTGTGTTCAGCCTGCAGGCTCCATAGCAGGCATTTTCCTCTTTTGGAGGTCTCACCTCCCACCAAGGAAGAGGACCAGATTGCTGTCTGATGTCTGGTCTCTGGACTGAAGGCCATTTAATGCAGGACTCACAAATGACTGTGGAAAAAGGCAGGGGTATGCATGAGTGGCATGGGTAATGTGTGAGTTGGGGGATACAAAAGGGAGTGGTGAGGGCCGGGTGCGGTGGCTCACACCTATAATCCCAGCACTTTGGGAGGCTGAGGGGCAGATAACCTTAGGTCAGGAGTTCAAGACCAGCCTGATAACCTGAGCAACATGGAGAAACCCAGCCTCTAATAAAAAATGCAAAAATTAGCTATATCTGGTGGTGGGCGCTTGTGGTCCCAGCTACTTGGGAGGCTAAGGAAGGAGAATCATTTGAACCTGGGATGTGGAGCTTGCAATGAGGCAGGATGGTGCCACTGCACTCCCGCTGGGGTGACAGAAGCAGAGAGGAGGGAGGAAGGGAGGAAGGAGGGAAGGAAGGAAGAATGGGTGGGAGGGAGGAAGAAAGAAAAAAGAAAGAGAGAAAGAGAAACAAAGAAAGGAAGAGATTAAGAAAGAGAGAAAGACAGGAAGGAAGGAAGATAAGAGAGAAAGGAAGAGAAAGAAAGAAAAAAGGAAAAGAGGAAGGAAGGAGGGGAGAAAAGGAAGGAAAGAAGAGAGGGAGAAGGGAGGGAGGAAAGGAAGATAAGAGAAAGAGAGAAAGAAAAGAAGAGAGAGAAAAAGGAAGAGATAAATGAGAGGAAGGAAGGAAGAGAGGGAGGGAGGGAAGGAAGATAAGAGATAAAAGAAAAAGATACATGCACACATATGCTCATTGCAGCGTGATTCCCAACAGCAAAGACATGAAACCAACTTAAATGCCCATCGATGGTAGACTGATAACGAAAATGTGGTACATATACACCATGGAATATGATGGAGCCATAACACAGAATGAGGTCATGTCCTTTGCAGCAACGTGGATGAAGGTAAAAGCCATTATCTTATATAAACTAACAGAGAACAGAAAACCACATACTACATGTTCTCACAAGTAGAAGCTCAACATTGAGTACACATGGACACAACAGACACTTATTTGAGGATGGAGGGAAGGACGATGGTCAGGACTTAAAAGCTACCTCTCAGGTACATAGCCTACCACATAGGTGACTAAATAATCTATACACAAATCCCCAGTGACACCTACATAATAAACCTGCACAGGTACCTCTGAACCTAAAATAAAAGTTTTTAAAAAACTGATAAACTAAATCAAAAGAAAGCATAAGAAAAGGAAAATGTGAGACAAAAACAGAAAAACAGTAGATATAATAAATACTTTGGTACCTTAAAAGAAAAGGAAATATACAAATTACTAAGAAGAGAAATAAGCATAAAAGCAAAAAACAACAAGAGAAAAATTATAATTTAACTCCATAAGGGACTATTTTGCACAACTCTGTGCAAATACATTTGAAATCTGCATTTATTACTATCCAATACAACTTCTAAATCATAAAAATGTCTTACATCTGCACTGTTCAATATGTAGACACTAGCTATGTGTGTTGAGTGAATACCTGTACACTTAAATGTGACTCATGTGACTGAGAAACTAATTTTTTTCTAATTATTTAATTTCTAATTATAATTTCATTATAATTCGTTTAAATTTGAATGGTCTCATGCTGCTAGTGGCTATTGTATCAGAAAGCATAGAAGATGAAATGGAAATTTTCTTAAGACAGTGTTATTTACCAAAGTTAAATCCAAAGAATAGGCTGGGCGCGGTGGCTCAAGCCTGTAATCCCAGCACTTTGGGAGGCCGAGGCAGGTGGATCACAAGGTCAAGAGATCGAGACCATCCTGGTCAACATGGTGAAACCCCGTCTCTACTCAAAATACAAAAAATTAGCTGGGCATGGTGGCGCGTGCCTATAATCCCAGCTACTCAGGAGGCTGAGGCAGGAGAATTGCCTGAACCCAGGAGGCGGAGGTTGCGGTGAGCTGAGATTGCAGCATGGCACTCCAGCCTGGGTAACAAGAGCGAAACTCTGTCTCAAAAAAAAAAAAATCCAAAGAATATTTATTTTAAAAACAAAAAGCTTAAAGAGACCAACTCTATAAAAGAAATAAAGTTATTAAAGAATCTCATTCTCTCCCTCTGATACACACACACACACACACACTCACAGACACAGATACACACACACTCACAGACACACACACACACACACACATAGGTGTTACAAGGAAAAGGAAAGCTCTTCTTTATAACACAGAACAGGACTTTGACAAACTACTACTCATGGCCCAAATCCTGCTGCAGACCATTTTCTTGCAGTCCATGAGCTAATAATTTTTACACAGCTAAAGAAGAAATAGAATATGTAACAGAGACCATATGTGGGCCACAAAGCCTTAAACACTTAGAATGTGGCTCTTTACTGGAAAAATCTACTGGCCCCTGAGCTAGAAAAATGCCTGAAATTTAAAATCACAGTTTTGCAAATACCACCCAGGTAATATGAGATTCTGGCATGAAATTACTCCTAACACTATACACTAACATATTGTGAGGAAAGGGACATTCATTTATCTCTATTATCCATCAAATGTTTATTAAGTACGGAATTAAAAATGAACAGATGAAACTTAGCTTCACAAAGATTGAGATAAAGTGACATTATAAACTTTCCGATGCGATGCAATGGGAAACATAATATTTGCCTCAACATTTTGTCTAATCCAGAAGAACAGTTAGATGAATCCAGTTTGCAAAACATTCTATGAGACAATTAGTCTGGACTCTTCAAAAATGTCAAGGTTGCAAAAGATGAGGGAAAAGCGAGGAGGGCAAGCAATATTCTAGACTGATGAAAATAAGAAACATGGCCGGCGCGGTGGCTCACGCCTGTAATCCCAGCACTTTGGGAGGCCGAGGCGGGTGGATCACGAGGTCAAGAGATCGAGACCATCCTGGTCAACGAGGTGAAACCCCGTCTCTACTAAAAATACGAAAATTAGCTGGGCATGGTGGTGCGTGCCTGTAGTCTCAGCTACTCGGGAGGCTGAGGCAGGAGAATTGCTTGAACCCAGAAGGCGGAGGAGGTTGCGGTGAGCTGAGATCGTGCCATTGCACTCCAGCCTGGGTAACAACAGCGAAACTCCGTCTCAAAAAAAAAAAAAAAAAAAACAAAGAAAAGAAGAAACATGACAAAAAATCCAGTATAAGATCCCTGACTAATATAAAAAATATTTGAGAGCAAGTGGAGACATTTAAATTTAGACTGTATACTACATAATATTAATTATCAGTAGCCAATGTCTTGTGATTGTTATTGTAGTAATATGAAAGAATGTGCTGATTTTGGGAAAAATCCCTGAAGTATTTTTGTATAATCTTGATGTCTGCAATTTGCTTTCAAGCAGTTCAGAGCTCCCCAAAATGTGAGTGTGTGCATGTATATGTACGTGTGTGTAAGAGAGAGAAAATGAGTGTGTATGTGAAGAGGGAAAGAGACAGAGAGACAGACAAAGCCAATCCCAGAAAATGTTAATTTGTGAATCTAAATAAAGGGCACATGTGTCTTTACAGTACTTCTTCAACTTTTCTGTTTGAAGTTAAAAGTTGGAAGAATTTTTTTAAAGGCACTTGCTTATTCAGGGTGAACGTGATCTTCAAATTTCTTTGCTAGATGTTGGTTTCCTGTAGTTGTTAATACTTTTGTGCCGCCTGATTGCCTTATGACAAAATAAACTTAGCTAGGAAAGAAAAAGTGTCTGTGTAGCCATAAAGCCAAACAATTGCTTCACTGAATAGGAAAAGAAAGGAAGATGTTTATTGCAGGTAATATTGTTATAAACTGTTATTCTCTAAAATACAGTACAACCAATTGTACAACCAATTAGTACAGTATAACCAATTATTACCTTGTAATGTCAGTCAGCATCTACTAATAAGGAGAGATGAACAGGCAGTATTTATTCACAATTACACTGAGACCAAATCCTTATAGCCTGAAAACAATATGGCAAACATTAAGAGAAGGTACAGGAGGTGTTTTTCTATAATTTACAGGACAAGAAATCACACTATCTTCTTCTACTAGATGATTAACTATTCTGGGAAGCATATATTTGGGTTTGTAGTTATGATAGACAAGGATACAAGGTGCATAAGCAACCCTGTCATCTTTCATTATTACAATCCTGCCAATCTGGAGTGAAGAAAACATGACACAAGTAGATAGGGGCATTGGCCTAGGAGGAAGACCGGAGTTATGGCTTCAGCTCTGCTTCCAAATAGCCCCAAGAGTTTTTGGTAAATCACTTCCCTTCTCTGAGCTTTAGTTTCCTCATCTATCAAATGTGGCAGTGAAACTGAATTAAGACTGTTGGATCTGCAAGATCAAGGGCCATTTATTCTTCAAGGACTGGGAGACAAGATGGCAATTTAGAACAATTTCATAGAAAATAAAAATTTACGGCTGGGCGCGGTAGCTCACGTCTATAATCCCAGCACTTTGGGAGGCCGAGGCGGGTAGATCACGAGGTCAAGAGATGGAGACCATCCTGGTCAACAAGGTGAAACCCCATCTCTACTAAAAATACAAAATTAGCTGGGCATGGTGGTGTACGCCTGTAGTCCCTGCTACTCGGGAGGCTGAGGCAGGAGAATTGCTTGAACCCAGGAGGCGGAGGTTACGGTGAGCCAAGATTGTGCCATTGCACTCCAGTCTGGATAACAGTGAAACTCCGTCTCAAAAAAAAGAAAAAAATAAAATAAAAATTTAATGTGATGTAAATATTATTCATTACAATTCAACAGGACACAGGGAGAGGAGACCAAGAAATAGCTAACAATTATGATCAGCTTCAGGGAGTCACTCCCTTCTAAGACCGAGGGACTGCACTCACTGGGGAGAGACACTTCACCAGAGGCCCAGAACGTTTTGGATGAAGAATGGCCACAAGAGGAAGGGTGGAAATTACACTAGGCCAAGAAGATTTCCATTGACTCCTTGTGTGATACGACTTTTCTTTCCAAACCCACCAAAATCTTTATATTTTTGCTGGATTATACTTTTTTAATGAATTCTAAAAAGAAGTAATATTTGGAAACCAGGTAGCAACAGAAATTGAAAAGTCCCCCAGAACTAGGAGAGGAAACTCTGAGGAAGTAAATCCAGAAATACCCCAAAACTATGAAATTGGGGTGTATAGAGCAACCCTTCATTAAACTCCATCTTAGAAAAATACTGCATTTTATACTTCATATGGGACTTTGCCAACAAGCATATTTTGCTTAACAAACAGATAAAAATGTGAAGACTGCATCCAAGCAGGTAAGGACGTAACAAGCACACTCTTCCACTGTAGGTTCTCAGCAGAGGACTCTATGATCATATATATACAATACTTTTTTTTTTTGAGACAGGTTCTTCCTCTGTCTCCCAGGCTGGAGTTCAGTAGTGTGATCATGGCTCACTGCAGCCCGGACCTCCCGGGCTTAACTGATCCTCCCACCTCAGCATCTTGAGTAGCTGAATCTACAGGTGTGTACCACCACACCCCGCTAATTTATTTTTATTTTCTGTAGAGATGAGGTATCCCTATGTTGCCCAGGCTAGTCTCGAACTCCTGGTCTCAAGGGATTCTCCCAGCACAACCTCCCAAAGTATTGGGATTATAGGTGTGAGCCATTGAACCCGCCATGCTTTATTCTATTTTACAACTCTATAGTATTCTGTCTTAGAGGACTTTTACTTAATCCCCTTTTTTATATATTTAGGTGCTCACAATCTTTTATTTCAATTATAGACAGTGCTACAATGAATATGTACAAAATTGTGTGTGAATGGGGGCATGAAAGTCTGCTCTTTGTATGAATTCCTGAAGGTGGAACTGCTGGGTCAAACAATGTATTTTTATTAATTTTGTAAGATATTGACAGTCTGCCCTCTATAGAGTTTGTACTACTTTACATTTTTACCAACAATGGATGAGTGTACCTATGGCCCATACCTTTACCAACACAGCATGCTATCGAACTTTTAGAAACATTTTGAACTTTGCCAATCTACATAAGGATTCTCACCTGAGGTTCACAGGCCTCAAGAAGGGGTTTCTATCCCTGCAGTACCAATGTCCACCTTCCATACCAAATCTCAGTTTCGCTGGTGCAATGGCTCACACCTGTAAACCTGGCACTTTGGGAGGCCAAGGCAGGTTGATCACCTGAGGTCAGGAGTTGAGACCTGGCTGGTCAACATGGCAAAACCCCACCTCTACTAAAAATACAAAAAAAGAAAAAAATTAGCTAGGCATGGTGGCAGGTGCCTATAATCCCAGCTACTTGGGAAGCAGGGCAGGAGAATTGCTTGAACCTGTGAGGCGGAGGTTGCAGTGACCCCAGATCATACCACTGCACTCCAGCCTGGCCGACGAAGCAAGACTCTTCCTCAAAAAAAAAAAAAAATCTCAGTGTCAGGCATCCCACCATCTGACCACCAGTTCACTCACACTAGTGTCTTCATTTCAACTCTCTACCTCTTGTTACCCTCAATCCACTGGCTCTATCATTTTTTTAGTATTGACCTCCCTTCTGCTGTCCCCTCCTCCAGCATAGATTCTACGGCTCAGTGCTGTGAATACTCCCTTGCCTAATGTCTTCATTACATCTGCTAAGCAAAACCCGTACTGGTTAAATTCGACTCTATTCTGCTCTGTACCTGCAAAAGGAACGGAATGTATCTGGAGAAAAACTTGCAACCATTCTGACTGGTCTTGAAGCCTCAATGGGCTGTTGGCAACCCCCAAAACGTGACTGTTCCCACTACGTCCACTTTCCCAGCCCATCAGCTCCCAATGTTTTCTTCCCTTTCAAACCTCCTCCCATATCTTCTCACTCCCTCTTTCAGCTGCTAATCTTGCTTTTTCACCAAAATTAGAAGCAGAAAAGAACTCCCATATCCTTCCATGATCAAATCCCCTGAGTACGTATCTGATTCCCTGCCTTTCCTCTTCTTATACCGTATACAATGCCCATGCCCCTGACTAAGACTTATCTTTTAATTGCAATCAGCTCCAGGGACATTGATCCTGTAATTACCCGCTCCTTTCTGCTCAAAGCTCTTTGAATCATCCAGTTATCCCATATCTGCTCTTCACTGCCACCTTCCTCATGTGCTCTTGTCTTTGTGCATTTGCCTAACTCTTCATGCCTCAAGATTCTGTTCTAATGTCCCTTCCACTTGGAGGTTCCTGTAACACACTCAGATCTCAGAAATTTCCTTTTCCCACAGCTCCACCTATCCAAAGAACTAGGTTTCCACAGGTTCACGACCAAGGATTAAAAGACAAGTCCAACCAGGTGCAGTGGCTCACACCTGTAATGCATTTTGGGAGGCCAAGGTGGGTGGATCGCTTGAGATCAGAAGTTGGAGACCAGCCTGGCGAACAGGATGAAACCCCATCTCTATTAAAAATACAAAAAATTAGCTGGGTGTGGTGGTGCACATCTATAATCCCAGCTACTTGGGAGGCTGAGGCAGGGGAATTGCTTGAACCCAGGAGATGGAGGTTGCAGTGAGCCGAGATTGCGACACTGCACTCCAGCCTGGGTGACAGAGTAAGACTCGGTCTCAAAAAAAAAAAAAAAAAGGCAACCCTTTCCAAAACCAGATCCAAAATAGCAAGATGAGGAGACTGCCGAAGTGCGGACCAAAGGGGTCCCCAACTACTGTAGCTGTGCTTGCAGGGGGCACCTACACGTGCCTGCATCATAGAATCTGTCACCCTGTGTGTTGAGTTCCATATACAGCTAGACTGGGATTAAGGGCAGAAATGGCACCTTATTAATCTTTGTAACCTGGCAGCGTGCTTTATGAGTATACTGGTTGAATGAGTAAGGAAGAAAGATGTCTTGGACTTTATGTATAATATTCCTAGGAGTTTGGGGTATAGCTGCATAGCTTATTGGAACGAAGGATAGCTGACCAGGTAAGGATGCAATCTCTCCCCTACCAGACTGGCAAAGTTAAAGGTATGCCACAGAAAGGAACCATTTGGGAAACTCAGAGACAGATCAATGGAGGATATTGCTTTTTTTATTGAGACAGAGTCTCACTTTGTCACCCAGGCTGGAGTACAGT
Source organism: Leontopithecus rosalia (assembly GCA_028533165.1). NCBI lineage: Eukaryota > Metazoa > Chordata > Mammalia > Primates > Cebidae > Leontopithecus > Leontopithecus rosalia. The sequence continues at coordinate 10,569,589 of CM052669.1, forward strand.
GACACAGTCGTGGGTTACTGCAGCCTCTGCCTCCTGAGTTCCAGTGATTCTCCTGCCTCAGCCTCCCAATTATAGGCAAGTGCCACCATGCCTAATTTTTGTATTTTTTGTAGAGATGGGTTTTCACCGTGTTGGCCAGGCTGGAACTTCTGACCTCAGGTGATCTGCCCACCTGGGCCTTCCAAAGTGTTGGGATTATAGGCGTGAGCCACTGCGCCCAGCCAATCTTGAATGTCTCTACGCTGCTTTAGTAGTTCATGTCCAATTTCTTTGGACTCCTATCACTTTCTTCTCTGCTCCCTTTACTCTATTTCCTTCTTTCTCGCTTACTGTTTCTTTTTTATTTGTTTCTTGTTTTTTGAGACGGAGTTTCGCTCTTGTTGCCCAGGCTGGAGTTCAGTGGCGTGGTCTTGGCTCAGTGCAACCTCCACCTCCCAGGTTTCAGCAATTCTCCTGCCTCAGCCTCGCGAGTAGCTGGGACCACAGGCACCTGCCACCACGCCCGGCTAATTTTTATATTTTAAGTAGAGACGGGGTTTTGCCATGTTGGCCTGGCTATTCTCGAACTCCTGACTTCCGCCTTGGCTTCCCAAAATGCTTTGATTACAGACGTGAGCCACCGCGCCCGGCCTCTCTTAATATATCTTAAGAAATAAAAAAAATAGGCCGGGCGCGGTGGCTCAAGCCTGTAATCCCAGCACTTTGGGAGGCCGAGGCGGGTGGATCACGAAGTCAAGAGATCGAGACCATCCTGGTCAACATGGTGAAACCCCGTCTCTAGTAAAAATACAAAAAATTAGCTGGGCATGGTGGCGCGTGCCTATAATCCCAGCTACTCAGGAGGCTGAGGCAGGAGAATTGCCTGAACCCAGGAGGCGGAGGTTGCGGTGAGCCGAGATCGCGCCATTGCACTCCAGCCTGGGTAACAACAGCCAAACTCCGACTCAAAGAAAGAAAGAAAACAAACAAAAAAGGGATATTGATTTTCTAGCTGCCCCAAATAACCTTTCCTTTTTGTGTCCCTTGATCTCAGTCCCAGTCACTTCCCACCCACCCTGTGGCTAATTTGTCCTTTCTGTAACAGACCACCTAGACTGTGTCTATGCGGTTGGGCAGAGGCGTGATGGTTGAACATTCCTGGAGGGAGACTGCAGGCGCTTCAGCTACATCCAGTTTTGTATGAGGAGCAGGTACCTCCCGGCGGGACACTTACATCCCCTTTGTGCGGGAGCACAGCGGTCTCACCTGCTCGCACCGCCCTGGGGTCCCGCCCCAATCCTGGGCGTGGTTCGCTGCTTGTGCCGTTGCCTCGGATTGGCTTCGAGGATCCGGCCTCTCGGCCAATCAGGTGCGGGGGAGTAGTCTGGGGGCGGGGCTCCGGCCTCCTGGTGGCGAGTCCCGGATTTCCCAAGGCCTGGTGGGACTCTCTGGGCCTCCCGCCTGCGCGTCCCGGCCTGCAGACCCGGTGGACATGGCCTCCGCCACTGCGGCTGCAGCACGACGGGGCCTTGGCCGGGCCCCTCCTCTCCTCTGGCGCAGCTACCAGACCGAGCGGGGCGTTTATGGCTACCGGCCGAGGAAGCCCGAGAGCCGCGAGCCCCGGGGCGCCCTGGAGCGCTCCCCAGGTCGAGGATGGGCCCCGAGCGGTGGGAGCGGGGGCTGGGATGCCGAAGCCTCCATGGCCGACTTGCGATGGGGTGTCGGGGTCGGGGATCCGGCCGCCGGCCTGAACGCGCGGCCCGTAGGGAGGAGGGGGAGGTGAGGAGAGCAGAGGGTGGGCGTGGGTGCTCAGTGTCGGGGTCATACCTCGTCCAGCCCCTGCTACTGAAGATTCTTGAGGTCCCCGCTTGGGTGGTCTCCCCGTCTTGCTGATCCAGACCTGGTTTTGGAAGGGCTTTTCTTTCCTTTGTTGGAAACGTATGAGAGACTAACTCGATTTTTCTATTTTTATTGTTTTCATAAGACGATCTCGCTCTGTCCCTGCAAGGCTGCGATCGCAGCTTACTGCAGCCTCGAACTCCTGGGCTTAAGCGATCCTCCCACCTCAGCTTCCTGAATAGCTGGGGACACAGAGGCACGACCACGCCTGCCTTTTTTTTTTTTTTCTTTTTTGAGACAGTCTCCTTCTGTCATGCCACCATGCCCGGCTAATTTTTTGTATTTTTAATAGAGACCGGATTTCACCATGTTGGCCAGACTGGTCTCGAACTTCTGACCTCAGGCAATCCACCCAGCCTCTCAAAGTGCTCGGATTACAGGCGTGAGCCACCACACCCGGCTTTTTTTTTTTTTTTAAATCATTTTTACTAGAGATGGGATCCCACCATGTTGCCCAGGCTGGTCTTGAACTCCTGAGCTCAAGCTGATCCTCCAGCCTCGGCCTCCCAACATGTTGGGATTACAGGCTGAGCCATTGTACACAGCCTGGAAAACCAACTCTTTAATGAGGCGGGAGTGTGGGTGAAGTCAAGTTTTAAGGTCTCTCAACGATACATTTCCAGGACCATCTCTGAGGCTTTTATGTGAACAGACGGGGGTCCAAGACTGTGCTGCCTGGGAGAAGTGGGCAGTTAGTTCCAGTCTTGGAAGACAGCGTGCTATTTATTATCGTTGTCTCCTTGTAGCTAGTCTGTTACTTTAATTTCAGAGTTTAACTGTTTGCTGAATTTGGAACTGTGTGCTGCTGAGCTTTCTTTTTCTTTTAGCCACTCTATTGACACCTTGATATGTGCTGATGGTTTTAATGAATTAACAGTCATGATTATCAGTTTTTGGAACTTACGTTGCATGCTCATTTGCAAGACTAATTTTGAGTACTTGATTTATGCTCTAAAATTATTGTATCATTATTCATCCTCACCGAGTAGAAGGTAAATACATATTGCTTATTAGAGGAAAACCATTTGGCATCTTTGATCTGTTTATTAGATGAACGTTCAAGATTCCCTTTATCTTCTGGGCACCTGACCTTTGAATCTTGCATCAATCACACACTGGAACTTTAATATTTTGCTCTTCACTTTGGAGGGCATTTAAAATAAACCTTATCTCTCTCTTTTTTTTCCCCCTAAGACGGAGTCTGGCTCTGTTGCCCAGGCTGGAGTGCAGAGCACAATCTTGGTTCACTGCAACCTGTGTCTTCCTTGTTCAAGCGATTCTCCTGTCTCAGCCTCCAAAGTAGCTGGGATTACAGGCACCTGCCACGACACCCGGCTAATTTTTGTATTATTAGTAGAGACAGGGTTTCAGCATGTTGGCCAGGCTGGTCTTGAACTCATGACCTCAGTTGATATGCCCACCTCGGCCTCCCGAAGTGCTGGGATTACGGCATGAGCCACCGCGCCTGGCCCTGTTTCTGGTGATTCTATAAGCAGGTTGCTACAGTCAAATATCTCATCTTGACAGAATTTTGAAGCCTGAGAACGCTGGTTTTTTATTTGCTGCTTCTGTGCTTTACCATTCAGCTGTCTAAACATAATGGAGTTTACCTTGAGACCATCTGAAACAATAGGCTTGTATGGGAAGCCCACACCTTTCATCTGATCATTAAGGCTGAGCTGGCTCATTGTCTAACAGAGAATGCTCCTAAATGGTGAAGAGAGGTTGAGAGTACTAAGACAGCCTCTTCAGAACTACCTCTTCTAATTGCTTCTACTTGTGCAACCTTGCCAGGGCCACAGAGAGTACCCCCTCTTTTTTTTTTTTTTTTTTTTGAGACAGAGTCTCACTCTATTGTCCAGACTGGAGTGCAGTAGCATGATCTCAGCTCACTACAACCTCCACCTCCTAGGTTCAAGTGATTCTTGTGCTCAGCCTCCTGAATAGCAGGGACTACAGGCGCATGCCACCACACCAGGCTAATTTTTGTATTTTTAATAGAGACGGGGTTTCACCATGTTGGCCAGGCTGGTCTCAAACTCCTGACCTTGTGATCTGCCCACCTTGGCCTCCTAACGTGCTGGGATTACAGACATGAGCCACTTCGCCTGGTCTATTTTTATTTTTTGAGATGAGGTCTTGCTATGTCATCTAGTCTGGAGTGCAGTGGTACAATCACAGCTCACTGCAGCCTCAACTTTTGGGAATCAAGTGACATCAGCTTCCCAGGTAGCAGGGACTACGGGTGCATGGCATGCCACCATGCATGGCTAATTCCCAAAGTGCTGGGATTACAAGTGTGAGCCACTGCACCTGGCCACATGGCTAATTTTTAAAAAGTTTTTTGTAGAGATGGAGTCTCACTATGTTGCCTAGGCTGGTCTCAAACTTCTGGACTCAAGTGGTGCTCCCATCTCAGCCTCTCACAGTGTTGAGATCAAAGGCATTAGCCACTGCGCTCAGCTCTTACTGTGTTTTAGAATAACTTCTTTTTTGCTGATGGTAACAGTTGAGACTGGCATATGGTCAGTTCTAGGCATTAGACCAGGAGATTGAGAATTTGAACGATTTCGTCTTTTCCGTGATATCTGCCAGTTATCCTAAAAAGTAGCCTCTTGGTTGAGAGGAATGTTCGTGCCATGGATCACATACATCACTTTTTTGGTATTGGCAAATTAAGTCAAAGGACAAATCCTACTGGAAATGGACTCATGGCGTCTCAACATCAGAGGTGACCAACAGTGAAGAGGGAGGAGATACAGTCAATGTTATAGACCTTCCTGCCCCTCTCCTTTGCCAGCCTTCTTTCTTCATATATTTGTCTTGACTAAAATACATGTTTACATAGGAGGACCACATCGTTCACTAAGACTTCCCTTTTATTAAGACTTTTTTTTTTTTTTTGGAGACGGAGTCTCACTGTCACCCAGGCTGGAGTGCAATGGCACGATCTTGGCTCACTGTAATCTCCACCTCCCGAGTTCAAGTGATTCTCCTACCTCAGCCTCCCAAGTACCTGGGACCAGAGGCCCAGGCTGCCACACCCAGCTACTTTTTTTTTTTTGTATTTTAGTAGAGACAGTGTTTCACAGATGAATTCCTGAGCTCAGGCAATCCACCCACCTCAGCCTCCCAAAGTGCTAGGATTACAGGTGTGAGATACCACGCCTGGCCTTATTAAGGCTTTACACAGATATGAGGCCGGGCTTGGTGGCTCATGCTTATAATCCCAGCACTTTGGGAAGCTGAGATGGGAGGATCTCTTGAGGCCAGGAGTTAAGGACTAGCCTGGCCAACATGGTGAAACCCCATCTCTACTAAAAAAATACAGAAATTAGCTGAGTGTGGTGGTGCACACCTGTAAGTCCCAGCTACTAAACTTGGGGAGGTTGAGACATGAGAATTGCTTGAACCTGGGAGGCAGAGGTTGCAGTGAGCAGAGATCATGCCATTGCACTCCAGCCTGGGCGACAGAGCAAGACTATCTCAAAAAATAAGTGGGCCAGGCATGGTGGCTCATGCCTGTAATCCCAGCACTTTGGGAGGCCAAGGCGGGAGGGTCATCTGGATTAGGAGTTGGATACCAGCTTGGCCAACATGGCAAAAACCCATTTCTACTAAAAATGTAAAGATTAACCAGATGTGGTGGCTGGTGCCTGTGGTCCAAGCTACTTGGGAGGCTGAGGCAGGAGAATCACTTGAACCTGGGAGGCTGAGGTTGCAGTGAGGTGAGATCGCGCCACCGCACTCCAGCCTCGGTGATAGAGCAAGACTGTCTCAAAAAATAAATAAATAAATAAGTAAAAATAAATTAATAGGGCCAGGCGTGGTGGCTCACGCCTGTAATCCCAGCACTTTGGGAGGCCGAGGCGGGTGGATCACGAGGTCAAGAGATCTAGACCATCCTGGTCAACAAGGTGAAACCACGTCTCTACTAAAAATACAAAAATTACCTGGGCATGGTGGTGCGCGCCTATAGTCCCAGCTACACGGGAGGCTGAGGCAGGAGAATTGCTTGAACCCAGGAGGCGGAGGTTGCGGTGAGCCGAGATTGTGCCATTGTACTCCAGCCTGGGTAACAAGAGCAAAACTCTGTCTCAATAAATAAATAAATAAATAAATTAGTTAATTAATTAATAATTAAATAGATATTGAATTTGCCTCTAATAACCTTTCAGATGGCTGTGGTTTCACCAGTTAAAATTTGACCCGTGATGAGTGTTCTTTGTAACTAGCTATTTGTAACAGCTTGTACTTTTACCTCTGTCAACCTCAGTTTCCATGGAAACTTGAATTTCCTGACAATGCCAATTTAAAATGGAGGTGGGTTTAACATGTACACCATGGTGATTCACGGGTGTGCGTTTTATCACATAGGATATGAGCCCTCTGTTATGAAACATGACAGAATTTGGAGACCCTCAGGAGATGGTAGCCGTGGGTTTCCGGGTCAGTGGTTACTTCGTATGTGACTGTTTGGTAGCTGAAGTGAGGTTGTAGAGATGTTGTGTATTGAGAACGAGAGGAGCCTTTACTGGAGTCATAGAAAAAACATTTGAGGAAAACCTGAATGCATGAGAGATTTTTGAAAATATAGCTAATTCTAGAGCACAAACGCAGACCCAACAAAGCTAAAGATTTCTTATTTTTTGTTTTTTTCTTGAGACAGGGTCTCGCTCTCTTGTCCAGGCTGTAGTGCAGTGACATGATCATAGCTTACTCCAGCCTTGACCTCCTGGGCTCAGGTGATCCTCCTGCCTTAGCCTCCCAAGTAGCTGGGACTACAAGCATACGCCACCATGCCTAGCTAATTTTGTTTGTTTACTTGTTTTTTGAGACAGTCTCATCTCACTCTGTGGCCCAGGCTGGAGTGCAGTGGTACCATCTCAGCTCACTGCAAACTCCACCTCCTGAAATCAAGCGAATCTTCTGGCTCAGTCTTCCGAATAGCTGGGATTACAAGCGCCTGCCACCACGCCTGGCTAATTTTCTTATTTTTAATACAGACGGGGTTTCACCCTGTGGGCCAGGCTGGTCTCAAACTCTGATCTCAGGTGATCTGCCTGCCTCAGCCTCCCAAAGTGCTGGGATTACAGGCATGAGCCACTGTACCCAGCCATTCCTTAAGTCTTGATGCTTTTTCATTAATCATTCTTCTACAATATTATTATTAGTATTATTTTTGAGATGAAGTCTCACTCTGTCACCCAAGTTGAAGTGCAGTGGCGAGATCTTGGCTCACTGCAATCTCCTCCTTCCAGGTTCAAGTGATTTTCCTGTCTCAGCCTCCCCAGTAGCTGTGACTACAGGCACATGCCACCATGCTCAGCTATTATTTTTAGTAGAGATGGGGTTTCACTATGTTGGCCAGGCTGGTTTTGAACTCCTGACTTTGTTATCCCCCTGCCTTAGCCTCCCAAAGTGCTGGGATTATAGACATGAGCCACTGTGCCCAGCCTACAGTATTATTTTTTAATGGCTCTCAGCAACTGGAGATGAGTTAGTGCCATTTCTTGTCCGTCTGAAGACTGGGGTTTTATAAAGAGAGGACTAATGATAGGGAGATGTCAGTGAAGAATGAGGAGGACCTGCCTTTGTCTTCAAGATTGGAGGGTGCAGATGAGGGTCACTGTGTAGCTTCACCTTGTACTTGCACTCTCTGGGCACAGCCAAGTTCTGATGAAGCCTAGAGTGTGAGGAACGTTCAGGGAGGTTTGTTCTTGATGAAACCTAGTGCCAGAGTTCTCAGTGGAAGGGCTGGAGGCAGAGAGGGAAGGGGTTGGAAATAGGGTTGGTGAAAGAAGAAACTCCCAAAGACATGGCGGTCTGCAGGAGCATAGGTTGCCAGGGTGATGGAGAAAGTTCCTGATGTGGGAGAGGACTTTCTATCTCTGCTGGTGCCAAACTGCTACATGCCTCATGTTCTTTTGGGGCAAGCAAGGTTCTTTTGGGCCAACTCCTGTGTCAGCGTTCTAAAGTATCATTAGCAGCCTGGCTAGTGAGTAGTTAGAAATAGAATCAGTAGGCCAGGTGCTGTGGCTCACCCCTGTAATCCCAGGACTTTGGGAGGTCAAGGTGAGCGGATCACCTGAGGTCAGGAGTTCGAGACCAGCCTGGGCAACATGGTAAAACCCTGTCTCTACTAAAAATACAAAAATTATCCGGGTGTGGTGCCATGTGCCTGTAATCCCAGCTACTCAGGAGACTGAGCCAGAAGAATTGCTTGAACCTGGGAAGCAGAGATTGCAATGAGTCAAGATTGTGCCACCACACTCCAGCCTGGCAACAGAGCGAGACTCCATCTCAGAAAAACAAAAACAAAACAACAACAAAAAACCACAAAAATTAGCCAGGCATGGTGGCATGCACCTGTAATCCCAGCTACTCGGGAGTTGCAGAGAATTGTTTGAATACCCAGGAGGCGGAGGTTGCAGAAAGCTGAGATTGTGCCACTGCATCCAGCCTGGGCAACAGAACAAGACTCTGTCCCTGAAAAAAAAAAGTTCAAAATATGCTGACCATTGTCTTTGGGTTCTGAAAATAAAAACACAAATTGTAAAAATGTGTTTCTTGGCCTTCTTTGGGAGGCCAAGGTAAGTGAATCACTTGAGCTCAGGGGTTCAAGATGGGCCTGGGCAACATGGTAAAAGTCCATCTCTACCAAAAAAAAAAAAAAATTAGCCAGATGTGGTGGTACACGCCTATAGTCCCAGCTACTCAGGAGGTTGAGGCAGAAGGATCGCTTGAACCTGGGAGGCAGAGGTTGCAGTTAGCCAAGATCGTGCCATTGCACTCCAGCCTGGTGACAGAGCAAGACCCTGTCTCTAAAATAAATAAATAAATAAATAAAAAATAAATAAATAAGGTGCCTAGGGCCGTAAAAGCTTCTTTGAAAAGCTGATTTTTGTGATTTGCAATCATCTCCTAAACTGTATTTTTGAATTTTCCCGATTTAGTTGATCATGGTCTGGCCAGGTTGGTGACAGTATATCGAGAGCATGGTCATAAAGCTGCCAAAATCAACCCCCTCTTCACTGGACAAGCCCTGCTGGAGAACGTGCCTGAGATCCAAACTCTGGTGCAGACGCTGCAGGGACCCTTCCACACGGCGGGTATGGCTGCTGCGCCGCAGGCGGGAGCTCGGAGCTGCACACCAGGCAGGGGCCCTGCCTCTGTTCTTGAAGAAGCGGCATCGCCGCCAGAGCTGAGCCTCCCACAGGCGTGAGGAGACCGGAGGGGCACGTCGAAGTATGGTCAGGGAGGAGGGTTCTTGGGATTCTAGACGTTCTGACGAGGCCTATTTTCTCAAGGTTCACAGATCGGTGGCTGACACCCATAATCCCAGCATTTTGGGAGCCCAGGGTGAGAGGATCATTTGAGCCCAGGAGTTTGAGACCAAACTGGGCAACATAGTGAGACTCTTGTCTGCGCGCATGTCTGTGCGTGCGCGTGCAGACACACTCACACATACACACGTAGCTGGGCATGGGGCGCACGCCTGTGGTTGCAGGTACTCAGGAAGCTGAGATGGGAGGATCGCTTGAGCCTGGGAAGTCAAAGCCCTAGTGAGCCTTGATCTGCATTCCAGCCTGGGCAACAGAGTTTGGACACCCTGTCTGAAGAAAACAAACAAACAAAAAACTTTGAACTCTAAAGTGCCACGTGCTTAACATGTTAATTTATTCTCAAAACCACTCTCAAAAGTAGTTATTGTTCTCTTTATTTTGTAGATGGGGAAACTAACTCAGAGAACTTCTGTAACCCTAGGGCTCAGTGGCAGGCGGTGGGGAATCCAGGGATGCTTCCCTTCCAAAGCCTGCACCCCCTCATTCTATTTTCTCTCGCAGCCTGGGAACTTAGAAAAAGTTGGGCCTGCATCATCAGTCATGATTTCAGGATCCTACCTCATGTTACTTTTTAAAGTTAATCTTGCAAATGTCAAACTCTGATTGTGTATATCAATGAGTTATGCTTCAGTCACCTAATGCTGTGTAATAAACTACCCCAAGGTGTAATGGCTTTTCAACTGTCAACAATCATTTTAGTGTCTCAGGGTTCTGAGGGTTACCTGGGCTTTGCAAGATGGCAGTTATCTCTCTCTTTTTTTTTTCTGAGATGGGCCTCCAAAGGCCCTTTTCTTGTACCTCTGCAGATAGAACTGATTCTTCAGCACCTCATAAAAGCAAACCAGTAAATGTAGAAAACATGAAGCTACATGATTTGTGGCTCAGTTGGAATATAGTGGTGATGCATCTGACTCCCTCAAAGGCCAATACTTTAAATACTTTTATTAAAAAAAATACAATAAACTTGTCGTAAGAACCCATAAGCCAGAACTTTTGGCTTTTTTGGGCCACATTGGAAAAAGAATTGTCTTGGGCCACATGTAAAATATGCTAATACCAATGATAGCTAATGAGCTTAAAAAAATTGCAAAGAAAATCTCACAATTTTTTTTTTTTGAGACTGAGTCTCACTCTGTTGCCCAGGCTGGAGTGCAGTAGTGTAATCTCAGCTCACTGCAACCTCCGCCTTCCTGTTTTAAACAGTTATCCTGTCTCAGCCTCCCGAGTAGCTGGGATTACAGGTGCCTGCCATCACGCCCAACTAATTTTTGTATTTTTAGTATAGATGAGGTTTCACCATGTTGGCCAGGCTGGTCTCGAACTCCTGACCTCATGATCTGCCTACCTCAGCCTCCCAAAGTGCTGGGATTATAGGCATGAGCCACTGCGACCAGCCCCTGAAAATCTCACAACGTTTTAAGAAGGTTTACTCATTTATGGTGGGCCACATTCAAAGCTGTCCTGGGCCACATGCAGCCTGTGGGCTCTGGGTTGGGCAATCTTGCTAAGCAATATAAAGTAAACTTTGGGGCCTGGCACAGTGGCTTACACCTGTAATCTCAGCACTTTGGGAGGCTGAGGCAAGAGGATCACATGAGGTCAGGAGTTGGAGACCAGCCTGACCAACATGGTGAAATCCCGTCTCTACTAAAACTACAAAAGTTAGCCAGACATGGTGGTGGACACCTGTAGTCCCAGCCACTCAGGAAGCTGAGGCAGGAGAATCACTTGAACCTGTAAGGCAGAGGTTGCGGTGAGCCAAGATGGTGCTACTGCATTCAAGCCTGGGCAACAAGAGCAAAAACTCTGTCATCAAAAAAACCAAATTACTGTAGAATCAACACTTGGCATAAAGCAACAGGATCTGTTCTCGTGAAGGAAGTGGGGGTCTCCCCCTCCTAGTTTTACTACTTCACGACCTTTGACCATATTTTTAGTTTTTCTTCAGATAAAAACCTAGATAAGCAATAATGATCCAAGTTAAGAACAAAGCACTCGGCTGGGCACAGTGGCTCATGCCTGTAATGCCAGCACTTTGGGAGGCCGAGATGGGTGAATCACCTGAGGTCAGGAGTTCGAGACCAGCCTGACTAAAATGGTGAAACCCGGTTTCTACTAAAAATACCAAAAAAAAAAAGGAACTGGGCATAGTGGTGGGTGCCTGTAATCCCAGCTGCTAGAGAGGCTGAGGCAGGAGAATTGATTGAACCCAGGAGGCAGAGGTTGCAGTGAGCCAAGACTGCACCATTGCACTCCAGCCTGGAGTCTGGGAAACAGCGTGAGACACTGTCTCAATTAAAAGAAAAAAGAAAAGAGCAAAGCATTGTGCGTTGAAGTAATTATTTTGGTATGTTCCAGAGTTAACTTGTGACATGATTGATTATTTTTTTAAATGACCACTTTGATTGTATTTCACAGGGTTATTGAACATGGGGAAGGAGGAAGCCTCACTTGCAGAAGTGTTAGCCTATCTCAATCAAATCTACTGTGGGCAGATTTCTATTGAAACAGCCCAACTTCAGAGCCAGGAGGAGAAAGACTGGTTTGCCAGGCGGTTTGAGGAAGTGCAAAGGGAGACATTTACCACAGAAGAGCGGAAACATCTGTCGAAACTAATGCTGGAATCTCAGGTAAAAAGGAGCATCTGATAGCAAGGGCAGAGGTCAGCTCACTGCCTGTAAAGATATATAGCCTGGCAGACATAGGGAAACCTCGTCTTTACTAAAAATACAAAAATTAGCAAGGTGTGGTGGTGCACACCTGTAATTCCAGCTAGTCAGGAGGGTGAGGCATGAGAATCCCTGGAACTTGGGAGGTGGAGGCTGCAGTGAGCTGAGATCGCACTACTGCACTCCAGCCTGGGTGAGAGAGCGAGACTCCCTCTCAAAAAAAAAAAAGGCCGGGGGCTGTGGCTCACACCTGTAATCCCAGCACTTTGAAAGGCTGAGGCGGACAGGTGGACCATGAAGTCAGGAGTTTGAGACCAGCCTGGCCAACATGGTGAAACCCCATCTCTACTATAAATACAAAAATTAGCTAGATGTGGTGGTGCGCACCTGTAATCCCAGCTCCTTGGGAGGCTGAGGCAAGTGAATCGCTTGAACCCGGGAGGTGGAGGTTGCAGTGAGCCAAGAGGGTGCCACTGAACTCCAGCCTGGTGATGGAGCTAGACTCCATCTCAAAAAAAAAAAAGGCCGGGCACAGTGACTCACACCTGTCATACCAGCACTTTGGGAGGCCAAGGTGGGTGGATCACCTGAGGTCCGGAGTTCAAGTCCAGCCTGGCCATCATGGTGAAACCCCATCTTAAAAAAAAAAAAAGATATATATTTATTGAAGAGAGGGAATTGGGCCATTAACTCTGTACTTACCCCCATTCACCCCTCATTACTTCAACACAACAGATCATATAACACCCACACCATTTTATTCTTTTATTTTTCCTCAGAGATCCTTGTTCTGAGCATATCACTTTATTCTAAGTAGGAAAATGTCAATTGCCGAAATATTGACCTATTGGCTCTCCTCAGAGTCAAAATACTTCTCGGGTATGTGTCTACTCGCTCTATAAAAGATGACAAGATCCTTAAGACCTTACTTCTGACTGGGCGTGGTGGCTCACACCTGTCCCACACTTTGGGAGGCTAACATGGGCATATTGCTTGATGTCAGAAGTTTGAGACCAGCCTGGCTAACATAGTGATACCCTGTCTCCACTAAAAAAAAATACAAAAAATTAGCTGGACATAGTGGAGCATACCTGTAGTCCCAGCTACTTGGGAAGCTGAGGCAGAAGACATTTCAGTGAGCTGAGATTGCACCACTGCACTCCAGTCTGGGCAACAGAGTGAGACTCTGTCTTAAAAAAAAAAGCAAAACCAAAAAAAACCAAAAATAAATCCTTACTTTTTCTTCTTCTTTTTTTTTTTTTTAAAAGATGGAGTTTGACCATGTTGGTCAGGCTGGTCTTGAACTCCCAACCTCAGGTGATCCACCCACCTTGGCCTCCAAAGTGCTTGGATTACAGGTGTGAGCCACCACATCTGGCCAAATCCTTACTTCTTGACGTCTTATTTTTATTTATTTATTTTCTTGATAATAATCTCTGTTGCCAGGCTGGTGTGCAGTGGTGTGATCTCAGCTCACTGCAACCTCTGCCTCCCGGGTTCAAGTGATTCTCCTGCCTCAGCCTCCTGAGTAGCTGGTACTACAGGCATGTTTCACCACCTCCATCTAATTCTTTTTTGTGTTTTTTTTTTTTTTTGAGATGGAGTCTTGCTCTGTCACCCAGGCTGGAGTGCAGTGATGTGATCTCAGCTAACTGCACCCTCCCCTCCTGGGTTCAAGCGATTCTGCTGCCTTAGCCTCCCAAGTCACTGGGATTACAGGTGCTCACCACCGTGCCCAGCTGATTTTTATACTTTTAGTAGAGACGGAATTTCACCATGTTGGTGAGGCTGGTCTCGAACTCCTGACCTCATGATCTGCCCTCCTTGACCTTCCAAGGAGCTGGGATTACAGGCCACCACGCCCAGCCAGGGGCGAGTTATTCTGCCACTCAGGCCATTTTCCTTGGCCCCTGCTGCTGTCTGGGATCCCTGGAAAGTCATCCTGCCATATCCTTGTTATGCCTCTTTCCCGGATGCGTAGTGAAATGTCACTGCTATGGTCAGTTGGGGAATGTGGGGCCATCTTACAACACACACAGACTTAACTGCCTTCCACCAGAGAAGCTGGCTGCTCCCTGGTAGCTCATGTCTGCTGTGATGTTCTGCAGGAGTTTGACCACTTTCTGGCCACCAAGTTCTCCACAGTGAAGCGATATGGAGGCGAAGGCGCTGAAAGCATGATGGGCTTTTTCCATGAGCTGCTGAAGATGTCAGCCTACAATGGGGTCACTGATGTCATCATTGGGATGCCCCATAGAGGGAGGCTGAATTTATTGACAGGCCTACTGCAGTTCCCGCCAGAGGTAAGGTTACTCGCTGTGTTTCTCACTAGCACTATACGATTGATTGTAACAGAATAAAACTGCTGCTTATATATATATATATTTTTTTTTTTAAGAGATGGGGTTTCACCATGTTGGTCAGGCTGTTCTCGAACTCCTGGCCTCAAGTGATCCACCCACCTCGGCCTCCCAAAGTGCTGTGATTACAGGCGTGAGCCACCGCACCCGGCCAAAACTGCTGGTTTTATTCTGGTGATAAGGTGATGGTGATGGTGATGGTGATGGTGATGGTGATGGTGATGGTGATGGTTGGGCACAGTGGCTACACCTGTAATTTCAGCCTGTTGGGAGGCTCAGGCAGGAGGATGGCTTGAACCTAGGAGTTTGAGACCACCCTGCATAACAAAGTGAGACTTTGTCTCTACTCAGAATAAAATAAGTTAGCCTATCATGGTGGCATGCACCTGTGTTCCCTGCGACTCAGGAGACTGAGGCCAGAGGATCACTTGAACCCAAGAGTTTGAGGCTGCAGTGAGCTACCATCTCACCGCTGCACTCTAGCCTGGGCAACAAAGCAAGATGCTACCTGAATAGAAATAATTTTTTTTTTCTTTTTTTTTTTTTTTTAGTTTTTATTTTTTTAAAGACAGGCTTTCACCACATTGGTCAGGCTGGTCTTCAACTCCTGACCTCAGGTGATCCGCCCGCCTCAGCCTCCCAAAGTGCTAGGATTACAGGCGTGAGCCACCGTGCCCGGCTAGAAATAAATTTTAAAAAGTAGAACTCATGGTCATCATTCCTTTTAGGGAGCCAACTAAGGCTGGGCACGGTGGCTCACGCCTGTAATCCCGGCACTTCGGAAGGCTGAGGCAAGAGGAGTGCTTGAGTCCAGGAGTTCAAGACCAGCTTGGGCAACCTTGCAAAACTGTGCCTACAGCTGGGCGTGGTGGCTAACGCCTGTAATCCAAGCACTTTGGAGGCCAAGGCGGGAGGATCACCTGAGGTCGGGAGTTCAAGACTATCCTGACCAACATGGTGAAACCCCGTCTTAAAAAACAAAAAACAAAAAACTGTCCCTACAAAAATTAAAATTAGGAGGTATGGTGGCATGGTTTCTACAAACAAAAAAATTAGGTGGTACACCTATGGTTCCAGCTACTCAGGAGGCTGGACTGGGACATCTCCTGAGTCCAGGAGACAGAGGCTGCAGAGGGCTGAGATTCACCTCTGCCCTGCATCCTGGAAGGCAGATCCAGATCCTATCTCAAAAAAGAAGAGGAAAGGCAACTAAGCATACGAGCAGTTGGTCTAAGGTAGCTTAGACAGCTTAGTTAATTGACAGAGCTGGTATTTGGATTGATATTCCATGTACTCTTATTTATTTGAGATGAGTCTTGCTCTGTCACCCAGGCTAGAGTGCAATGGCGTGATCGCAGCTCACTGCAACCTCTGCCTCCCAGGTTCAAGTGATTCTTATGCCTCTGCCTCTCAACTAGCTGAGATTACAGGGGCATGCCACCATGCCTGGCTAATTTTTTGTATTTTTAATAGAGACTGGGTTTCACCACATTGGCCGGGCTGGTCCTGAATTCCTGACCTCAAGTGATCTTCCCGCCTCTGCCTCCCAAAGTGCCAGAATTACAGGTGTGAGCCACCACTCCTGGCCTTAAAATTTCTTTTTTATTGTATGATTTCAACGAAGCACTTCTTCCTTAGTCTCCATTGTAATGAATGCCATTTTTTTTCCTTTTATGTGTACCCACGATAGCTGATGTTCCGTAAAATGCGAGGCTTAAGTGAATTTCCAGAGAATTTCTCAGGCACTGGAGATGTCCTGTCTCACCTGACCTCCTCTGTGGACCTGGACTTCGGGGCACACCATCCCCTCCATGTGACGATGCTGCCCAATCCCTCACACCTGGAGGCTGTCAACCCTGTGGCCATGGGCAAAACTCGCAGCAGGCAGCAATCTCGCCAAGATGGGGACTACTCTCCGGACAGCACGGCCCAGCCGGGGGACAGAGTCATTTGCTTACAGGTACTTGGAAATTCTGGAAATGAGGCTAGAGGTGGGGAAAACTGGGAAGAATTGTGGGTTGGGAGGGTTGAAAGCAGGTGGGAGACATTCATGATGAAACTGAGAGGACATTTTGGAAAAAGATTCTGGGATTGCTTTAAAAACTAATGGCAAATTCATGAGGTTTAGTCTTTAGGCAACTGGCTTTAGCCTGCGGCTTCCACTGAGGTTTTCCACCCACCTTGGCCTCCCAAAGTGCTAGGATTACAGGTGTGAGCCACCACGCCTGGCCTACCTTTTCTTTTTTATGGTTTTTTTTTTAAAGACGGGGTGCACTCTGTTGGTCAGGCTGGTCTTAAACTCCCAACCTCAGGTGATCTGCCCGCCTTGGCCTCCAAAGTGCTTGGATTATAGGCGTGAGCCACTGCGCCCAGCCTTTTTTTTTTTTTTTTTTTTTGAGTCAGAGTCTCACTCTGTTGCCCAGGTAGGAGTGCAGTGGTGAAATCTCAGTTCACTGCAACCTCCACCTCCTGGGTTCAAGTGATTCTCCTGCCTCAGCCTTCTGAGTAGCTGGGACTACAGGCACCCACCATCATGCCCAGCTAATTTTTGTATTTTTAGTAGAGACAAGGTTTCGCCATGTTGGCCAGGTTAGTCTGGAACTCCTGACCTCAAGTGATCCTCTGCCTCGGCCTCCCAAAGTGTTGGGATTACAGGCGTGAACCACCACACCTGGCCTGTTTTTTTTTTTCTTCCTTGTTTATTTTAAAATGAAGCCCTTTGGCATTAAGGCAAATAATACAGATTATCAGTGTGGTTCTTTCTTCTTCTACCCTCTCCCAGTTTTTATAACACAACAAGTATCTTTTTTTTTTTTTAAGTCAAGGTTTCACCGTATTGGTCAGGCTGGTCTCAAACTCCTAACCTCAGGTGATCAGCCCGCCTCAGCCTCCCAAAGTGCTGGGATTACAGGCGTAAGCCACCGTGCCTGGCCACAACAAGTATCTTTTAGAGATTTGGGCTGTGGTCACATTTCTTCTATAAGTATTCATTTAAATATAATTGAATGATTATATTTATATTTATAATTATATTATCTCCTTTAGCTACAGGAGATAATGAATCCCGGATTTTAGAATCAGTCTTCAAATTCCACAGAAATAGATGAATATATAAGGCAATTGAATATTCTGTTATGTCTATGAATAGCCGCATTATTCTATGCATTTTAATTTTTCACAGGCCAGAAACTTGTAGTGAATAAATTGGGAGTAGGCAGAATTGGATTTGATTATGATATGGCTGGTCTGCCTT
>CM052669.1:10587194-10718322 GCA_028533165.1 Leontopithecus rosalia
TCCCTCCCTCCCTCCTTCCCTCCAATCTTTCTTCCTTTCTTCCTTCCTTCCTTCCTTCCATCTCTCTCTCTCCCTTCCTCTCTGTCCAGACGGGGTCTGAATCTGCTGTGCAGGCAGGAGTGCGTGACATAGTTATAATTCACTGCACCCCCAGATGCCTGGGCTCAAGCAATCTTCCTGTCTCAGCCTCCTGAGTAGCTGGTCCCACAGGTGCATGTCATCCTACCTGGCTGATTTATTTTATTTTATTTTGTAGAAACATGATGTTGCCGTGTTGGCCGAGCTGGTTTCAAATTTCTGGCTTCAAGTAACCCTCCTACCTCATCCTCCCAAAGTGTAGATATCATAGGTGTGAGCCACTGCACCTGGCCTGTTATGGTGTTTCTAAATAGAAATCTTAGAATCATTAGCCAGACATTCTGTTTACCTTTCACATGA
Source organism: Leontopithecus rosalia (assembly GCA_028533165.1). Classification (NCBI taxonomy): domain Eukaryota; kingdom Metazoa; phylum Chordata; class Mammalia; order Primates; family Cebidae; genus Leontopithecus; species Leontopithecus rosalia. The sequence goes on from CM052669.1 coordinate 10,587,633, forward strand.
TTTATAATACTCTATTTTAATCCTTCAGTTTTACCCGGTACATTGAGCTGATCTTAAGATTGACTTCTGAAATAAAAGGTGAAAATGACATTTTCTTTAAAATCATGAAAAACAAGGCTGGGCGTGGTGGCTCACACCTGTAATCCCAGCACTTTGGGAGGCAGAGGCCAGTGGATCACCTGAGGTTAGGAGTTTGGGACCATCCTGACCAACATGGAGAAACCCTGTCTCTACTCAAAATACAAAAAATTAGCCAGACACGGTAGCACATGACTATAATCTGAGCTACTTGGGAGGCTGAGGCAGGAGAATTACTTGAACCCGGAGACAGAGGTTGCAGTGAGCTGAGATCACTCCATTGCACTCTAGCCTGGGCGACAGAGCAAGACTCTGTCTCAAAAAAAAAAAATGTAGTCCAACTTGAAACCTAAATTTCTTCATCCCTTATGTTGCTTTTCTCCCCACCCCTCCCCTTCCTTCATGACTCAGGTTCATGGCGATGCTTCATTCTGTGGTCAAGGGATTGTTCCTGAAACATTCACTCTGTCCAATCTCCCGCATTTCAGAATTGGTGGGAGTGTGCATTTGATTGTTAATAACCAGCTGGGTTATACCACTCCAGCCGAAAGAGGAAGGTCTTCCTTATACTGCAGCGATATTGGTACGTAACACTGGGAGGAGCTGACATTGCTGGGGCCGCCGTGGAATTCCTAGGGAAATGTTTAGTGCACACAGAACAATAAGCCTCACTAGTTATCCCTCCTTTCATTTAATTAATTAATTAGTTAATATTTTGAGACGGAGTCTTACTCTGTCATCTAGGCTGGAGTGCAGTGGCACGAACTCAGCTCGCTCCAACTTCTGCCTTCCAGGTTCAAGTGATTCTCCTGCCTCAGCATCCTGAATAGCTGGGACTCCACATGCGCATGACCACGTCTGGCTAATTTCTTTTTTTTTATTTTTTTGAGACAGAGTCTTGCCCTGTCACCCAGGCTGGAGTACAATGACATGATCTTCACTCACTGCAACTTCTGCCTTCCAGGTTCAAGCAGTTCTCATGCCTCAGCCTCCCAAGTAGCCAGAATACAGGCACGAGCCACCACGCCCAGCTAATTATTGTATTTTTAGTAATAGACAGGGTTTCATCATGTTGGCCAGGCTGGACTTGAACTCTTGACCTCAAATGATCCACCTGCCTCAGCCTCCCAAAGTGCTGAGATTGGAGGCCTGAGACACAGTGCCTGGTTGATTTTTTTTCCATGCCCGGCCTGTCAGTGTGATCTTTAAATCCAAGGACATAAGACAAGCATGGAGCTACAAGTGTGCCATCTCAAATTTCTTATAACTGGATGGGTGATCTGGTGCAAGTCAGAGATTAACACAATGAGTACAACACCAGAGTCCTTATCTCTAGGGTATTCAAACTTGGAGTGCCCAGGAGTGAAAAAGGATGTGTTCAACCACTAAACTTGGTCAAATAGTGTAGTTAGAAATAAGATGTGAAGGCTGGGCATGGTGGCTCACATCTCTAATTCCATTACCTTGGGAGGCCGAGGTGGGCAGATCACAAGGTGTGGAGTTCAAGACCAGCCTGGCCAACATGGTAAAACCCCGTCTCTACTAAAAATACAAAACTTAGCCGGGCGTGGTGGCACGTGCCTGTAATCCCAGCTACTTGGGAGGCTGAGGCAGAAGAATTGCTTGAACCCAGGAGGTGGAGGTTGCAGTGAGCTGAGATCAGCCCACTGAACTCCAGCCTGGGCAACAGAGTGAGACTCTGTCTAAAAAAAAAAGGGGGGGGAGGATATAAATGCCAGGATGGTGGCTCATGCTTGTAATCCCAGCACTTTGGGAGGCTGAGGTGGACAGATCGCCTCAGGTCAGTAGTTCAAGACTAGCCTAGCCAACATGGAGAAATCCTATATCTAAAAAATATATAGGAATTAGCCAGGTTTCATGGTGGGTAGGTATAATCTCAGCTCCTTGGGCAGCTGAAGCAGGAGTATCGATTGAACTTGGGAGGCAGAGATTGCACTGAGCTGACTGCACTGCATCATGGCAACAGAATGAGACTCTGTCTTAAAAAAAAAAAGAAGTAAGTCCTGGAACATTGGCTCACACCTGTAATCCCAGCACTTTGGGAGGCCGAGGCGGGTGGGTCACCTGAGGTTGGGAGTTTGAGACCAGCCTGACCAATGTGGAGAAATCCTGTCTCTCACTAAAAATACAAAATTAGCTAGGTGTGGTGGCACATGCCTGTAATCCCAGCTACTAGGGAGGCTGAGGCAGGAGAATCGCTTGAACCCAGGAGGCAGAGGTTGCGGTGAGCCAAGATCCCACCATTGCACTCTAGCCTGGTCAACAAGAGTAAAATTCCATCTCCAAGAAAGAAAGAAGATGTGAAGGATCAAAGTCAGCTTGTTTTTTACCCAGGACATTGGTAGTCTTTTTTGTTTTTTTTGAGAGATAGAGTCTGGCTCTGTTACTCAGGCTGGAGTGCAGTGGTACAATCATGGCTCACTGCAGCCTTGACATCCCAGGCTTAAGTGATCCTCCCTCCTCAGCCTCCTTAGTAGCTGGGGCTTGCAGACACATGCCACCATGCACAGCTAATTTTTTTTTTTTTTTTTTTAGACAGAGTTTCATGCTTGTTGCCTATGCTGGAGTGCAATAAAGCCATCTTGGCTCACTGCAATCTCTGCCTCCCAGGTTCAAGCAATTCTCTTACCACAGCCTCCTGAGTAGTTGAGATTACAGGTGACTGCACCACACCCAGCTAATTTTTGTATTTTTTGTAGAGACGGGGTTTCACAATGCTGGTCAGGCTGGTCTCAAACTCCTGACCTCAGGTGATTGGCCTCCCAAAGTGCTGGGATTATAGGCACGAGCCACCACTCCCAGCCACATCCAATTAAAAAAAAATTTATAGAGATTGAGTGTCACTGTGTTGGCCAAAACATCTTGAAACTCTGGTCTCATGTGATCCCACTTCACCCTCCCAAATTGCTGAGATTACAGGCATGACCCACTGCACAGGGCTGAAATTGGTCATCTTAAGAGAAAGACAGGGCTGTTATTACCCATTTCCAGTTTCACAGATCACAAGGCTCCTTGATGGTAGGAAGTATTCTCCTTTTATACCAACAGCCTGGACTGGATGCCTCTTGGGCTTGTCTGTGTAATTAGTTTGATGAAGATACTGAAGATCTGCTCTTGAGCTTCTTTGGAGAAAAGTTATCTTTTTCTAGGGTACATCCTTTAATGACCATTTTATCTCAGGGGGAAGATAGTAATGGTAATAATAATAATAACAAAATATGTATATTAACTACTGTCTACCAGGCACTGTTAGGCATTAATACTGATATGCATTCACTCATTGAACCTTTACATCACTAAGAAGCAGCAGCTCCTATTCCTGGTTTATAGATAAGTAGGCTGAGATTTGTAGCTTTACCAAGGTCACACAATGAGTCCCAGAGCTTGAACTTGCCATCTGGTCTCCAAGGGCTTGGGTTCCTAACCAATTCAGTATCTACCTGTGAGGACTGGGCAGGAAGCAGGGCTTAGAGGGAGCCAGTGTCATTCTGGGTCAACAGTCCTGTTTCATCTTGATCTTCTATCCTTCAGGGAAGCTTGTGGGCTGTGCCGTCATCCATGTCAATGGAGATAGCCCAGAGGAAGTGGTCCGTGCCACACGACTGGCTTTTGAATATCAACGCCAGTTCCGCAAGGACGTGATTGTTGATCTGCTGTGCTACAGGCAGTGGGGCCACAATGAGCTGGATGAGCCATTCTTCACCAACCCCATCATGTACAAAATCATCAGGTACAATTATAAACCTTTATATGATATGCCCCCGAAAAATTGGAATTTATATATATATTTTTGAGATAGAATCTTGCTCTGTCACTCATTCTGGAGTGCAGTGGCACCATTTTGACTCACTGCAATCTCTACCTTCTGGGTTCAAGCGATCCTCCTGCCTCAAACTCCTGAGTAGCAGGGGTTACAGGTGTGCACCACCATGCCTGGCTAATTTTTGTATTTTCAGTAGAGACAGAGTTTCACCATGTTGGACAGGCTGGTCTCAAACTCAAGGTGATCTGCCCAGCTCAGCCTTTCAAAATGCTGGATTACAGGCATAAGCCACTGCACCCAGGCGGAATGTGAAACTTTCAGTGCTGAAGCTGACACAGTTCTGGGTTGGAGTGCAAGTGTTACAGTCTTGGCTTACTGCAACCTCCGCCTCCCGGGTTCAAGCAGTTGCAATTCTTGTGCCTTAGCTTCCCGAGTAGCTGGAATTACAGGCATGTATCACCTCTCCTGCCTAATTTTTATATGTTTAGTAGAGACTAGGTTTTGCCATGTTGGCCAGGCTGGTCTCGAGCTCCTGGTCTCAAGTGGTCTGCCCGCCTTGGCCTCCCTAAGTGTTGGAATTACAGGTGTGAGCCACCCCGCCCAGCCTCCCATATTCTTCACACTCAACGTGGTTCCTCACCGAAGAGAGGAAGGGCAATTTAGCAGCTCAGCAGATGGGAAGACGGAAGCAGGGGAAATTAGGCAAACCTCACCCAAATCTACTTATTATGGTGTTGGCAGGACCAGATATAGAATTAGGCAAACCTCACCCAAATCTACTTATTATGGTGTTGGCAGGACCAGATATAGAACCTCAGTGATTCGTTTCTACAAAGCATAGCTGCAGACCTGCCTCTCACCTTTGCAAGAGGTAACTCAGAGGATTTGAATGAGTGTTCAGAACCGTGCTGTCCCAGATGGAAGCCACTAGCCATGAGTGGCTATTGAGTACTAGTGGCTAATCCTGAATAATGTGCTATAAGGATAATATACACTCCATATTTCAAAGACTGAGCATGTAAAATATAAACCCAAAATAATCACTTTTATGTTTATTAGATATTGTGACAATATTATGGGTGTATTGACTTAAATAAAATATATTAGATAAGTGACAATATTATGGGTATATTGACTTAAATAAAATATATTACTGAAATGGCCAGGCGTGGTGGCTCATGCCTGTAATCCCAGCACTTTGGGAGGCCGAGACAGTGGATCACTTGAGGTCCGGAGTTCCAGACCAGCATGGCTAACATGGTGAAACCCCATCTCTACTAAAAATACAAAATTTGACCGGCGTTGTGATGCACGTATGTAATCCCAGCTACTTGGGAGGCTGAGGCAGGAGAATCCCTTGAACCCGGGAGGCAGATGTTGCAGTGAGCTGAGATCGCACCACTGCACTGCAGCTTGGGTAACAGAGCGAGACTCTAATAAAAAATAAAAAGAAATTAATTCCACCTGCTTCTTTTTGCCTTTTCTAATGTGACTGCCAGAACATTTTAAATTACTCGTGGCTTGCATTTTATTTCTGTCCAGTGGTGCTTATTCAGTTGGTTAATGTGACCGAGAGGGAATTTGTGACTTTGGACTTCCTTTTCTAGATACTAGAAAATAGAATAGACTCCCCACCTCTAGTTTATTGCTTTATAGATATAAATTAAAGCAGAGGAATATACCTGGTGACATTTTATGGGCTTTTCTGATCCTCGGTACCAGAAAGAGGACTGCTCTCAGAAGAACTAATTGTGTTCTATTTAGCTCTGAATTTAGCAGCTCAATGACTCAATGAACCTCAGGGCCCTATTTTATTTTAATAATTTTTTTGAGACAGTCTTGCTGTGGCACTCAGGCTGGAGTGCAGTGATATGATCACAGCTCACTGTAGCCTCGACTTCCTGGGCTCAAGCAATCCTCCTGCCTCAGCCTCCTGAGCACCTGGGACTATAGGCGCTTGCCACTATGCCTGACTAGATGGGGTCTCAGTGTTACCTAGGCTGATCTCTAACTCTTCAGCTTAAGCCATCTGCCTGTCGGCCTCCCAATGTTTCCGGATTGCAGGCTTGAGCCACTGTACCTGGCCCCAGGGCCTTATTTAAAAAAAATCTATCCTGCTTTCCTCTCGTTTTTACCAGAATTAAATATAATATATGCAAATGGGCTTTATAGTTTACAGTATTACATGAATGTAGAGTGATGACTGCTGTAACACCCAGGTGCTGATGATTATAGTTAAAGGGTGATTGAAGAGACCTGAAAGATTGGAACTTTCGGAGACTTGGGCAACTTTGGCTTCCATGCCTTTGTAGATAAAGGGGGTTGCTGACTGGATAGACAGTGTGGGTCAGCCTTCGACATAATTATCAGAATTTCCCAAATCATAGAAAAAGTCTGTTAATTATTTCTACTTTAATGTAGACAAAAACTTACAGAGATAAATTTGTTTTCTCTTACTTGCCTGGAAAAGAGGTTGTTATGGTGAGTGCCTTCACTTAATAAACTAATTAATTATATTTAACACTGTTTATTTTGTTTTATAAACTTACTGAGATGAATGTGATGAACGTGACATAATATAAAATTGGCTCTCTTAATATGAACAACTCAGTGGCATTTGTTTACCTTCACTAAGAGGTGCAGCCACCACCTCTGTCTAGCTCCAAAACATCTTTCCTGAATGCTTTTTTATTTTATTTTTATGTATTAATTTTAATTTATTTATTGAGATGGAGTTTTACTTTTGTTGCCCAGACTGGAGTGCAGTGGTGCGATCTCAGCTCACCGCAACCTCCACCTCCTGGGTTTAAGCAATTCTCATACCTCAGCCTCCTGAGTAGCTGGGATTACAGGCACCTGCCACCATGCCCAGCTAATTTTTTGAATTTTTAGTAGAGACGGGGTTTCACCATGTTGGCCAGGCTGGTCCTGAACTCCTGATCTCAGGTGATCCACCTGCCTTAGCCTCCTAAAATGCTGGGATTATAGATGTGAGCCACTGCACCCGCTGAATGCCTTAAAAAATTTTTTTTTTGAGACCGAGTTTCACTCATGTTGCCCAGGCTGGAGTGCAATGGTGCGATCTCAGCTCACTGCAACCTTCACCTCCCGGTTCAAGTGATTCTCCTGCCTCAGCCTCCCGAGTAGCTGGGATTATTGGCATGTGCCACAATGCCCAGCTAATTTTCTATTTTTAGGTGAGACAGAGTTTCTCCATGTTGGTCAGACTGGTCTCAAACGCCCAACCTCAGGTGATCTGCCTGCTTCGGCCTCCCAAAGTGCTGGAATTACAGGCGCGAGCCGCCGCACCTGGCCTGAATGCCTTTTTGGAGCACTGACACTCCACAGTGTTGGACAGTGACTGTCTCTGTCTTTCTTAGATTGTTACAGGTCAGGTTGATTTTTGTTTTTCCTCTTTTGGACAGAGCCCGAAAGAGCATCCCAGACACATATGCAGAGCACCTCATTGCTGGCGGACTCATGACACAGGAGGAAGTGTCTGAAATAAAATCCTCCTACTATGCAAAGTTGAGTGATCACTTAACTAACATGGCCCACTACAGCCCCCCTGCCCCGAATCTGCAGGCCCACTGGCAGGGCCTGGCTCAGCCGGAAGCGCACATCACCACCTGGAGCACAGGTGTGCCCCTTGACCTCCTGCGGTTTGTTGGCATGAAGTCTGTAGAGGTGCCGAGAGAGTTACAGATGCACAGTCACCTCCTGAAGACACATGTTCAGGTCGGCAGCTCCAAATAGCTGGTTGTTGCTTTTCCTTCCTGCTCAGCAAAGGAACTGACATTGGTCTGGGGTTTTTGCTTGGGTGATTTATTTGACAGACGTTTATTATGTGTCATTAGGTTCTAGGAATCAATCCGAGTGATGTTTTGGTCCTGATAGTCAATTACCTCAGATTTTCTCTACTTTTATTTTTCTTCCATGCATTTATTTATTTATGCATGTTCACACATTACACATACACGGAATACATGCACACTATAAAAAATACAGAGATACTGGCTGGTGTGGTGGCTCACACCTGCAATCTCAGCACTTTGGGATCAAAAGGTCAGGAGTTCAAGACCATCCTGGCCAACAGAGTGAAACCCTGTCATTACTTAAAATTCAAAAATTAGCTGGGCATGGTGGTACACGCCTGTAGTCCTAGCTACTTGGGAGGCTGAGGGAGGAGAATTGCTGTAACCAGGGAGGTGGAGATTGTAATGAGCTGAGATGGCACCACTGCACTCCCGCCTAGCAACAGCACAAAACTCCATCTCAAAAAAAAAAAAACAGAGATGCAAGAATGTCTGTTTTTATTTTTCCAGTTAGCAGAAAACACTTTGTTTCCGGTGGCCTAAATAAAAGAAACAAAAATTAGCACACATACCCCCAAAGCAGCTTCTTAAACATGCTAAAGTTTTATGTATTGTCTTGTGATCACTACAGGATGACAAACCATCCTGGGGGGCCTAGGACTTAGTGGTTTTCTGGTATGTGGGACTTTCAATGCTAAAACATGGAGAACAAAGAGTTAAAGGTCTTTATCTTTCTTAAGCTTGGATGAAGGAACTGTGTTCTCTAAATTATTTTATTTTATGTTATTTTTGAGATGGAGTCTCTCTCTGTTGCCCAGGCTGGAGTGCAGTGACATGATCTTAGCTCACTGTAACCTCTATCTCCCGGGTTCAAGCGATTCTCCTGCCTCAGCCTCCTGAGTAGCTGGGATTACAGGTGCGTGCCACCACACCCTGCTAATTTTTGTATTTTAGGTAGAGATTGGGTTTTGTTATGTTGGCCAGGTTGGTCTTGAACTCCTGACCTCAATCGATCCATCTGCCTTGGCCTCCCAAAGTGCTAAGGACACAGATGTGAGCCACCACGCCCAGCCTGAATACTAACTTTGGCCAGGTGTGGCGGCTACTATCTGTAATACCAGTGCTTTGGAAGGTCAAGGTGGAAAGATTGCTTGAACCCAGAAGTTCAAGACCAGCCTGGGCAACATAGTAATACCTTATTGCTAGAAAAGATTAAAATTGGCTGGGTGTGGTGGCTCACACCTGTAATCCTGGCACTTTGGGAGGCCAAGACCAGCTAATTGCCTGAGCTTAGGAGTTTGAGACCAGCCTTGGCAATACGGTGAAACGCTGTCTCTGCTGAAATACAAAAAATTAGTTAGGCATGGCAGTGGGCGCCTGCAGTCACAGCTACTCAGGAGGCTAAGAAAGGAAAATCGCTTTGTTCTGAAAGCTCTTAAAAGGATAAAAAAGAAAATGAAAGAAAAAATGAAAGAAGGAAGAGATTTTTGAATTATTTAAAAAATTAAAAAAAAAAAAGAAAGAAAGAAAATTGCTTGAACCTGGGAGGCAGAAGTTGCTGTGAGCCAAGGGTCGCACCACTGCACTCCAGACTGGGTGACAGAGTGAGACTCGTCTCAAAAAAAAAAAAAAATTAGCCTGATGTGGTGGCACATGCCTGTAGTCCCAGCTACTCAGGAGGCTGAGGTGGGAGGATTGCTTGAGCCCAGGAGGTCGAGCTTGCAGTGAACTGAGATTTTACCATTATACTTCAGCCTGGGTGACAGAGTGAGACCCTGTTTTCTGTTTCCAAAAAAAAAGAAAATTAAGAAACAAAACAAACAAAAAAAACCCCACCGACTCTTAAGTTTTTAGTATAGGTAGAGAGACTATTACAACAAACTCTTAATATGTTCTCATCACCCAGCTTAGGAAAAAGGACGTTATAAATACAGTTCCCCACATACCCTTCCTTGATCTATCTCCTCCCACCTCCACAGGGCAACCACTAACCTAAGCATGTGTTTGTTTTGTCTGTTTTAAAATTGTATGTAGCTGGGCGCAGTGGCTCATGCCTGTAATCCCAGAGTCTGGGAGGCTGAGACGGGCGGATCATTTGAGGTCAAGGGTTCAAGACCAGCCTGGCCAATATGGTGAAGCCTCTTCTCCACTAAAAACTACAAACAATAGCTGGGTGTGGTGGTGCAGACCTGTAATCCCAGCTACTTGGGAGGCTAAGGCAGGAGAATCGCTTGAACCGGGAATGTGGAGGTTGCAATGAGCCGAGATCACGCCATTGCACTCCAGCCTGGGCAGCAGAGTGAGTCTCTGTTTCAGAAAAATAATAAAATAAAACCCACTGTATATAATTGTTCTCCTTCTCTAATGTATCCCTTTGTACTCTGTTTTTATTCAGCATTACATTTTTGATGCTTAATTTTGTTGTATTAATTTTTTTGTTTTTTGAGATGGAGTCTCACTTTATTGCCAGGCTGGAGCGCAGTGGCGTGATCTCAGCTCACTGCAACCTCTGCCTCTCAGGTTCAAAAGATTCCCTGCCTCAGCCTCCCAAGTAGCTGGATTTATAGAGACATGCCACCAGGCCTAGCTAATTTTTGTATTTTTAGTAGGATGCAGTTTCACCATGTGGTCCAGGCTGGTCTCAAAATCCTGACCTCAAATGATCCACCAGCCTCAGCCCTCCAAAGTGCTGGGATTATAGGTGTGAGCCACTGGGCTTGGCCTGCATTAAATGTTTTGGACTCATTGTGAAAAAGGAGATGGACTCTTAGATGTTCCTTTTTTCCTTCCTCTGAATTTTACAGTCCAGAATGGAGAAGGTGATGGATGGAACCAAGCTAGACTGGGCCACAGCAGAAGCTCTTGCCTTGGGTTCTTTACTTGCTCAAGGTAAGAATTTTCTGACTAGTAGAGAGTGCTTTCAATCATGTTTGCTACCTGTTAACCTTTGCAGTTTGTTTGAGCTATAACCACCTTCCATTGTGTTCATTGACTAGAGAAGTTCTAAAACATGTTAACTTTTCTTTCCTGACAATATTACTTAATCGTAGTATAATTAATGCTGACAATCTTCATCATAGTATAGACATGGGACAGTTACGCCTGGGGAACGAAGGCCTAGTGCTGATGTACTGGAAAGATAGTTTTCCCTAAAAATTGCAGGCCACCTCATACCTCTCCTTTCTTATACAATCTCATCTTAACTATCGACTTTTGGATATCAGACAGTATCTATTAATAACTACTATCTGTTATCCTAAGGAAAACTCTCAGGGTTAAGCCAGTGTATGAGAATTTAGGCTGGGCACTGTGGCTCACGCCTGTAATCTCAGCACTTTGGGAGGCTGAGGCAGGCGGATTACCAGGTCAGGAATTCGAGACCAGGCTGGCCAACATGGTGAAACCCCGTCTCTACTAAAACTATAAAAATTAGCCGGGCATGGTGGCATGTGCCTGTAATCCCAGCTCCTCAGGTGGCTGAGGCAGGAGAATCACTTGAACCCTGAGGGGCGGAGTTTGCAGTGACCCGAGGTCACGCTACTGCACTCCAGCCTGGTGACAGAGCGAGACTCTGTCTCAAAAAATTAGAGTCACCACGCCTTATTATTAGGTTATTTATGGGAATCTGATTTTTTTTTCTTGCTTGCTTAAGGTTTTAACGTTCGTCTAAGTGGCCAAGATGTTGGCCGTGGAACTTTCAGCCAAAGGCATGCAATGGTGGTTTGCCAGGAGACCGATGACACCTACATCCCCCTGAATCATATGGACCCGAATCAGAGGGGGTTTCTAGAGGTGAGATGTCTCTGTAGCTGTTGTAAAATCCAGGAGCCGACGATTACTGTTCCAGGCTTCTTAGAGCAAGGAGGAACAAGTGCTGGCAACTTTGGGTTCAGTACTTATAGAAGTAAAGGGGTGCTGAATGGGTGGTTGAGGCAGGTCTGTCAATTTGGGTTGGAAGTAACCCACTGGAGAATAGGCTGGAGCTCTCTTAGGCTGGTGACGTATCTATAATCATGTAAATGTCAAATGGATGTGCATTTTATCAACTCCAAGTTGACATTATCATCTGCATATTGCAGTAATTCATTAAAATCAGTCAAAGATGTAGATAAGTCAATATTCCTTGCCTGCCTAAGGAAAGCAAAATCACACATCCTCAAGGTTACCTGTTCCCTAAGATGTGATAGGCTTGACGAGTGTACATAACCGTGTATTTATTTCTTTCTCTTTTTTTTTGGAGACAGAGTCTCGCTCTGTTGCCCAGGCTGGAGTGCAGTGGTGCCATCTTGGCTCTCTGCAACCTCCACCCCTCAGGCTCAAGGGAAACTTACGCCTTAGCCTCCCAAGTAGCTGGAACCATGAGCACAAGGTGCCATGCCTGGCTAATTTTTAGTAGAGATGGGGTTTCACCGTGTTGCCCGGGCTGGTCTTGAATTCCTGGCCTCAAGCAGTCCACCTGCCTTGGCCTCCCAAAGCGCTGGAAGTATAGGTGTGAGCCGCTGCACCCAGCCAGATATAACCATGTACTTCTGTGTGGCAGCATCTGTGCCCTTAGTACTGTAAGGGCAGTAGTGGAGTTTCTTCATTTATTTATCTCCAAGTGCCTAGCACATAATGTTTATGAAAATAACTTACTCCTTAAGATAAGTTGAGCGGCATGTCTCATCTAGCCATTAGTTTGAAAACATCATCTTGAGTTACTGACACCCTATAAAAAATTCACTTGGTGGCCAGGTGTGGTGGCTCACGCCTATAATCCCAGCACTTTGGGAGGCCGAGGTGGGGGGATCACAAGGTCAAGAGATCGAGACCATCTTGGCCAACATGGTGAAACCCTGTCTTTACTATGCAAAAATTAGCCAGGCATGGTGATGCATGCCTGTAATCCCAGCCACTAGGGAGGCTGAGACAGGAGAATCGCTTGAACCCGGGAGGCAGAGGTTGATGTGAGCTGAGAATGAGCCACACACTCCAGCCTGGGCAACAGAGCGAGACTCCGTCTCAGTAACAACAACTAAAAATTTACTTGGTAAAAGCCACATTTTAGGCAGATCACTTAAGGGATATGGAGCTCATCTTTTCTTTAAGTTAGTCCAAAATCTACCCTTAGATCAAGTCAGATTGGTGAACTGGATACTGAAATGTTTAGTATTCCCCTACCTCAGTTGAGGCTTTCATTGAATTGTGATTTGATACTTATTATCATTTTGCCATTTAGAAGGTCCCAATTAAATGCCTTGTGTCTGTTTTGTGGCTACTCTTGAAGATTTAATTTATTATTTAGGCCAGGTGGGGTGGCTGATGCCTGTAATCCCAGCACTTTTAGAGGCTGAGGCAGGGAGATCATTTGAGGCCAGGAGTTCAACACCAGCCTGTCCAACATGGTAACATGCTGTCTCTATTAAAAATACAAAAATTAGTCAGACATGGTGGTGCAGGCCTGTAATCCCAGCTACGTGGGAGGCTGAACTCAGAAGGTGGAAATAAGTGAGCCAAGATTGTGCTACTGCACTCCCGCCTGGGTGACAGAGCAAGACTCTGTAATAATAGTAATAATAATAATAATAATATATTTTATAATATCACGTCCTGTATGTGAAGACCCCAGGAGAAACTCCTGCTTGATCTTGGTAGTGAGAATAGCTGTATTTTCCTGAGCAGTGATCTGCCTTCATGGTCTGTATTGAATTCTGTAACTGACCAGCGTTCCCTTAATCAATAATGGCTTGTAGGAAGGGACAGAGGCCATGCTTTCTGCATCATAAATGAATAGTCCTTAAGGTATGTTTTTCCCTCGACTCTATTGTACATCTGTGTGTGTGTGTGTGTGTGTGTGTGTGTGTGCGTGAGACACAGGGTCCGCCTCTGTTGCCCTGGCTAGAGTCTCATGATGCAATTATAGCTCACTGTAGCCTCCAGCTCTTAGGCCCAAGCAATCTTCCCACCTTAGCCTCTCAAATAACTGGGACTAAAGGCAAACACCAGCACGCCTGGCTAATTTTAAATATTTCGTAGATAGGGGTCTTGCTGTGATGCCCAGGCTGGTCTCGAATTCCTGGCCTCAAGCAATCTTCCTGCCTTATCCTCCCAAAGTGCTGGGATTACAGGTATGAGCCACCATGCCCAGCCTAGAGAGTTTTTTATTTTTAAATAAAAGCTTTGAGGCCGGGCCTGGTGGCTCACACCTATAATCCCAGCACTTTGGGAGGTCCACGCAGGTGGATCACGAGGTCCAGAGACTGAGACCATCCTGGTCAACATGGTGAAACCCCGTCTCTACTAAAAATATGAAAATTAGCTGGGCATGGTGGCGTGCCCCTGTAGTCCCAGCTACTCAGGAGGCTGAGGCAGGAGAATTGCTTGAACCCAGCAGGCGGAGGTTGCGGTGAGCCGAGATTGTGCCATTGCACTCCAGCCTGGGTAACAAGAGTGAAACTCCGTCTCAAAAAAAAAAAAGCTTTGCTGAGCTATAACTCATAAAATTCAGCCTCTCAGTGAGTACCCTTGAGTAGTATGTAGTCTATTCACAGAGTTGTTTAATCATCACCACTATCTAATTGTAGAACATTTTCATTATCCCAGAAAGAAAGCCCATTCCCATTAGCGATCACTGCCCACTCCTCCCTCCAGCCCCTGGAAACCACTCCTTGACTTTCTGTTTCTGTTGATCTGCCTATTTGAGATGTTTCATGTAAACAGAATGGTATAACATGTGACCTTTGTGACTGGCTTCTTCGACTTGGCATAATGTTTTTTCAAGGTCTATCCATGCATGTAGCTTGTATTGGTACATCTTTTTTTTTTTTTAGAGACCAAGTCTCACTCTGTCGCCCAGGCTGGAGTGTGGTGGCGCAATCTCGGCTCACTGCAACCTCCACCTCCCAGGTTCAAGCAGTCCTCCCACCTCCCCCTCCCATGTAGCTGGGACTACAGGCCTGCATCACACACCCAGCTAATGTTTGTATTTTTTGTAGAGATGGAGTTTCACCATGTTGGCCAGGCTGGTCTCAAACTCCTGACCTCAGGTGATCTGCCAGCCTCAGCCTCCCAAAGTGCTGGGATTATGTGTTGCAATTAATTGTCACGTCTTTTTAATCTTCTCAGAGATAAAATTTTGTATTCTGCTTTTTAACATCTTAACATATCCTTTTGATTTACCATGCCAATGCGGTGTTAGAATACTGATTCTAACCCAAGGTAGGGCTTTATACTTTTCAACTTTCCTCACTTTGTTTCATGACAACGTTTTTCCCCATGGGTTTCACTCCTTCACACAGCCAGGAGTGCAGTGGTGCGATTACAGCTCACTGCAGCTTCAACCTCCTGGGCTCAAGTGATCCTCCTACCTCAGCCTCCCAAGTAGTTGGGACTATAGGCATGTGCCACCACACCCAGCTAATTTTTGTCTGCTTTTATAGAGAAACACAAAATCACCAAGATTACCATTGGGTCTTGCCATATTGCACAGGTTGGTCTCAAACTCCTGTACTCGGGTGATTGTCCCATCTCGGCCTCCCAAATTGTTGGAAGGCCACCATGCCCAGCCACGGGTTTTTGAAAAGCTTGTAGGACACAGTTGTACACTCAGCTACAGAGGAGGGTTAGCTGAGAAGTATATGTGCTTATCCTTGAAGAAACTCTGCAATGCTCATATTCCAGCCTCTTTTCCTCTCTTTGTCCCAACTTTTCTCATCTATATCACTGACACTCAGCAGCAAATCTCTTCTCAAAAGAATCTGGTGATGAGGCCGGGCACAGTGGCTCACACCTGCAACCCCGGTACTTCGGTAGGCCAAGGCTGGTGGATCATCTGAGGTCAGGAGTTCGAGACCAGCCTAGTCAACATGGAGAAACCCTGTCTCTATTAAAAATACAAAACTTAGCCAGGCATGGTGGTGGGAGACTGTAATCCCAGCTACTCGGGAGGAGGTGGAGGTTGTGGTAAACTGAGATCGAGCCACTACACTGCAGCCTGAGCAACAAGAGTGAAACTCTATCCCAAAACACAAAAACAGAGAATGTGGTGATGAGTGAGATCATGCTCCCTCTCTGCACCACCTCCCTTTGATAAGTCCCCAGGAGCACAGTGCTCTGCCATTGCCCTCACATGCCATCGTTTCCTTCTCTTCCTTGGGATTAGGTCAGCAACAGCCCCTTGTCAGAAGAGGCCGTCCTGGGATTCGAATATGGGATGAGCATTGAGAGTCCACAATTACTGCCCCTGTGGGAGGCACAGTTTGGCGATTTCTTCAATGGTGCCCAGATCATCTTTGACACATTTATCTCCGGAGGTTGGTGTCTATGTATAGGGTGGGTACAGTTGGGGGTCCCCTCATGGCCCCAGCCTCATGGGGACAAATGAATAAAAAGGGGCCGCTGCTGCCTGTGACACTCCTGTGTGCCTCAGCACCTCCAGGGAGTTAGAGTCACCCTGTTAGGATGGGAGTGTGGCCACTGGCAGGTTAATGTGTTGCTGGGACAAACACCCAAGCTCTCTGTCAGCAGTAGCATTGGTGGCACCCAGCGCTGTGCCCAGGAGTCAGTAGGGCCTTAAAAACCCGCTCCGGTGTCTGAAAGCTTCCAAAGCAGTACCTGCTCACTGTGAAAATCTGAAGTAATTGAAGTAAACGTCCAAGTCTTTCCCCAGACCCTGAATCCCATTTTCCAGGGGTGCCCACTCTCGGGTTTTGAACACCCGCCTGACATTTTCCTGTAGTTATGCTTCTCTAATGTTTTCATTGGGAGGAAGAGAAGTCCCTGAGGAGCCTGGACTTAGGACTTGTCCAGAGACTGTTTGTCATATCCACTGCCTTCTGTTTGAGACAGTGGCCCATGTTGTCAGCTGGGCTGTGAGAAAAGTGGGAGCTGTACATTCTTTTTTTTTTTTTTTGAGTTGGAGTCTCACTCTTTCCCCCAGGCTGGAGTGCAATGGTGTGATCTCTGCTCATTGCAACCTCCGCCTCCCAGGTTCAAGCGATTCTCTTGCCTCAGCCTCCCGAATAGCTGGGATTACAGGCGTGCACCACCACACCGGACTAATTTTTTGTGTTTTTAGTAGAGACGGGGTTTCACCGTGTTGGCCAGGCCGGTCTTGAACTCCTGACCTCATGATCCCCTGCCTCAGGCTCCCAAAGTGCTCGCAAAGAGCCACTGCACCCGGCCAGGAGCTGCCCGTTCTTTTAAGAGTGGTGCCTGTGGTGATGACAGAGTGGCATGTGCTGTCCAGGAAGCTGGGAATGTTCCCCTTTGAGTTCGTCCTCCACTTGTAAAAGCCCAGGGCCTACGCTGTTGTAGGTTAGGGTTTGTTTGTTTGTTTTGAGACAGAGTCTCACTCTGTCGCCCAGGCTTGCATGATCTCAGCTCACTGCAACCTCTACCTCCTGGGATCAAACGATTCTCCCACCTGAGCCTCCTGAGTAGCTGGAAATACAGGTGTGCCACCACACTCGGCTTATTTTTGTACTTTTAGGGGAGAGGAGGTTTCACTACGTTGGCCAGCCTCGTCTCGAACTCCTGACCTCAAATGATCCATCCTCCTTAGCCCCTCAAAGTGCTGGGATTACAGGCGTGAGCCACTACACCCAGCCCTTGATAGGTTTTCATTCAACAAAATGGACATTTCCCTGAGTACAGCATAACAGTGCTAGAAAGTCCATGTAATAAAAGCGGTTTTGGGGGGAAAGGGAGAAAACGAACATTGATTTTCCTGGCTGAGTCACATCAGGCCACTGTGTCCTGCTTCGAGAGCTCTTACATCCCACATGGTGCTTTTCCAGGAGAGGCCAAGTGGCTCCTACAAAGTGGCATCGTCATCCTTCTTCCACATGGCTACGACGGGGCAGGGCCAGATCACTCATCCTGTCGAATAGAGCGTTTCCTGCAGGTAAGGGGAGTATCTTCTGGAGTCAAATTGTTTTCCTCACCAGGCTCAGTGGCTACCCTCTGTAATCCCAGCACTTTGGGAGGCTGAGGTGGGCAGATCACCTAACGTCAGGAGTTTGAGACCAGCCTGACCAACATGGAGAAAACCCATCTCTACTACTAATATGAAAAAACTGATCAAGCATGGTGGTGCGTGCCTGTAATCCCAGCTACTCGGGAGGCTGAGGCAGGAGAATCACTTGAACCCAGGAGACAGAGGTTTTGGTGAGCCGAGATCGCGCCATTGCACTCCAGCTTGGGCAACAAGAGTGAAATTCTGTCTCAAAAAAAATAAAAATATAACTAAAAATAAAGAATGATTTTCCTGCTTCCTAGAGCTTTCCTACCTCCTGCAGAGAGCTTAACACCCACCTAAGTGTACAATATCTTAGTATTTGAGCGAAACAGATTTGATGGACTGTCAATATTCTTTGGAAACATAATGCCTCAGATATAATAGTATCACAGTTTTATGGCAATTAAAGTGGTTCTCTTGTGCCAGGATCAGCAGTTCTTATACCAGGCTGATCATCAGAATTCCCTAAAGAGCGTTTTTTTTTTTTTCTGAGATGGGGTCTCGCTCTGTTGCCCAGGCTGGCATGCAGTGGTGTGAGCTTGGCTCACTGCAACCTCTGCCTCTCAGGTTCAAGAGTTTCTCTTGCCTCAGCTTTCAAAGTAGCTGGGACCACAGGCATATGCCACCATGCCCGTCTAATGTTTGTATGTTTAGCAGAGATTGACGTTCTTCCATGTTGGTCAGGCTGGTCTGAAACTCCCAGCCTCAAGTGATCTGTCTGTCTCAGCCTCCCAAAGTGCTGGAATTACAGGCATGAGCCACTGCCCCGACTGGTTATGAAAATATTGTAAATATCCTCCCAGACATAGCCATTGTCCTTATATGCAGAAAAATTGAAAATAATTTACTGTGAATACTCATATGCCCACTCCCTAGAATTCACCATTAATTTTTATTATACTTGTTTTGTCACATATCTATTCATCTGTCATTGTGGTATTCATCAATCAATCTTATTTTTGATTCATTTCAAAATAAATGGAGAGGCTCACACCTGTAATCCCAGCACTTTGGGAGGCCAAGGCAAGTAGGTCATTTGAGGTTAGGAGTTCAAGATCAGCCTGGCCAACACGGTGAAACCCCATCTCTACTAAAAATACAAAAATTAGCCACGTGTGGTGGCTCATGCCTGTAATCCAGCTACCTGGGAGGCTGAGGCAGGAGAATGGCTTGAACCCAGGAGGCAGAGGTTGCAGTGAGCCAAGATCACGCCCCTGCACTCCAGTCTGGGCAACAGAGCAAGACTCCGTCTCAAATAAATAAATAAACAAAAGGAGATATCAGTATATGTCACATCAAGTACTGCAAGACTCTGTCTCAAATAAATAATAAATAAATAAGGGGGGAGATCAATACATGTCACCCCAAGTACTTCATATCGCTAATGATTTTGGCATGTGTGCAGCTAAAGTGTATAAATGGTTGATAGCTGAATAGATAGGTAGATAGAACAGCAGAACTACATCATTAATGACATGGAGAATTTTATTCAAAAAGAGATTAGAGTAGTAGTAGATTAACTAAAGAATGACACGTGAAATACAAAATACTAATTTTTGAAGAAATAGAGGAAATGAGTAGGTGGCGGATGCAGTATTGGAGTCATCAGCCACTGGTTGACATTAGCAATCGTGAGTCTGGATGAAGTCATCAAAGCAGTGCGCACAGTGGAGGAGAGAAGGTGCCTGAGCTCTGAGCCCTGGGATAGTCCAGCCTCAGAGGACGCAGAGAAGAAGAATAAATGAGGTGAAGAAGGAGCAACCAGTGAGGTGGGAGGAAGATCTTAGAAATCAAGTGAAGGAAATATATCAAGGAAGAGGGAGTGTCACTGTCAATTAAGATGAGGAGTGAAGTAATCCCATCACTTTGAGAGGCCGAGTCAGGAGGATCGCTTGAGCTTGGAAGTTCAAGACCAGCCTGGGCAACATAGTGAGACCCTGTCTCTACTAAAAGTACATAAATAGATAGATGAGGCATAAGAATGAACCACTGGATTTAGAAATCAAGAGTCCATTTGATGGTTGATGACTGTGGTTTTCATGGAGTGGGAGGGACAAAAGTCTGTCTGGGACTTATTTAGGAGTATCTAGGCCTGGCGTGGTGGCTCACACCTGTAATCCCAGCACTTTGGGAAGCCGAGACTGTTAGATCACCTGAGGTCAGGAGTTCAAGACCAGCCTGGCCAACATGGTGAAACCCCATCTCTATTAAAAATACAAAACATTCGCTGGGCATGGTGGTGAGTGCCTGTAATCCTGGCTACTTGGGATGCTGAGGCAGGAGAATTGCTTGAACCTGGGAGGTAGAGGTTGCAGTGAGCTGAGATTGTGCTGTAGCACTCCAGCCTGGGCAACAGAGAAAAAGAAGTATCTAGAGCAACTTGTCCAATCTGTGGCCCATGGGCTGCCTGTGGCTCAGAACAGCTTTGAATGTGGCTCAGTATAAATTTGTAAACTTTCTTAAAATGTTATTTGTGATTTTTTTTTTAAGAGATGGGGTTTCTCCATGTTGGCCAGGCTGGTCTCGAACTCCTGACCTCAGGTGATCTGCCCACCTTGACCTCCCAATGTGTTGGGATTGCAGGTATGAGCCACCGTGCAAGGCCTGCGATTTTTTTTTTAACCTTATTAGGCATTGTGAGTGTTAGTGTATTTTATGTGTGGCCCAAGACAATTCTTCTTCCAGTGTGGCTGAGGGAAGCCAAAAGATTGGACACTCCTGATTCCTGATTCTAGAGAAAATAAAGTGTATTTATTTAAAAATTTGTAATTCACAAATGAAAGATTATATATATTAATGGTATAAAATGTGATGTTTTGATACAGGAATACCTTGTGAAGTGATTGGATTAAGCTAATTAACAGACCTATCACCTTACATACTCTCCATTTTTTGTGATGAGAGCGTTTAAAGTCTATTCTCTTAGCAATTTTCAGGTATTTAATACATTAACTACAATCACCATCCTGTACGGTAGATCTCTAGGACTTATTCAAAGGAGGAAAATAGGCTGAGCATGGTGGCTTACGCCTGTAATCCCAGCACTTTGGGAGGCTGAGGCAGGTGGATCACTTCCTCAGGAGTTTGAGACCAGCCTGGGCAACATGGTGAGACCCCTTCTCTGCTAAAAATAAAAATTTAAAAATTAGCTGGGTGTGGTGGTGCACACCTGTAATCCAAGCTACCTGGGAGGCTGCGTTGGGAGGATCACTTGAGCCTGGGAGATGGAGGTTGCAGTCAGCTGGGATTGCACTGCCGTGTTCCAGCCTGGGCAAGAGAGCCAAACCCTGCCTCAGAAAAATGAGAAAAAAAAAGAGGGAGGAAAGTCAACTTAACTCTTTTGAGGAGTATTTCTGTAAATAGAACAAGAAAATGGGACAGTATTTGGTGGGGAAATTTGTTTCAAGAGTTATTCTGTGTGTGTGTGTGTGTGTGTGTGTGTGTGTGTATGTGTGTTGAGACGGTGTCTTCCTCTGTCACCCAGGCTGGAGTGCAATGGCACAATCTTGGTTCTCTGAACCTCTGCCTCCCAGGTTCAAGCAGTTCTCCTGCCTCAGCCTCCTGAGTAGCTGGGATTACAGGCACATGCCATGATGCCCTGTTTTGATACTATTTTTAGTAGAGACAGGGTTTCACCATGTTGGCCAGGCTGGTCTTGAACCCCTGACCTCAAGTGATCCTCCCACCTTGACCTCCCAAAGTGCTGGGATTACAGGTGTGAGCCACCATGCCTGGTCTTTTTTTTGTGTTAAAGATAGGAAATAAGCCCTGTCTGTTTGGTGATAGGCATGATCCAGTAGCGAAGAAGAGAATGGTGATGTAGGTGTGAGGGTAGAATAACTAGTGATTTCCTCACATGGGTAAGATGGGGCAGGCTCTAGTACATGATGGATTAATTAGCTTTAGACAGGAGCATGGTTGGTGGCAATAGATGGAAGGCAGAGAAGATGGGTGCAGGTGAGAGTGTGTGTGAGGACATGCTCTTAGGTCATTAGTTGAGACTGGTGATGGCGGAGGAGGTCCTGAGTTTAAAGGTGTGAATTAGTCACCTGGGAAAGGAGGATAATTAGTGAATTAGGAAACAGAGTTTAAGAGTCTAAGAGTGTTAAGGGCCCACTTGAGATTCTTGTTCAGGATTCTAAAGTGAGACCATCAGTGTGATTGTGTGTTATCTCCAGCTACGTTCCCAGCAGACATGGAACAGGGAGAAAGTGGGGATTAACCAGGTTTATGGGTTGGAGTGAAGGGTCAGGGGAATCAAGGAAATATACAAAAGGAAAATCTGCCGATGCAGTGGCTCGTGACTATAATCCCAGCACTTTGGGAGGCCAAGGCAGATCGCTAGGTCAAGAGTTCCAGACCAGCCTGGCCAAGATGGTGAAACCCTGTCTCTACCAACAATATAAAAAATTAGCCCGGTGTGGTGGTGGGTACCTGTAATCTCAGCCACTCAGGAGGCTGAGGCAGAGAATTGCTCGAACCCAGGAGGTGGATGTTGCAGTGAGCTGAGATCACGCCACTGCACTCAAGCCTGGGCGACAGAGCAAGAATCCATCTTAAAAAAAATAAAAAAGGAAGATGATCATGATTGAGGCCAGGCACAGTTGCTCGTGCTTATAATCCCAGCACTTTGGGAGGCCGAGGCAGGAGGATCAATTGAACCCAGGAGTTTGAGACCAGCCTGGGCACTGAAATGAGACACTATCTCTACAAAAATTTAAAAATTAAGTCAGGTGTGGTAGCAGGCACCTATGGTCCTAGCTACTCAGGAGGCTCCGGTGGGAGGATTGCTTGAGTCCAGAGTTTGAGGTTACAGTGTGCTATGCACCACTGCACTCCAGCCTGGGCGAGAGAGTGAGACTCTATAACAACAAAAAGAATTCTCCAGATTTTGTCAACTCTCTTTCTTTCCTTCCATGCCTTTGGGGTAGGGTTTGGACTTATGCCTTGGCTTTCTGTCCCACCAGGATCTTCTGAGCTTTAACTTCCTTGCCCTTAATTTTTCAGCCTTTCTATTAGCTGCTTTTAATTTTGTTTTGTCTTACACACACACACACACACACACACACACACACACACACAGACACACACACGACCAAGTGTGGCGGCACATGCCTTTAATCCCAGCACTTTGGGAGGCCGAGGCGGGTGAATCACAAAGTCAAAAGATTGAGACCATCCTGGCCAACATGTTTAGTAGACAATTTTTGTCTACTAAAAATACAAAAATTAGCTGGGCATGGTGGCGCACGCCTGTAGTCCCAGCTACTAGGGAGGTTGAGTCAGGAGACTCACTTGAATCCAGGAGGCGGAGGTTGCATTGAGCCGAGATCGTGCCACTGCACTCTAGCCTGGCGACAGAGCAAGACTCTGTCTCAAAAACAACAACAACAACAACAACAACAACAACAACAACAACAAAACCACACAGACACACACACACACAATGATTTTGATGATTTCATTAGGAAAGTGAGATTCTGATAGTGCTTCCTTCCCCTATCTTAGCCCTACAGTAATCAGAATATGTTTTTTTTTTTTAAGTCTTTTCCAGATGATTCTTGCTATCAGCTATGTTTGGGAACAGTTGCCTTGGATGACCCAGAATTGGGCCCGTGGAGAAAGCCATCAGAACTCTCCTTTGGACAATACTTCACAGTTCCTAGATTTACCTGCTGTTATATTTCTGTGATGTTGGAAAATTGCTTTTCTGTTATAATTGAGAGCAGCACCCATGTTTCTCTTTGGCTGTCCCATTGTCACTGCGACTGAAATAGATGACCTGAATGTTCTTCTTTCCTGCCATTTCTCTCCCAGATGTGTGACAGCGTGGAAGAGGGGGTGGACGGAGACACGGTGAACATGTTTGTGGCTCACCCAACAACCCCTGCACAGTACTTCCACTTGCTGAGAAGGCAGATGGTCCGGAACTTCAGAAAGCCACTCATTGTTGCTTCTCCTAAGACGTTACTCAGACTCCCTGTAAGTAGAAGAAACTGCTGAATAAGGCTTCCTCCTTTTCTCATTGTTTGCACTCCTTTTTTTTTTCTATTTTCCATATCTATTATATTTAAATTACAGGAATACCTTTTTAGTTTCAACTGACTTTGCTGCTTTCTTTTTTTTTTTTTGAGACGAATTCTTGCTCTTCTTGCCCAGGCGGGAGTGCAGTGGCGTGATCTTGGCTCACCGTAACCTCTGCCTCCCCGGTTCAAGCAATTCTCCTGCCTCAGCCTCCCGAGTAGCTGGGACTACAAGGGCATGCCACCACACCCAGCTAATTTTTGTATTTTTAGTAGAGGCGGGGTTTCTCTATGTTGGTCAGATTGGTCTCAAACTCTAGACCTCAGGTGATCCACCCACTTCAGCCTCCCCAAGTGCTGGGATTACAGGTGTGAGCAAGTGCACCTGGCCCTTTTTTTTTTTGTGAGACATGGTCCTGCTCTGTCAGCCAGGCTGGAGTGCAATGGTGCAATCTGGGCTTACTGCAACCTCTGATTCCTGGGTTTAAGTAATTCTCCTGCCTCAACCTCCCAAGTAGCTGGGATTACATGCAGGAGCACACCACCATGCTTAGCTAATTTTTGTATTTTTAGTAGAGCTGGGGTTTCGCCATGATAGCCAGGCTGGTTTCGAACTCCTGGCCTCAAGTGATCGAGCTGCCTCGGCTTCCCAAAGTGCTGGGATTATAGGTATGAGCCACCATGCCTGGCCTTGTTGTTTTAAGCAGTTTTTAGCATTCAGAGGGGAATAGGGAGGTACTCATTCTTGGGGCTGATACTCTAACGACCCTAAAATCAGTGCCTCCTTAAACTTTTTGCACTAGGTACCTTACTTGACTTACCCTAGCTGGGCCCTGAGAGTCAGTATCTAGTCAGTAGCAGGAAATGGATTTCAAGTAGTCTCACCAATAGCAGCTGTTCATTTATGGTTCACTTGTAGTGGTCTACTGGTTCTTTCTTACCCAGTGTTTCCCAAACAACTTATATATTTCCAGGTGACCTGATAAGCCTGGAAACATCACTGAACATTCAGAAAGAGTTAATGCAATGCCTTTAGCAACAGTTTTCTGATGGGGCTTTTTTTTTTGAGACAGAGTCTTATCTTAGTTTGTTGCCCAGGCTAGCATGCAGCAGCATAATCTTGGCTCACTGTAACCTCTGCCTTCTGAGTTTAAGCGAGGCCTCAGCCTCCAGAGTAGCTGGGACTACAGGTGTGCACCACCACACCCAGTATTTTTTTTTTTTTTTTGAGACAGAGTTTTGCTCTGTCGCCCAGGCTGGAGTACAATGGTATGATCTCGGCTCACTGCAACCTCCACTTCCTGGGTTCAAGTAATTCTCCTGCCTCAGCCTCCTGAGTAGCTGGGACTACAGGCATGTGCCACCATGCCTGACTAATTTTTGTATTTTTAATAGAGATAAGGTTTCAAACTCCTGGCCCCAGCCCCCCTTGGCCTCCTAAACTGCTGGGATTATGGCATGAGCCACCTGATTCTGAAAATTATATTGTGGCACCAGGCAAAAGGTAATCGTCTTTTTAAAAATGTTTTTTTTTGCCATCCTTCTGCCGCGGCCATGCTCACCTCCTCTGTGGTGTTCTAATTTGTTATATATGCTGCCAAAACAAGTGCAAAAGGCAATCTTTTCAACTTTTTCTTTTTCTTGAGACAGAGTTTCTTATGTCCCAGGCTATAGTAGTTCAATGGCACAAACTTGGCTCACTGTAACCTCCACCTCCTGGGTTCAAGCAATTCTCCTGTCCCAGCCTCCTGAGTGGCTGGGATTACAGGCACACACCACCACGGCTGGCTAATTTTCATGTTTTTAATAGAGAACAGGGTTTCATCATTTTGGCCAGACTGGTCTCGAGCTCCTGACCTCAGGCAGTCCTCCCGTCTTGGCCTCCCAAACTGCTGGGATTACTGGTGTGAGCTACCACGCCCAGCCTTTTTCTATTTTTTTGAGACAAGGTCAGGCTCTGTTGCCCAGGCTGGAGTGCAGTGGTGTGTGATCATGGCTCCCTGCGACCTCCATCTCCCATGATCAAGCCATCCTCCCACCTCAGTCTCCTGAGTAGCTGGGACTACAAGCATGTGCCACCACACCCAGCTAATTTTCATATATTTTTGTAGAGATAGGGTTTCACCATCTTGCTCAAGCTGGTCTCAAACTTGTGAGCTCAAGCGATCCACCTGCCTCAGCCTCCCAAAGTGCTAGAATCACAAGCTGGAGTACTGCAACTGGCCAGTTTTGTTTTGTTTGGTTTTGTTTGAGATGGAGTCTTACTCTGTTGCCCAGGTTGGAGTCTTACTCTGTTGCCCAGGTTGGAGTGCAATGGCACAATCTTGGCTTGCTGCAACCTCTGCCTTCCCAGTTCAAGCAATACTCCAGCTCAGCCTCCCCAGTAGCTGGAATTACAGACACTCACCATCATGTCTATCCATTTTTGTATTTTTGTAGAGACATGGTTTCACTATGTAGGCCAGGCTGGTCTCAAACGCCTGATCTCAGGTGATCTGCCCACCTCAGCCTTCCAGGGTGCTGGGATTACAGGTGTGAGCCACTGTACCTGGCCTGTTTTTTGTTTGCTTTTTAAATAGAGACAGGGCAGCAATGGGGAGCGTGGAGTAGGGGTTTTGAAGGGAGTCTCACTATGTTGCCCAGGCTGGTCTTGAATTCCTGGCCTCAAGCGATTCTCTTGCCTTAGACTCCCAAAGTGTTGAGATTCCAAAAGGCTATTATACGCAACCTCAGAAACAGTTTTCCTCTGAAGTGTACAGAACTGATCTTTTTTGGCAAGGCGCTGTGTCCGTTAGTGTGTGTGCTTCCTTGCAGTGCTGGGCTAGAACTTTGACACTTATGTTTGGTAGCGACCCTCATAAGTGACAGTGTCACTTCTATCTGTTGCTTACTGGATGTGTGGTCTCTTCTCCCTCATAGGCAGCTGTGTCAGCTCTTCAAGAAATGGCACCAGGAACAACATTTAACCCGGTCATTGGAGATTCATCTGCAGATCCAAAAAAGTAAGATATGCATATCTGTTTCATACTCTGTGGTAGAATTTTACTTAGTGGGAAAAGTGGTTCACATTAAGAGATCTCAAGTGGCACAGATCTCCCCTTTTGTATTTTTAATTAATTAATTTAATTTAATTTTTTTTTGAGACGGTGTTTCGCTGTTGTTACCCAGGCTGCAGTGCAATGGCGCTATCTAGGCTCACCGCAACCTCCGCCTCCTGGGTTCAGGCAATTCTCCTGCCTCAGCCTCCTGAGTAGCTGAAATTACAGGCACGCGCTGCCATGCCCAGCTAATTTTTTTTTGTATTTTTAGTAGAGACAGGGTTTCATCATATTGACCAGGATGGTTTCAATCTCTTGACCTCGTGATCCACCCGCCTCGGCCTCCCAAAGTGCTGGGATTACAGTTAATTTATTTATTTTTGAGACTGAGTTTGGTTCTTTCACCCAGGCTGGAGTGCACTGGTGCGATCTTGGCTCACGGCAAATTCCGCCTCTTGGGTTCAAGCAATTCTCATACCTCAGCCTCCCGAGTAGCTGGGATTACAGGTACCTGCCACCATGCCCTGCTAATTTTTGTATTTTTAGTAGAGACAGGGTTTCACCATGTTGGCCAGGCTGGTCTTGAACACCCGACCTCAGGTGATCTGCCCGCCTCAGCCTCCCAAAGTGCTGGGATTACAGGCATGAGCCAACGCGCCCAGGCTACTCTATCCTAATATAAGTAAGTCCTTTAAGTCAGTGGAGTGGGAGTTAAGTGTGGGTGGGAGAGTGGACTTTGGAGGCATACATCGCTGAAGAAGGATCTCCAGAAATAGCCAGTGCCTCGTTTGCCAGATCTTTAAATCTGTAGTCTCCCCTTTATTCTGACACAATTCTTACCTTGAAAAATTTCTTCCCCACCCTGCTGTTCCTTTTCTGTCCAACAGGGTTAAGACCCTTGTGTTCTGCTCAGGCAAACATTTCTACTCCCTGATGAAGCAAAGAGAATCTCTGGGGGCCAAGAAGCACGACTTTGCCATTATCCGAGTAGAGGAGCTTTGCCCCTTCCCACTGGATTCTTTACAGCAAGAGATGAGCAAATACAAACATGTTCAAGGTAAAGGGTTGCTCTTGTTCGGGTCCTTGATGTTCAGATATCTGAAACCCATTTCCACTCTTTTTTTTTTTTTTTTTTTGAGATGGAGTCTTGCTCTGTCGCCAGGCTGGAGTTCAGTGGCGAGATCTCGGCTCACTGTCTCCACGTCCTGGGTTCAAACGATACTCCTGCCTCAGCCTCATGAGCAGCTGGGATTATAGGTGTGCGTCACCATGCCCAGATAATTTTTGTATTTTTGGTAGAGACGGGGGTTTCACCATTTTAGTCAGCCTGGCCTTGAACTCCTGACCTCATGATCCACCTGCCTTGATCTCTCAAAGTGCTGGGATTACAGGCGTGAGCTACCACTCCTGGCCAACTCTTTTAAATGAAAAAAGGTGGTGGAGGTTATTAGAAAATTGAATCTCAGACAGGTGTGGTGGCTCACACCTGTAATCCCATCACTTTGGCAGGCGGCTTACTTGAGGTCAGGAGTTTCAGACCAGCCTGGCCAACATGGCAAAACTGCATCTCTACTAAAAGTATAAAAATTAGCTGGGTGTGGTGGTGTGTGCCTGTAGTCCCAGCTACTTGTGGGGCTGAGGTGGGAGGATTGCTTGAGCCTGGGAGGCTGAGACTTCGGCAAACCCAGATTTGCCAGTGCTCTCCAGCCTGGATTACAGAGTAAGACCCCATCTCAAAAAAACACACAAAAAAGGCCCAGCACAGTGGCTCATGCCTGTAATCCCAGCACTTTGGGAGGCCAAGGTAGGCAGATCACTTAAGGTCAGGAGT
This sequence comes from Leontopithecus rosalia, assembly GCA_028533165.1. Classification (NCBI taxonomy): domain Eukaryota; kingdom Metazoa; phylum Chordata; class Mammalia; order Primates; family Cebidae; genus Leontopithecus; species Leontopithecus rosalia. The sequence goes on from CM052669.1 coordinate 10,616,199, forward strand.
TTGAGACCAGCCTGGCCAACATGGAAAAGCCCCATGTCTACTAAAAATATAAAAATTAGCCGGGCATGGTGGTGGGCACCTGTAATCCCAGCTACTCGGGAGGCTGAGGCAGGAGAGTCACTTGAACCCAGGAGGTGGAGCTTGCAGTGAGCCGTGATTCTGCCATTGCACTCCAGCTTGGGTGACAGAATGAGAGCCCCTCTCAAAAAAGCAAAACAAACAAACAAACAAAAACCAAAGAAAATAAAGAATCCAATTTTTCAGAATGTGCAAAAGCTTTGAGTAGGCACTTCTCCAAAGAACTGGATGGCAAATAAGCACTTATAAACATGCTCAGTATCACTCATGTTAAGAGAAATGAAAATTAATCCAAAATGAGTGATGGCCACTCACCTATTAGAATGGTTAAAACTAAAACAAAACACAGACTCCTGCTATTCAGTGTCGATGAGCAGCAGAGCCACTGGAACCTTCATTCGCTCCTGGTGGATGCAAGCCGGTGCAGCCACCTTGGAAAAACCTTAAGCTTCTTAGAAAGTTAAACCCTGAATTACCATATGGCCCAGCAATCTCACTCATAGGTATTTATGCAAGATGAATGAAAGCACATTCACAGGCCAGGCACAGTGACTTACGTTTGTAGTCCTAGCACTTTGGGAGGTCCAGGCAGAAGTTTCCCTTGAGGCTAGGAGTTGGAGATCAACATAGCAAGACCCTGTCTCTACAAAAAACAAAAGAAATTAGCCAGGCATGGTAACACGTGCCTGTAGTGCTAGCCTGCTCAAGAGGTTGAGGTGGGAAGATTGCTTGAGCCCAGCAGTTCAAGACTGCAATGAGCCATGATCATACCACTGTACTCCAGCCTGGGTGACAGAGTGAGACCCATTCTCTCAAAGACATTTTTTTAATTACAAAAGAAAAATACCCCAGCACAGTGGCTCATGCCTGTGCCAGGACTTTGGGAGGCTGAGGCAGGTGGATCACTTGAGCTCAGGAGTTGAAGACCAGCCTGGGCCACGTGGCAAAACCTCTTTTCTACAAAAAAAAAAAAAAAAAAAAGAAAATGTGGTACATTTATACTAGGGAATACTACGCAGCCATAAAAAGGAATGAGATCACATCTTTTGCAGGGACACGGATGGAGTTGGAGGCCATTATCCTTCACAAAGTAACGCAGGATCAGAAAATCAAATACTGCATGTTCTCACTTATAAGTGGGAGCTGAATGATAAGAACACATGGACACAAGGAGGGGAACATCACACAGTGGGGCCTGTCTGAGGGTCACGGGGGAGGAAGGAGAGCATTGGGAAGAATAGTGAATGGATGCTGAGCTTGATGCCTAGGTGATGGGGTGATCTGTGCAGCAGACCACCGTGGCACACCTTTACCTTGGTAAGAGACCTGCGCATCCTGCACGCGTATCCCTGAACTTAAAAAAAAAGACTGCATTGATTACACCTAACCTACCAATCACAGCTTAGCCTAGCCTGCCTTAAACATGCTCAGAACACTCACATTAGCTTAGTTAGGCATGAATAATTTAACACAAAATTTATTACATTTTATAGTGAAGTATTAGGTATATCAAATTTATCAGATTTATTGTACTGAAAGTGAAAAGCAGAATTGTTGTATGGGTTCCTGAAGTACAGTTTCTAGTGAATGTGAATTGCTTTCACACCATGTTAAAGTTGAAAACTCCATGGTAGGTGGAATCATAGTAAATTGGAGACCGTCTGCATGTGTCTACCTGAGGTGCTGAAATGAATATCTTCTCTCATAGATCATATTTGGAGTCAGGAGGAACCTCAGAACATGGGTCCGTGGCCTTTTGTTTCTCCAAGGTTTGAAAAGCAGCTGGCCTGCAAGGTAATCACACTTTTCCTCTGGGAGTGTTTTGTGTGCATGTTTTTCTTGGAGCGTCAACAAATGGGTTTATTCCCTATTGCCAGTTCAATTCTTTAAAGATAAACCAAAATGTAAAATCTAGTTTTAGGCTGTTCCTGCAGAAGAAAATGTTGAGTGTTTATGGGGCCATATATATATATACATATGCACATGTTTCTTTCTTTCTTTTTTTTTTTTTTTCTGAGACAGAGTCTTGCTTTGTCACCCAAGCTGGAGTGCAATGGCATGATCTCAGCCCCCTGCAACCTCTACCTCCCAAGTTCAATCGATTGTGCCGCCTCAGCCTCCCCAGTAGCTGGGATTATAGGTACCCGCCATCATGCCTGGCTAATTTTTTATATTTTTGTAGAGACTGGGTTTCACCATATTGGCCAGGCTGGTCTCGAACTCCTGACCTCAGGTGATTTGCCCACCTCAGCCTCCCAAAGTGCTGGGATTACAGATGTGAGCCACCATGCATGGCCTAGATGTTTCTTTTCTTTTCTTGTTTTGTTGCATAACAACATTTTGGTCATCAACATATTAAAATCATGTTTAAAAAGTGGTTATACTTGGCCAGGCATGGTGGCTCATGCCTGCAATCTCAGCACTTTGGGAGGCCGAGGCAGGTGGATCACCTGAGGTCAGGAGTTTGAGACCAGCCAAGCCCGTATGGTAAAATCCCTGTCTACTAAAAGTACAAAATTTAGCCAGGTGCAGTGTTGGGTGCCTATAATCCCAACTACTCCGGAGGCTGAGGCAGGAGAATCCCTGAACCCATCAGGTGGAGGTTGCTGTGAACTGAGATCACGCCACTGCATTTCAGCCTGGGCGACAGAGTGACACTCTATCTCAAAAAAAAAAAATACCTAAGACTGGGTAATTTTTAAGAAAAGAGGTTTATTGGGCTCATGGTTCTGCAGGCTATACAGGAGGCATGGCATCTTCTTTTTCTGGGGAGGCCTTAGGAAGCTTCCAATCATGGCAGAAGACCAGTGGGCAGCAGGCGTGTTAGATGGTGAAAGCAGGAGCAAGGGAGGGTTGGAAAGTGGTGCCACATACTTTTAAATGACCAGATCTCATGAGAACTCACTCATGATCACAAGGACAGCACCAAGGGGATGGTGCTAAGACATTTATGAGAAACCCACCCCCATGATCCAGTCACCTCCTAGCAGGCCCTACCTCTAACATTAGGGATTACAATTCCATGTGAGATTTAGTGGGAACACAGATCGCTATCATATCATCCATGTGCACAGCTGAGCTTCTGCACATCAAAGCTGGTATACTTCTTGCCTGGGCATAGTCGCTCATGCCTGTAATCTCAGTACTTTGGGAGGCCAAGGCAGGAGGATCACTTGAGCTCAGGAGTTTAAGACCAGCCTGAGCAACACAGCAAGACCCTGACTCAAAAAAAGAAACAAAAAAGAAAAAAAAAACACTGTTACACTTCTTGATTTTTTGAAAAATTCTGTTAGTAGGTAAGTAGGTCTTGAATTTATTTTGCAAACAAGACCTGTTCTATATACCTTGTCATTTAGGAGGCTAGATTGTTCTTTAGAAAGTGAAAACCAATTATACTTGTGTATGTATTTCTATTCTGCTTAGATTAGAACTCAGTTCACTCATTTGATATCAGTTTGCTAGGTTCAAATCATTTTTCTTATAAATAGTTCTAATTAAATAAACTCTACAATTAGAATCACTAATAGTTACTTGAGAATAGGACAAATTATGGCTGGGCACAGTGGCTCCTGCCTGTAATCCCAGCACTTTGGGAGGCTGAAGTTGGGTGGATCACGAGGTCAGGAGATTGATACCATCCTGGCCAACATGGGGAAACCCCGTCTCTACTAAAATGCCAAAAATTAGCCAGGTGTGGTAGCACGTGCCTGTAGTCCCAGCTACTCAGGAGTTTGAGGCAGGGGAATCACTTGAAAACCCAGGTGGCAGAGGTTGCAGTGAGCCGAGATAGAGCCACTGAACTCCGGCCTGGCGACAGAGCAAGACTCTGTCTCAAAAAAAAAAAAAAAAAAGAGTAGAACAAATTCAAGAACACGTCTCATCTTGCGTGGCATTCCATTAGTTGTTAGTGGTGACGTATTTCCCTCCAATCTTTTTTTTTTTTTTTTTTGAGACAAAGTCTGGCTCTGTTGCTTAGACTGGAGTGCAGTGGCACAATCTCAGCTCACTGCAACCTCTGCTTCCGGGGTCCCAGTGATTCTTGTGTCTCCACCTCCTGAGTAGCTGGGATTACAGGTGCACACCACCACGCCTGGCTAATTTTTGTATTTTTTGTAGAGACGAGGTTTTTCCGTGCTGGCCACCTGGTCTCGAACTCCTGGCCTCGAGTGATATGCCTATGTTGGCCTCCCAAAGCACTGTGGTGACAGGCATTGAGCCACAGAGCCCTGTCCCTTTAATCTATTCTGTGTAACTCATTGTTGGAAAGAGGTGATTTATGGTTAAACAAGCTAAGAGAAATACGTGCACTGTTTTGGTGGAACTGAGCAGAGCTCTGATCTGGTCAGAATGTCATTTTATTTCTTCTCTGCTGCACTTATAGCTCCATCTGGTGGGCCGGCCCCCTTTGCCAGTACCCGCTGTAGGAATTGGCACAGTTCACTTGCAGCAGCATGAAGAGATCCTCGCCAAGACCTTCGCTTGATGATGACTTTTGAAGAAACACTATTTGTCTTTAAGAAAACTGCTATTAAGGCCAGATGCAGTGGCTGCTGCCTGTAATTCCAGCACTTTGGGAGTCTGAGGTGGGTGGATTACCTAAGGTCAGGAGTTCGAGACCAGCATGGCCAACACGGTGAAACCCCGTCTCTACTAAAAATATAATAAATAGCCGGGTGTGGTGGCAGGTGCCCGTGATCCCAGCTTCTCAGGAGGCTGAGGCAGGAGAATCACTTGAACCTGGGAGGCGGAGGTTGCAGTGAGCCGAGATGGTGCCAGTGTACTCCAGCCTGGGTGACAGAGCAAGACTCTGTCTCAGAAAATATAAAGAAAAGTATGATAGTGTTATAGATTGGTTAGCTCTGAGTGAGCTGGAAAACTAGGTCATTATCTAGATTATTTCAGACTTGACCCTAATTGACCACGTATGACCAGGAAACCCTTCTGAGTTTACAGCTCCGTGGAGGTGACTTCAGCACTGCCTCTTGGTTTGTTTGATGCATGTCACTTTCATTAATTTTCCCTCTCCTTTTTAAAAGTCCTGTGGCAGTACTACTATTTTCATTGTATGTAATCTCTGCTGCTGCTTTCCAGCCACCGTATAAAGTATCTCCCCCAACACTAGCAATTCTCGGTCCTATTAAATACAAGTCTCTGGGTGGATGATCTTCTAGTACTATATTTTTAAATTAAGGAGTTTTCGTTATAATGAAACTGATTTGTGCCTATTTTACCATAAACTTTTTTTCTTTTGAATTGTTCTTGCAGTGATATCTTACTATTTTTAATTGACTTGGGTGTCTGAGATGGGGATTTCAGCCCTTGGTTAATCAGAATTGCCTCTACAAGTCCCTGCTGCTGCAGTATGTTTATTTGCGGTGTTTAAGGAACACTTCCTGGCTTGATGCCATGGCTCACTCTTGTAATCCCAGCACTTTGGGAGACCAAGGGCGGGTGGATCATTTGAGGTTAGGAGTTTGAGACCAGCCTGGCCAACATAGCGAAACTCCGTCTCTACCAAAAATATATGAATTAGCTGGGCTTGGTGGTGCATGCCTGTAATCCCAGCTACTTGGGAGCCTGAGGCAGGAGAATGGCTTGAACCTGGGAGGCAAAGGTTGCAGTGAGCTGAGATCCCGCCACTGCAGTCCAGCCTGTGTGACAGAGCAAGGCTCTGTCTCAAAAAATAATAATAAAGGAAGAAAGAATATTTCTTTAACAGAGGTGCCTTCCCAACGCCAGGTGCTTGGGGATTTCTTAGAGATCACCAACTGACTTTCTTACTGTGAAATGAAAGCAAATGCTGCAAGCTGAAGTAAACAGCAAACCATGTATGGCTTCACCGGACTCAGTGCTGGGAGCCTCTACCGTCTACTGTTCTTGTGTCGTGTCGCTTCTTCTCTGCAGTGGTGCGGGGACTACCAGGGGACGGCACAAGCCCAGCCCTCTCTACTTTTACCAGCAATGGATCATGTCTTCCAGAATCAATGTGTGTTTAGGTTGTTCTAGCCACAGCGGTAGATTTGATTCACATCCGAAATGTGTGCCTTAGTCATTGATTTAACATTTCTCTTGTATTCATATCCCTTTTCTTCCCATATACCTCAATGCATTCTTCCTGTGTCAAGCCTTATGAATCATGTAATTTAGCACCGCTCATATAAATCAGTAAAATCACAAAGGTCTGTTTAATGAAAACGATGACCAATGTTGTATTTTTTAACAAGAAAAAAAAATTAAAATAAAAGCATATCATCATTTTTTTTATCGGGGCTTCTGGATTTCTTGAATGAAAAGATTTCAAAAGTCTAAGCACAAAAATGAGATGGAAGATTAGATCTTTTTAAAAGGTTAGTTTAGGCTAATGCCTTGGTGGCTCATGCCTGTAATCACAGCATTGTGGGAAGCCAAGGGGGGCAGATCACCTGAGGTCAGAGGTGCGACACCATCCTGGCCAACATGGCAAAACCCCATCTCTTACTAAAAATACAAAAATTAGCAGGACATGGTGGCGCATGCTTGTAATCCCAGCTCCTCAGGAGTCTGAGGCAGGGGAATCGTTTGAACCTGGGAGGCGGAGGTTGTAGTGAACCAAGATCACACCACTGCACTCTAGCCTGGGTGACGGAGCAGGACTCTGTCTCAAAAAATAAAAATAATGCCTGGCGTGGTGGTTCACACCTGTAATCCCAGCACTTTGGGAGGCCAAGGCAGGTGGATCACAAGGTCAGGAGTTTGAGACCAGCCTGGCTAACAAAGGGAAACCCTGTTTCTACTAAAAATCCAAGAATTATCTGGCCGTGGTGGTTGGTGCCTGTAATCCGAGCTACTCAGGAGGCTGAGGCAGGGAGAACCTGCTTGAACTCAGGAGGCAGAGGTTGCAGTGAGCCAACATCACGCCATTGCACTCCAGCCTGGGTGACAGAGTGAGACTTTGTCTCAAAAAAAAAAATATACAAAGTAGAATGAGGTAAGGATGAATTAATAGATGGGAGATCATTACTGTGGCCAATTGGATTTTCTAAAAATTCCCACAGCAGTATTTTGAATCCCACATCTTCTTCCAGAATCATGCCACAGTCTCCCTTCGAGTTGGTGTCCTTAGGACTTGTGGCTGCCTCTACAAACACAATGCAGTGAAAGAGATGCTGGTTCAGTTCTGAGGGTATTCCTTGGCTCCCAGCTACCACGTTGTGAGGAAGCCCAGGCCACTTGGAGAAGCCATCTGGAGAGTGCCGGAGCTGACAGCTAGCACTCAATGCCAGATTCAGGAGTGAGGGAGCCATCTGATCATTCCGGTCCCCAGCCCTGGGGCTGTCCCAGATGACCTCAAGTATAGCAGAGACTCATGCAAGCTGGACCCAAATTGCTCACCCCCCTGAAATATATAATTTATTTTTGGACGTAGATCTGAACATTAGAACACATTCTTGAGGCCAGTTGTGGTGGCCCATGCCTGTAATCCCAGCACTTTGGGAGGCCGAGGCAGCTGGATTGCTTGAGCTCAGGTGTTCGAGACTAGCCTGGACAACATAGTAAGACTCCATCTTTACAAAAAATACAAAAATTAGCTGGGTTTGGGGGCAGGCCTGCTAGTCCCAGCTACTCGGGAGGCCGAGGCGGGAAGGACACTTGAGACTGAGAGGGGAGTTCGAGGCTGCAGTGAGCTATGATTGCGCCACTGCACTCCATTCCAGCCTGAGCCACAGAGCAAGACTGGCTCTTAAAAAAAATAAGAAAAAAAAAGAGAATAGTGGCTTCGGGAAAACTTCAATGGTAGGAGGCTTACGATCCTGACCTCTGTATTTTGGAGAAGATGGAGGAGCCCAGCTTAAGTCGAGACGGGAGCGTTCATAGCTTTTAACTATACACAACCACGTGTCACAAATGTTTACAAACTTCCAAGAGATAATGATAAGAATGAAGAAAAATAAGAATGGTTCGGTCCCTTCAGCTCTCAGCGGGTCAGCCCCAGACTTTGGGGTCAGAACTGTGAGCTCCGCGCTCCTCGGTCGGCTCCGGGATCGCGGCCTCCCTGAAGGGTGCCCAGGAGGTCTGGGTCAGCTGTGGCGCGCGAGGAAACGGTAGCTTCTCCACACTGAGTCACGAAAGCCTGTCGGCTATGAAATGCACGACCACTCGGCCTCCGCGCGGCTCCCACGCCCCGCAGCTGCCCGCCCGAGCTCCGCCCCCAAGAGTGCTAGCCCCGCCTCCCTGCGCCCGGGCTCGCCCTGCCGCAGCGCCCGCGGTTACCATGGCAACGTGGCGGACGTCGGCCAACGGCCGGTCTGGGGGCGGGGCTGGGCCAGGCGGGCGCGCGGGTCACGTGGCGCGGGGCGGAGCCTGCGCGGGGCTGGTAGGAGCACGTCAGTATCCGGCGCTGAGGCCCGAGCCGCGGGAGCCGAGCGAAGGCAACGCAGAGGCAGCGGTTCCCCCCGGGCCTCCCCAGCAGCCGCCATGGGCAGTGAGTAGCGGCGGCTGGAGCGGGGCCGTGGCCGGGAGCGCAGGCCCCGCCTGGGCTGCGGGCGGTGGGACCTGCGCTCTCTCAGGGTCGTGCGGGCCGGGGATGCGCGGGCCGTGCGGAGGGCGCGGGCCAGGGGCCTCCGCCGAGGCTCCCCCGGGCGTGCGAGGCCTTGCCCGGCGGGTACCGGGACCCGGAGTTTGCGCTCGCTAGAGGATGGCGCTGGGAGGCCACTGGTTTTGGGGGCAGGGAGTAAGGGCAGCGGGTGAACCTGGACCACTTTTTAATTTTTCAGAAATTAAATTAAAGAAATCCTGTAGTTTTATTTCCCCATCGTCCTTCCTTGGCATAAAGCTCCCCGAACTCGTTTAATTAAAAAAAAGTGTTGCATGGCGTGTGTTTTAGGGGAGAAAAGGAGTGCATTGGTAGCCAGCATTTTCCCCAAACTGTTCATTCTGTAGCGTTTACTGAACACTGTAAGGTTGTATAGCCTTAAGGACAAGGCCTTATGTTACAGGAATGCATTTCAGGGCCCTCCCCTAACACTCAACCCCACATATGTGCACGTAGCTGCTTACATGACTGTGAAGATGTTCGTTGGATGAATGGATCACGCATACCCCAAGCAGGGCACCCGTTAGCCAACTAGTGGACATTTGGAGGAAATCAGAACGGGAGTAGGAGAGACCCTTGGCAAACTTCTGCATCACAAGGATAAACGGGGCAGCCCGAAGCTCTGCTTGAACGTGAATACCATTTATAGATGATCATAAAATGTCAAGGAATCTGAGACAGTAGCTTGGATTGAGGTGGGAGGGAAAAGGGTTGGAGAGGTTCTAGGAACTCTCCTGATGTGATTGTTACTTGTTTTGCGTTAGCGATGAATGCTTTCCCAATTCAGATTTACTTTCCAGATAGTCCAGAATATTAGATTGCTGCAAGAGTAATTGCGGTTTTTAGTTACTTTTTGGAAACCGCAGTTACTTTTGCACCAACCTAATAGTACTTGGGTAGCAAACATCTGCTCATGAAAATCAGTGAATTCTTCTGTAAAACATCAGTGACTGGCCGGGCGCAGCGGCTCACGCTTGTAATCCCAGCACTTTGGGAGGCCGAGGAGGGTGGATCACCCGAGGTCAGGAGTTCGAAACCAGCCTTGCCAACTGGTGAAACTCCGTCTCTACTTAAAATATTAAAATTAACTGGGCGTGGTGATGGGCGCCTGTAATCCCAGCTCCTCAGGAGGCTGAGGCAGGAGAATCACTTGAACCGAGGAGTCGGAGGTTGCAGTGAGCAGAGATCGTGCCGCTGCCCTACAGCCTAAACGACAGAGCGAAACTCCATCTCAGAAGAAAAACAAACATCAGTGACTGCCATAATTTGTATACTTTTTTAAAAAAGATAGTATAGTCAACTTTAGGCTAACTGTGGAAATGTAATCACATCAGCTTTAAGACAGTTTGCGGATGTTAGTATACAGAATCCAGGTTTTTTGTTTGTTTGTTTGTTTTGAGTGGGAATTTTGCTCTTGTGGCCCAGGTTGGAGTGCAGTGGTGTGATCTCGGCTTATGGCAGCCTCTGCCTCCCAGCTTCAAGCAAATCTCCTGCCTTAGCCTCCCAAGTAGTTGGGACTACAGGTTTCCACCACCATACCTGGCTAATTTTGTATTTATTTATTTAATTTGTTTTAGTAGAGATGAAGTTTCTACATTTTGGTCAAACTGGTCTTGAACTCATGAACTCAGAAGATCCGCCCACCTCAGCCTCCCAAAGTGTTAGGATTATAGGCATGAGCCACTGCGTCTGACCCAGAATCCAGTGTCTGTAGGGGAGGAAGAGCCAAAGAGCCTAACTAATAGCTGGCTGTGGCTTGTCTTTCTCCACATTGCAGACCCTTTGGCAAAGGACAGAAACTTGAGAGATTGTCATCTTCACCCTCCAGTTCTCCAGCAGGACTTGACTTAAGTCATCCCAGAAGATGGTGTCTATCCTTAAAGAACCTTGCTTTATCTTACCTTTATGTACTATAAGAGTAGTCTGGGAAGGCGATACTTTCTGATGAAATGTAATTGTAAATTATCTGGGCTGATTATTTTACATAAGCAAGTATTCTGGCATTACCTGGGAGAGTAACCAGGCAATGAAATGTGAAGCAGAGATTACATACTTTAAAAAGTTAACTATAGGCTGGCCAGGTGCCATGGGTTCAACTTCTCTGACATACTAGGCTTCTACCCAGCCACAATCCATCGTTCATCTTCTCACTCAGGCCTACACACAAGTCAAAATCTGGCTTCACTTTTACTAGACCTAATGTGATTAGAAAAGTCTATGCTGAAAACAGTCTCATAAACCCAAATTTCAGCCTCTATCATGACATCAACTCAGAAAGGCCTAGTCAAAGTCCTGTAGTCTTAGTACTTTGGGAGGCTGAGGTGGGAGGATCATTTGAGGTCAGGAGTTTCAGACCAGCCTGGCCACCATGGTGAAATCCCATCTCTAGTGAAAATACAAAAATTAGCTGGGAGTGGTAGTGGGCACCTGTAATCCCAGCTACTCGGGAGGCTGAGGCAGGAGAATTGATTGAACATGGGAGGCAGAGATTGTGGCAAGCTGAGATCATGCCACTGTACTCCAGCGTGGGCAACACAGCGAGACTCCGTCTCAAAAAAAAAAAGTTAACAATAGGATGTGATTCTGTGATTTTTTTTGTGTGTGACTTACACATTTCGGTATCTTTCAGTTGTTTAAGTCAGTTCTGCAGAGTAAGCCCATTTCCTGTTGTACTTCCTGAGTGTACAAGGTCCCCTCCTGTCTTCCTTGTCTGATACCTGTTTTCTTCTGTCATGCATTGTCTCATGGGTACCACAGTAGAGTGCATTTGCTCTCTTTGGACGTCGTGATGCCCTTTGAACCACTGCCTTTCTGTATGTATAAAAATGATTGGATACAAGTGTGAGGACGCAAAGTTCTAGAAAAGGATGCTTGGATGTCTTTGTTCCTACTGTCTAACCGTCAAACCATTTGGGCTTTTTTATGCCTTTAATTCTATCTCTTCCTTTATATATCGTTTGAAATGGAGAGCAGTATGATTATTTAATTTGGGGCTGTAAGGAGGGGGTGAATTGCTGGTGAAAGAATGTTTGTGTTTGATTCTCTAAAAGATACATCTTTTTTTAACTTTATAATAATGGGGACGTTTATTCTTTTTCTTTTTACAGTCAAATTTTTAGAAGTTATCAAACCTTTCTGTGCGGTTCTACCAGAAATTCAGAAACCAGAAAGGAAAGTAAGTATAATATTTTAATAATATAGAGGGTAGCTCAAGGACTTATCCTACTAAACCAGCAAGGTTCATTTCCTTTCTTCAGTCCTTCTCTGTTGGTAATTGGCAAACTGTTGCTGCTCATCCTCCTGGCAAGAGGCACAGAGTGAATAAAACTAATATAAACCTGTTTAAATCTATAGGTTATCTCATGCTTTCAGAAATGACTGTTCTTTAAGTTGTGGCATTTCCAAACTAAGTGTTTCTTTGGCCTGTGTGTTAGTGAAGACAGTATTCTCCTGTCTGCAGTGATCCTATGTAATTCCTGTAGTGAAGGGTGTATATTGTCCTTGCTAATGATGTGACTACTGAGCTAGAAATAACCCAGTCTGCTGGATAGGTTTTGATGAGTACAGCTGTTTTATGTAAATGAATTACATTTGTGCATATCTATACCTTCCGTTTCTTGATTCATTCATTGGAGAGAAAAATGACAGGAATGCATTCAGAAGATAATTGTGACTGGGTCAAATCGTTCTTCCATCATTGCAGACTTTCAGAGTTAAGGTATTTTAATTCTGGAAATATTATTAATCCAGATTGGCCAATTTCTAGAAATTCTTTATACTTTCAGTTTCTCATCAAACTAATAGGAATAGCGATATAGAGATAGGTAAAAAATTTTAAACTTACTATTTTATTTAGAGGGTTTTTTTTTAGGTTCACACACAAAAAAGAAAAAAAGAATAAATAGAGATTTTTTTTCATTGCTTTGAGATTGTAAAAGTGGTTGTTCCATTTACATTTAAGCCATCTTGAGAAACCCTAGCTTTGCAGTCTGTAAAATATTCATATGCCACTCTCACAAGCAGGTCTGCCTTTGCAAAGTGTAGTGTTTACTGAATCACATGCACATTGGATCTGTTTTGCTTTGCCTCCTTTTCAGTTTCATTTAACACCATACAATGCAGGTGAGAACTACCTGTATTTAAATTACCTTTTTTATGAAAAGCAAAGAAACTTGTATTCAGAAAGTTCAGCAGTTTGTTGTACCTGCTACTAAGGTGAAAGGGACATTTAAAGAGAAATCTACCTAAGACGGTGCTTCAGAAAGGGACATTTAAGAGTGAATAATTCCCTCAAGCCTGTAATCCCAGCACTTTGGGAGGCCGAGGTGGGCGGATCACGAGGTCAAGAGATCGAGACCATCCTGGTCAACATGGTGAAACGCCGTCTCTACTAAAAATATAAAAAATTAGCTGGGCACGGTGGCGCGTGCCTGTAATCCCAGCTACTCGGGAGGCTGAGGCAGGAGAATTGCCTGAACCCAGGAGGCGGAGGTTGCGGTGAGCCGAGATCGCGCCATTACACTCCAGCCTGGGTAACAAGAGCGAAACTCCGTCTCAAGAAAAAAAAAAAGAGTGAATAATTCCATGTCAAGATGGGGGACGTTAGTTGCATTTTCATGTGGATTTGTGCTTTAAATTTGATGTTTCAAAAACCAAACACTGCCTGTTCTTACTCATAAGTGGGAGCTGAACAATGAAAACACATGGACACAGGGAAGGAAACATCACACACCAGGGTCTGTCCAGGGGTAGAGAGAAAGGGGAGGGACAGCATCAGGACAAATACCTAATGCATGTGGAGCTTGAAACCTAGATGACAAGATGGTAGGTGCAGCAAACCACCATGGCACATGCATATCTCTGTAACAAACCTGCACCTTCAGCACATGTATCCTGGAACTTAAGTTAAAAAATACGAATATAAAATCAGAATATTTCAGGTACAAATTTTGAAGTGAAAGACAAACTGAAAAATCTAGATTTCGAAATTCTTCCTTCAGTAAAAGAAGATTTAAAAAATATAAATAAAAGAAAGTTTAATTTTTTAGAACTTGTTTCTTTCTTTTTAAATTTGTGTAATTTAAGTAGCCCAAGGGCAGTTTTGTTACATGGATGTATTGTGTGGTGGTGTCAGTGTATCCATCACCCACACAACATACGTTGTACCCATGAAGTGATTTCTCATCATCCATCTCTTGCTGCCACCCTGTGCCCTTTGAATCTCCATCCAGTGACTGTCATTCCACACCCTATGTTCATATGGACTCATTGTTTAGCTCCCACTTTTTTTTTTTTGAGACAGAGTCTCGCTCCATCGCCAGGTGCCATACTGGAGTGCAGTGGCACAATCTCGGCTCACTTCAACCTCCGCCTCCTGGGTTCAAGCAATTCTCCTGCCTCAGCCTCCTGAGTAGCTGGGATTACAGGCGTGTGCCACCAAGCCCAGCTAATATTTGTATTTTTAATAGAGACAGGGTTTCACCATGTTGGCCAGGATGGTCTCAATCTAATGACCTTGTTATCCACCTGCCTCAGCCTCCCAAAGTGCTGGGATTACAGGTGTGAGCCACCACGCCTGGCATAGCTCCCACTTTGAAGTGAGAACCCACAGTGTTTGATTTTCTGCTTCTGAGTTGTTTCACTGAAGATAACCTCCTCCAGTTCCATCTGTGTTGCTGTCAGAGACATGATTTCATTCCTTTCATGACTCAAAAGTATTTCTTTTTTGGGGGGGATGGAGTTTTGCTCTCGTCACCCAGGCTGGAGTTCAGTGGTGCAATCTCGGCTCACCACAACCTTCGCCTCCCAGGTTCAAGCTATTCTCCTGCCTCGGCCTCTGGGAGTAGCTAGGATTATAGGCATGTGCCACTATGCCCAGCTAATTTTGTATTTTTAGTAGAGATGGGGGTTTCTCTATGTTGAAACCCCCATCTGGTCTCGAACTCCTGACCTCAGGTGATCCACCTACCTCAACCCCGCAAAGTGCTGGGATTATAGGCATGAGCCACTGTGCCTGGCCTGTATTTCATTATTTATGTATAGCATATCTTCTTTATCCAGTCATCAAGAAGCATGTGTATGTGTGTTTGTGTGTGTGTATGTATGGGAGAGGATGGAATGTCTATTAAACTTTGTACCTAATAAACAAAAATGCTTGCTCTGTAACACATATGGACATTTCCAGCTTCTGATTATTAGGACCCAAAGAAGAACCTCAAAAATCCTGCCCCCCGCTAAAAAAAATGTGCTGTTTCTTGGTTTTGATTGATCATTCTTTATATTTTGTTGTTCAGATCCAGTTTAGAGAGAAGGTTCTATGGACTGCAATAACGCTCTTCATTTTCTTAGTATGTTGTCAGGTATGTAACTCCACTATTAAATAAATGTCTCTACCATCGTACTAAGGTCTTGAGAGTTAGAATTTGAGAACATTTTTTTTTTGTTAAAATAATAAATATATTAGCTCAACATCTCATTATCCATCTCTTGATAATAGTGCTCAGTATATATTGAGTATTACTATCCTTTTTACTTTTTATTATTAATTTTTTTTTTTTTCAGATGGAGTCTTGCTCTGTCACCCAAGCTAGATTCAGGGACATGATCTCTGCTCACTGAACTTCTGCCTCCTGGGTTCAATTGTTTCTTCTGCCTCAGTCTCCTAAGTAGCTGGGACTATAGGTGCCTGCTGCCACGCCTGGCTCATTTTTGTATTTCTATTTTATTTTATTTTATTTTATTTTTGAGTTGGAGTTTCACATTGTCATCTAGGCTGGAGTGCAGTGGTGCAATCTGGGCTCACTGCAACCTCTCTCTCCCTGGTTCAAGTGATTTTTCTACCTCAGCCTTCTGAATAGCTGGGATTACAGGTGTATGCCACCATGCTGGGCTCATTTTTATATTTTTAGTAGAGGGGTTTCACTATGTTGGCCAGGCCGGTCTTGAACTCCTGACCTTAAGTTATCCACCTGCCTTGGCTTCCCAGAGTTCTGGAATTATAGGCGTGAGCCAGCATGCCCAGCTGAAATTTGTTTTTTCAACCTCCCCACCTACCCGCCCCAGCTGAAATTTTGTAGTTTTAGTAGAGATGGAGTCTTGCTGTGTTGGTCAAGCTTTTCTCGAACTCCTGACCTTAGGTGATCTGTCTACCTCAGCCTCTCAAGATTGCTGGGATTACAGGCATGAGCCATCGCACCCAGCCTGTTAACCTTTTTATCTGAGAATTTTTTGTTTTCAAATAGAGACAGGGTCCCTCTAGGTTGCCCAGTCTCCTAGGCTCAACTGATCCTCCTGCCTCAGCCTCCCTAGTAGCTAGGACTGCAGATGTGCACCACCATGCCTGGAAAATTTTTAAATTTTTTTGCAGAGAAAGGGTCACACAAAAATAGAATCTGGTGGTTGTACTTTGTTTAAAAATTACTAAAATTTAGTGATAGTTTTTTTTGTTTTTGAGATAAGGTCTCACTCTGTCACCTAGGCTGGAGTGATCACTTCAGCCTCGACTTTCCCAAGCCCAGGTATCTTCCCACTTTAACCTTCTGACTAGCTGGGACTATAGGCACAAGCCACCATGCCCAGTTAATATTTTTTGCATTTTTCATAGAGATGGGTTTTACCGTGTGGCCCAGGCTGGTCTCGAATTCCTGGGTTCAAGCCATCTGCCTACCTCTGTCTCCCAAAGTGCTGGGATTACAGGCATGAGCCACCATACTGTGCCCAATGATAGTTGCAGATAAAATTTTGCAGACATATTAAGTTCACAGTGTGAGGATAAAATGTTACCTGGCTATGTCTTAGGGTTGTTGTAAAGATTAAGTAAGATAATTTAGGTCAAGGTGGCTGGGTACAGTGGCCGATGCCTGTAATCCCAGCACTTTGGGAGGCCAGGGAGGACGGATCACTTGACGTCAGGAGTTGAGACCAGCTTGGCCAACGCAGTGAAACCCCGACTCTACTGAAAATACAAAAATTAGCCGGGCATGGTGGCATGCACATGTAATCCCAGTTACTCGGGAGACTGAGGCAGGAGAATCACTTGAACCCAGGAGGTGGCGGTTGCAGTGAGGTTGCGAGATCGCACCACTGCACTCCAGCCTGGGCAACAGCAAGATGCCGTCTCTAACAACACTATACAACACAACAAAAACAAATAATTTTTTTTAGATCACTTTAGATCAAAGATTTTTGAGGAGTTTGAAAAGCTATTGAAATACATGTAAGAACTTTTAAAACATTGTATAGGAAGCAGAGCAGATTAGGTACATAATCTGGAGAAAAGCTAACTGTATTTTCTTTCTGAAGGATGAAATGATCTGGTCGTTAAAGTACTTTTACTAGTTTGCTTTAGATTTGTTTTAAATGGTCAGGGAGAGGAGTTTGAAAAAACACAGAAAAATACAAAGAAAAAGAGAATAGTCATTCATATTCCTACCATCTACTTTTAGCATCTTAGGAACTCCTCTCCCCATTATTAAAAACAAAGCAACCTCATGGAGGTATAATACATATCCAGTGAAGTACACCTGTTTTTAGGCGTACATTTTGAAGAGTTTTGACAAATTTCTACACCCACGTTAACTACAACCTGTGTGGAGGTAGAAGATTTCTGTCACCCTCAAAGTTCGCTATAACCTTTCTCAGTGAATCTCCATAGGCCGCCACTGATCTACATTCTGTTACTCTAATTTGATTTGTTTTCTTTAGAGCTTCATATAAATGGCCTCATATAGTAGTATTCTGTAGTGTCTGATTTCATCGTAGTATTTTTGAAATTTATCCATGTGATTGCTACAGCAGTAATTCATTCCTCTCTGAGTGCTGCCCCGGTATATGAATTTATCGCAGCTGATTCATTCATTGACTTGTTGACATTTGGGTTGTTTCCAGATTTTGGCTACAACAGGTAAATTTGCTGTGAACATTCATGTATAAGTCTTTCTGTGGACATTTTTTCATGGATGAAATGGGTGAATACTTAGAAGTACAGTTGTTGGTTAGTTTTTATTATTATTATTATTATTTTTTAAATAGAGACACAGTTGCAATCTGTCGCCAGGCTCACTGCAACCTCTGCCTCCCAGCTTCAAGCAATTCTCCTGTCTCAGCCTCCCAAGTAGCTGGGATTACAGGCACATGCTACTGTGCCCAGCTAATTTTTGTATTTTTGGTAGAGCTGGGGTTTCACTGTGTTGGACAGGCTGGTCTCGAACTCCTGACCTCAAGTGATCTGCCCACCTCAACCTCCCAAAGTGCTGGGATTACAGGCGTGAGCCACTGTGCCCAGCCTCCCGTTTCATGTAATAAATTAATTTATGCATTTTAGGTTACATTATTTCTTCTCTAATACGTTTATATAGTTCCCAAACTGTTTCTTTTCATCTTTCTCATGCTTAGGCAGCTCTCCCTAGTGTGGGAGATTATTCTATTTCTTCTGAATCTCAAACAGGTTCTAGCCAGTTTTCCTGAGGGAGTGGTGGGAGGTGAGATAAACTGAGATAAGTACAGTGATGCTGCCTGGGCTCTGCTCTGTCTTCACTTAAAAAAAATAATTTATTTAATTGGTATGTAACTGATGTATATATTTTCAGTGTACATGTGAAAATTGAATGCATTTGTATGATTCTTAAATGCATTTGTATAATGTATAAAGATCCAATCAGGGTAATGAGGATATTCATCACCTTAAATATTTGCCTTTTCTTTATGCTGGAAACATTTGACTTACTCCCTTCTAGCTGTTTTTTGTTTGTTTGTTTGAAATGGAGTCTCAGTTCGGTCACCCAGGCTGGAGTGCAGTGGTGTGATCTCGGCTCACTGCAACCTCCGCCTCCCAGGTTCAAGTGATTCTTGTGCCCCAACCTTTCAAATAGCTGTGTTTGCAGGCACATACCACCACACCGGCTAATTTTTTGAGATTTTAGTACAGATGGGGTTTTTCCATGTTGGCCAGGTTGGTCTTGAACTCCTGAGCTCAAGTGATCCACCTGCTTCTGCCTCCCAAAGTGCTGAGATTACAGGTGTGAGCCACCGTGCCCAGTCCCTTGTAGGTATTTTAAAATATACAGTACTTCTTGGATTTTTGTTAACTGTCTTGAGAAGTTTCCACCATCTACCTGAGGGAGAGTGTCTTTAATTCTGAGCTCCAGATTGCTGTCCTGTAGTGGGGAATAATTTTTCATTCCCAATTCAGTGTGGCCCATTACGCTTCAGAGAGGCTCAGTTCTGTTGCTGTCTTCTCTTTCATCTATTTCTTCCCAGCTGCTGTTTCTACTGCCTCTTAGCCAGAGGAAGGAACAAGATAAGAATATCTGTGTGTTTTACTTCCTGCAGATTTGGAACATTGTCGGGAGGTCTGAGATCCTGTCAAGTTCCGGTTGTGAGGGTCAGGAGCGGCTCTAGTGCTGAGCCTCCTTCCTCCTCAGCTGTCTGGAGTTTTTCCCCCAGGACCACCAGGGCTTTAAGTTTACAATCCCTTTCCTTATTTGGCTGCTTCACAGATTTTTTTCTCTTTCCAAAGCTTTTTTTCATTCTTGGTAGCTTTTGCTATTTGACATATTTTAAAAAATATATTTTAGGCTGGGCATGGTGGCTTACACCATGTAATATCCTCACTTTGGGAGGCAAAGGCAGGCAGATAACCTGAGATCGGGAGTTGCAGACCAGCCTGGGCAAAATGGTGACACCTAATCTCTACTAAATATACAAAAACTAGCTGGGCATTGTGGTGCACACCTGTAATCCCAGCTACTTGGGAAGCTGAGACAGGATAATTGCTTGAACCTGGGAGGCAGAGGTTGCAGTGAGCCGAGATCACACCACTGCGCTCCAGCCTGGGTGGCAGAGTGAGACTCTGTGTCAAAGATAAAAATGTATTTTATTATCTGTCAGAGGAGGAAAATGCTGTGATTTATTTTCATCTTGCCGTCTTCCCCCAGAAATACCTTATTTGGTTTTCGGTTTGGAAATCCCTGGTGCTGATTTTCTGTTTCTTGATCTGATTAGTTCAGGTTTCTATTAGAGCTTGGAATGCATTGTTTCTCTGTGTACTGTACTGTATTTTGTCAAGTTTGTTAAAAGAAAAATTCAGACAAGATAAACTTCGGGTTTCTTGAGCATTAAAGGATTGATGCATCTGACAGTGTTCAGCATGGGTGGAGGGTCAGAGAGCAGAAGTCAAGAAGTTACTCGGTTGGCTACAGCTAGGCATTTGCCTCATTTGGGTATGTTCCAGTGAGAGGTTTCTATGTAGCCAGTAGGCCGGTTGGCTGTCTGTGACTGGCTGAAACTCATTCAGAATTAAATAGCCTCTAAGGTCATTTGCAGTTTTCTTTCATGTGAGTTCAGGGTACAGAAGCAACTGCAGGCTAATGGCGTCCTGCTTAGAGTTCCTTAACAAGTTGAAACTGAGCCTGGCGCGGTGGCTGACGCCTGTAATCCCAGCACAGGGAGGCTGAGGTGGGTGGATCATGAGGTCGGGAGTTCAAGACCAGCCTGGCCAAGATGGAGAAACCCCATCTCTACTAAAAATATAAAAATTAGCTGGGTGTGGTGTTGGGCACCTGTAATCCCAGGTACTCGGGAGACTGAGGTAGAGAATTGCTTGCACCCGGGAGGTGGAGGTTGCAGTGGAGATCTCGCCCCTGCACTCCAGCCTGGGTGACAGAGCAAGACTCCATCTCAAAAAAAAAAAGTTGAGACTGATTATTATATTAGATACAGTGCAAAGTTTAGAACTCTGCAACGGTGACAGATTTATAGAAAATAGGCTCCTTTTGTTGCCCAACTGTTGTTCCACATGAGCCTCTAGCTGTGGAATTTACTAAGTGAAATAAAATTAGAAACCAATTTTAATAATCCTATTAGCTGCAGGAAAGGAGGGTGTGCCATTAATTATGGGCAATTGGCTTGTTCCATTTCCACAGAGCACCTAACCATGGGGAATTAAGGAAGGTCATTAGGCCAAGTGACCGATTTCTACTTGTGGAATATTTTGATATGGCTCTCCTGTAAGGTTTCTTTTGTTTGTTTGTTTTTGAGATGGAGTTTCACTGTGTTACCCAGGCCGGAGTGCAGTGGCACAATCTTGGCTCATTGCAACCTCTACCAACCAGGTTCAAGTGATTCTCCTGTCTCAGCCTTCCAAGTAGGTGGGATTATAGATGCCCGCCACCATGCCTGGCTGATTTTTGTAATTTTAGTAGAGACGGGGTTTCACCGTATTGGTCAGGCATACATTAAGTTCTTTGCTCCTCATTTCTCACTTTATTTTATGTTTTAAAAAAAGTTTTTGGTTGTTGTTTTGTTTTTGTATTTTTTGAGATGGAATCTTGCTCTGTTGCCCAGGTTGGAGTGCAGTGGCACTATCTCTGCTCACTGCAACCTCTGCTTCCCAGGTTCAAGCGATTCTCCTACCTCAGCCTCCTGAGTAGTTGGGACTGCAGGCACATGCCACCACTCCTGGCTAATTTTTTGTATTTTTAGTAAAGACAGGGTTTCACCATGTTAGTCAGACTGGTCTTGAACTCCTGGCCTCAAGTGATCTGCCTACCTTGACCTTCCAAGATGCTGACATTATAGGCCTGAGCCCCTGCACCCTGCTCTCATCTCTCACTTTGAATGAATAATGTCTACAGCTGCAGGGTGCACATAAAATATCCATGCTTCATGCTTTACCAGTTTTGTTACCCACTTAATAAGTTCAGATGTTCAGAGATGTTTAGGTTGATCACGTGAGTTGTTTACAATTTCTGCCAGCATCTTTTGTACCTTTCTTAAAAAGCAGTTTCATATAGAGGTTTTTGAAATGTCTTTGTCTGATCCCCACATGGTTGAGGAGGGGTTAAGGGCATGTGTTGTATCCTAAACATGGGTTATGTAATACAAACCCATCTGAAGTTAAGTTTTTTTTTTAATGAAAAGTTAATGTCCTCATTATGGAAAATTTGATACATTTTGAAAAGAATACAGAAGAAAAAGTCAACCATAAGTCCACCATCTACAGATAATCACTGTTTAGGATTTAAAAAGATTATCTCCTCCTAGTTTTATTTTCTATACATCTTTTTTCAGTGTTGAAATTTACGTATACGCTTTTGTACCTTTGTTTTTATACTAGGACTTCTTAGGAAGTTTTATTTTCTGTACATCTTTTTACAGTGTTGAAGTTTATGTAGATACTTTCATACCTTTGTTTCTGTACTAGGGCTTCTTAACAGTGGCACTCCAGAATTTGAGGTGGGATGATTCCTTGTCATGGGGGTGGGGGCTGTCCCGTTTATTTTAGGATGCTCAGCAACATCTCTGGCCTCTGCTCACTAGATGCTAGCAGCACCTCCTGTTCTGTGAAAGGACTGTGTATTCAAAATGACCCCCAAACACTCACAGAGCTGAGAAACCATTAAATGTGGCAAACAAATCCAGTTTGTCAGTAGAGGGTGATTTTCTGGAGAGAAGCGTAGTTTGGGGCAGCAGTGAGACAGGGAAAGGCCTGCACTGTTACTCCCAGACCCAGGGCTAATCTACCATAGCGAAAGGGTGTACGTGCTCTGTGCAGGACAATTGAAGGCAGCCTTCTAGAATATGGAAGAATGGTGTGTGTCACAGCCTGTCATTTGTGTGATAGCATCAAGGTTGCTTAGCTCTTAAGGCAGGATTTACAGTGAGTGCGTGTTCTTACACTAGGGACTGTAACTACAGCAGGAATTAGGAGGCATTCCTGGGACCAGGGTTGAGCAGAAGTCAACATGGTAGATTAGCATCCAAGATGGAGTCACTTTGGTCTCCACCTCCACTGCAAGTTGTGACAACCAAAAATGTCTCCAGATATTGCCAGATGTCTTGTAGAGGAGCTAAAATTACCCCAGGTTGAGAACTGCTATTTTATATTTAGTTTTATGACATTAAGTACTTCTTCCATGTTAACAAAGATTTTTCAGCATCATTTTTAGTGGCCATGTAATATTCCATGGTGTATCTCATCTTCAGCCTTACATTGAGAAGAGTGACATTGGCCGTCTTTAGTACAAAGAGCTTTGCAGAATCATTCTGTGACTAGGCAGGTATTGTATTCCATAATCCACTGGTCAGAGTGTTTTTTTAATTGTGGTAAAAATACATAAAATATGCCAGCTTAACCGTTTTTAGATGTACAGTTCAGTAGCAGTAGGAATGCTCACGTTGTTGTACGGCAGCCCTCCATAACCAGTGTATTTACTAGTGAATGCACTAGGTAATGACTTGTTTTTTATTTTTACTTTCTGGTTCTTTTTGTTATTTTAAAATTAACCCTCATCTATGTGATGGAACGTTTTTATTTTTATTTTATTTTTAATAAATAGCTTTACCTTGAAGATACGCTTGTTTTTGTTACAGAACATGAGAGGTAGTTTTAAAAAAAGTGTTGCAAACTGTTGCAAACATTGAGTGAATATACTAGAAATTAAGTTCACACTTTATACTTTTTTTTTGAGACAGTCTTACTCTGTCCCCCAGGTTGAAGTGCAGCGGTGCAATCTTGGCTCACCGCAGCCTCTGCCTCCTGGGTTCAAGCGATTCTAGTGCCTTCGCCTTATATAATACATTTTCATAAAATATTTTGTGTACTATTTTAGATCCCACTGTTTGGAATCATGTCATCAGATTCTGCGGATCCTTTCTACTGGATGAGAGTTATTCTGGCTTCCAATAGAGGTATGCATGTCTTCTCTTTCTGCCTCCACACTCCTACTCAGCAAACAGATGGAAACATGTGGACTAGCAGTGATGTTTCACTGTCTACAGGGAGGCGGAGGAGGTCACTGCCTAGAAAAGCCTAGCATGTAAATAATGACCACACCGTGTAATCACTGTAATCCGAGAGAAATCTGTCCTTGGGTTTTCACGGGCTAGAAAACCCTGACCTTCAGTGTCAAAGAAGGTGATGTCCAGATAACATTGGAATCGGAGTCCATGTGGGGTGTGGTGGCTCACACCTGTAATCCCAGCACTTTGGGAGTCTGAGGTGGGCGGATCACCTGAGGTCAGGAGTTTGAAACCAGCCTGGCCGACATGGTGAAACCCCCATCACTACTAAAAATAGAAAAATTAGCCAGGCATAGTGGTGTGCACCTGTAATCCCACCTGCTTGGAGCCGCGGGCGGTGGGGGTGCTGAGGCCAGACAATCACTTGAACCTGGGAGATGGAGGTTGCAGTGAGCTGAATTGAGCCACTGTATTCCAGCCTTGGTAACAGAGTAACACTCTGTCTCCAAAAAAAAAAAAAAAAAAAAAAGGAGTCCAGTGTGTGAAGCAGTGGGGGAGCTCAGCTGGAGCTGAAACTGAAGCCTCAAACAGCGTGGTTGGTCTGGGAAATCGTGGCTGGGAATGAGACTAGCAAGAAGGTCGGGCTAGGCATGAGGTTTCTTGCATTTAGGAACACTGGTTGCATCTTTTTTGAAACACTTTTTTAAAGTAATCCTACTTCAACCTCCTGAGTAGCTGGGACTACAGGCGCTTGCCACAATGCCTGGCTAATTTTTGTAGTTTTTTAAATATAGGGTTTTGCCATGTTGCTCAGGCTGGTCTTGAACTCCTGGGTTCATGCCATCCTCCCTCCTCGGCCTCCCAAAATGCTGGGATTACAGGTGTGAGCCACTGCACCCAGTCTGGAAGCACTTTAAATAGCTGGCAGATAATTTTTTAAAATGTTTTTGTGTTATAAAAGTAATATTGGTTTATTATTTTAAAAATGCGCTAGCAATTTTTATACAGATTTATATGAAGCTGAAAAGAAAAGTGTCACTTCTGAGGGAACCTCTGAAGTTGGTAGATTGGTGACTATCCATTTAGGTCTTTTCTTTGCATACATTCACATATATCTATACGTCTTATAACTAAAAAATAAGATGTCCTGTATATACTCTTCTGCTACTTTGTTTACTTAATATCTTACATGAGCTACTAATGGCCATGTTACTATTCCATCATAAGGATATGCCATGATTTATTTGATCATTCATTTAACAAATATTTATTGAGTTTGTACTGGATGTCAGCCTTTGCGCCAGGTACGGAGCTTAGAGCAGTGAACAAGACAATGTCCCAATCGTCATGGACTTGATATATTCTGTTTGGGGAGGTACATTGGGTGGGGAAGGTGCTCTAGGAAGGTGATCTTTGAAGACAACTGCAGGAAGTGAGAGAAGAGGCCACATGAAGACCTAGGGAGGCACATTCTCGGGAAGAGCCAGTGCAAAGGCCCTGAGATGAGTGTGTGCTTGATGTGTTCAAAGAACACTAAGAAAGACGGGGGCCGGGCACAGAGGCTCACGCCTGTAGTCTCAACACTTTGGGAGGCTGAAGCAGGCAGACCACTTGAGGTCAGGAGTCAGACCAGCCTGGGCAACAAAGTGAGATCCCCCCGAGCTCTACAAAAAACACAAAAATTAGCCAGGCGTGGAAGCGTGTACCTGTGGTTCCAGCTACTTGGGAGGCTGAGGTGGGAGGAAGGCATGAGCCTGGGAGGCAGAGGTTGCAGTGAGCTGATATGACGCCACTGTATTTTAGCCTTCGTGACACAGCCAGACCCTGTCTCAAAAATAAAAAGGAACATTGAGGAGGTCAGTGTGGGTAGAAGAAATGAAAGAGGGAGGAATGGGGGGACCTGATGTTGCAGATATGTCTAAGTCAGATCATGAAGGGCTTGGAGACTGTTGGAACATATTTTAAGGAAGATGGGAGTCTTCTGCGGGCCATTAGGGTCCTTTCGTATCATATATTACATTCTCCCTCAATTTTATATCATGAACAATGCTACAATGAAGGCTACCACATGCCTCTGTGATGTTTTGATAGAATGAAGTTCTAGAAGATCAACTTTTAGGTCACAAGGTATATACTTAAATTTTTGATAGATAAAGCTAAATTACCTTCCAAAACAGTTGTTTTATCTTTTTTTGAGACCGAGTTTTGCTCTTCTTGCCTATGCTGGAGTGCAATGGTGCGGTCTCAGCTCACCGCAACCAACCTCTGCCTCCTGGATTCTAGTAATTCTCCTGCCTCAGCCTCCCAAGTAGCTGGGATTACAGGTATGTGCCACCACGCCTTGCTAATTTTGTATTTGTAGTAGAGATGGGGTTCTTCCACATTGGTCAGGCTGTTCTCAAACTCCCAACCTTAGGTGATCCCACCCACCTCGGCCTCCCAAAGTGCTGGGATTACAGGCATGAGCCACTGCGCCTGGCCTGTTTTATCTTACACTCTAAGTGACAATATACGAGAATGACCATTTCTCTTTCAACAATGGATGTTATTAGTATTTTAGTCTTTGTCAGACAGGTACAAGTTGACATCTGTTATTCAATTTTGATTTCTTTATAGATTGGTGAGTTTGAACTCTGTTTTATGTTTTCGTGGAAGATTTATATTTTTTCTGTAAGTGGACTTTTTATTAGTATGTTAGATTCCTTTTTGTTATAAGTAATAGGAAACTAGATGCTTTTGTAGTCCGTAGGTGTGATGAGTGGACTTTCACGCTCATGTGTGAAATGTGTGTCTCTCCAGCCTTGTTAGGATGTTGGACATGACTGTCTGACATGAAAAGAAAAAAGAAAAACTTTTAAATAAAGGAAAAAATAAGAAATAGGAAATCCCTGACTAGTTTAAACAGAAACAGGAAACTTACTGGAAGGATACGGTGAGAATGGAAGGATACGAAGAGGATGGAAAAATAACCAAATAAACTGGTTATTTTCTGGAGTCTAAAGTGGAGGTAAACAGCTAAGCCCCAGGGAAAGGGAGAGCCAGGCCAGCCCTTAGGCCTCAGCAGCAGGGATTGGTGAACCTTTTCTTTGTGATTCAACCCCACACTTCCAGATTCTTCATTTATTAGTTTAAGATTCCAAATGACTAGGGTTCACACAGGGCTGGATCAGCTTCTGTTAGAGTTTTGGGGTTGCATAGTGCAGGATTGGGTGCTGGGGCCTATTCCTATGTGATAGTTTCCTGAGAAAGCTTCATCCGGAGCAGACGCATCATGTATCTGCTGTTTCTCTTTTAAATTGGTTCGTTCACTTTTGAATTGATTTGTAAGAGCTCTTTGCATATTAGAGATAAGAACTCTGGCATTTGTGCTCAGTGTTTTTTTCTTTTTTGGGAAAGGCTCTTGCTCTTTTGCCCAGGCTGGTGTGCAGTGAGTGGTGTGAACACAACTCATTGCATGCAGCCTTGACCTCCTGGACTCAAGTGATACTCCTGCCTTAGCCTTCCAAGTGGCTGGGACCATGAGTGGGCATCACCATGTATGGCTAATATTTTAACTTTTTGTAGAGACAGGGTCTCACTTTGTTGCCTAGGCTGCTCTCAAACTCCTAGCCTCAAGTGATCTGCCTTCCTCAGCCTCCTAGAGTGTTGGGATGACAGGTGTGAGTCACCACACCCGCCTGAAGAGTTTTATTCTAACTGTTAGGCTGCCTTTTGCCACATAGAAGTTTCTAAGTTGTATCTAATCATATATCCCATCTTTTCCTTTGTGGGTTCTAGATATTTTGCCATGCTTAGATAGACTTTCTTCCTTAACATTATAAGCTATTCACCCATGTTTCCTTCTAGTATTTTTGTAATTTATCCTTTATGCTTAAATTTTCTATACATGGAGGCCCGGCACAGTGGCTCATGCCTATAATCCCAGCACATTGGGAGGCCAAGGAGGGCAGATCACTTGAGGTCAGGAGTTTGAGACCAGTCTGGCCAATGTGGTGAAACCTCGTCTCTACTAAAAACACAAAAATTAGCTGGGTGTGATGGCTCACACCTGTACTCTCTGCTACTTGGGAGGCTGAGACAGGAGAATCGCTTGAACCCAGGAGGCAGAGGTTGCAGTGAGCCGAGATCATGCCATTGCACTCCAGCCTGGGTGACAGTGAGACTCCATCTAAAAAAAAAAAAAATTTTATACATGTAGCACGTATTTTGATGTAAGTCATGAGATATGAGGTACGGAATCTAGGTTTAATTTCCTAAAAATGGCCAATTTTTTGCCAAGGTGTATTTTTCTCTACTGATTTGAAGTGCCATATTTCTAATATCAAATGTTCATTAAAACTTTATTAAATCTATTTCTGGATGAGAGCTATTTTTGTAATAATTTTTGGTGTCTAATATCTTGAACACTAAAACATGTTTTTATTTTTTGCTATTGAAGAAATATCTGAGCTGGGCACGGTGGCTCAAGCCTGTAATCCCAGCACTTTGGGAGGCCGAGGCGGGTGGATCACGAGGTCAAGAGATCGAGACCATCCTGGTCAACATGGTGAAACCCCGTCTCTACTAAAAATACAAAAAATAAACTGGGCATGGTGGCGCGTGCCTGTAATCCCAGCTACTCGGGAGGCGGAGGCAGGAGAATTGCCTGAACCCAGGAGGCGGAGGTTGCGGTGAGCCGAGATCACGCCATTGCACTCCAGCCTGGGTAATAAGAGTGAAACTCTGTCTCAAAAAAAAAAAAAAAGGAAGTATCTGAGACGACATAAAAAATTCCCCTTAAAGTGGAATGTTTTCTCATGAAAGGCAGCTTTTCAGCATTTATGAAAATAGGATTGGCCAGGCATGGTGGCTCACACCTGTAATCCAAGCACTTTGGAGGCCAAGGCTGGCGGATCACCTGAGGTCGGGAGTTCATGACCAGCCTGACCAACATGGTGAAATCCCGTCTTTATAAAAAAAAAAAAAAGAAAAGAAAACAGGATTTAAGGGCACGGTGGCTCATGCCAGCACTGTGGGAGGCCAAGGTGGGTGGATCATTTGAGGTTGGGAGTTTAAGACTAGCCTGACCAACATGGAAAAACCCTGTCTATACTAAAAATACAAAGTTAGCTGGGTGTGGTGGCAGGTGCCTGTAATCCTGGCTACTCAGGAGGCTGAGGCAGGAAAATCACTTGAACCCAGGAGGCAGAGGTTGCGGTGAGCCAAGATCTGGCCATTGCACTTCAGCCTGGGCAACAAGAGTGAAACCCCCTTAAAAAAAAAAAAGGAGTGATGTGACAGAGTGGCCCAGGAAAAGTCTTGACAGTGTAGAATTACTTAATTCTATACCTTCCTTACACAGTTGGCATATTCAATTTTCTTATTTTTCACTATTAATTCTTTTTTCCTTTTGATATGAATCTCACTCTTGCCCAGGCTGGAGTGCAGTGGTACCATCTCAGCTCACTGCAACCTCCACCTCCTAGGTTCAAGTGATTTTCCTGCCTCAGCCTCCTGAGTAGCTGGGATTACAGGCACCTGCCCTGACACCCAGCTAATTTTTGTATTTTTAGTAGGGACAGGGTTTCACCATGTTGGCCAGTTGGTCTTGAACTCCTGACCTCAGGTGATTTACCAGTCTTGGCCTCCCAGAGAGCTGGGATTACAGGCCTGAACCACTGCGCCAAGCCTATAGTACTTTTTATTCAGGGCATTGTTGCAGGATTGTTTTAATAAATGATAACTTTTCTCAGCAATTAATGTTTATGAAATGAAAATGTGCTTGTTAAAATGTACACGCTTCAGTTGAGGTAATTTGGGAGTGGGACCCCTCTAAATAAGCTGTATGGTGTATAGTAAACATGGCATACTTCTTTCCCCTTCCTTTACAGGAACTTTAATGGAACTGGGGATCTCCCCAATTGTAACATCTGGTTTGATTATGCAGCTGTTAGCTGGAGCCAAAATCATTGAAGTTGGAGATACACCGAAAGATAGAGCTTTATTCAATGGAGCCCAGAAACGTGAGCATTCATGCAGTTAAAGAGCTTTTTCCAAATTTGAGACTGCTTGTGGGAAAGATGTTTTCTA
This sequence comes from Leontopithecus rosalia, assembly GCA_028533165.1. Lineage (NCBI taxonomy): Eukaryota > Metazoa > Chordata > Mammalia > Primates > Cebidae > Leontopithecus > Leontopithecus rosalia. The sequence continues at coordinate 10,645,657 of CM052669.1, forward strand.
TCGTCTTTTTTTTGTCTTTGGTTGTAAGCATGTACTCCTTTCCCCCCAATTCTTGTCAGTATTTGGTATGATCATTACCATTGGGCAAGCCATTGTGTATGTCATGACGGGGATGTACGGAGACCCTGCGGACATGGGTGCTGGGATCTGTCTCCTTATCATTATTCAGGTAAGAAAACCTGTATTTTCCTATGCAGATAACAAAACACTTTGACTCATTTTTTCTTTTCTAACAGTTGTTTAGGTGATTCACTGACTCATTTTCTTACTTTTGAATTATTATAGTATTTTGATTACTTAAGTGATATGTGTACATTTTTTAAAACATTCTATGACCGTGATGTGTTCAAGTTCTGTTGATGTGAAAAAGCCGGATTTATTCTAATAGCTTTACAACTACACTGTATGGATCAACTGTATCGTATTGATTCTGAGGTCCACATTTGTCACATGTTGATGTCTCTGCAATCAGGATTTTTTTGTACAGCAAACAGTGCCTTCCACTTGTATTTGTCCAGGAGGCAGCCATGCTGTTGTGACTTTCTGCGCTTGTGTCAGCTTGTGCCTGTCATCCTGACCTCAGTTGGCTGAGTGCATTCTTGACAGAACTGGTGTCTGAGTTCAGTGGCTGTCTAAAGGCGTTCAGAAAATCTGTTGCAATTTGCACTGAAATGAAAGTTATTGCTTATGTATAGAAAGGCAGGCTAGATGATAAACATCAACCTCTAGGCCTAAAATACGTTTTTATAAGTAGAAAATTAAAATTCTTTGTAGTAAGGTATTGTGTCATAAGTTAATTGGCAGTATTCTTTTCTTCGTAGTACACAAAATAATGATGTTTTAAATGATAGTATCCTAGAGTCAGTGAAAACACTATATATACACACATAAATATGTTCAATGGGTTTTTTAAATGGTTGCTTGGGAATGGAATTTTTAAAGGTCAACATAATTACAAGTGTCCTAAGTATCTTAAAGTATGTTAGGTTTAGAAGATATTTCTCTATTGTACAATCCTTAAAAACCATTTAGAGAAATTACTCAGGAATGGATTGTACTTATGTTTCTTGTGTTTTGAGAAGAAGTTTGCTTAAGTTAATAAACAATGGGTATCTGGAGTCCTGGTTTTCTTGGAAGTGCCTCTTCTACACTTTATGCAATTAGGATTAATTTAGGAAATTTTTTTTATCGGTTCAAAAGATCAAGCTCAGAAAAATATTTTTTAATAATCTCAAATACCAGTTTATTAACATATATATAGAGAGAGATCTATCTCAGACTAGCATGGTTGAGCATTCTGGTTTTTTTATTATACTTTAAGTTCTGGGGTACATGTGCAGATCTTGCAGGCTTGTTGCATCAGTACACACATGTCATGGTGGTTCGCTGCCTCCATCTCCCTGTCACCTACATCAGGCATTTCTCCCAAAGTTATCCCTCCCCAACCTCCTCACCCGCTGCTGTTTCTCCCCTAGCCTCCCACCCCACAACAAACTCCAGTGTGTGACATTCCCTAGCATTCTCTTTTTTAAATTAGAAACTTTATATAGGAAGCAAAACAAGATTATTTAATGAGTGTGACTTCTGTCCAGAAAACTAGGTTGTTCAAATATTTATTTAGCATCGTTAATAATAGACATGACTTTTCTAATGAGATGGAACTGTTTTGTCATTTGACCAGGGCAGGAATTTTTAATGGATGATCAGGTTCTTTGGAAGCTTTCTGATGCCCATTGTGTTCCCATTTGGTAGAAGATATGTTTTCTTAAAGAATAGCTGTCAGGTGCAGTGGCACACACCTGTAATCCAGCACTTTGGGAGGCCGAGGTGGGCCGATCACTTCAGGTCAGGAGTTTGAGACCAGCCCGGCCAACATGGTGAAACCGTCTCTACTGAAAACACAAAAATTAGCCAGGCGTGGGTGGTGGTACGTGCCTGTAGTCCCAGCTACTAGGGAGGCTGAGGCAGGATAATCACTTGAACCCGAGAGGTGTAGGTTGCAGTGAGCCAAGATCCCACCACTGCATTCTAGCCTGGGCGACAGAGCGAGACACTGTCTCCAAAAAAAAAAAATGAGGCCAAGCACAGTGGCTCACACCTGTAATCCCAGCGCTTTGGGAGGCTGAGGCAGGCAGATCACAAGAGACCATCTTGGCTAACATGGTGAAGCCCCATCTCTAGTAAAAATATAAAAATTAGCAGGGCATGTTGGCGGGCAGCTATAGTCCCAGCTACTCAGGAGTCTGAGGCAGAAGAGTCTATGGAACCCGGGAGGCAGAGGTTGCAATTATCTGAGATTGTGCCATTGCACTCCAGCCTGGGTGACAGAGTGAGACTGTCTCAAAAAAAAAAAAAAAAAAGAGATTAAGTTTGTGTTTATTTCTCCATTTGCAAATCACTTGATTGGCAAATTTACAGCCCTTGGGAATTAGGGGAAAAGGCTCATTGGATAGGGAAAGAAGATACTCTGGAGACTGATTTTAGTATCTTTCAGTGCTTAGGGTCTCTCCATATGCTTTAGTCATTGTTGAGGATATGGACAGGCCAGTTGTTGCCTTAAGTTTCGTTTCTTTCTAGCATTTTCTTTATGCAACCCAGAGTTTAGAATTATCTTGATTTTTAAAAGATACTTTAGAACTGGCATGTAGCTCTTAGAACATTATATATCAGGAAAATGTCTCTAGTATCTTATTAAGGTTATATTCAGACTCCTTAAGGGGTCTACGCTAAACAGTCTCAGCTAGCTAGCTAAAGGATTGACTTTTAAATTGATACAAAATAGAGTTAGGTTATTTTGATGATTATTTTCAGTATTCAGAAATCCAGAAATACAATCCAAGAATGAAACAAGTGAAGTGGATGGATACGAATTCATTTACATGAATTCTCATATACAAATATGTGTGTTATGGTTAATTCTTCTAGTGCTAATGTATAAAGAGATGTCACATTTGATTGTAGGTGGGCAGTGACCCATTTGTGTCTATTCGAGGCATTACTAACATTGAAAATATGTGGATACGCTGGAGAGCTGTGATTGGATGTGTATGTTTCATCCAGAAACAGAGATTTTGAAAACTGTTTGCATGCAGTTATGGAAGGTACTTCTCACTATTTGTTCATGTTTCATTCACATGGTTAGTGTTTTTTAGCTAGTGAGTTTAGAAATCTAAATAGCAGGTCTTGATTGAAAATTCTAAAAAAGTATTAGAGAATATCAGTGTGCATGGCACATGATAAAGGTGAGTATTCTGTTTTTAAGTCTTCTGTTTTTAAGTATGTTCTGACATACTTAACAGAGGTAGTTTGACACAACTAAGTTGTGTGTCGGTGCCGTTTGCAGGGTTGAAATGTAAAGTGCAGTGTTTCTACTGGCTCAGCATACATGTCCCTTCCCTGTGAACATGTGGTTAGGGTTCCGGTCCCATTACTGCAGACGCTGCTGTCACTTCCTGGTTTCCCATCCCTTTTCACAGGCATGCATGGTATTTACTGTTTTTTATTCCCTTAATTATAGAAACTGCTTCTTGTTCCTCTGTAATTTCTTCCTCCCACTGGGAAAACCCGAGTTTAATTTTCCCAGGACGTATATGAACCACTCTGTAGTCTGGTGGACAGTGTTCTGAACAGGGTTCTGGAGAATTAGAGTTGTTTCAGGGCCGCTGTGGGACTTTGGAGAGGTCATTTCTCAAGGCCCGTCACGATGCTTTCTGGTGACTGATGGTTCATGGACAGCTGTCATTTCCAGCCTGAGGATGGGTTTCTGTATTTATGATGGGGAGTATCTATTCACTCATTACATGATTGTGGTTAAATAAAATCTGGTAGTGAGTCTTAACCTCTACATTATTTTGTCAAAATGTCAAACTTGGTTTTCAAGCAGTAAAGGATTAGCATGATCTCTCTTAGAAGCTTGGAGAATTACCCTTTCTCCAGTCCTTTGAAAGTCAAACTAAAAGACTGTAAATAGACAAGTTAGGTTGTGTCCAGCCATTGAAATGGCAGGACAGGAACAAACAACACCGTGTAAGGTAAGCATGCTTAAAATGGTCTAATGTGGTTAGTTTGGTCTCTCTTCCAACAGGTGATATAAAGTGAGTACAAAATGAGGGTGGGCGGCTTAAGAGCTGGGAGGATTGGAAGTGGCTTCCTCACTTGTGCAGGAGGGTGTCTTTAAAGTGGGGACATGTGTGAGGTTGGGGGCAGGAAGCGTATTTTCTTCCTGTCTTGATCATGTTATTCAAGTGCAGGAAAGGGGTCATATGACTGAGGAGGTCACTTGAAAGACTAGGAATTGTTCTTAATGTATGCTTTTACAGAAATGTCTTCTCCAAGAAGCAAGTTAAGAATTTTCAATATACCATAAATTAAAGTTGGTATGCTTTCATTTTTAAAAACATTATGAACAGGCTGGGCATGGTGTGTCAAGCCTGTAATCCCAGTACTTTGGGAGGCCAAGACGGGCAGATCACCTGAGGTTGGGAGTTCGAGACCAGTATCTCTGACCAACATGGAGAAACCCCATCTCTACTGAAAATACAAAATTAGTTGGGCATGGTGGTGCATGCCTGTAATCCCAGCTACTCGGGAGGCTGAGGCAGGAGAATCACTTGAACCCAGGAGGCGGAGGTTGCAGTCAGCCGAGATCACTCCTTTGCACTCCAGCCTGGGCAACAAGAGCGAAACTCCCATCTCAGGCGGGGGAAGAAAACATTATGAGCTTAACCTTAACAGATTTCAAATTTATATTCAATCTGTGTCACTCTGTGTATAGAATGCATTTTACATTTTTGCTTGAGTACATATTTGAGTTCTACTTTTTTATTCTGTACACATTGTATAGAATATACATGTATGTAAAATATATATATAATGCTTTTTTCAAAGGATCAACACAGCGGTTAGACTTATCCTTTGATGGCAGTGTACATTTCCATCTTGCTATTATACCAGAACTCATCTGACTTTGTACTTCCTTGGAGGTATTGGGGCTGTTTTCAGTTTCTTGCTGTCATAAATTCTAGAATACTGTGATCATTTTTTGTTGTGCTTTTTAAACAGGCTTTATTTAAACATTGCAAAAGAAACTATTCAGATAAGTGTAAATAGAATTTAAAAGTTGAAATGCCTGCTTATAATTCAACAATATTTCCAGTCCTCTTACTGCTCTCAGTTGGCCTGAGTAACAAAACGCTGGTCTAAAGATGCAGTTGGTCGTAACAGTGAGATTGCAATGAGTAGGCTTTAATATTGAAAATGCCCCTAGCTTGGAAATAGCAGCCGTGTTCCTTGCCCCCTTCCTTGAGTTTGTTCTTGCTTCTGCTTACTTGCATTTCTTTCCCCACAGTTGTTTGTTGCTGGTTTGATTGTGCTGCTGTTAGATGAGCTGCTACAGAAGGGTTACGGCTTGGGGTCTGGGATTTCCCTCTTTATTGCCACCAACATCTGTGAGACCATTGTCTGGAAGGCCTTTAGTCCCACTACCATTAACACTGGCAGAGGTACATCGCACAGTGACTGCAACTGCACGAGTTTTGCTGGATGTGTGCTGGGAACAAACCCATCATGCCGCAGTACATGCCTAGAGCCATTCTGGTTTGCTCTCCTAGGGGATAAGGAATGCGGATTCTTCAAAACTTAATAAGCAGAGATTTGTGGAGTATGCAATGCTACCCCAGAGAGAATAGCATCGAAATTTTAGCCTCTGCTCGTTTAAAATTTCAGTGGTTGCAAACAGACTTTTAAAATTTTGTTTGTTAACCTTGCTTAAGCCATTGCTGCAGTCATTTATTTGACTGACTTCTGCATTCCTAGGGGGATAAAAAGGTAGATTTAGATTTTTCACATGAAAAGACTGTTGCTCATTGACTCCACCTGGAGCACTCATACTTTGCTGCTCTTCTAATTGGCTTTGTAATAGCACCGAAGTTTTGAAATATTTCATTCTCTCCCTTTCCTCATCTCCACTTCTGTCAGATGCTGTCCTACATGGTTAATACTCTGATCCCAGCCTTAAGAAAATCGTAATGATTATTAATGTTCTTGGTGCATTAAACTTCAAGGCACGTTTGATAGAGTGACATGTATCTCTTAATTCTGACGTCTCTACTCTGCTTTGCTGCTTTTTTATTTTTCCTAAAAATACTCTTTTCCTTCCCTAAAGTAAAAGAGAGGCAAATCTCTATGAATGAAATTTTGCTTTGGTAAATTTTACTTTGTATGTTTTCATCAAGAATAGTCTCTTGAGAAAACTTCGGATTTATGCTATAAAAAGATAGATTTGCCTCAATGATCTAGATATTTTTAGAACTTGCATTTTTAGAACTCACATGGCTCTCTGATAAAGCAGACATTGGTGAATTCCTTTGACTCATATTTTCTGCTGTATATGGACTTTCACGGTTATTTGTTTGAGCTTTGGGACAGCTTTGGACAATGAGTCCACAGGTTGTGTCTGTCTTGATTTTGCAGGTACCGAGTTTGAGGGCGCAGTCATAGCTCTGTTCCATTTGTTGGCCACCAGAACGGACAAAGTCCGAGCTTTACGGGAGGCTTTTTATCGGCAAAACTTACCCAATCTCATGAATCTCATTGCTACGGTTTTTGTGTTTGCTGTTGTTATATATTTCCAAGTAAGTATAATCTTTTCACCAAAGTAAGTGGGATGTAGACTTTTATGTTGCTCTTGAAGAGAATGCCATTTGACATGCTAGTGTTTAACAAGTCAGAGTTTAAGATCAAGTGAAACAAGTAGTTTTGTAATTAGAGTCTCCAGACTGTCATTTTAAGGTGTGAAATATTGGAGTCAAGTACTTTTTTTGTTTTTTTGTTTTGACCTATCAGCAGGAAGCAGACTGTGAACACTTTCAAAGGCAGAACGTCTTTGTTAGCGTTGTGTTTTCTTTTCTTTTTCTTTTTTTTGAGATCAAGTTTCACTCTTGTTCCCCAGGCTGGAGTGCAGTGGTACAATCTCGGCTCACTGCAGCCTTCGTCTCCTGGGTTCAAGCTATTCTCCTGCCTCACCCTCCCGAGTAGCTGGCATTACAGGCATGTGCCAGCATGCCTGGCTAATTTTGTATTTTTAGTAGAGATGGGGTTTCACCATGTTGGTCAGGCTGTTCTCGAACTCCCGATCTCAGGTGATCCGCCCGCCTGGGCCTCCCAAAGTGCTGGGATTACCTGGCCTTCTTTTTTTTTTTTTTTTTTTTTGAGATGGAGTATCGATTTTTTGCCCAGGCTGGAGTACAGTGGTGCAATCTTGGCTCACTGCAACCTCCGCCTCCCAGGTTCAATCGATTCTCATTCTTCAGCCTCCCAAGTAGCTGAGCTCACAGGCATGTGCCACCATGACCAGCTAATTTTTGTATTTTTAGCAGAGATGGGATTTTACCACATTGGCCAGGCTGGTCTCAAACTCCTTACTTCAGGTGATCCACCCGCCTCGGCTTCCCAAAGTGCTGGGATTGCAGATGTGAGCCTCTACACCCAGCTGGCGTTGTCTTTTCATACTCCCCACTGTTATATGTTTTCCCTCTCTTTTCTCTGTTCTTTTCTTAGGTGCCTCGTTCCCCAACTGACTCTCAATTTCCTTTTTCAGGGATTTCGCGTTGACCTGCCCATTAAGTCGGCCCGCTACCGCGGACAGTACAGTAGCTACCCCATCAAACTCTTCTACACTTCCAACATCCCCATCATCCTCCAGTCGGCCTTGGTGTCAAACCTGTATGTTATTTCCCAGATGCTGTCGGTTCGATTTAGTGGCAACTTTTTAGTAAATTTACTAGGACAGTGGGCTGTGAGTATTATGTTTGTTTATATTATTTAAAGTTTATTATAATTTGTATTTCTTGGTCATATTTTTAATGGGATGAGGTTGACATTGGAGTGTTTGCTGTAATATTTTTAGGGTCACTTACCTATAGCAGAGTTTATTATTTATTTGGAAGAACTGGTTAAATGGTGCATAACTAAGATTGCCCAAGTACTTTTTATTATTTTGCTGTCTGGGAAGTATTTTCACATCTCATTTGAATGACCTTTTAGGCTAAAATTGTGATTGGTTTCATAAAATTAATTTCCTATTTTGTAATCTTATTCCAGTATTATCTATAATAATGTTTTTTAAAAAATGCTGGGGGCGGTGGCTCATGCTTGTAATCCCAGCACTTTGGGAGGCTGAGGTGGGTGGATCACCTGAGGTAAGGAGGTCAAGATCAGACTGGCCAACATGGTGAAACCCTGATTCTACTAAAAATACAAAAATTAGCCAGGTGTGGTAGTGGGTGCCTGTAGTTGCAGTCATTCAGGAGGCTGAGACAGGAGAATTGCTTGACCCTGGGAGGTGGAGGTTGCAGTGATTTGAGATTGTGCCACTCTGCATTCCAGCCTAGGCGACAGAGAGGGACTCCGTATCCAAAAAAAAAAAAAAAAAAAAAAATGCTGCTTGCTGCTGCTAACATATGAGTTACTGGACTCATCCTATCCTTTCCTGTCTGCCACCTCTCCTCCAGGCCGCTTCCATTTTTCATGGTCTGAATGGCAATAAACTAACTTGTGATGAACTGGGCTAGAGATAGGCATGTTATTAACTAGATGGTAGAGACAGCAGTGTTGCTAGTAATATAATCTTGTAAGTTCTGACTTCCTTTCATAGATCCCCCTTGTCATAATTTTTTCTAAAGCAATCTAACCACATTGTTATTGAAGCGGTGAGTTACTGTAGTACTGAATTTTCATTGGTTTAAATTCTATCACCTAACAAAGGGATATTTTCCCTCTTAAATTATAGATGATAGCCAGGCGTGGTGGCTCACACCTGTATTCCCAGCACTTTGGGAGACCAAGGAGAAAGGATAGCTTGAAGGCCAGGAGTTTGAGACCTGCCTGGGCAACACAGTGAGAATCCATCTCTACAAAACAATTTAAACATAAGCTGGGCACAATGTTGTATGCCTGTAGCCCTATGTACTGGGGAGGCTGAGGTGGGAGGATTGCTTGAGCCCAGGAGTTTGAGGCTGCAGTAAGCTAGATCATACCACTGCACACTAGTCTGGGTGACAGAGTGAGACCCTGTCTCAGAAATAATAGTATTTTAAAAAGATTATTGTCCTTTATTCTTTGCCACAGGATGTGATTTTAGAATTTGCACCCCACCAAAGAATACTATTTTTTGTACCGTTATTCTTGAAATATGGTGTTTATTCTGTGCATTTGTCTTAATATGCTATCTTTGGCATATAAGTTATGGCAACTCGTACCTTTCTGCTTCTACTGAATGTCAAAAAAATTAGTTTAACAGAATAAAACAGTAACTCTCATATATTAGTTGAAGGGAATAGGATTCCCTTTATTCATAATACTTCTTTTCCATTCATTTCACAGAAGGGTGATGACCTGCTGTCTTCTGGCCTAATGTTATAGCGAAGACAGGAGAGTTAGAGACGGGAATATGCAGGATGCCGCTTCTCCCTCCTCAGCTGTAGCGTCCAGCAGCAGTTACTTCTCTCATCAGAATTTCAGAGCAGTTAGTGCTTTGAGTAGTTGGTCCTGTACAAATTGTGTTATGATCTTGACAAAGATTCTTCTGAATGAGAGAATTATTGGGAAATAGTGCTTTTGATCTGGAATTAATGATTCTAGGGGCACGGTAAAGAAATAATTTGTCAGTCATAAATTCAGGAACCAGGCTGGGCACGGTGGCTCACGCCTGTAATCCCAGCACTTTAAGAGGCCGAGGCACGGGGATCACAAAGTCAGGAGATTGGGACTATCAGGAATCAGGCCGGGCACGGTGGCTCATGCCTGTAATCCTAGCACTTTAGGAGGCTGAGGCAGGTGGATCACAAGGTCAGGAGATCAAGACCATCAGGAATCAGGCCGGGCACGGTGGCTCACGACTGTAATCCCAACACTTTAGGAGGCCGAGGCAGGTGGATCACAAGGTCAGGAGATTGGGACCATCTTGGCCAACACAGTGAAGCGCTGTCTCTACTAAAAATACAAAAAAAATAGCTGGGCATGGTGGCAGCTGCCTGTAAGCTACTAGGGAGGCTGAGGCAGGAGAATCACTGGTACCCAGGAGGCGGAGTTTGCAGTGAGCCGAGATTGCACCATTGTACTCCAGCCTGGGCAAGAGAGCAAGACTCCGTCTAAAAAAAAAAATCAGGAACCAGATACTTATCATTGCAACTAAAAACTGGTTTCTCACCCCCATCTGTATACCCTGCAACTATATTTAATAGGAGCAAATACTGCTGTTTCTATTGCTTTAAGACTTCTTAAATATGTATATAAAAATCCAGTTATTATAAATACTTATTAAAAGATTGTTCCAGCTGGGCTTGATGTCTCACGCCTGTAATCCCAGCTTTTTGGAAGGCTGAGGTGGGTGGATCGCCTGAGGTCAGGAGTTCAAGCCAGCCTGGCCAACATAGTGAAACTGTCTCTATTGAAAACACAAAAAATTAGTTGGGCGTGGTGGCAGGTGCCTGTAATCCCAGCTACTAGGGAGGCCGAGGCAGGAGAATCACTTGAACCCGGGAGGCAGAGGTTGCAGTGAGCCAAGATTGTACCATGTACTCCAGCCTGGGGAACAAGAGTGAAACTCCATCTCAAAAAGAAAAAAAAAGATTGTTTCTTATAATAACATACAAACCATATAAAGTTTAAGTAGCATGTTAAGTCTTATGTCAATATTTTAGTTGACTGCATTAATATTTTCATATGGAAGAATCATTCATAGGGATCTTAATATACTGGATGCTCATAGCTCAGAAAATTTCAGATTTTAAGTATAATTAGAGGTTGACTGTAAATGTAATCATACTCCTATTTTTAGAAATGGAAGATTTTTTAATATATAATTCTTAAAAATGACTCAGTATTTTCACAATGTCTTACATGTAATAGATGCTCACTATATACTTTTGAAGGTGTGAAGGTATTAGACACAAAAGTACATTCTTAAGTTACGTAGAATGATTAGCTGTAGATGCCTTGAACTAAAAACACTGTCATTTCTGAGAAGTTTGAAAAGTCATACAAATGTATCCCCGACTGACTAGGCTGGCCTCTTGTTCTTTGTACTCCTGTGCTGTAGGATGTCAGTGGGGGAGGACCCGCACGTTCTTACCCAGTTGGAGGCCTTTGTTACTATCTTTCTCCTCCCGAGTCCATGGGCGCCATCTTTGAAGATCCTGTCCACGTAGTTGTTTATATCATCTTCATGTTGGGATCATGTGCATTCTTCTCTAAGACATGGATTGAAGTGTCTGGTTCCTCAGCCAAAGATGTAAGTGTGTGGTTTATTTTAAAATAAAACTCTTGGCAACGCGTGGTGGCTCACATCCGTAATCGTGGCACTTTGGGAGGCTGAGCAGCTGCATCACTTGAGCTCAGGAGTTTGAGACCAGGCTGGGCAACATGGTAAGAGTCCCCATCTTGACTAAAAAATACAAAAAATATTAACTGGGCATGGTGGTGCGTGCCTATGGTCTCACCTACTTAGGAGGCTGAGTGTGAGCATCAGTGCTGGAGTCTGGGAGGTGGAGGTTGCAGTGAGCCAAGATCACACCACCGCACTCCAGCCTGGGTGACAGAGCGAGATCCTGTCTCAAAAAACTAAAAAAGGCCAGGTGCACTGGCTCATGCCTGCAATCCCAGCACTTTGGGAGGCGGAGGTGGGCGGATCACAAGGCCAGGAGATTGAGACCAGCCTGGCCAACGTGGTGAAACTCTGTCTCTACTAAAAGTGCAAAAATTAGTTGGAGGTGGTGGTGTGTGCCTGTAATCCCAGCTACTCGAGAGGCTTAGGCAGGAGAATCACTTGAACCCAGAAGGCAGAGGTTGCAGTGAGCTGAGATCATGTCACTGAACTCTAGCCTGGTGACAGAGCGAGACTGTGTCTCCAAAAAAAAAATAAATAAAGTTTTTTTAAAAAGTAAAATAAACTTTTTGGAAAACAATTTCATATTTAATTGTCAAAACAGTAGTTGATACATTTCTTTGTAACTTAATTTATACATTTTAAATGAGTTAGTGTTACCATAGCGGGCTAAAAATTCGTTCCCAAAAGGTGAAAAATTCTTAGATATTACAGTGGTTTGCAACTCTCCTGCAAAACAAAATCCTACTTGTTTGGTAAGGAAAGAAGGGTTGAGCAGCCCCAGTTTCATCTGAGTAACATGGACCGGAGCAGCACTGAAGCTTGCTTTCCTCAGGCTTAATGGGAATGATAAGACAGTGCACGTTCAGGTTATTGCATGTGGTGAGCACTTCACATACAACATGGTAGATGTAAGCATTGAAATGTTCGAGTTTGATTTTGAAAGTTGTTTTTCTCTCGGCAGGTAGCTAAACAGCTGAAAGAACAGCAAATGGTCATGAGGGGTCACAGAGACACCTCTATGGTTCATGAGCTGAATAGGTAAGGCCGTTAGGTTGAAGCCTTTATAGGCCTGTGTTTGTATTTCAGTCTTTCATTCATGGCTAAATGTTTTCCTTTGTTCAAGTTCATATTTAAAATACTTCTGTTCACACAAATGAATCAAAATTTAACACAAAACTGGTTTTCCATGTCAAAACTGACACCTGAATTATGAATTGAAATTGTGATCACTGCAAGGCCCATCCCAGTGGTACAATCTTGCAGATCATTGGTGTTCTCAGCATTGGCTGGCTGCACATAAAACCACCACAGAGCTTTTAAAAAGGATCTTCCAGGAATTGGGCCTTATTTGGTCTGGGGTGAGTTCCAGGTATCAGGGTTTTATTTTTTGGTAACAGCTAGCTTTATTGAGATAAAATTTAGATACCATGTAATTCACTCCCTTGAAATATACTGTTTAATGTTTTTTTAGTATTAGTCATAAGTTTAATTTTAAACACATTTTCACCACCCAGAAAGAAACCCTGTGTCCACTAGCCCACCCTCCCAACCACCAGCCCCAGGCAGCCACTTTTAACTCTGTCTCTACAGATTTGCCCATTCTGTACATTTCCTATAAATGGAATCATAAAATGTATGTAGTTTGTAAGCGGCTTCTTTCACTTTGCATCATGTGTTCACAGTTCATATACGTAATTCCTTTCTATTCATGAATAATATTTGATTGTTGGGCTTTGCCATACTTAATCAGTTGATAGAAATTTGGGTTGTTTCCCCTTTTTATGAATAATGCTGTTATGAACATATTTGTACAAATTTTGCATGGATGTATGTTTTCATTTCTCAAGGAGTAGAACTGTTGGGTCATATGGTAACTGACTGTGTTGAACATTTTTGAGGAGGTGCTTAACTATCTTCCAGGGTGGCTGCCCGGTTCCTCATTCCCACTAGCCATGTATGTGGTTCCACTGCTGCGTGTCCTCGCCAGCACTAATTCTGGCTTTTTAATTTTAGCCATCCTAGTGGATAAGTGGTGCAATCACAGCTCACTGCAGCCTCCACCTCCTGGGCTCAAGCAATCCTCCCCACCTCAGCCTCCCAGAGTAGCTTGGGACCACGGGTGTGTGCTACCACAGCCAGCTATTTTTTTTTTTTCCCCGAGATGGGGCCTCACTCTGTCGCCCAGGCTGGAGTGCAGTGGCACCATCTCAGCTCACTGCAACCTCCACCTCCTGGTTTTAAGCGATTCTCCTATCTCAGCCTCCCAAGTAGCTGGGATTAGAGGCATGTGCCACCATGCCTGGCCAATTTTTGTAGTTTTAGTAGAGATGGGGTTTCACCATGCTGGCCAGGCTGGTCTTAAACTCCTGAGCTCAGCTCATCTGCCTGCCTTAGCATTCCAAAGTGCTGAGATTACAGGCACGAGCCACTGTGCCTAGCTCTCTTCACTTTCTTGATGATATCCTTTGCTGTGCAAGTTTTTAATTTGCTTTGTGCTGCTTTAGGGGTTTATCTAACGAAACCCAAGGCCACAAAAATTTATTTCTTTCTCCTAGGAATTTGTTTTTACATTTAGGCTTGTGATCTGATTTGAGTTAATTTTTGTGTTTGGTGTGAGTTAGGGATCCAGAGTCCTTTTTTTTTTTCTTGGAGACAGAATCTTTCTCTGATGCCCAGGCTGGAGTGTGGTGGCGTGGTCTTGGTTCACTGCAACCTCCACCTCCTGGGATCAGGTGATTCTCCTGCCTCAGCCTCCCAAGTAGCTGGGACTACAGGTGCCTGCCACCATGCCTGGCTAATTTTTGCATTTTTAGTAGAGATGGGGTTTTACTTTGCTGGCCAGGCTGATCTCAAGTTCCTGACCTCACAATCTGCCCACCTCAGCCTCTGATCTCGAACTCCTGGCCTCATGATTTGCCTGCCTCAGCCTCCCAAAGTGCTGGGATTACAGGCTTGAGCCACTGGGCCCAGTGGGATCCAGATTCCTTCTTCTGCATGTGGGTATCTAGTTGTCCCAGCACCATTTGTTGAAAAGGCACTAGTATTTTTACAGGCTTTCTATTTATTTAGAACACAGCCTGCAGAGTAGAATGATAAATCCCCAGCTCCATTTTTCATCATCCTGCTGTTCTCATTTAAGCTTTTTTGAGTATTTAAAATCCCATTTTTAAATTTTCTGGGTGATTCTAATGTGCAGCCGAGGTTGAATTACTGAAGTGGATCATCAGAATCTTATGTTGATACTTAGAAAGCATTTTGAAACTTACTCTTCATTCCACAACACAAGAGGGAACAAAAGGTTACTCATTTAAAAACATCAAACATTTTAATATTTAAATCTGTCCAGGAATCTAGTCTCCTGTAAGATCATGCATCCTCTTTCTTGGCTATTAGCTGGTTTCTGGAAATTAGGGTCAGAATCTCTGCCTGGATCTGAGCTCCCATTCCCATGCTGTGTCCTGCATACCCCTCCCCATGGCGGCCTGTTCCTTCTGGAGTTCAGAGAGGCTTTAGACACAACAGTGGCTGCTGTGCCGTGCCTGTCTCTTCTGTAGCTGCTGTGCTGTTCATGGTCTCGCCGCCGCCTAACTCGGGGTTCTGTCTCCTAGGTACATCCCCACCGCGGCTGCGTTTGGCGGTTTGTGCATTGGTGCCCTGTCGGTGCTGGCCGACTTCCTGGGGGCCATTGGATCCGGCACTGGAATTCTGCTAGCAGTCACTATTATCTATCAGTATTTTGAAATATTTGTGAAAGAACAGGCCGAAGTTGGTGGGATGGGTGCTTTGTTTTTCTAAATGTTCAAATACTTCCTTTTGTGCGTGTGTAAGGGAACACATTTTGACGGATCGTTGTCACATGACACCAGTGGCTCCCTTTTCTCCCCTCACAGTTTCTCATTTCAAGTGCTGACTGACCTGTTTCTGGAACGGGCATCGAGCTAAGTCTGCGCAGCATTAGTACCCGCTGCCTTAAAACTCAAGTTTACATTCTTCGCTAAAAACCATACATCTAGTGTTGCCTGTAATGCTGGAAACCAGTGTATCTACCTTGCTGTGTTAAATCATGACAGTGAGATGGTGACATGGATTAGTTTTGCACACAACATTCAAAACACTTAATATGGCCCCCACTTGTTTAAAAATAAATGTAGTTCAAATTGCCACTTTCCAGTATTTTTGAGCTTACTTAATGAGTTCTGGAACATTTATATCTAATCTATATTTTAGATAATTACTTTTTATACTTTTTTAACTCATGGTATCCCCACTCCCCACCCCCACCTCATTTTTATTTGTCCCTTCTCAAAGCAGCCACTTAGCCAACATGGGCAAAATCAAGTCTCCAGCTACTTCTGTTACTAGAAACAGCTGCTTCCAAGGCCTCTTCCTCTTCTCCCAGTGACAGCATCGTCAGTGCTGTTGGCCTGTATTGGCTATGCCTTCTAGCTCTAACCAGTCACTTGAGAAGACTGTCAAGATTATAGGCCCCAGTTCTTTCCTGTTTAAATCCCTAAAGCAAAGATCTAATTCCCAAGCAATGCCTGTAGTTCAGTGGGGGTGAACAATGAGTAATTCATGCTAGGAATTTGCTTCTGTTGTACTTATAGCAGCAACATGAGTGTAAACAGTAGACAATAAACTTTTATTTAAGAAAACTGATTCAGTTGTGTTGGAAAAAAAGAAATGATATTAAATGTTTTCTTAGAATATCTGTAGAGGTTCAGTGTATTCATAAAGTCCACCCTGAGATGCCTGTTAGAAGTCAAATGTAATTACACTTACAGCTTTAATCCTAAAGTATTGAGGGACAGTGACCACCTTGAGGGTACTCATATCTGTGACTAACATTTGGGAGGTAACAGGAAAACTGGCCTCAAAGCAATATCCCAGTCTGCATTTGAAAGAGCATAGTTTTTGTTAAGTTACTTTAAAAACTATGTGCTTTATTTCCCAAAAGATCAAACCCAATTTTTAAAGGAGACCCTTTTCAGAAGTATGGTACCTTCTTAAATATAGTATCTCTTATTTAGCTTATGCTTACAAAGCCAAATAATTACAGGGGCAAGGCAGATAAAGGCAGGCAGGACGTTAACAATGGCTCACTGGAGAACATCTCCCAAGGGCCTCAGACCACTGTTACCATAAAAACATCTATCCAATGTTGTTATGTCAATTTTTTAGCGGAAATAAGGCTTTAAATACACAGGAAACCTTCAGTTTTTAAATGTGGGGCAAATTTTTAAACAGTGCCAGCTGGACTGCCAGTTCTCAAACAGAATTAATTTCCAAAGCACAACTTTCTCACATTTATAAAAAAAAATAAATGGCATTTAGAGATGCATTCTAGGATTTGGCTGTCACATCTAAGGTGCACTCTTAGGAAAAAGGGAAGGACAAAGGTCAGCTACAGAGGTCATTCCCATGGGGAGTGGCTGGGGAGGAAACTGGGCAATGTGGAAATACTGGGCTGTGCCCATCTCCAGATGCCGGTTTCACTTACAGGATGTGGCCCTGAGAGCTCAAGGAAGGGCTAGAGCTTTGGAGAATCAGAATGCCTGTGATTGAAATCAGGATTTAAAAAAGGGTTAGAGGCATAGGGGAAGGCTACCATTATAGGAAGTAGTTAGATCTTAATTTTCACATGTATAGGGCTAGATAACTTCATCTGTAAAGTTCTGTATTTCCAAAATTGTTATTTTTAAGAAGACCAGTGTAAAGATCTTAAGAGTTTTACTCATAAAACTATCTTTGTGTCAGACAGGGAGCCTGTGGGCAAATCGATGACATTGTAGCATTCTGGCATTAGCACCCTCATTTTATCTAGAGAACCCTTTTATATGGTTCTCGGGGCCTGGCTTACCTCCTAGATCCAGGCTAGAAACATGACTTATGGCTGGATGAGAATCATCCTGAGACTTCCGTGGGGCCAGACTGAAGAGTCCTGGAAAATCATGGAGCTGCTGGAGGCCAGAAAGTCAACACAAAAAGAGCTAAACTCACTTAAGAGGCTAAGAAAGTAGCCCAGGAACACTGGGAGAACTGCTAGATGACAGTTTCAGGTATGGGAACCAGAGTCAACCTGCACTTCTTGCTCTGAAGTACTCTGTATTGGGTTTCAGGTACTGGCTAATCTTGCTGGTCCTGTTCATGGTTTAACATCAAGATAATAGTGCCCCAAACCATGTCAGTCTTAAAGATTTGTTTTCAGAAACTTCTAGTAGTCTTTGAGGTAAGGATAGGAAAAGAGATCCTAAAGTATATGCAGAAGCCTGAGGGATGGCCCTGAATTCATAAAAGACCATAGTCTTCTAGCCTTGGTGTAGTGAGTGGAATCAACCATTTTCTTTAGCTTTCAGTAAATAGGTGGACTTAAAACTAGCAGAGGATTCTGTTGAATCTTACCCACTACCCTGGCTGAACTGTGCAGAGTAAAAATTCACTTAGAAGAGGCCAAAAAGTCCTTTTTTTCTTTTTGTTTTTTAAACTTGATGGCAGTCACTTTCATTGGCACTTTTTTTCTTTTTAAAGCTACTTTTAACACTAATGGAGTACACGGTTATTTGCATGCCCAGCTATGGAATTTTTTATATTGGGGGTTGAGAGTGGAAATATTTGAGCTATTTGGGAACTTAGGTCTGTTTTCCCATACAAATACCCGTCTACCAGTCTAGACTAGAAAAGTAATTCAGTTGTCATGAACTGCTGTTGAGCTTTAAAAAGTTGGAGTAAATGTACTTGCATTTATATTGTTTTTCGTTAATTTT
Organism: Leontopithecus rosalia; assembly: GCA_028533165.1. Classification (NCBI taxonomy): domain Eukaryota; kingdom Metazoa; phylum Chordata; class Mammalia; order Primates; family Cebidae; genus Leontopithecus; species Leontopithecus rosalia. The sequence goes on from CM052669.1 coordinate 10,663,807, forward strand.
GGCTGGAGTTTAACGAATTCAAAAGGTCACAACCTACCTGTAATTACAATTCCATACCACCACCACATGCATTCTGTGTTGCTTTTATTTTATGAAAAAGCTAATTTCAAATCTACATTAAGCTAAGTTGAAGACAAAGTCTTAGTGAAGAAGGCCAGGTGGTCTTGTTTACAAAAATGGCCAGTGTCATCTTTGGCCTTAAAATTTCAGGAAGGGCACTTCAAAGGGCTTTGCATTTGCATGTTTCAGCGCTAGAGCGTAGGAATAGACTCTGGCATCCACTGTAACATGTTCTTCAGCTACCAGAGCTGTGGAAAGCAAAGAAAACATCTTAGTTCATGCCGGTAATGGAGGACAAAACATCTTCTTCAGTCAGTATTTGTGGAGTAAGCACTATATTGCCAGTTCCTACGCTAGATGCTAGTGATACATTTTTGTTGTCTGTAAGGATCTTAGTCAAAGAATAAAGACTATAAGGCAAGATGACATTCCTAGCATGAGAAAAGAACATCAGGCACAATGGTTTTATGTGTTAAAATGGCAGAGCTGGAAGTTTATAGAGCCAGTCACTATACTTCATTTATAGCTAGGTAGGGCTCTGCTATTCTGAAACTGGATGGGGATGATTATATGGGATCTTAACTTAGGGATTCACGTGTCTTTTCTGCCGCGAGGGGATACATAATCTCCCCTGGCAAGTTAAATGGTGTGCATGTTAGGACTGGAGGTACACTACCAAGAATGAGGTCTCAGAACCTTGTTACCACGGGCTTTCATTAAAATTTCTGTTTCACTCAGGTGGAGGCTGCCAGATGTAAAATCAGCCTCATTTCCCTAGCTACTTTCTTGGGAACAAGCTTGGGGACATCGGCAGGCAGACAGCATGTCCTATTTACCTGGGCACAGCAGGTGCTTAGTAACTCTTTGTAGCAAATTTTTTTTTTTTTTTGAGATGGAGTCTCACTTTGTCCCCCAGGCTGTAGTGCAGTGTCATGATCTTGGCTCACTGCAACCTGTGCCTCCCGGGTTCAAGCAATTCTCTTGCCTGAGCCTCTTGAGTAGCTGGGATTACTGGCACACACCACCGTGCCCAGCTAATTTTATATATTTTTTTAATAGAGACAGGGTTTCATCATGTTGGCCAGGCTGGTATGGAGCTCCTGACCTCAAGTGATCTGCCCACCTCGGCCTCCCAAAATGCTGGAATTATAGGCGTGAAGACTGTACATGGCCAGCAAACTGATCTTAAAGTACACTGCCTTCCTTGTGACTTCTCAAATGTTGCTGATTGAATAAACGGTTTGCTATATTTTGATTGTACTAAAGCTTGCCCATTTGGTTCTTTTATCCCTCCTCCTTTAGAGCCATAGTAGCCCTCTCTCCACCTCCCATCTCTTACTCTATTTTTTCTCCCTCTTCTAAGACCAAAAGCGAAGTGAAGTTAGGTGGAAGGGAGAAGACTATTTAAAAGGATATTCGACTAAAAACAACTACCCACGGCATTTCACGCTTGCCTACAGCATCCTACTTTTTACACACCTCCTCGGAAGGAGGGGCTGTCTATTATTGTTCCTGTTTTATGAAAACAGCTGAGAGAGGCTACAGAACCTGTTTGACATGATACCTAATTATCGTCAGCAGAGCCTCAAACCAAGCTGGGCTGTGGCTCCGAGCTGCCCTGCCTGTATTGACTACCATGGCTTTCTCTAAATACCGACCTGAAATTATTGTGTCTCTTCAGTCTGATTGCCTAACTCTAGCTTTGAGCTGTCAAGGTGGCTTTCACCTTAGGTCTAGTTTTTAGAAAGCTGGAGCAGGAGTGGAAGCTGTCTAGGGATCTGAAATCTGATTTTATACAAAGAAATGACAGTAGCCTTTGAAAGATCTATTCCAATTTTCAAACAAACAACAGATGTTTCAAAACCAGGTGCTCTGCTTATTAAAACTGTAAGCCACTGATGCTCAGGAAGAAGCTTAAGAAGCTGGTCCTAAAGCTTCAGGTCAAACAGTGCTTCAGGTCACAGTTGAAGTATTCACTTAAAAACAGTAGAAAAATCAGGTATCCATTACGTAGAACACTTAGACCCAGTAAAATATTCACATGATGAAACATGTCTGCTTCTGTATGGATGGGTGAAAAGGGATTTAGCAGCCAGGTCAGAGGCGCTCCTCGATGGGCCTATGCCATGTCTCCATACAGTATCTCCTCTTGTGGTTTTATCAAAGGACCTCTCCCCACAAGCTTACTTACTGTTTGCAAAGTCCCTAAAAGGTGGGCTAGCCAAGAATTATACGATGGATCTACATGACCAGCCATTTCAAAGGGACACACAGCTAGTTTGGTTTATATGTGAAGAACATATCACACCGAGTATACTGGAGCCACCTCAAGTATTTGTGGAAGGAATATTGTGAATTTCTCCTTAAACTTATGCCCTCCACAAAGGAACATCCGTCGTACTAGCATAGTTGAGGAAAAGCTAACAGTCTATCTACCCACACCTTTGCATCGCTATGGATTGAAGGTTTAAAGTGTAGAATCATTTTGGCAACTCAGCAGCAAGGTCATCTGGACCGGTCTGTAGGAGAAAAAGCCCCTACCAAAAGCTTGTCCTTGGCTTTGCTCCTGTTTTCACCCTCTGTGCCACTCAGAAAGGAAAATTAGTAGTGGTCAACTGCAGTTTTACAAGTTTCTAGGCATGTGACTTTAGTGACACAGAAAAGAGAAAGAAATGGAGTTATATTTAGAGCCCAGTTTGCTGGGATAGGAATGGGGAAAACTGGAGAAAGCTGGGTGACGGTCTGGAGAAGGCTTACCATCAAGTCTCTGCAGTAGATCATTCTTGGGTAAAGAAATGACTTCCACAAATTCTAAACAGACAAAGTGCAAGTGAAAACAAAGCTGACATCAAGAGTCTACCAAAACAACCCAAAATGTCTGCAGCCATTACCACTACACCAAGCCACACACGCTCAGCCACCAGGAATTGCAGGACGTACCTCCATCCCCTGGAAATAAACAGAAGGACAACATTTCAGCAAGGCCTGGAGTAGTCACACTGCAAGACTTTTATGCAAGAGGCATCGAAAAGGCTTTGAGAACTTCACAGAAACCTGGGTCTCTGCTAACATAATCTATATACATCGTTAAACAGCACAAAGTTATTCTCCACGTAATGTTTAGGAGCAAAATTTAAAGCATATTCTATGTGTAATTTTAATAGATACGAATCTGCATACTATGGTAAAAATACAGAACATATAAAAACTTACCATTTGAACCACTCTGAAGGTACAATTTAGTGACATTAAGTAACATTCAGAATGGTATGCAGCCACCACTGTTATCCGTCTCCAGAACCTTTCACCACCCCCAGCAGAAACTCGGTATCCATTCAACGCCAGTTCCCCACCCCTAACAGCCTTTACTGCTTTTCTCTATCACTTTGACCATTCTGGGCACCTCACCTAAGTACAATCACAATATTTGCCCTTCCGTGTCTGGCTTATTTCACTTAGTACAGTGTTTTCAAGGTTCATCCATGTTGTCACAGGTTTCATTCTTTACGGTGGAAGGATATTCCAGCATGTGAGTGTGTGCCTGTGTGCGTGTGTGTACCACATTTTGTGTCTGCATGCGTGCGTGTGTGTGTACATTTTGTGTATGCAGTTCATCTGCTGACAGACACTTGGGTTATTTCCACAGAGGCTGCCATGAACACAGCACACAAATATCTGAGTCCTTGTTTCAGTTCTCTTAGGTATAGACTTAGGAGTTGAAATGCCAGGTCATAAAATATTTCTAATATTCATAAAATATTAGAAATATTAGAAATCTAATATTCTGAGGAACTGCCAAACTTTTCCACAGTGTCATATGTATATTTGCAGTTCAAAAATTAAGAGTTATTTATACATTAATGGGAGACAGGGTCTCACTCTCTTGCGCAGGCTGGAGTGCAGTGGTGTGATCTTGACTCACTGCAACCTCTACCTCCTGGGTTTAAGCAATTCTCCTGCCTCAGCCTCCGGAGTAGCTGGGAGAAGAGTTGTGCACCATCACGCCTGGCTAATTTTTGTATTTTTTGTAGAGACAGGATTTCACCATGTTGGCCAGGCTTATCTCGAACTCCTGACCTCAAGCTATCTGCCCACCTCAGCCTCCCAAAGTGCTGGAATTACAGGTGTTAGCCACTACGTCCGGCCAAAATTAAGACTTAAAATTAGTTGCAGTGGGATACTGAAACATAAATACATACAACTGAAGAGGATAAGAAATTAAAGAGTATCACTGATACATTAACAATTAGGCCTTTTTTTTGAGAGACAAGGTCTCATTCTGTCATGGAGTGGCGCCATCAGAGCTCCTCCAACTCCTGGGCTTAAGTGACCCTCCTGCCTTAGCCTCCAGAGCAGCTGGGACTACAGGGGAACTTGTGCCATTCTTACAATATACGTGAAGACAGAAACCAGGGTGGACTGAAGTTTCTCACTGTTCACTACTAAAGCCTGCAGCTCGTATTAGTAGGTGGGGATATACTTCCTACAGAAAACAGGGAAATAGGTCATTTAACTTTTTCTACAAAGCATTAAGACCAATGAAGTGGTAAAAGAAATATGCTAAAAAACATTAGGAAGAGACAAGAATACTGATGAAGTCTGAAAGCCAATGCTTCCATGAAAGACTACATTCTTCTGCTAAATTAAACTAGCAGCGAGTTCCAACACAACGCAACTGCACCGACCTTCAACACGGCCAGCGCACACGTACCTGGCTTTGGCTTGGGCCTTAGGTTTTCGGCATCATCTCCGTTAATGGTTACTGTCACAATGTGTGTGGTACAGTTCGTCAAGCCTGGGTCCATACAGACAGCTGTGGAGAGAAGGGACAGATGCCTCAGTCCCTTTGTCTTTTGTTTTGCTACTAATCTTAGGAAAATGGGTCTTGTAGCTCAGAGTGGACGTGGAAGTGATGTAGGAAAACTAGCTCTCACATTGGGTCAGCAGACCTACAGGCTGCAAAGCATTTGGGTACCCACACTCTCTCCAGAGCTCCAGCACTGACAAGTTGTAAAATCTCTTTACCACATCAAATTGAAAATTACTGGTGGCTCACACCAGTAATCCCAGCACTTTGGGAGGCCCAGTGACGAGGGTGGCGCAAGGATGAGGAGGCTGAGCAGTAAAGCTCAGGGGTGGGAAATTCCCAAAGACTATTTTATTTATTTATTGAGACAGAGTTTCACATCACTCTTACTGTCCAGGCTGGAGTGCAGTTGCTTCATCTTAGGTGACTGCAACCGCTGCCTCCTAGGTTCAAGCGATTCTTCTGCCTCAGTCTCCCGAGTAGCTGGGATTACAGGCATGCACCACCATAACCCAGCTAATGTTTGTATTTTTAGTGGAGACAGGGTTTCACCATGTTGGTCAGGCTGATCTTGAACTCCTGACCTCAGGTGATCCGCCAGCCTTGGCCTCCCAAAGTGCTAGGATCACAGGCATGAGCCTCCGCACCTGGCCAAAAGAGAATTTAATTTCATGAATTCTCCCCCAACTTCAGGCCTTCTGCCTCCAGTTTCCTCCTGGGCAGGGAGAATCACTTATACTTGGTAACCAATCCTAATCTATGATTTCTCTTCAGTGAATTCTCAGCATAAAGAGTACCCAGCTAATCCCTTCCCACGCTGAGGAGTCTATCGCTTGCTGAATTTTCAAGCAATACCAACCTGGAGAACATTCGGCAACGTCCCCTTTGTAGCCAGTTTCTTCCTCAAGCTCCCGAAGAGCAGCTGCTTCTGGGGTTTCACCATCATCTATGAGACCTGGAAGTCCAAAGCACTGGTATGGTGGGAGTGGGAAATCTAGTTTTCTTTGAACTCCTCATGCTACTAACGCGGCGGGTGCTGCGCTATGTTACAAGAATCAGAGCACTGTGAAAAGTGGTCTTGCGGAGAAACCTAAGGATTGGAACTTTTGGTTTTTTTGAGATGGAGTCTTATTCTGTTGCCCAGGCTGGAATGCAGCGGTACGATCTCGGCTCACCTCCACCTCCACCTCCTGGTTTCAGGTGATTCTCCTGCCTCAGCCTCCCGAGTAGCTGGGACTGTAGGTGTGTGCCACAATGCCCGGCTAATTTTTGTATTTTTAGTCTCGCCATGTTGGCCAGGCTGCTCTCGAACTCCTGGCCTCAAGTGATTCACCTACTTCAGCCTCCCAAAGTGCTGGGATTACAGGCACAAGCCACCGTGCCCAGCCTGGAATTTTTATAGAAACAAAAAGGCAAAAGAATAAAACTCTGGGCAGATTAATGAGGTTCTGGTGGCATCACCCAGTCCTCCTATTCAGACCCAGATCCTTCCTGACCATCTCCATGCTGCTCTGCACAGCATGGGCAACATCTGAGAGGAGCTGTGACTTGGTGATGGCCGACTGGCGTAGGCTTGGGAGCTTGCTGTGTGTCTGCAGCACAGGTAGCCTGTTCATATTCTGCTTCCTGACATGGAGGATGCTGACAGCATCACCTATCTTGTCTTCCTCCCTCATAACAAAACACTGAGGCCTGGCAATAGAAGGTCAGAAAGGAGCAAACTGAACTGGTGAAGGTTAGGGGATGCCCATGGCCACTGTGAGGAGTGAACAGAGAGGCCAAGGAGGAGAAAGGGAGCAGCAATGCAGACTTTTTTCCTGAAAGGAATTAAAAAATATAATGAAAAACTGGCTGGGCGCGGTGGCTCACACCAGTAATCCCAGCCCTTTGAGAGGCTCAGGAAGGGGATCACTTAAGGCCAGGAGTTTGGGAACACCCTGGTGACATAGCAAAACCCCATCTCTACAGAAAACTTAAAAATTAGTTGAATGGGCTGACCATGGTGGCTCATGCACTTTGGCCAACGTGGTAATCCCAGCACTTTGGGAGGCCAAGGGCAGGTGGATCACAAGGTCGGGAGATGAGACCATCCGGGCCAACATGGTGAAACCCTGTCTCTACTAAAAATACAAAAATTAGCTGGGTGTGGTGGCAGGTACCTGTAGTCCCAGCTGTTCGGGAGGCTGAGGCAGGAGAATCTCTTGAACCAGGGAGTCGGAGGTTGCAGTAAGCTGAGATCACGCCACTGCACTCCAGCCTGGCAACAGAGCGAGACTCCGTCTCAAAAAAAAAAATAGTCAAATGTGGTGATGCACGCCTGTAGTACCAGCTGTCCAGGAAGGTGAGGCAGGAGGTTCACTTGAGCCCAGAAGGTCAGGGCTGCAGTGAGCTGTGATTATGCCACTGAACTTCAGCCTGGGCAACAGAGCAAGACACAGTCTCACAAAAAGAGCCTGGGCACGGTGGCACACGCCTGTAATCTTAGCATTTTGGGAAGCTGAGGCTGGAGATCCCTTGAGCCCAGGAGTTGGAGATCAGTCTGGGCAACATGGTGAAGCCCCGTCTCTACAAAAAACACGAAAAATGAGGTGGAGGATTACCTCAGCCTGGGGAGGTCGAGGCTGCAATGGGCTGTGATAGTGCCATAGCACTCCAGCCTCAGCAACAGAGACCACATCTCAAAGAAAAGAAGGTATTAACGTTAACATTAAAAGTAATTACATAGCCTGGCCGGGCACAGTGGCTCATGCCTGTAATACTTTGGGAGGCCAAGGCAGGTAGATCACCTGAGGTTAGGAGTTCAAGATCAGCCTGACCTACATGGACAAATCCTGTCTCTAATAAAAATACAAAATTAGCCAGGCATCATGGCACATGCCTGTAATCCCAGCTACTCAGACAGCTAAGGCAGGAGAATCACTTGAACCCAGGAGGCGGAGGCTACAGTGAGTTGAGATCGTGCCACTGCACTCCAGTATGAGCAACAAGAGTGAAACTCCATCTCAAAAAAAAAAAAAAAAAAAAAACAGCCTTCAGTAACGTGGTGAGGAAATGAGGAAAATAATAGTTGTTAACCGTAAGTTACCACTGGCTAGCCTTTTAAAACATAAAATCTTGGCCGGGTTTGCTGGCTCAGGCCTGTAATCCTAGCACTTTTTGAGGCCAGAATAGGTGGATCACCTGAGGTGAGGAGTTTGAGACCAATCTGGCCAACATGGTGAGACCTCATCTCTACTAAAAATAAAAAAATTAGCTGGGCATGGTGGCTCTTGCCTGTAATCCCAGCTACCCAGGAAGCTGAGGCAGGAGCATCTCTCGAACCCAGGAGGCGGAGGCTGCAGTGAGCCAAGATGTACTCCAGCCTGGGTAACAAAGCAGGACTCTGTCTCAAAATAATAATAATAATAAAATAACGTATACCACTAATAACAAAGAGATGAGATTTAATCTCTTTATTTTTTGGGGGGATGGAGTTTTGCTCTTGTTACCCAGATTGGAGTGCAATGGCACGATCTCGGCTCACCGCAACCTCCGCCTCCTGGGTTCAGGCAATTCTCCTGCCTCAGCCTCCTGAGTAGCTGGGATTACAGGCACGCACCACCAAGTCCAGCTAATTTTTTGTATTTTTAGTAGAAATGGGGTTTCACCTTGTTGACCAGGATGGTCTCGATCTCTTGACCTCGTGATCCACCCGCCTCGGCCTCCCAAAGTGCTGGGATTACAGGCGTGAGCCACCACGATTTAATCTCTTTAGATGGAACAATCCAATAAAGTCCTACAATAATACAGCACAATAAACTGTAGAGCACTTTAATTACTGTACAATAGAGAAAAATATTCTAGCTGAAATGAAGAGTCTCCTTGGCCTGTTCCCGTAGGGCAAAACAAACTGTCTTCTCCATTCATATTTTTGGGAGCTAAGAGCCTGGCCTAGGCTATAATCCCAGCACTTTGGGAGGTCAAGGTGGGTGGATCATCTGAGGTCAGGAGTTCAAGACCAGCCTGGCCAATATGGTGCAACCCCATTTCTACTAAAAATACAAAAATTAGCCAGGTGTGGTGATGAATGCCTGTAATCCCAGCTACTTGGAAGGCTGAGGCAGGAGAGTCGCTTGAACCCAGGAGGCACAGGTGCAGTGAGCCAAGATCATGCCACAGCAACAGCAACAAAAAAGCCTGGCCTACTGATTGAAAATTTCCTGTCGAAGCAGATTGCTAGTGACAGACAATTATTAAGCTGACAAACTGGGGAAGAGCAATTACTCAAAAGGCTGGAGACAGCGTGGCCAAGAGGAGGTGGGACGGGTGAGAGGTGGCTTTGCATCACCATCATGGGTTCAGAGAGTTGTTGGAGTGTCCTGGAGGCCTGGAGGAGCCTCACTATGAAATGGTTTAGTTTTACTTAGAACCACAAGGACAGATGAAAACTGCGGAGCTCAGCTTTGCAATTCTCAGGCTTTATCCTGGTTCGGGCCCACATCCCTGAGAAGCAATTCAGTGCTGAGTGACTCACCTGCAGGGAACTCTATGCAGTAGCCGCCAATGGGTGGTCGGAACTGTTTCACCAGAACAATACACTCGTAGTGAAGCGTTCTCTGTAGCACAGGGATGACCGCTACACCTGTCACCAGGAAATGGAACCAAGGAATCCCTGATGAGAGGTCAGCAACGTCAGCACGTGGTTTAGAGCAAGCTAATGAAAACCCCAGACTTTAAGAAACTCCGCATCCATCTACAATACTGGCAGTTAATCTTGGAAGCTATTTTAAAAATGCAATTAAGAGGAATTGCTTCTGTTGTTTACATTTTCTTTTTTAAACAAAAGGCCTATTTAATTGTCACAGTTTCTTCAAAGTAAAATCAGAACTAAAACAAACATTTCCTACAGGGTCAAGGATGTAAGGTTTCTGCCTCCACCAACCTTGCACAGAACTGCTTCCCAGCCCGAGGCAGCTCTAGCACAGGTGAGGCCACAGCCATCCCTGTGCTCCTGGGTCAACTCTGAGCAATAAATCAAGTAAGTTCCACTGTCTGCAAAAAATGCTAGCAAGACTGATTTCACAGTTTTGGTGTAAAAGACCTTTTCTCTCAAGTTACTGGTCCTTCATCAAAACATAAGAAAAACAAGAATAGGCTGGCGCAGTGGCTCACACCTGTAATCCCAGCACTTTGGGAGGCTGAGTCTGGCGGATCACCTGAGATCAGGAGTTTGAGACCAGCCTGACCAACATGGAGAAACCCCATCTCAACTAAAAATATAAAATTAGCTGGGCGTAGTGGCAGGTGCCTGTAATCCCAGCTACTCAGGATGCTGAGGCAGGAGAATCGCTTGAACCCGGGAGGCAGAGGTTGTGGAGAGCCTTTGCACTCCAGCCTGGGCAACAAGAGCAAGACTCCATTTAAAAAAAAAAATTGAAAACAACTGGGTTTCCAAAAACAAAGCACCCAGGAGGGAGCCCTGGCTCCCATAGTTCTCCTATCCGTGAAGCCCAGCAGCTGCCACCCAGGTACTGTTTGCTTCCAGCAAAAACAGAAACCAAAACCAAACGGAACACTAAGAAAAGCCTAGTGCCAACCTGCCCTCCACCAGAAGTGATTCTCAGGATGCTTTCTGGGCTCTTCGCAGTCAAGGCATTCATGCCTGGAGGGGAAGGTGAATGGAATGGGCTTTGCCCAATTTCATGTCCTCACCAACTTGTAAGCAAGTGGTCCACAAGCATAAATCTGTGCCAAGTAACTTTTCCAAACTTAAGGCTCTTGCCCAGATCCTTTCAACAGGATGCAAGGACTTCTAGAAGTCATAACACATTTAGACACAGTGTGTGGCTTCAAATTATGCTAATTTACATTTAGTTATAAATATTAGAACAACTTCCCCTCAAAAACACCATTCTGAGCATATATCAAAGACAGAAGTTACTTATAAAGAAAGTTTGATTTAGTTACGTAGCATGGCAAGACTAATAGGAGATTTAAAGCTACAACATCATAGCCCTGTGCGGTGGCTGTGATCCCAGCACTTTGGGAGGCCGAGGTGGGTGGATTGCCTGAGACCCGGAGTTCAAAGCCAGCCTGGGCAACGTGGCAAAACCCCGTCTCTACTAAAAATACAGAAAATTAGCTGGGCATGGTGACAGGCACCTGTAATCCTAGCTACTTGGGAGGCTGAGGAAGGAGAATCACTTGAACCCAGGAGGTGGAGGCTGCAGTGAGCCGAGATGGCACCACTTCACTCTCGCCTGGGCGACAGAGCAAGACTCTGTCTCTTTTTTTCCCCCCAGTAATGGCTATAAACAATTTCTTTTTTTCTTTTCTTTTTTTTTTTGAGATGAAGTCTCACTCTGTAGCCCAGGCTGGAGTGCGGTGGCACGATCTTGGCTCACTGTAACCTCGGCCCCTGCTAGGTCCTGGTTCAAGCAATTCTCCTACTTCAGCCTCCCAAGTAGTTAGGATTACAGGCACGAGCCACCATGCCCAGCTAATTATTTTGTATTTTTTTTTTTTTTAGTAGAGACAGGATTTCACCATGTTGGCCAGTCTGGTCTTGAACTCCTGACCTCGTGATCCACTTGCCTCAGCCTCCCAAAGTGCTGGGATTACAGGCGTGAGCCACCACCCCCGGCCTTGCTCTACCAGACTGTCTCAAAAAAAAAAAAAAAGATACAACATCATAATGGAAGGTAACTTGGTTCCATCAAAACCCCTCTTACAAGCACAGTGCTAAGTTCCCTTCTGACAGGTTGGAATAGGTTTGCGCTCCTACCATCAGCACTCTGTTCTTTCCTGGTCGTACGTTTCACTGATTCCCAAGTTCTGTTCAGGCAGAGAAGAAAAAAGGTCATTAGTGCTAAAGACGAGAACTGTCAGGTTTTCTGTGTACAACCAGAACTTCTTAAATGCAATGCATGCAAATGTACTCATGATATTGGTCAAGAAGACCACAGCAATAAAGGTCTGCGTTAAAATAGCTTCTGAAAATTAACAATGAAAATTCTTGCCACCCTACACCTCAGCCTCTGGGTGCCCCCGAAACAGAAAGCCTGCTGAGCATGTGAGCGCCGCCTTCTCAGAACGCTTTAGTTTGGATCCTCTGTCTTTGGGCAAGGAGCACAGCCAGTGATGGATTAATAAGCAGGTAATGCACAGGAAGCCACAGGGCAAGTCTCATCCCATGTCTAAGAACAAAAAAAGCTACTGTGCACAGCATGAACTACTGAGATTTTTATAGAATTCTGATTTTTAAAATGTGACCTAAAATATACAATTTGGGAAAGTAGAGCGTCCCCATTTATGAATGGAGGGATTGTTCGACATAGGTAGGCAAGTGCTCCACTTGCACGTGTGAGATCTTACCTAGAAAAAGTGAGCTGGGAACAGTCCGGCCCTGCTCTCTTGTATGGCTTTCTTCCTATTTGTTTCTATTACCCAATTCAGTTTTGGGGTAACAGCTGGGCTATTCTACTTTCTGGCCTTGAACAAGGGGCACAGTTGTACAGGAAACCCAGTTACTGAGACAATTAATGCAGTTGAAAGGGTAGAGGCATAAAAGAAGCACCCCTTCACTCTCTTCTCCCTACGATAGAAAAAAGCAGTGGCAAGAGACTGCTCAGCAAACACTTTCAGGATCTCTTCTAAAGGAAATGAGACATGGGTGGCTTTGGGACAGAAAGGAGTTTACCACCTGCATCCTCAAGAGGAAGAGCTGCCATATCTCCTTGGAAGAACCCTCCTTTTTTATCTGGCTGTCTCTAAAATGTGGACCTTTTTCATTACAATTGTTCAAATATTTAATCTGGTTTTTAAAACAACAAAACAGAAAGACTTTCTGGAAACTGTAGGTCTTTCAGCATCGTACCCAAATTCTGAAGGGCAAATATGTCAAAATGAACACAGGAAAATCAAAGAGACTACTATGACAACTCACAGCAGCCCAACATGCCTGTTAGTAGCAAGGAGCCGACCAACAAGCAGTGCCGGTAAGTACATCATACAGACTGCAAGAGATGAAACACCTTTGGCATAGCTCTCTCTGCTGCCTCTTAAGGTTAGTCCTAAAGACTGAAGACAGTGCTGGGAAAAGCACTGAAGGTCCCATCCCAAACACTAGGAATAAGGGAAACAAAAAGAGGAGCATCATTATCGTGGTTACGGTGAAGTAAATAAGCAGTAACGAGCCATAATTCATGAACAATAAAATATAAACGCATTTATAAGAAATCTTGGAACAAGACTGCCCCATGAGAGCGCCAGCAACTTCAAAGGGCCTGTGAGATGTCCACCTGATGGGAAATCAGCTCTATTTGCCTACCAGCTGAGCCCAGCATTCCAGCCTCCTGGAGACTTTTCTCCTTTGTAAAAAGCAGGAATGAGTATGTTACCTCCGAGACCTCTCCTAGCTTTAGGATTCTGCTTTCAGTGAGATCATCCTATTCTTAGTCTCCTTTGCTCCAGGAAAGCCTGCTGGCCTTCCTCCCTCTAGTCCACCAACACAAGAGGCGGGAGGGTCACAGAGGGTGACTTCGGCACTGTGTTGAATGTCAAGAAAGGCACACAACACTGGAATATTTTTATATTTCTAAAACTAATTCCACATCCCCTTTCATGAATGAGACAGTGGAACACAGGATTCTGTAGCTGCTATTTTATCTCTTAGACTTGGCCCTCCATATCCATGGGTTCCGCATTTGTGGATTCAATCCACCAAATTGAAAATATTGGGGTAAAAATTGCATCTGTACTGAACATGTACACACTTTTTCTTGCCATTATTCCCTAAACAACACAGTACAACAATTGTTTACAAAGCATGTGCATTGTGTTAGGTACTGCGATTCATCTACAGATGAAGTACATGGGAGGATGTACGTTGGTTATATGCAAATACATACTGAATATATGCAATTTCATACAAGGGACTTGAGCATCTGTGGATTTTGGTACTTGCAGGGGGTCCTGGAACCAACCCCGACAGCTTCCAAGCAACAGCTGTACAGGCTGAGTATTCCTTACCTGAAAGGTCGGGGGCCAGAGTGTTTCCGATTTTGGTTTTTCAGATTTTGAAATATTTGCCTTACCCTCTGGGTCTTATGCAGGCCTTCTGACATTTTCAGCGGTATCTTTACCCCATAGAGCAGAAAATAAGCAAAAGAACCCCACATTGAGTCATGCACATAGGTCTTGGCTCCACATAGACCTATGTGTTGTGGGGAAGCTGCTGTACAGGCATCCCGCCCGCACACACGCCATTTCATTATCCCCTGTGGGTTTGTGTGTGGAGGGAAGTCGGTGTGTGTGTGCAGAGGATCTACTGGGCCAGGTGTGTTGGCTCATGCCTGAAACCCCAGCACTTTGGGAGGCCAAGGTAGGAGGACTGCTTGGGTTCAGGAGTTTGAGACCAGCCTGGGCAACATAGTAAGACTCTGTCTCTACTAAAAAAATGAAAATTAAATGAATTTAAGGATATGGTCAGATGTGGTGGCTCACGCCTGTAATCCTAGCACTTTGGGAAGTCAAAGTGGGCAGATCACCTGAGGTCAGAAGTTTGAGATCAGCCTAGCCGATAATCCTGTCTCTACTAAAAATACAAAAATTAGCTGGGCATGGTGCCACATACCTCTAGTCCCAGCTGCTTGAGTAGCTGAGGCAGGAGAATTGCTTGAACCCGGGAGGCGGAGGCCACAGTGAGTCGAGACCGCACCACTGCACTCCAGCCTGGGCAACAGAGCAAGACTCCGTCAACAACAACAACAAAAAAGAAGGCTATATCTAGGCTGAAGGGGAGGGTCCCTTTTCCCCTGAGGACACTGAATGCCTGTGTTGTATGCCTGTGTTTTGACTGCAACCTGTCACATAGAGTCAAGTGTGGAATTCTGCACCTGTGGCATCATGTTGGCACTGAAAAGTTTTGGATATTGCAGCATTTTGAATTTCAGATGTTCAGATCAGTGCTGCTCAACGTGTACACACAGGCTTTCATATCAGGTCACAGATAACATAGCCTGTAACTTACAAATCGTGGCATACTGAAAAGTACACAGATTCATTCTTCAAAGCCTGAAGAATTGGTATGAAGTATTAATGCTTTACCTAAGTCCTCCTCAGAGGCCCGGAAAAAATCCTATGTTTGGAGGAATGGACATGAACATGCTACAAATATGGTCGTTTGGTAGATTTTAGAGCCCACTCCCAATCTACTGAAACAGATGCTCTGGAAGTGAGACTTAGTCAGGAGTATTTATGATTCTGAGGTACATCCCTGATTACAAAATGCGGGAAGGGCAGAAGACCAGTCAGGTAAAGAGATGAGCTGGTACAAACATTTTTTTTTTTGAGACAAGAGTCTCGCTCTGTTGCTCAGGCTGGAGTGCAGTGGCATGATCTCAGCTCACTGCAACCTCCACCTCCCAGGCTCAAGCCATTCTCCTGTCTCAGCCTCCCAAGTAGCTGGAATTTTTTGTATTTTTAGTAGAGATGGGGTTTCACCATGTTGGCCAGGCTAGTCTCAAACTCCTGACCTTAACTGATCCACCTGCCTCGGCCTCCCAAAGTACTGGGATTACAGGCATGAGCCACTGTGCCTGGCCTCAAACACATGTTTAGACCTACTAAGGGCTATGTTTTGTGTTATAAACTTAATTTTATAGGAAAAAGAGAACCAAACTGTATCACTATACACTGGATTCCAACCTCTCTATATTTTCACAATATAAATGCATTTGAACATATGGTGCTCCCTAAGACTTGGGCCTTGCCACATTTCTGTATTGGGTCTGGCCCCTACTTCTTTCACATATTTAGTTTTCCATATCAAACTCACCTGGCATTTTAAGTGAAGAGCTACACTGTCAATGGATCATACTGTGCTTAGCTTTCTTACTGCTGGGATTTAATTCAACAGTGCTATCTATCTCTTAATATTTTTCCCAAGCTCTCCTACATTAGGCCTTATTAAGGGCTTTGCTAGTTTAGTAGATATAATCAAAGTTGTTCAGAGTACTAGCAAGTCCACGCATTTGCAGCTAGATGATATATTTCATCACAAGGAAATCGTGTACTCTTATTGGATCACTTTGCAGATGGAGTCTTCATACTGATGAATTTATGTCATGTGATCTGGTCACTAAATTTAGTTCTCATTCTGTTGTACTCCTTTTTATATTTCACTAAAACATTTGTTTTCACCCTTTTTTTCTGATAGTTTATAATATCAAAAGATTATTATGCAAATGTCTGGAAAGTAAAAGAAAGAAGGTTAACCATATAGCTTCTTATTTTGCTATAATTTTCCTTCCAGCGTTTTCTTACACATTATTTGGCAGAGTATGAAAAGTATATGCACACTTTTCTTCTTTATGATCAACTTATAAACTTTTCCCATATTGCTCAGTTGTCTTCAGAATCTGCTTTTTAGGTGGCTGCAGAGATTTTACCAAGGGAATACACTATAACATTCATTTTCTGTTTTTAAGATATTTAGGTTGCTTTCAAATTTTCTGTCTTTTAAAATTTTGGTGAACATTTTCTATACATAAATTTAATTCCAAATACTAATTTACTTAATACTTTTTTTTTTTTGAGACAGATTCTCACTCTGCCACCCAGGCTGGAGTGCTGTGGCAAGATCTTGGCTCACTGCAACCTCCACCTCCCAGGTTCAAGCGATTCTCCTGCCTCAGCCTCCCAAGTAGCTGGGACTACAGGCCCATGCCACCACACCTGGCTAATTTTTGTACTTTTAGTAGAGATGTGGTTTCGCTATGTAGCCTAGGCTGGTCTTGAACTCCTGACCTCAAACGACTGCTGCTCCCTACCACCCGGCCTCCCAAAGTGCTGAGATTACAGGTGTGAGCCACCACACCTGGGCCTTAATACTTTCTTAAAACTGGGATTACTAGGTCAAAGGGCGCAACATCTTTAGGGCTATTGACATATATTATGAAATAAGCTGTATAAAACATTTTCTTCCTGATTTGCATTTCCATGAGGCAGGCATGTACCTCAAAATTAGCAATGTTTTGCTTTATTTTTTCTAATTTAGAAATTAAAAACTAATTTTACTAGAAGGAAGAAACATGTACTGTTAATTATTCTGTCGCTTTATCAGCTTCAATTAGGTTTGGCCCAAAAGTTTTAGGTCTACACTTGTCTACTTAGGGAGAATTGTATTAAAATAGTTTTCTGATTAGTTATTGTAACAGGTTTCCAACCCAACTGTATTCAGCAATTAAAAATGATCCAAACATCCTATCACTAGAAAAACGGCTAGATTAGATTTTTTATTTAAAACAAGGTTTACGAAGAAAACATCAAAGTTTACGCAAAACACTCAACAGATAACCTGAGAACCCAAATAATGAACGTTTTAGAAGAAGAAAAAAACAAAGTTTACCTAGTTTTACCAGTAGGATCCATGTATGTTGTTTTTTCAAGCTTGACCCATTTTCCTTCTGAAATTAACTAAAAAGATATCAGATAATAAGTTGGGAAACTTTCAAACCAAGTTGTTTTTATCTAAAAGGGTTTTTTCTTTCACATTTCCTCTGTCCTTCCCCAGCCCCCCAATAATCGTGCTTCCTTCCCAATAATCTGTGGGCAAGTTTTTCAGTCAGAGTAGGTAGGTGTTCAGAGCTGTTTTTTGAAAGGGCAGTTCTGCTTTTTGCTATTTCTTGGGGGTAGTACTAACAGGTGGAAAGAAATGACAGTCTAAAAACTCCTGGGGTGGGGGGAGTGGAGGTACCAGAAGGGAGCACATGGGGTGAGGGTCTTCTGGGAATCTCCTGATGGTCTGTCCCCTGACCTGAGTGCACACAACACAGGTGAGTTTAGTATGTAGAAATGGGCATTTCTAGGACATTGGTATTTTCCTGTCAGTGATGATATAGGAAGGCGGACTGTGGGGAAACCAGGTCCAGAATTGGATTTCCTATCATGATATGTGGGTTTCTGGGTTTCCCACCCAACTGGAGACGGGCACCCCAGGTTCGTTCTGCCTGGACACTGAGAAGTTGTGGTGCTGAAGACTAACTTACCTATGGCACTATACTGAACTGAGGGAAAGCTTCCCTGCATGCATAAAACAGAGCCTCTTTCCTCCTACTCTATCTTTCACTTCTTGCCAGCAGCAACCTAATAATTTTCAGCAGATCTGTTCACAGACAACATGGAAAGGTTTTAAATCAAAAGGAATTCCAGAAAGGTATCCAGATCAGAGTACCAAGATGAAGGATTTAAAATTTATCCATTGCAATGGTTCCTGCAGGAAGAGACTTTTAAAGCTAAATTGAACAACACACAGACATCATTGGTTCTAGAACTCAATGGAACTAAGACTACAATTAACAATGTTGGTTTTTATTGTTCTTACTCATGTTGGGCCCATGAACAGCCAAGTTGTGACAACTACATATGAAATATCTGAGTCCTCAAATCCATCTACTCTCTCTTCTATCGAGGGAAACAGTCAGGATTAAGAATTTGTCTGTTAAGAGCCCAAATCTACCTACTGTCTCCATTTCACTAATACACAGAGGGACACGCTATTCCCACACAAGAGCAAACTGCCCGCGCCCAAAAAATGGGAGTATGAAAAATCTGCAAAAAAACTGTCTTCAAGAGTGAAAAACCATCCTTTGTAACGACAAGTAGCCTATATATTTCTATTAAACTCAGATTTATATGGGGGAGGGAAAGGAAAGTGAAAAGTTATACCTCCTCTGAAATAATATGCTGTTTGCCATTCTGAGAAGGCTCTGTTGGTTCCTGGCTCTCCATTTTCAAACTAGTCTTTACTCTCAGGTGAGAAGTTCACCCTGTAAGATAATGAGATTTGTTTAGGCTAAAATTATTTTTCTGCATTAAACATTCATCCAGAGGCCACTAGTCAAAGTACTTAAATGGCAAAAAAATTATCTACCATCAACACTGCCTGTCTCTGAGGGAACTGGCATAGATGCAGATGTGAACATGGAGACCCCGGGATCAGCTAGGAAGAAAGTGACAGCAATCTCAGCCACACTCAGCCACTCCAGCCAAGTTCCTGCTGTGCATGTTCTAACACTTCAAGACCTTCTTCATCAGATTTTTCTTTTTTGAGAGCGTCTCGCTCTGTTGCTGAGGCTGGAGTGCAGTGGCGTGATCTCAGCTCACTGCCACCTCTGCCTCCTGGGTTCAAGTGATTCTCATGCCTCAAACTCCTGAGTAGTTGGGATTACAGGCATCCATCACCATGCCTGGCTAATTTTTATATTTTCAGTAGAGATGGGGTTTTACCACATTGGCCAGGCTGGTTTCGACCTCCTGACCTCAAATGATCCGTGCCCTCCTCGGCCTCCCAAAGTACTGGGATTACAGGCGTGAGCCATTGTGCCCAGCCTGATTTTTCTGACTCCCAATCTTAAACTCTTTCCAAGGGAAGCCAGCAGAAACATGATATAGCACTCTCTATGCCTACCTCTCAATCTTTTATCCATCCTTTATACCTAAACCCTTTATACCTAAACTAACTTTACTTACTCCAGCCTGGCAACAGAGAGCAAGACTCTGTCTCCAAAAAAAGAAAAGAAAAGAGAAAAGAGCAGGCCCTTAACCCATTAGTTGTATATTACTATTTCCTCTTTCTTTGTTTATTCCTTCATTTTTGGACCTTGTCTGTCCCAAAGTCTTCTTTTTCCTACACACATGGTAGATTGATATTTCAGCTGTATATAGAATTAGAGGCCCAAAGCCAATTTTCTATGAAACTGCATGGCACTGTAGTTGTTTTGCTTCTGATACTGCTGTTGAGAATCCAAAGCTGTTCTGATTCTTGATCTTTTTGCCGTGTGACCAGATTTCCTCTTCTGGAAGCTTGCAGTTAGTCACATTTTCACATTGATGTTATTGTACTGGGAAGTCAAGTGGGTCCTTTCAATCTATAAACTTCTTACTATGCTTTACAGGGAATTTTTCTTGAATTATTCACTGATAATTTCCTCCCCTATGTTTTTCTCTGTTACTTCTTTTAAGAACGGTTACTTAGACCAGGCACAGTGGCTCACACTTGCAACCCTAGCCCTCTGGGAGGCCAAGAGTCTGATACCATCCTGAGTAACATGGCAAAACCCTGTATCCACAAAAATAAAAACCCAAAACATTAGCTAGGCGTGGTATGCACCTGTAGTCCCAGGTACTTAGGAAGCTGAGGCAGGAGGGTCACTCGAGCCCAGGAGTTGGGGGTTGCAGTGAGCTGTGATTGCACCACTGCACTCAGGTGCCATCACTCCCTAACCTGCCCTACCTAACTTCAGCTTCAAAGAAAATACAGCCCACAGCATCAACTCTCTTCCCAAGTATCTGAGAGGAAAAAGGGAGTCTGCTCTTTGTTTCTTCTGGGACTCAAAGTGATAATTATACTACCCACCTGATCTTCAATTTGTGCCCCAGACAGCAAGGTTCCCTGTCCTAAAATACAATCAACAACAAAACAAACTGTACATGTATTCATAAAGCGCCTTTACAAATCAAGTATCTGATTGACTACTGCAGGTAACCTGGCTGAGTCCCTTGTGGTCGACGGTAAAAGGTGGGATGGCGCGTTAGGAAAGTGGCGGTGAGTAGGACAAAGGCCCCACCCGCCTCGCCTCACTGTCTTGTGAGGAGAAAGGAGAAACTGAGGAAAAACACAAAATTTATGTCAAGCGACTCAACGTTTCACAAAGATTAAAAAGGGTGAGAAGAGTGGAAGATAGGAAGCGTAATCTACAGGAGTGATCAGGCAAGGCCTATTTAATCTGGGGACTTTATAAGTAAGCCATGTAGAAGTTTAAATACTTAGAGACAGTTGTTTAGCATACTGAAACCTACAGCCCTACTAAGAAAACAGGCACTTATTCCTTTGAAAGTATCAGAGCTGATCATTTATTAGGTAAACTTTTTGTTTTTTGAGATGGAGTTTCACTCTTGTCACCCAGGCTAGAGTGCAATGGTGTGATATTGGCTCACTGCAATCTTCAACTCCTGGGTTGAAGCGATTCTCCTGCCTCAGCCTCCCGAGTAGCTGGGATTCCAGCTCTCACCACCAGGCCTGGCTAATTTTTGCACTTTTAGTAGAGACGGGGTTTCGCCATGCTAGTCAGGCTGGTCTCCAACTCCTTGCCTCAGGTGATCCGCCCACCTCAGCCTCCCCAAGTGCTGGGATTACAGGTGTGAGCCACTGTGCCTGGCAACTGAAAACAAGTATTTCTTTGTTTGTTTTTTTGTTTTGAGACGGGGCATTGCTCTTTTTGCCCAGGCCAGAGTGCAGTGGCGCAATCTCGGCTCACCGCAACCTCTGCCTCTCGGATTCAAGTGATTCTCTGGGCTCAGCCTCCCGAGTAGCTGGGACTACAGGCATGCACCACCAGGCCTGGCTAATTTTTGTAATCATTTTTTTTTTTGAGACGGAGTTTCGCTCTTGTTACCCAGGCTGCAATGGCGCAATCTCGGCTTACCGCAACCTCCGCCTCCTGGGTTCAGGCAATTCTCCTACCTCAGCCTCCTGAGTAGCTGGGATTACAGGCACGTGCCACCATGCCCAGCTAAGTTTTTGTATTTTTAGTAGAGACAGGGTTTCACCATGTTGACCAGGATGGTCTCGATCTCTGGACCTCGTGATCTACCTCGGCCTCGGCCTCCCAAAGTGCTGGGATTACAGGCGTGAGCCACTGCTCCCGGCCAATTTTTGTAATCTTAGTAGAGACAGGGTTTTGCCACATTGACCAGGCTGGTCAAACTCCTAACCGGAGGTGATATGCCCGCCTTGGCCTCCCAAAGGGCTGGGATTACAGGTGTGAGCCACCGCGTCTGGCCTACGCTTAAATGTTTCCTGGGTTGTTAAAGTACTGCTCCTATGTTCCCAGGATCTATTTTCTCCCATACATTTATTAATTCCTATCTTCATTAGAAAACATCTGACCTAAATACATCTCTATCAATGCTAACATCTCCTCCCATGAAGTTTTTCATTTTCTAAGTCAAATCAAAACAATTATTTGAGATTGTTTCTTTCTTTCCCTCAAAACAGAAACAATTGCATAATTCTTTCCTTAAAACAGAAACAATTGCATAATACCGGATGGAGGCATAAATGAATCACTACTGCCCAACCTCCACCAATATACTCTGCTTTGAAAATGTATTCTTCAAAGCACTGCTTCTAGTTCGCCACTTAGCCAGTCACATTTTTGAGAAAAGCCAAACCAAACCTACAACAATGTAAATATTCCTGAGAAGAGTTTCTAACTCAAAATATGCAGAGAATTCTGTTTACTATCCTAAGGAATACCCTTCTGAAGAGGCCTGCAGTTGGTGCGACTATCTCTTTGTAATTTAAAATTACTTAGGTGGACCAGGAAGAATGTACCTGGTCCTAAAGGAGGTACCTAAAATATGCACCTTTAGACACAGATGCTTGGGGCAAGCCTATAGCTCGTGAGGTAGGCGACACACCTAGGGTTTAAAAGCAGCTGGTAGGCCGGGCACGGTGGCTCGTCCCTGTAATCCCAGCACTTTAGAAGGCCGAGGCGGGTGGATCACCTGAGTTCAGGAGGTCGAGACCAGCCTGGCCAACATGGTGAAACCCCATCTCTAAATATACTGAGAATACAAAAATTATCCGAGATAGGAGGCACGCGCGCTCTCAGCTACTCGAGAGGCTGAAGCAGGAGAATCGCTTGAATCCGGGAGGCAGAGGTTGCAGTTCGCCGAGATTGCGCCACTGCACTCCAGCCCGGGCGACAGAGTGAGACTCCGTTTAAATTAATAAGTAAATAAGTAAATAAAAGCAGCTGGTTATTTCTCGTTCTTTAAACGAAACAAACAAAACTGAACTTTGCTGGGTGACAGGAGTGATGCAAAGAAAAAACGAAAGATATTACAAGTTCGAATTCTCCCAGTCTTACGCTTCCATCGTTGCAGGAATACTGATAAAAATCTGTGTGTTTTTTTTTCTAGATTGATAACTTTTGCGAGGCCAGACTAAATGAATTCAACGCTCCAAGAAGACAAGACTCCTTTTTCCTCTGTTTTCCGAAATTTACCTCTTGTCTTTTACCTCCCAAGTGGAACCCCACCCCCAGGATCGTACAGGCGGTACTCCTTCTACCAAGCATTCTACTCCTCTGCAGATGCTGCGACCTTTACACTGGAACTAACACTTAGCTGTGGTGTTTCCCGCTTTCTTCACTCGGAGCAGCCCAGGCTCTGCCGCTCCAATCCCTTTTCCCTCTTGGGCGCCTGGACGCGTGCCCAGCCGCAGCCTGGCAGACACCGCGCGGCTGCACGTACCATGCAGATGTGCTCCCTCTCCCCTTTTTCCTTCTCCTCCCCAAAGAGACCTCGTGCTGAGATTGGCCTGCGCCCCGTTACTTACTCAAAGGTGTAGGGGTGAAGAAGAGAAGAGGGCGAAAGAACTCGCTGGAGGCAGCAGTGTCAGCAGATGCCGGTGCCACGGCTCCAGGTACCGGCGCCTCTCGTGGTCCTAAAAGGATAGGCGCGCGCCCTCCTCCCGGCACCCGTAGAGCCCCCGCCTTTGACCGAGCTTCAGGTGATTACCTTCCGGGTCAGCGTGCGTCTAGGGCGAAGGCGGAGTCGTAAACTTCTTAAAATTCCTTTCTCACACTTCGGTAATTCCTGTTTCGAGACTGAAGCTGTTTTTGTGTGCGTGCGTGCAGAGCGTATGCCCTGGGGTTCTCCTTCGCTTCTTTTTCTCCGTCTTCCTTCTTGCTTTAGGGACCGGAAGAGTCCTTGAACCAAAATAGCTCGGCGGGTACTTCCGGGGCCGGAGCCCAGGGTTCCGGGAGGGTGCTGGCAGAAGAGGGAAAGGCAGCGGCGTCCGCAGCTGGAGGATGAAGAAGGAGCATGTGCTGCACTGTCAGTTTTCCGCGTGGTACCCGCTCTTCCGAGGCGTTACCATCAAGAGGTGAGATGGGAGGGGTTTCTCCGGGCCAACCGGCCAAAAGGAACTGCGACTTGTGGGCGAATCTTACCGCCGTCCAAAAAAAAAATGCAGGCCTTATAGCGACTGCATGGAAGCGAGTGTGTCGAGAGGGAAGTAGATCAGCAATTGTCTGCGTCCTGTTGCGAGCCAGGGAGTGTGCTGGGGAGATAGGAGGATCAGTTGCGGTTTCAGTGAGGGTCGGAGGCGGGAGGAGTCGTGGATTAACTTAGTTTAGGTTTGGGAGTTCACCACCACTGCTTTTAGAATGGCCCAGGCGCAAGGTGATCACACCTTGCCTAAGGCCACCCGGTGGCTTAATTGCTTTTCGCCACCACCCTGGACATTGGAGATTTGAGAAGGTGAAAGAATATGTAATTACAGTTAGATATGAGAACAAGTTCAAAGACCTGTTGTACAGCATGGAGACTATAGTTAATAACGGTATACGTGTCATATCCTTGAAAAACACGGAATGGATGTTAGTGTTCTCACCACAAAAATAACTGTTAGGCAGTGCATTTGTTAACTAGCTAAATTTAACTATTTCACAGTGTATATATTCTTAAAAACATCAGGTAGGCAGTAAATGTTAATATATACAGTTTCATCTGTCAGGTTTTTAAAAGGTGTTGATGAAAATCTGGGTTTTGCACTTACTGATTTTCTGAGCCAACATTTCAGTAATTGCTGATTCATTATATAATAGTTTCGTTCAATAAAGATCGGATATGTACTTGAAAAAATTGTGTAATTGGCTTAGAATTGTCAGTTAAAATGGATAAGAAAAGTTTCAAATTCTTAAATAGTATTGGAATGTCTGGTAGAACCTTAGATTCGTTGTACTTAACAATTTCGTTGCTTAGCTTTGTAAGAGTAAAATACTTAGGAAAGCTTATTTGTAATCAGCCAATAGACATATTAAAAAAGAAAATTGAGTAGTTTATAAATAGAATTTAAATTTTTAAAGAGACTTTTAAATTGCAAAGCCTCATTTGAAATTGGTTAAAATTTAGTTAGTAGATTTACAAACATAATAATAAGATTTGTTAGATGAACTTAAAAGCCCAAGAAAGAACTAGATTTTTGAATGTGAAATCGTACCTTTCATAAATATTTATTTTAAAAACTGAAGTAGCCCATGAGTACTCTTTTTTTGTGCACAAAAACTATTTGTAATGTGCCAGAAAAAACTTTTTCCATAAACAAATGAGACATATTATGAGGCATAGGTGTTCTGTTGACTCCCTGAAAGCAGGCTGTAATCTTTTCCACTTAAAAAAAGTATATATGCCTCAAGATCAAAATAATGGCAGCACTTTTAGATATCTGTGGTAGGGATTTTTGATTACTTATTATTTCAAGGTAAAAGACATATTATCCCATAAGTTTTTAAGTAACTTCAAGTATGGCTTTGCCATCCTTAGTTATGATTAACTGAAACAAATTAAGCTAAAGCATGCCCAGTTAAGCAGCTTTGTCTCTCTGGTGATCAGCTGAATAGAATGCCAGCAAAACACATCCAAAAGAATCATGAATTCTTAGCGGTTGGTGCTCATTGCCAACCAAAGAATGGTTTCCAGCTTTTGACTCTACTTCTGCCCTCTATCTTTAGAAGGTGACCAAATGCTAGTCATCTTCTGGTTTGTTTTGCTGCATTTCCTGTGTTGCAGCAAATATCTGCCTGGCTTTGATTTCTTAAAGACACAGAAATGTTGTGCTCACTCAATCCTTTTGAGGTTGTTGCATTCAGATTGTGATTTCCTTCTGGTTGTTTGGACTTGGCTGATTTTTGTTGTTGTTTACAACAAAGACCATTGTGGTAATCATACTATTCTAATTCTGTGTCTGCTGCTACCAAATGTACAGCGCTAATATTTTCTACTTTGCATTAAAACAAGTAATTCAAAAATTAATCAGGTGTGGACCTTTTTCTGTCTGCTTAGAGTTGGTCTTATAAAATGATGCCTTTTTTGGTGTACTTTTTTTTTTAGTGTCATTCTTCCACTTCCTCAGAATGTGAAGGATTATTTACTCGATGATGGGACTCTGGTGGTTTCAGGAAGGTAAAGTATATTAGAAAAACATTTCTCGAACTTTACTGTAAAGATACACATAAAGTGAATGAATTAGCTTAGGTACCATTCTCTCCCTTTAGCTCTTTTTCTTCCCTAGCCAAAATGATGTACTGATCTTTGTCTTGTATTCCTTGTCAGTGCTCAGTTAATATTTTCATCATTGAATACTTTTCCCTCTAATAATTATGAATTGTGAAATTGAGCGGTTCCTTTCATCTCTGTCTTTAGAAAACAGGTATGATGACAACTTTTCCTTCTGATGGTAGCAGGGTGGGGGAAGTGCACATTAAAATTCTTTGAGACCCTTCAGTTTTGAAGATTAGAAACTCATTGTTTCTAACAGAAAGCTTTCCTAGGGTTTATCATTTAATTCCTCAACATTTTCTTACCCACAGCTGACCTACCATGGCCCCACTCCCACTTTCTAGAAGCTGTTCAGGTAGTTTCCCTATTTATAGAATATTATAGAATAAAGGGAAGAAGTTAATGTATTTCAGTCTTTTGGACGCAAACTTGAAAACATTGAAGAATCGTAGGATTTAGTGTTTGGCCCTCACCAGCCTTTCAAAAATAGCCTGACAATAACCCTGTGCTCTGACTCCCTTCATTTTTCTGCATAGCACTTCCACTTGACGTAATTCCCTTAATTGTTCCATTAGAATGCAGTGTCATGAGAGCAGGGACTTGGCCCATTTGTCCACCCCAGCTCTTGAAGCAGTGCCTGATGTAGCGGAGGAGTTTGAGAAACATTTGTTGGATGAAGGAACTATAGAAATACAATGAGAGTGTATGTTTCAGTAACGTTAACTGGACCCCATATTTTTCCCCGATGGGCCTTAGTGTAGCTTTCTCGATTATATTTCTGTTTTTGGTATTCACAGCCCCTCAATAACCTGAAGATTGTTAATGTAGAGCCTCATTACCTTTGAATAATTTGAGGCTAAGGAAACAATGGTAAAGTCAGACAGGTATCAACTTTGGGATATTTACATATATATATATATATATATATATATATATTTTTTTTTTTTTTAAAGACAGAGTCTTGCTCTGTCACACAGGCTCGAGTGCAGTGGCTTGATCTTAACTCACTGCAGCCTCTGCCTCCTGGGTTCAAGTGATTCTCTTGCCATAGCCTCCTGACTAGCTGGGACAACGGACATGCACCACCACACCCAGCTAATTTTCGTATTTTTAGTAGAGACGGGGTTTTACTATGTTAGCCAAGCTGGTCTTGAACTCCTGACCTGAGGTGATCCACCTGCTTTGGCTTCCCAAAGTGCTGCGATTACGGATGTGAGCCGCCATGCCTGGCCAGTTTTATTGTTCTCAAATACATACACCTGTTTGCTTCATAAGTGAGTTTATATATAATAAGCTTATATAAATGAGACTATAAGTAAAATGACTTTTAATATTAGAAAGTAATTGCTAGATCTCAGTAGGGTAAACATGTTGAAGAGCTCCTATGTGATTCTCACTGGCCAGATGTTTGCATGGCCTCTGGCTTAGGCAAACGGTGATGTTAAATACTGTTAAACAGGGCCAGGCGGGGTGGCTCATGCCTGTAATCCTAGCACTTTGGGAGGCCGGGGTAGGAATGCAGTCATTTGAAGGGCGAAGGGAAGAATCTTCCAGATGGCGGGAACAGCATTAATGAAGGCTCTAGGCCTATAAAATCTTGACTCACAAGAAGCTTGGAGAAGGTCATGTAGCTAGAGTATGGGAGTGAGCAAAAGGTAAATGGCATGAGATTGACAGTTGATGACTTGGGGGAGGACACTAAAGGTTAGGGATGTGTGTGTGGGAGTCACGTTAAAGATGCTGGCATTTGTTCTGAGAAGGGCGTTGAAGGGCCCTGAACAAGAGAATGACTTTATCAGATTTCAGTTTCTGAGCAGTGGTAGGTGACTGGAAGACAGGTTAGGAGGATATTGCGTTGGACCAGGTGAGACCTGCTAGTGGCTTGAACTAAGATGGTGACAGTTGCGGGGGAGGAAGTGGGTTTCAGACGACCTGGACTTGCACCTTCAGAACTTGATGACAGGGATGTGTCAAGAATTCCTCTGATTTCTGATTGAACAATTAGTTGAATGAAGATGTCATTTGCTCAGATTGAGAAAAGCATTGTCTGTTGAGCCTTTTTGAAAGCCTACAATCTCTTGAGAATTTTGAAAGGTTAGTAATTTTAGAGTGGGTTATTTTTACAGATAAAAACTTGAAAAGTTTAAGTATAATTTAAATGAGGTACATTGACGATAAAATGCATGAATCTTAAGTGTACAACTTGGCAAAGTTTGATAAATGGTTACACCTATTTCACCATCACTCCATTCAAACACGGAACACTTTCATTCCCCAGAAAGGTTTCTCTTGTCCCTTAGTTGACTTCTTCAGTACTAGAATTTCATAAAAGTGGAGTTACATAGTATAACTGTAAGTATACATAGTATAGTCTGTGTAAATGGAAAAAATACAAACTGTTTTTTCTCTGCTCTCACACCACAACAATCATCACAGAAGACCTCTGTGACCGCATGTGTAGGGCTTTCTTCCCACTAACAAGCAAGCAATCAGTTCTTCAGCAGACACCAGCTAGGCGTCCTCCAGTAGTTCAGTTGACACTGTCTCCCTGGAGGAGGCTGAGGGCTCGCTATCACAAGACTGCCCCCCAACTTTCGATGTCACTTGCAACCCCCAGGTAGCTCTACCCAGGCAGCTTCTGACCAGCCAGCTAGAAATGAGTTCCCTCTCCTTGGGTTTGATTCATTGCCAGAGCAGCTCACAGAACTGAGGGAAACATTTACTTAGGTTTACTGGTTTATTATAAAGGATGTTACAGGCCGGGCACAGTGGCTCACACCTGTAATCGCAGCACTCTGGGAGGCTGAGGTGGCTGTATCATAACGTCAAGAGATTGAGACCAACCTGACCAACATGGTGAAACCATGTCTTTACTAGAAATACAAAAATTAGCTGGGCATGGTGCCGCGCACCTGTAGTCCCAGCTACTCTCAGGAGGCTGAGGCAGGAGAATCACTTGAACCCGGGAGGCAGAGGTTGCAGTGAGCTGAGATTGGACCACTGCACTCCAGCCTGGGTGACAGGGCGAGATTCTGTCTCAGAAAAAAAAAAAAAAGCATCAAGTATTCTGATAAGTCATGTTTGGGGTTTAAATTAAATGATTGCTGTAAGCTGGGGTCATCCAGGAAGCCTTTACAGTAAGGTGATACTTGAACCGAGCCCACTCATTGGGTCTGACGCACGCAGTGTCCCTCCAGTCACAGTCCTCATTGTCTCTTTTTGATCACGAGTCCTTTCTTAACCTTGTCTCCCTTAAGGCTAATTAGTAAAATGAGTTGAGCGTCCCTAATTGGAAAATCTGAAATCTGTCCACATGGGTGCTGAGATAGTGACATTTTTGCTTTCTGAATATTGTATAAAATGACCTTTGGGCCATGTGTACAAGGTGTGTATGACACTGACACAGAAGTGCATTTTTTACATTTTAATTTATAGTTTTCATAGGTACATAGTAAGTGTACATATTTATGGAGTACATGAGATGTTTTGATCCAGACATGCAGGGTGAAATAGCACATCATGGAGAATGGCGTGTCCATCCCCTCAAACATTTATCCATTAAGTTGTAAACAATCCAATTGCAGGCTTTAAGTTATTTTAAAATGTAAGGTTAACCAGAATCTTCCCCTTCCTTTTCCTTCTTTAGTCTTTGCATAGCTGCTATGTTGGTTCTTACTATGATTATTTTTCTCAATGATAGGAGTTCTCCCTAGGCTAGTTATTTGTATTTGGGTGTTGAGGAGGGGCCAGGGTGGTATCCTGAGTCTTCCCTCTGAGTTCTTTCAGCCTCTCGTTTCTTCTAGGCAATGAAGATGAGCTGCTGGGTGGCCCTTTTCAGCCCTTGTGTTGCAGGTGATCAGTGACTACCTGGGGCCAGTGGTGTGGGTGGTAAGAAGAATTCACTGACAGTTGGAGGTAGAGAAAGGGAAATGTATTAGAGAAAGTATGAAAATAGGTCACAGGGGTGCAATGGGCAGGTCAGCAAGAAAGGAGCTGGCAGGGAGACAAAAGCTTGCTGGAGATCTTACAAGATGGTGCTTGCGTTGTGTCCTGAAGAGGGCTTTGTGCAGCACTGGTATCACCAAGGTTGCAGTGAGCTAACTTGCCTTTTTCTGTCAGTTGAGGATCTGGAGATAGCTGGGCGTGGGAATATGGTGAGTTTTTGCGCAGGAGGGCTGTGTGTGTTGGACCATGAAGAAAGGCAGACTTATAGCTTATCTGCCTTCTCTTTTTGCTTTCACCTGCTCCCGCCAGTCCAGCACCTTTTCCCTAATCAGGACTCCACACCTTGCTTCGCTTCTGTCTTCTTCAAAGACAGTGTGCCTATTTATTTTCCCCTCTCCCTCCCAGCCCTTGCAGTGGTTCAGTCTAGATCCCCAGTGAATTCCTGACACCAGCCTGCATACCCTGTTTTCATTGGACAAAGAAAAGATTCTTGGTTTTCCCCTAGAGTAGTTACATCAGCTGTGTAGACGGCTCTTCAGACATTCCCTTCTGGGTCTTTCTTTATCCTATTCGATCTTCCCTTTTTTGTCAGAACTTTCTCATATACTGAGGTTCAGAGTCTAGATGATTCTCAGTATTATCAGAGATGAAGTGTTTTTCTCTTTCACTTGTTTTTAATGACATCTGAGAACAGGGCAGAAAGGTTTTATTCTGTCATCTCTTCATGCAAATGTACTCTTATTAATTTATTTATTCTTTTTTTGAGACAGGGTCTTGCTGTCACTCAGGCTGTAGTGCAGCAGTGTGATCATAGGTCACTACAGCCTCAAACCCCTGGGCTCAAGGGATCCTTCTGCGTCAGCTTCCTAACTAGGACTACAGGTCTACTCCTCCACACCTGGCTAATTTTTAAACTTATTGTAAAGGCAGAGTCTCTGTGTTATCCAGGCTGGTCTCAAACTCCTGGGCTCAAGAAATTCTCCAGTCTCAGCCTCCCAAAGTGCTGGAATTATAGGTGTGAGCCACCGTGACTGGCCTTGTTCTCTAATTTTAAGGCATTTGTTCATGCCATTCATTTGATGGCATTTTACTTTGTCACTCAGGCTGGAGTGAGGCAGCACGATCTTAACTCACTGCAGCCTTGACCTCCCGTGTTCAAGTGATCCTCCCACCTCAGCTCCCCAAATAGCTGGGACTACAGGCGCATCCCATCTTGCCCAACTAATTTCTATATTTTTTTGTAGAGACAGGGTTTTGCCATGTTGCCCAGGCTGTTACCTACTCCCTGAGCTGAAGCGATCCACCCTCCTCGGCCTCCCAGAGTGCTGATTATAGGTGTGAGCCACCATGTCTGGCCCAATTTTAAGGCTGTTTTTAAAAATATATTAGTACCCCCAAAATTATGACCACACAGTACCCAAATCCTTTTCTTTCTTGATTTTTGTGTTTTTTTTAGGGATGATCCACCAACACGTTCTCAGCCAGACAGTGATGATGAAGCAGAAGAAATACAGGTTGGTACCAAATAAAATAATCTGCTTTGTAGACGGTTCTAATTTAAATGATCTCTGAGATGCTTCTGACTTTTACAGCTTACCTTATATCTGATCAAATGAGAAATTACATGAGAATCTTTCTTTGACATGTATTTTCACATGCACTCTGTGTTCAGGAAAAGATGTCTCTGGTTTTATTTATAACTTTTGGATAGAGCACTGCTTTTTGAAACCCAGTACAGTATTTAAATGTAATGTTTTGTTTTCGTCCTCTTTTTCATGCAGTGGTCTGATGACGAGAACACAGCCACGCTCACGGTAAGAGCAAGCAGACTCAGCATAGAGCAGCCTCAGGCTGTCACAAAAGGGTTAGCCTCAAGGTTTAAGTGCATGCCTCTCTAAATGCCCACCTAGTTACCATTTAATGTCTCATTGCCCCTGTGGGCTATTGTTTCTATGTTGAAAAATAACTTGAAGCAACATTTAGCAAGCAAACATGATTTGCCCTCTTTTTCTCTTTGATTACAAAGGAAATATTTCAAGGGCCTATTTGATGCTTTGACTTATTTCTGTGAAGCTCTGAAGCTCTGCAAGAAGGAATCATGCCTATCATTAAACTCTGAGATATCTAAATCTATGGAACCTAAATTAAAGGGAAAATCTGTATTTCCTTATTCAAGTTTATTTATTTATTGGTTTGTTTTTGAGACAGTGTCTTGCTCTGTCACTCAGGCTGGAGTGCAGTGGCACGAACTCAGCTCACTGCAACCTCTGCCTCCCAGGTTCAAGCTGTTCTCCTGTCTCAGCCTCCTGAGTAGCTGAGATTACAGGCGCCTGACACCATGCGTAGCTAATTTTTGTATTTTTAATAGTGACAGGGTTTCACCATATTGACCAGGCTGGTCTCGAACTCCTGACCTCATGTGATCTGCCCACCTCGGCCTCCCAAAGTGCTGGGATAACAGTTGTGAATTACAGCACCTGGCCTCAAGTATATTTAAATGGCATAAAAATTACTGTTTCTTTTAAGTAAGAGTAGAGAGGTATGTGACTTTTACCAGTGTTTTACATAAAAATGTGGAAGTTAAGCATGTTATGGTGTTTCAGGATAAGCATGTTATTTTGAAAGTCAGCCTAAAATTTTTTAAATGAAGATATTTTTAAAGGAGTGAGTGAAGCAAATGATCTATTTCTAAAAATAGGTGAATGAAACTCCTCATACCTTGAGTTAAAAGGGAAAGGTTTTTAGTGAAATTCCTTAGAAATAAATATAAAGGCAGAAATATAGGAAACTAGTTTTAGGGAGGGTTTGTTCTAATCCAGCTCTGCATAAGAAGGTACTTGTTTATTTTAGTGAAAGAGATATGGTTGCCTGGGTAGAAGTTAAAAAGCAGAGGTGGAGCTACTCAAAACCGATGTACTGCTTTAGATATAAAAGGGGAAGCCTGCTAGCAGATGCCAAAGTGGAAAGTGTGCATGTTTTCTTTTTCTTTTTTTTTTGAGATGGAGTCTTGCTCTGTCACCCAGGCTGGAATGCAGTGGCACGATCTCAGCTCCGCCAGTGGTGCAATCTCGGCTCACTGTAACCTCTGCCCCCTGGGATCAAGCACTTCTCTGCCTCAGCCTCCTGAGTAGCTGGGATTACAGGCGCCCTCCACCAGGCCCAGCTAATTTTTGTATTTTTAATAAAGATGGGGTTTTACCATCTTGGCCAGGCTGGTCTTGAACTCCTGACCTCATGATCCACCTGCCTTGGCCTCCCAAAGTGCTGGGACCACAGACGTGAGCCACCATGCCCGGCTAAGTTTGCATGTTTCATTTACTCCAGATGCCATTCAGATCACTCTCCTTTTATGAAAATTCCATTCAGTGTAATGTAAATGTTATCTATCTGCCATACTCAGGGCACTAACCTGGGTTATGTGAGATGAACAAAGACAAATATGATTTGATGCCTGCTACTAGGGAGTTTGTAAGCCAGTGGGGAAAGGTGACATGGGGAGATGACAGTGCTGTCAGATCAGAAAGAGCAGTTACAGCTGAGGGCACCAGGAATGCCTGACCGGACAAGTGGTATTTGACCTGGATCTTAATAGTGGTGGGGATTGTCAGTATCAACTCATTTTTAAATAGGTGTAGATTGGCTGGGTATGGTGGCTCACACCGGTAATCCCAGCACTTTGGGAAGTCAAGGTGGGTGGATCACTTGAGGTAAGGAGTTCATGATCAGCCTGACCAACCTGATGAAATCCTATCTCTACTAAAAATACAAAAAATTAGGCATGATGGTGGGCACCTGTAATCCCAGCTACTTGGGAGACTGAGGAAGGAGAATTGCTTGAACCCAGGAGGCAGAGGTTGCAGTTAGCTGAGATTGTACCACAACACCCCAGCCTGGGGACAGAGAGATACTCTGCCTCAAAATAATACCTAAGTCATAAAGATGATAGATACAGCAATTAATAGTATAAAAGTGTGTGTGTGTGTGTGTGTGTATTTACCAAACTCTGTTCACTAAGAAGTTTTAGAATCAGTGACATGTGACATCCTGGTAGCAGTGAGCTTACCTGGTACCTTGATCTTGGTTTCTAAATATCATTGTCCACTAAACAGAATTGAAACTTCTTAGAGATATTCAGGACTGGGTTTGGGAAAGTAAAACTGAGCCTGCAGCAACTTGTTGTGCCAGAAACTATGGAAGTGCTGAAACAGTGATGAGACATGACAAAAAGATGCCAGAAGTCAGCTTTGGGCCCCCACTGCCTAAAAATAAGAGCATCATAACGAATACAGTCTGAGCATTCCTAATCCCCAAATACAAAATCTCACATGCTCCAAAATCCAAAAGACTGGGTCTCACTGTGTTTCCCAGGCTGAACTCAAACTTCTGGGCTTCAGTGATCCTCCTGCCTCAGCTTACTGAGTAGCAGGTACTGCAGGTATGTCCCAGCATGCCTCGCTCCCAAAACTTTATGAGCACCATAAGTGGGAAATTCCACACCTGACCTCATGTGACAGGTCACAGACACAATGCAGGCACACAACACAGTTTGTTCAGCCTCCCCAAGGGAAAAGTGAAATTACCTTCAGGCCATGTGCGTAAAGTGTTTATGAAATGTAAATGGCCGGGCACAGTGGCTCACGCCTGTAATCCTAGCACTTTGGGAGGCCAAGGTGGAAGGATCACCTGAGGTCAGGAGTTCAAGACCAGCCAGGCCATCATGGTGATACCCCATCTTAAAAAAAAAAAAAGAAATGTAAATGACTTTTGTGTTTAGATTTGGGTCCCATCCCACTGTATATATGGAAATATTCTGAAATCCAAAACACTTCTGATTCTGATCTTACCCTTTTTGGATAAGGGATAATACTCCATGTGTAGTAATAGGAATAGGTTGTGACCCATTGACTAAATTAAGAATTACTGCTCCCATAGTGACATGTAAGTGATTAAGTAAGTGGGGAAAAGAGGAAGCTTGTCTTTGTAGTAGTAAAGGCACCAACTAATACATGTAGAAGGAATGATGGAATTAGGAATTACTATTTGGCAACCATTCTAATAATATTTGGTTAAATATATACTAAAACTAGTGGATGAATATACAGTGAGAAAGGATATTTTCATCTTCTCAAAGTATCTTCACGCAAATTACTTACCATTTGCACAAAGAAAAATAATAATGTTACACTGGAAAGACCTGGCAGCCGGGTGACCAGCATTAGCCTTGGCAGTGACGGGACAGACCTGTCATGCGTGCCTCCTGATACATGCATGGGAAGGATGTCAGCTGTCACAGCTGCACAACCTGAGTCTACTCGGGAGGAGACATCCAACAGACTCAACTTTTAGAAACTGGATAGAGTAATTGCCCTGAACTTTTCAAAAATGCCAAGGTCATGGATGGTAAGAACAACAGACAGAGGAACTGCCACAGATTGAAGAATATTAAAGAGACCTGATAACTGGATTTAGTCCATGATTCTAGACTGGATGCCTGGACCAGAAGAAATGTTTCTATTTATTTTCCATAAAAAGACATTATTAGGGCAATTGGTACATTTTGAATAAGATCTGTATTGTGTCAGTGTTAGTTCCCTGATTTTGATAGATAACTTATGGCAAATGGTAAAAACGTGAGTCTCATACAGATATAAAACTCTTCAATGCATGTTGAAGATGTTATTTAACTCATGAGGGAACCAGACAGCTGTTAGAACTGGTTCAGAAGAGAATCCAAAGAAAAGATAGATCAGGAATATTGAAATGAGTATGTTAATGAGGCAAAACTGGTTTTGCCTCCCTGCAGTATGGGAGGAAAGACAATTAGACCTCTTCCGGATGAGATAGAAATTGCATGTCCATAAAAATTACTTCATGTCACTATCACTTACCTAGAATTTGCCATGTTGTAAAGTAGCTCACAGACCTGGCTAAAAACAGATAACCTAGAAGGTTCTGCTGTATGTAAACAGTACACAGTCTTCCATTTTAGACTGTGCATAAACTTTTTATAATTTAAATTTGTTGTAAGATTCTTACGGCAGGTTATCCTAAAGTTGAGTAATTTTGAGGGTTTGAGGGAAATGACCACATCTTTTAAAAGGCATACATATAAAGTAATCCTAAAATGTCAAGTTTTATGGGATAGGAAAATTAAATTGCTTTGTCTTTGAAGGTTGAATCCTTTCATGTTGTAAAGTTTGTGCAACAATGCCATTTATAGGAAATACTGCCAGTGCTGATCTTAGAGAAGTGGGGTTTATGGCTGGAGTAGTAGGGAAGGCAACTCAGCTGCTTCAGGCCATTCTAAGGAAATTACTGGCCTCATAAATCGTAATTGCTTTGGATGGGGAGAGATGAATGGAAAATAAAGGACTCAGTGCTGCTGTTCACTTTGAAAGCCTCTCTAAATTACTCTAGTCTCATTTTATGGTCTAGGGGAAGAAAGAGGGGCAGCCTTTTAGGTAATTAAAAGATACTGTTGTTAACCAGTCTTAACCAGTCAGATTTATCTGTAGCAGAAAGGGAGGCAGCCTAATTGGGCCTTAAGCTATCATCTTTATTCCCTAACTTTTGCTCAAAGCTGTTTCTCGTTTTGGGGGATATATGACTGTGTTTTAAAACTCATTTATTTGGTCTTTTCTTAGATTCTTGTGACACTTTTTTCTCTCACATAACTGGGTTAGATCTTGGGGATCTATATAACTATTTGATGTAATCTTGGAATGTGTAGTTTAGTTCATTCAAGATGTACTCTGTCTTTTTTTTTTTTGTGGAGGAAGTTGATTACCTGATTTTTTCAGAACTTGTAGTTGCCCGATAGGGGGCAGCAGTCCTCTTTACAGGGCATAATGATAGTTCAGGACTGTGTGGAGAATGTTAGTTTTTGTTTTTTATGTGTCTTCAGGGCTCCTTACTTACCTTTTTTTCTAGCTTACGTCCACAGGCTCCCGTGATAGTGACCTAGGTTCAAGGCAGGGCATAATGGCATCAGGCTTAAGTTCCTGTTAAACCGCAGTGTTTCTATTCACGTCCAGGTTGAAACAAACACACAGAAGGTTTTGGTCATTTGCTCATATAAAATATGCATTTTTTAAATCATCCAAAACGGAAAGAATGTTTTAGCTTGACCAAGGTTCAGATTTTGAGTTTTGCTTGTATTAAAACGTGTCTGGAAATAGCAGTGTTTAAATAGTTTACAACATTATTTATTTTTCATTCTCTCCATGGCTTTTGGGGATACTGTATGTCTAAGACTCTTCCTGCAAGTGGAAGGGCTTCCGGTTCTTCAAGTGGGGATGTTATTTCTGACAGCTGGAGTGGAGCTACAGGTGATATTCCAAACCTGTCTCTTCACTGGATGAATACTGGTTTTATGTTGGTATACAGAGAACCATTCATTTCCTCCTCACATCCTCAGAAGCCTAGTGACTTCTGTCATTTCCACTTTGCAGGCTTTGATTGGAAAATGTCACTAGCAGCTGGTTATTTCTCTTTTTGGTAAATGTGCTTGATCACTGATTTTATTTAACTGGGTTCAGGAATTCTGATAGTAGTTTGTATTCTAAATTCTGTTTTTAATACCCTGAACTGTAACCTTGAGATTTTGATCTTGTTTTCCATGCATACTGTGATGATACTGATGCGCCCAATGATTTCTTCTCTCTCTGTAGGCACCAGAATTTCCCGAGTTTGACACTGAAGTCCAGGAAGCTATCAATTCCCTCGGGGGCAGTGTCTTTCCTAAGCTTAACTGGAGTGCCCCAAGGGTAGGACCTATAAGTAATTCTCCTACTGTTTGAATATTTTTTGTTTTGCTGTTTCATTTCATATCCCTGCAGAGGGTCTAATTATACTCCTGGTTCTAGGAAAAATACTGTGGAATTTATTATTAATTTCCCTCTGCTAAGTTACCTTCCTGATTTTGCTGTACACCTTCCTGGGTCTGTGAAATACTGTGTGTTCTGCCAAAAGGTAGTTTCCACCTCTTGTGTCACTGATTATTTTAGAATTCTGAGGAGATTCATACTCTGCCCTTTTCAAAACTATGGCTGTTCAGTTTAACGGAGAAGTTTTTCTCTGTAAAAACGTAATAAAAACAAGTGTCATAGGCCATGGAAATTGAGTGATTGGAGAAGTCAACTGATATTTTTATTTTAATACTGCACTGACAAGATTTTTTTTTCTTTTTTTGTGTGTGTTTGATTGCATTGACAAGATTTTTATGAAAGTTAAGGCTTGTGGAAAAATCCTTTAGTTATTTTAATCTGATAGAAAACAGTTTTATGTCAGCAAAGCTTATTTAAGGAATCAGAGACCTGTTTGCATTTTCAAAAATTATCTCATGCCTTTTTTAAATTCCAAAATGAATGATAATTTGTACTTAATCTAATTTTTTTACTTTTTGTTTTTACTTCAAAAATTAATTATACTATATGTATAAAGAATTTAAAATTTCAAATAGATTTGGAAGCTTGCTGTGAAAATCAGCAGGTCCTGACATGTGTTTTACTTCATTTCCCACTCCCCAGAGGGAGCTGTTTTCCACTACTTTAGTACATCTCTTCCATGTAGTGTGAATAATTGGATAGTGGTTTGCAGTTGTTAATTTTCTCAAAATTATATTATGTCCTGTGTCTGATCTGTCTATAGGAGAGGCATGTTTTTAAAATGACTTAATTATTCTGTAATTTTTAGGCATGTTCCACTGAGCTTTGTTCCTCCTTTGCCTTTGCCTTCCTATCTTTTGTTGATATGTATGAGACATTCACCATTTAAAGTTGTAGTGGTTCAGAATATCCCACCTCCTTCTCTGCCAGATTTGATAGACGTGGGATGTAACTGCTCCAGCTGTCAGAGTTCAGGTGTTCGGCTGTCACTCCCCAGAAACAGGCAGGAAGGAAATTGATCTCTCTTTTCTCGGAGAGTAGCTGGTCACCTGTTTCTTTACCACCTTAATCTTGTAGCCAAAATGTCAATATTTCTGATACTTCATTCCCCTCTCTTTTATTATCAGTAAGAAAAGCATTGAGAAGTACCTAGACCTGGGCTGAAATGTGAGGATCCTGGCAGCTCAGCGTTCATAACTGAGTGTCTGAAATGCAGTGGTGGCACTCTTAGTTGTTAAGCATAATTTAACCTTTGACAGTTCTGCTAAATTTTTTTTTTTAGATGGGCTTTTGTTCTTTGTTCCCAGGCTGGAGTGCAGTTGCACGATCTTGGCTCACTGTAGCCGCTGCCTCCTGGGTTCAAGCAATTCTCCTATCTCAGCCTCCCAAGTAGCTGGGATTACAGGCACCCACTACCATGCTTGGCTAATTTTTGTGTTTTTAGTAGAGATGTGGTTTTACCACGTTGGCCAGGCCGATCTTGAACTCCTGACCTCAAGTGATCCACCTGCCTTGGCCTCCCAAAGTGCTGGGATTGCAGGTGTGAGCCACTGCGCCTGACCTTCTAAAATTTACTTGACTTTTTTCTTTAAACCCTTGAGGATGATAGGCATTACTGATTTTGTTTATAGGCCTGAGCTTTCATAGCAGCCAACATGGAATACAGACTAAATAGCATGTGCTTCATTCTTTAGGATGCATATTGGATAGCAATGAATAGTTCTCTGAAATGTCAGTCCCTCAGCGATATCTTTCTGCTTTTCAAGAGTTCTGACTTCATCACTCGTGACTTCACTCAGCCGTAAGTATCTCTTATTCTCTCATGTCAATAGTTTCAGTATCTGTGCAAATTTCTCTACAGATGAAATTACATTAGTTGCAGTATTATAAACCACTGCTCCATATAACAAAGCTATGTCATATTGCTAAAATGACCTGTTAAAGCAGATCTTTCTTTTCCCTTTATTGTAAATGGTATCTAATGAATATCCCAAAATATTAAGGGCTTTCTGTATCTCTGCCCATAAAACGTCTTTTTTTTTTTTATTATAAAACTGATAGATGTTTATCATAGAAAAGCAAAATTAGGGATTACAGCTAAATAAAAACAGGAGATACAAAAGCACTCATGGCCAGGCCCGTGGCTCACACTTGTAATCCCCGAACTTTGGAAAGCCAAGGCAGGTGGATCACCTGAAGTCAGGAATTTGAGACCAGCTGGGACAACATAGTGGTGAATCCCCGACTCTACTAAAAATACAAAAAATTGCTGGGCATGGTGGCGCGCACCTGTAGTCCCAGCTACTCAGGAGGCTGAGGCAGGAGAATCAGTTGAACCTGGGAGGTGGAGGTTGCTGTGAGCTGAGTTCACGTGCTGCTGCACTCCAGCCTGGGCAACAGAGCAAGACTCCATCTCAAAACAAACAAACAAACAAAAATAAAAAAGCACTCAGGATCTTCCCACAGTTGGTTCTTATGCTTCTAGAATTCTATGAATAAATATAAATATACCTATCTCTACTTATATACAGATTTTTTAAAAATGGGATCCTATAGTTTATATGTTTTAGTAGACTGCTTTTGCACTTACCAGTGTTTCATCTTTGCTTGTGACATCTTTGCATGTCATTAAACACTTAAATTCATCATTAGTTTTCATGACCTTAGTGCTTTGCCTCTGGATCGCTGTAGCGTAACAGATTTGACCCATCCTCAGATCTTTGGAGCTGCAGTGGATACCCTTGAGCTAAATCTTTGGGCACTTCCCTAGTTTTTCCTTAGGAGAAATTGCTACAAGTGGAATTGCTGTGTTTCCTTCCTTTTGCCCGTCACTCTGTAGCTAAAGAATTTGACTGTGAAGTCAGCGTGGTAGGTGGACAGAATACTTGTCCCGCTGAGCCGCAGGTGCTCCCTTTATGCTTCTTTGTTGTCTTCAAATAGCAGTTATTCTAGGTTTGTCTTCCTGTCACATCTTAAACAGACCAGTTATCAGTTCAACTCATCGTTAAACTGACCTTTAAAATAAAGCATATCACAGAATCTAGAAGCTAAGCAAGAGAATGAGAGGGAAAATCTTGTGTAAGCCTACCACTTCCACCCTGTCCAGTTGAGTTTCTTCTGCCAGTTCATTCCATTTCAGACTCAAATCCTTTTTTTGAAGTAGATCCTGGCATGAATAAATAAGTTCATTACATGACGGTCATGCATCAGCTCTGGCATCTGAACTCTGCAGCTTGAACGTGTGGTTTTAATTGAAGAGGCCAGGCACGGTGGCTCATGCCTGTAATCCTAGCACTTTGGGAGGCCGAGGCAGGTGGATCATGTGAGGTCAGGAGTTTGAGACCAGCCTGGCCAACATGGTGAACGCCTATCTCTACTAAAAATACAAAAAAAAATTAGCCAGGCGTGGCGTTGCACACCTGTAATCTCAGCTACTCGGGAGGCTGAGGAAGAAAAATCGCTTGAACCCAGGAGGTAGAAGTTGCAGGGAGCTCGGATCACGCCACTGCACTCCAGCCTGGGCAATGGAACCAAGAGTCCATCTCAAAAAAAAAGGAAAGTAACCCTCAATGAGTGTGGTTGTATTGCATGTTCATTGTATAAGGATTTTTACCTATATTGGTGTTTCTGGTTTTTATAGAAAAATGTGTGTGTGTTTGTAATAGAGATGGGGTCTCCCTTTGTTGCCCAGGCTGGTCTCAAACTCCTGAGCTCAAGTGATCCTCCCGTACCTGGCCAGGTATTATTTTTTGACGTTTAGTTGTCAGTCTTCTGTGGTTGTGTAGGCACAGGTGTTGGTAGCCTGTTTTAGTAACCAGTAGTATTTTCATTCTAGGAGATACCCTGTGAAAAGTAGAACAAGGTGCCTCTGTTTTCCATTGTCAAGCTTTCGATATCTAATGCTTTAAGAGGTCTTAAAATATGTTACACTGAAAATATTGTCTCCTTGATAATTAAACTGATAAGGATTTTATATGCCTTTATTGTTAGTTGCAGTGAGAGTAGAAGACACCTTTGCCTTTCCAGAACTAACAATAAATTGCTTTTAATGCTGAGGCTGATGTTTTTCTAAATCAGCTTTGCAACTGAATGATCTGCTGCCTCCTCTTAAGCCGCCTCTTGATTTTTGTCTTTGTGTAACAGATGTTCCACAGGATGGTATGAATAACAGTCTGTTGTTTTGCATTTGGTACTTTCTGACTTTTGCATGGCAAGGAAGTTAAATCAGCAAGTGAGTTTGAG
Source organism: Leontopithecus rosalia (assembly GCA_028533165.1). Taxonomy (NCBI): domain Eukaryota; kingdom Metazoa; phylum Chordata; class Mammalia; order Primates; family Cebidae; genus Leontopithecus; species Leontopithecus rosalia. The sequence continues at coordinate 10,705,858 of CM052669.1, forward strand.
GCCTTGGATTTAGAGAGTTTACCCACAGAATGCCATCCTTCTGCTATTATAAATGATTGGGAACTGGCAGGAGCAAATGCCAGGAACTGGCAGGAGCAAATGCCAAGCACTGGGCTTTCAGCTTTCTAGCTGGGCACCACTAATGTGTCACTTTTGTCTAGAAATAGCTGTTGGTGGTTGCTTAGCAATTAATAAATCAGTTGCATAACGGGAAGTGTTGCCATCACGTAAAAATTCCTTATTGATAGAACTTATTAAAGATGAGTGTCACAAAGGCCTTGAAGAGCTCTTAAAAGATTAAATTAGGAGTACAGTTCTTTAGATTGGACAGGATCATATCAGTGATCTAACCCTTTCCTTCCATAGGTTAGAAAATTGAGGCCTAAATCTGTTCAGGAATTTGTTCAAGGTCTCACAGCTAGTTGATAAAACTAAAACCAGAATATAATTTTAACACCATTCTAAAAGTTCTTTGTACTTTCACTTAATAAAGTTACAGATTCGTTCTTTTCAAAATACTTACCCTTAAAATATTATAGAATAAAATATTTAATATTACAATATGTAGTTATATATGATATGTATAAAGTTAACATTACATAAAAATGAGATTATGTTGTTTATACTATTTTGAGGCTTGACTTGACTAAAGAAACAAATATGTTACAGTCAGAATTGCAAGTTGACAGGCGGCCAGCTGAAAATAGCTTACACACATGGGATTTTTAAAAAAATTAATGAGGAGTCTGGAGATTGGGTATTTTTAGGAATACTCAGTGGCTCACCAAGGTCGCCAGGAACCCATGCTCTTTCAGGCTCTTTCCTTCCGCCATCCTTGACTTAGTGGCTCGGTCTTTGGGTTTATCACCTAATGGTTAAAAGATTGCTGCTACAGTTCCAAGTATCTGTCACATGAAGACATGACCGTATCTCATCCAGAAACGGGAGAGGTATGTATGTTTCCTGTTTCCTGTCATTCTGATCTGTATGTGAACGAGTAAAGCATTCCTGGAAGCCTCCTGGGAGACTTCCTCTCCATGCTCATTGGTCACAGTTACCCAGCCTAACCCAATAGTTGGCAAAGGCAGCAGATTTGCTACGATTCTTTCAGACCAAGCTTGTCCAACCTGCAGCAGCCTATGGGCTGCACGCAGCCTAGGATGGCTTTGAATGCACCACAGTACAAATTCATAAACTTTCTTTGTTTTTTTTTTATTTGTTTTTTGAGATTGGGTCTTGCTCTGTTGCTCAGGCTGGAGTGCAGTGGCGCGATTTTGGCTCACTGTAACCTCCACCTCCAAGGTTCAAGTGATCCTCCTGCCTCAGCCTCCGGAGTAGCTGAGATTACAGACGCGCGCCACCATGCCTGGCTAAGTTTTGTATTTTTAGTAGAGACAGGGTTTCATCATGTTGGCCAGGATGGTCTTGATCTCTTGACCTCGTGATCCACCTGCCTCGGCCTCCCATAGTGCTGGGATTACAGGCGTGAGCCACCATGCCCGGCTGGATATGTTCTTTAGTGGTAATTTCTGAGATTTTGGTGTACTCATCACACAAGGAGTGTACACTGCACCCAATATGTAGTCTTTTATCCCTCGCCAACCCTCCAGCCCAAGTCCCAAAAGTCTACTATATCATTCTTATGCCTTTGTGTCTTCATAGCTTAACTCTCACTTACAGGGGAAAACATACGATGTTTGATTTTCCGTTCCTGAATCACTTCACTTAGACTAATGATCTCTAATCCCATCCAGGTTGCTAAAAATGTCATTATTTTGTTACTTAAAAAAAAAAATGACATTCCAGGTCAGGTGCGGTGGCTCAGGCCTGTAATCCCAGCACTTTGTGGGGCTCAGGGGGTGGATCACAAGGTCAAGAGATCAAGACCATCCTAGTCAACATGGTGAAACCCCGTCTCTATTAAAAATACAAAAATTAGCTGGGTGTGGTGGCGCATGCCTGTATTCTCAGCTACTTGGGAGGCTGAGGCAGGAGAATCACTTGAACCCAGGAGGTGGAGGTTGCAGTGAGCCGAGATCATGCCACTGCACTCCAGCCTGGCAACAGAGGGAGACTCCATCTTAAAAAAAAAAAAGTTATATTCCAATTAGTCATCAGTACTAGTTTGGGGATAGAATATTTTTTCTTTTCTTTTTTATTTTTTTCTTTTCTAAAATTTTGTGTCTATAACATTGCTTTCCAAAATTCCTGTTAACGGGCTAATTTTAAAGTGTAGTGAAAATATGCTGGCATCATTTCATAGTAGCTTTCATCTCAGTGGGCCTTTGGGATTTTGCTTTTTTTCTTCAGAATAAAATCTTTGCTATTATTATACCTGAGAATCCTTTTAGTTTGCCACTTACATTGTAAATGATGTAACATTTATTATTTAATTACACTTGTGTTTATTTTAGAATTTTCATAGCTAGCTAGAGGAACTGTAATTATTCTGCCAGGAATTATGAGCTTGAATTCAACGTAAGAGCCTCCTTTCAACGTAGACTGCAAATTAGTGACTTTGCTTTAATACCATTTTCTGTGGGTACTTGGTTGAAAATCTCAGTTAAAGAAATCTTCCAAATGAATGTAAAATACTAACCCAGGAAAAACATTTTAGGAGTTTCTTGTTGTTGTTTTTTAAACAAAACCTACTTCCTCAAGAATCTAAATGGAATTTCAGTATTCACACACAACATTCTTTTCAGTATTTCAGCTGAGCTCCTGAAAATGTGATTGTTGACTTTTCTATTGAGTCTTAGCTAGATGGCTTGGCACTTTCTTTTCCTTTCAAGGAAGATACTTGGGTCTGGTTAATCATCTTAATAAGAAAGTGTCTTACATAACAGTCTTCTATACCACATATGTTTTAGAAAGCTGGCTGGGCACGGTGGCTCACGCCTGTAATCCCAGCACTTTGGGAGGCCAAGGTGGGTGGTATCACTTGAGGCCAGGGGTTCAAGACCAACCTGGCCAACATGACGAAGCCCTGTCTCTACTAAAATTATAAAAATTAGCCAGCCATGGTCGCGCATGTCTGTAGTCTCAGCTACTCAGGTGGCTGGGACATGAGACTTGCTTGTATCCCAGAGGCAGAGGTTGCAATGAGCTGAGATCGTGCCACTGTGCTCCAGCCTGTGCGACAGAGTGAGATTTTTGTTTCAAAAACAAAAAAGAACCATTGTTAACATTTTGATACCTATCATTGTGTTGTTTTCCCATATATAGCTTTGTTTTAAAAAATGAGATTTACTGTGTATGGTTATTTTTATAATTTAAACATATACTATATTTTAAACATTTTTCTTATTTATGAAAAATTCTTTTAGCACACACTTTTTTAGCCCTCATAGTAACTGTTTGGATTTTTTTTTTTTTTTTTGAGATGGATTCTCACTGTGTCACCAGGCTAGAATGCAGTGACATGATCTCAGCTCACTGCAACCTTTGCCTCCCAGGTCAAACGATTCTCCTACCTCAGTCTCCCGAGTAGCTGGGAGTATAGGCGCGTGCTACCACCCCCAGCTAATTTTTGTAGTGTTAGTAGAGACGGGGTTTCACCATGTTGGCCAGGATGATCTCGATCTCCTGACCTCGTGATCCGCCCACCTTGGCCTCCCAAGTGCTGGGATTACAGGTGTGAGCCACTGCGCCCAGTCAACTATCTGGATTTTTAACACATTTTCATTTAGAGTTTAAAAGGAGTTAAGGACAAATGTTTTAAAGATAAAATGAAGTTTTATCGTAGAATTCTTAATTAGCATTATTTACTAATGAAAATGTTTAGGTTTTTAAACTGGGCGGGGGAAGGCTAAGGAATCTTTTGCAGTGTAGGAAACGTTGCTATGTAGAACTATTAACAGAGATGGTCAAGGACATACTGATTTCTTCAGATCCATCCTAGCCCCAGATTCCAGAGATTTCCCACAGAGTGGCCACCTTTTCGTGGTGGGAAATGTGCTCAGTGCCGCAGTGACCTTGCAGGGATTCAGGGTAGCCACTCTGAGTTTTCCAGCTGTAGTTGCGGCTCTGAAGGCCATGTTTGGTCCGAGCCACTCCAGTTTGATGCTTCCTCCCTTTTCCCCATTTCTTCTTTTCCCTGAGAATGGTGCAGACTCAATACTGAGGGCTGTAGTTGGCAGACAGGCATTTCCTGGCCCTCTTCCCGAGAACCTCTTACAGAGTTTGAACTGCAGCTATTCCTTGGAATCATCCTTTCTTTTTTTTTTGAGATGGAGTCTCACTCTGTTGTCAGGCTGGAGTGCAGTGGCATGATCTTGGCTCTCTGCCTCCCAGGTTTAAGCAATTCTCCTGCCTCAGCTTCCCGAGTAGCTGGGATTACAGGCACGTGCCACTGCACCCAGTTAATTTTTTAAATTTTTAATGGAGACGGGAGTTCACCATGTTGACCAGGATGGTCTCGAATTCCTGACTCTGTGGGAATCACTCTTTCTAAAACATGTGTCTGGTCCCCGTCTTGACACTTCGGATGGGAATCTCTGGGGGAAGTATTTTGAAAAATTGTCTCTCATTTTCAAACCTGTGTTCTAGAAGCTCTGACATATCCTGAGGTTCAGCATGCAGTAAGGAGTTAACTGAATACAAAGACAGGGAAGAAAAAGGGGGCCTGACAAGTTATCTACAAATTTGGTTTGTAGAAATTTGTAGATAAATTGGTTGTACAAATTTGGTTTGTACAAATTTGGCATAGAGAACTTTAGAAATCACCTAATACCAGACAGGCAGGGTGGCTCTTGCCTGTAATCCCAGCACTTTGGGAGGCTGAGGTGGGCCGATCACCTGAGGTCAGGAGTTCAAAACCAGCCTGGCCAGCATGGTGAAATCCCATCTCTTAAAAAAAAGAAAAAAAGAAATCATCTAATACCATCTGCCATTTGCTGCTGAGGCAACTAGGAGCCAGCCGTAAAAGGTAATTGACTTTTCTAAGCTGGTAAAATACTGGTACAGAGCCCAAGGTCCTGATTCTGATTTTTTAACCTCTGGTCTATTGTTCTCTTATATCCATTTTCTCCTTCATGTAGGTTACCTAATCTAAAATATTTCACTTGTCTCCACACTGGATATGTATACAAAAATAATTTTCTTTCTCTTTTTTTTCTTTATGAGCCTAGGCTGGAGGGCAGTGTTGCAATCTTGGATCACTGCAACCTCCTACTCCCGGGTTCAAGGGATTCTGGTGCCTCAGCCTCTCAAGTAGCTGGGCTTATAGGCATGTGCCACCACGCCCAGCTAATTTTTGTATTTTTAGTAGAAACGGGGTTTCACCATGTTGGCTGGACTGGTCTCAAACTCCTGACCTAGTGATTCACCCACCTCAGCCTCCCAAAGTGCTGGGATTGCAGATGTGAGCCACTGCACCCAGCCCAAAAATAATTTTCTTAAATGATAGAAAATGTGTAGTGGAAAGCTCTAGATATATGTAGGACTTATCAATGTGCTGATCCTTGGGGGCGAAAGGGCAGTTTTTAAAAAGGATAAAAGTAGTTAATTTTTATTAACTTGACAGTTCATGACCTTAATTTTTGAGACAGGGCCTTACTCTGGGCTAGAGTGCAATGGTGTGATCATAGCTCACTGCAACCTCAAACTCCTGGACTCAAGCGATCTTCCGCCTCAGCCTCCTGAGTAGCTGGGATTATAGGCATGAGCCTCCAAGCTGGCTAATTTTTATGTTTTTTGTAGCGGCAGGATCTTGCTTTGTTGCCAAGGCTGGTCTCAAACTCCTGGCTTCAGGCAGTCTTCCCATCTCAGCCTTTCAAAGTGTTGGGATTACAGGTGTGAGCCACTGTGCTCAGTCCTTAACTTTTATTAACATAAAATAACTGATTAATTTATGTTGGAATAATTTTTCATGAATTGAAAGCTAGTTTCTAGTTTTAGATTATTACTCCTCAAGATAATATACCATTAAGTTAGTTTGATTTGAAGTGAGGGATTTTTGCTTTTCAGAGAAAATCTAGGTCGTAGGACACAGCAATGTGTGCTTGAATGTATAAAACCAGATATTTTGCACACTGGCATTTTGGAAGATCCATCTTATATAAATAGGATTTGTAACTGAGAGCTGTTTTCTTCACTTTTTTGACAGTAACACTGCTTGAGCCTAGAGTCTTGCTGGTATTGTGTTGTTCTGTTTTGTGTTTTAACTTAATCTGAGAGCCTTAATAGCAGCTTGAGGCTGGATGTTGTGGCTCACTCTTGTAACAATCCCAGCACTTTGGGAGGACAAGGTGGGTGGATCGCTTGAGCCCATGGGTTCAAGACCAACCTGGGCAATGTAGAGACCTTATCTCTACAAAAAATTTAAATGGTGTGATCATAGCTCACTGCAGCCTCAAAAAGCATGGGGATGTGCACCTATAGTCCCAGTTACTTGGGAGGCTGGGGTGAGAGGATCACTTGGTTCAGGGAGGTGGATATTATCGTGAACCAAGATTACGCCACCGCACTCCAGCCTGGGTGATAGATCCTGACTCAAAAGGAAAAACAAAACAGCTCCAGAGCCCGGGCCCAGTGGTTCACATCTGTAATCCCAGCACTTTGGGAGGCTGAGGCAGGCGGATCACCTGAGGTCAGTAGTTCATGACCAGCCTGACCAATACGGTGAAATTGCATCTCTCCTAAAAATAGAAAAAAATTACCAGGCGTGGTGGCGGGCGCCTGTAATCCCAGCCACTTGGGAGACGGAGGCGGGAGAATTGCTTGACCAAGGGAGGCAGAGGTTGCGGTGTGCCGAGATCACCTCCCCTGCACTCTAGCCTGGGCTCAACAGAGCAAGACTCCATCTCAACAACAAAACAAAATAAAACAAAAGCTGGAGAATCTTAATTCTTGAGAGAAATGGCGTGGCACTCTTTCTCTCCCGCGCTTTTTATCCCACCTTTCTGAGCCTTGGTGTCCTCATGTGATAAACGTGGATAACAGTAGCGCTTTGTCATAGGATATGGCGAGGATTAAATGAGTTGGCAAATGTGAAATACTTCATCAGTCCCTGGCACATAATAAATGTTCAGTAAATCCCAGTAATGTAAAAAAACTTACTGGCTTTTTTAGAAAAACACCTTAATATTTGCTTTTCTTGGCAATGCATCTTTTATCAGTCAGTGCCCAATTATAGTGGTAATGGAAATTCTATGTTCTCAGGATTTCAGCCAATCCAGTAAGTTAAAGTTGTTGCTCTTCGTAGTGTCAGTCATAACTGATTGCAGAGAATTCCATCTCAATCACATATTCAGGGAAATTGGATCGTCAAATTCAGTTGTGATTGTAAATGGCTTAAGCCATCTTTAAAAGTGTTTTTGTCTGTATGTTTTTTAAAAAGACTCTTGACTGCAAGTTATATATTACAAGTTAATACAACAAGTTATGTACCATGTATAAGCCATCTCATTTTCTTTTTTTTTCCCTTTCTTATTTTTTTATTGAGACAGAGTTTTACTCTGTCACCCAAGGCTGGAGTGCAGTGGTGCTATCTTGGCTTACTGCAACCTCTGCCTCCACGGTTCAAGTGATTCTGTTGTCTCAGCCTCCCGAGAAGCTGGGACTGCAGGTGTGTGCCATGACATATGGCTAGGTTTTATATTTTTAGTAGATGGGGTTTTGCCATGTTGGCCAGGCTGGTCTCGAACTCTGACCCCTGGTGATCCGCCCACCTTGGCTTCCCCAAGTGTTGGGATTATAGGTGTGAGCCATCACGCCTGGCCCATCTCATTTTCTTTTCTCTCCCATATTGTCATACCCTCTCTGCTGATTCATGTCATTCTTTTTTTTTTTTAACATTTTCATGACATTCGATCATGTCATTCTTAAAGATTAAAAAATGAAAACTAGAAATAGTCACCTAAACATCTCTTTTCCTCTGTATGTCTTCCCCCTTTCCTGCCTTTCCTGCCTTTCCTGCCAAGCTTCTCTGAAGTGTGTATTTCTGTCTCCTCACCTCCCATTCATTTCTTGTTTCTGTGTAATCTAGTGTCCACCTTTGTAGGAATGCTCTCAAATTGCCCTGGCACAATGTTGGACAGTTTAGGGGAAGGGTGGCAACCTGGGAGGGCTCCCCATCATCTGTATAATGAAGTCCAAGTGCCCTGGGTGAGATCTTCACTGCCCTCCCTACCTTAGCACGTTCTGTGTGCTTTAAATTTGGACCCCTTCTTGACTACTGCTCCCTCCCATGCACAGCAGTCAGCAAATCAGTTCTTCCTTGGTGCTGTCAGAGTATTTTTTCCTCCAGTGTTTTGAAAATTCTGTGTCTGCTTTTTAGCTTTCTCTGCCAGACTAACCTCATGCAGGACGAAGGAGTCTTCATTTTAACATTCCCACTGCCTAGCCCAGGCTTTGGCGTGGGGGTGCATTTGATAAGCAATATGAAACATTGTTCATAAAACAGGAGTTTGGTTCTTTTTTTTTTTTTCTCACTCTCTCACACAGGCTGAAGTGCAGTGGCATGATCTTGGCTCATTGCAGCTTCCACCTCCCAGATTCAAGCAATTCTCTGCCTCAGCCTCCCGAGTAGCTGGGATTACAGGTGTGCACCACCACGCCTGGCTAATTTTTTTGTCTTTTTAGTAGTGACAGGGTTTCACCATCTTGGCTGGGTTGGTCTTGAACTCCTGACCACCTGCCTCAGCCTCCCAAAGTGCTGGGATTACAGCCACCAAGCCCGGCCATGAAACAGGATTTTTAGAGGAAGAAGCAGTATGCTTAATGGAGGGTTGAATGAATCTATCCGAGTTTTAAACGGGCATGTGTGGGAAGGATTCGATTAACTGTGGCTTTAGATGGCTGACGTTACGTTGAAGGAGAAGTAAGCTGCTGGCTTCACTCCAAGATGCCCACGACAAAAACATGTACAATGACAGTGCCTTCCTGCCCTCGTTGAGAATCAGGGGTTAGACAGTGTGAGTCTTGGTGTGGCCCACTAAATTTAGCCTTTTCTGGTGTTAATTTCTTTGCCTTTTGACAGAAAAATGGAGATGATACTGTCTTTTTGGTTATAATAGCTCAGAACATTTTTATTTTAACTTTTGTGGGTCCACAGTAGGTGTATATATTCATGGGGTACATGAGATGGGTGTTTTTTGTTGTTTGTGATTTTTTTGTGATGAAGACTTGCTCTATTGCGTAGGCTGGAGTGCAGTGGCGTGATCTCAGCTCACTGCAACCTTCATCTCCCAGATTCAAGCGATTCCCTTGTCTCAGCCTCCCAAATAGTTGGGATTACAGACATCCATCACCACAGCCAGCTAATTTTTATATTTTTGGTGGAGACGGGGTTTTACCATGTTGGCCAGGCTGGTGTCAAACTCCTGACCTCAAGTGATCTGCCTGTCTTGGCCTCCCAGAGTGCTAAGATTATAGGCATGAGCTACTGCGCCCGTCCTGGGGTACATGACATGTTTTGATACAAACAGGCCATGCATAATTATCACATCATGTAACGTGGGGTATCTGTTCCACTCAAACATTTATCCTTTGTGTTGTCAATGATCCAGTTACACTCTCTAGTTATTTTTTAAATGTGCAATTAAATTGCTGACTATAGTCATCCTGTTGTGCTGTCAAATACTGCGCCAACTGAAGAAATTATTCCGGAAAGTACAATCTTGCTCATAACCTTGTTTTGAGGCTTAAATCAGTTAATATCTCAGGGTGCCTACGCTAATGCATAGCATTGAATGCGGCATAATAAATGTTCTTCAAATTTGAATTAGTCTCCTGTTTCTAGATGCTTTTAGTAAAACGTTACTCATGTTAAATATAAGTTATGTGTGTGCATAAACTGACACAAGTAACAAAAAGATTGGATTGCCTTTTCTTCCTCCAAAGGTTTATTCATTGTACTGATGATTCTCCAGATCCATTTATAGAATATGAGGTAAGAAACTTACTTTCCTTGATAATTGTGGATGAAGATGTTAAGAATTGCTGTTTATTCTTAAGCAAAATGAAGTTTCTTAGATTAATTTATTTGGGAGCCTAGAGCCACTGAAATTTTGTCTTTATGTAATATATACTTAAGAGGATATATATTACCTATAGAATATATATATACACACACACAATATATGTATGCAGTACACACTTGCTGCAGGATATACACAAACACCTTTAATAAAACAAACACCTTTATATTTCTCACAGCTGCACCTAATTGTTTCAACATTATATATATATTTTTTTTTCTTGAGACAGGGTCTAACTCTGTTGCCAGGCTAGAATGTAATGGTGCAATCTCAGCTCACTGCAACCTCTGCCTCCCAGGTTCAAGCGATTCCCCTGCCTTAGCCTCCCAAGTTGCTGCTGCAGGTGTGCGCCACTATGCCCGGCTAATTTTTGTATTTTAATAGAGACGGAGTTTCACCATGTTGGCCAGGATGGTCTCGATATCCTGACTTCATGATCCACCTGCCTCAGGCTCCCAAAGTCCTGGGATTACAGGCATGAGCCACCGCGCCCCCCCACCATTTTACCATTTTTTTTTTATTGTTCACTCACTTTACAAATAACTTAAAAGAGTAAGAGGATAGGCTGTGTGTGGTGTCTTACGCCTATAATCCCAGCACTTTGGGAGCCTGAGGTCAAGAGTTCCAGACCAGCCTGGCCACCATAGTGAAGTCCCATCTCTATTGAAAATGCAAATATTAGCCAGGCATGGTAGTGGGTACCTATAATCCCAGCTACTCCAGAGGCTAAGGCTGAAGAATTGCTTGAACCGTGGAGACGGAGGTTGCAGTGTGCCAAGATCGTGCCATTGCACTCCAGCCTAGGTGACAAGAGGGAAACTGTCTCAAAAAAAAAAAAAGAGAAAGAAAAAAATAAGAGGATAGTGAAGAAACAACTTTGTTAGGAATTTATGAATTTAAACATATTAAACCTTAATTTTAATTCCATATTTTCCTAGTTTTGAAAATACACACACACACACACACACACACACACACACACACACACACCCCTTGATCTGGTTCTTAGTTGCATCTAACTGCTCATCACCTGTCATGAATGGATCTGAAATATAATTTTTTTTTTTTTGAGACACAGTTTTGCTCTATTGCCCAGGTTGGAGTACAGTGGCTTGATGTCAGCTCACTGAAACCTCTGCCTCCCAGGTTAAAGCAATTCTCCTGCCTCAGCCTCCCAAGTAGCTGGGACTACAGGCGCACACCACTGTGCCTAGCTAATTTTTGTACTTTTAGTAGAGCTGGGGTTTCACCATGTTGGCCAGGCTGATCTCGAGCTCCTGACCTCAAGTGATCCGCCTGCTTCAGTCTCCCAAAATGCTGGGATTACAGGCCTGAGCCACTGTGTCTGGTCTAACTTTCTTTTAAATGTAGACTCCATGGTTCAGCTCTCATTCCTGGTTCTTCTTCCACTTGCATTGTCAAAATGCAAACTTTCAAAAATTTTTTGTTGAAAAGAAGATGGCCATCTTTGCTCCATAATTGCATTTTTACATTTATATGAAAATTATGTTTTCATTTTTCATTTTATAATACCAATTCAAATAAGTGCAGTAATTTTTAAAATATGTCTTTAGTGTCTGTTTGCTTCTAGCTACTTTTGTACATATATGTACACGTGTTTTCAAAATTTGTTGACTCACTGCATGAGTAATTTTTAATATGTAGACTGTAGATATTGACATATCTTTTAGGATTATACTCTGTGCAGGGAACAGTTAATTTACAATTAATTTGCTGCTTACCAAGTCACCAGTTGCTAGATCTTAGAGTGGTTATAGGTGAGATTCTTACATACAACTTGTGAGATTTTTTTTCCCCTCACTTAATAGTGTAGTGTGAGCATTTTCCCAGCTTATTAAACACTTGTATAACTATATAATATAGTCATAGCTGTTAATTCGCGCAACAAACAGATCTATTAAGGACCTTTCTGTGGTGCTTTCTGCCAGGTACTAGAAAGAGATCATTTCCTTAGCCTTTCTCTGAGGCACAGTCTTTTTTAAGAAGTCATCATCAGCTGGGCACGGTGGCTCACGCCTGTAATCCCAGCACTTTGGGAGGCCGAGGTGGGTTTATCACAAGGTCAAGAGTTCGAGACCATCAGGGCCAACATGGTGAAACCATGTCTCTACTAAATATGCAAATTAGCTGGGCGTGGTGGTGCGAGCCTGTAGTCCCCACTACTCAGAAGGCTGAGGCAGGAGAATTGCTTGAACTCGGGAGGTGGAGGTTGCAATGAGCCAAGATAGTGCCACTGAACTCTAGCCTGGGGACAGAGCAAGACTCTGTCTCAAAGAAGGAAAAGATGGCATTATTTACCTCCAAGATTAATTTACCAGCAGTTTGCTTTTTATTGCCATTTTGGAAAGATACCGTTATCATGTGTATAGGATTTAAAACCCAGTTTTAAAAGCATAGGAAAGTGATACCCTTCAAGTAATTCAAATGAAAAAAGTTTTTTTTGTTTTTTTTTTGTTTTTTTTTG
>CM052669.1:10718422-10731722 GCA_028533165.1 Leontopithecus rosalia
GCAATTCTCCTGCCTCAGCCTCCCAAGTAGCTGGGATTACAGGCACGCACCACCATGCCCAGCTAATTTTTTGTATCTTTAGTAGAGACGGGGTTTCACGATTTTGACCAGGTTGGTCTCGATCTCATGACCTCGTGATCCACCCGCCTCGGCCTCCCAAAGTGCTGGGATTACAAGCTTGAGCCACCGCGCCCGGCCGAAAAAAGTTTTAAGTAGAATCCTGTGTATTGTTTTCTCCTGTCTGTGTGTATTTAAAATACACACGTGGCTGGGCATGGTGACTCAGGCCTGTAATCCCCACACTTTGTTGTGGGGGGAATCACCTGAGTTCAGGAGTTCAAGACCAGGCTAGCCAACATAGTGAAACCCCATCTCTACTAAAAATACAAAAATTAGCTGGGCATAGTGTCACGCACCTGTAATCTCAGCTACTTGGGAGGCTGAGGCAGGAGAATTGCTGGAACCTGGGAGGCAGAGGTTGCAGTTTGCCAAGAATGTGCCATTGCACTCCAGCCCAGGCTGGCAACAGCAAGACTCCATCTCAAAAAAAAAAAATACACACACACACACTGTCTTTATATATACTTATATATTCATAGGATACATCTGGAAAGATATAGAAGAAACCTGTAGCACTGGTTGCCTCTGAGGAGAAAGACAGAGGGACAGGGTGGGGGAGAGACATTCTATATGTCTGTGTTTTGTGAAAATCAACCACAGTGTGTTTATTACCTGTATAAAATAATATTTTGATAAACATTATGCAAATTTTTCAATAAAGTACTGTTAGCATGCTACAATTGCTTATTTATTTGTGGCTAAGTAAAATCACTATAGCCAAAATATGTATATGTAACATGTATGTATACAAAGTTATGTATGTATATGCCAGTAAGGGCTTTTAATAGATAAGAACTGTAGTATTTTAGTTTGAGATCCATTTAATAATTATATATTTTTCAAAAAATCAGATAAGGCTTGACTAAAAGCTTTATAATAAATGAAAAATGAAATCAGTAAATTTAAAATTTCCAAGACATATTTAAAAAATTTTTTTTAATACATAAAATGTCCCACCTGAAATTTTCCTGGTTTTTAAGATAAGAAACTTATTACCAAAAATTTGAAAATGCAAGAAAATATGGTCATTTGTGGTGGCTCACACTTGTGATCCCAGCACTTTGGGAAGCCAGGGTGGGTGGATCACCTGAGGTCAATAGTTCGAGATCAGCCTGGCCAGCATGGTGAAACTCTGTCTCTACCAAAAATACAAAAAATTAGCCAGGCATGGTGGCACGTACCTGTAATCCCAGTTAATTGGGAGACTGAGACAGGAGAATCGTTTGAACCTGGGAGGCAGAGGTTGCAGTGAGCTGAGATCGTGCCACTGCACTCCAACCTCGGCGACTGAGCGAGACTCCGTCTCAAAAAAAAAAAAAAAGAATAATAGATCACAACTTTATTCCCTACATCTCATGTTAAGAATGTTTTATGATGCCTCTTATTTTAAAACCATTTGGTAATGGCAGTCATTAAGATACAGTATTGACATAAAATTGCCTAGTAGACCTCATCACATAGTTGTGTTATATTAAATATGTTTTCCTTTGTTTACAGCTTGTTCTCCGAAAATGGTGTGAGTTGATTCCTGGGGCTGAGTTTCGATGTTTTGTCAAGGAAAACAAGCTTATTGGTGAGTTTTCTTGTTTGTTTTATCCTTGAAAGTCATCTTTAAAGGAAGACAAGCTTTTGTTGGAAGTAAATTTCCAGTAATTAGGATGAGGATGTTAGTCCGTTTTCATCTGAGATGCCGCCTTTAACCGATTGATTCTGACTCTCTGGAATGCCGTGTTGACAGGAAGCCGGAGCCCATATTCAGTTGCCACAGGAAACGGTGTTGTCAGTTAATCATGGCTGCCTGAATTCCAGAGAGAAAAATGGTGGTTGTCACGATCCCCGATTTAGGAAATCAGGAATACTCTGTATAGCATTTTCCTAAGCAGTACTTAGCAATAGTCTGCTTATTTTAAGGATCATAGAAAGCCAAGTTTTGGAACCTTTATTTCTATTATTGGGGCACTGTTTATTATTCTAGCAAGAGAAAATATGTGGACAAGTAAGTGTATACTTCTGAGTCGCCCATTTTCATCCTCTCAGGTTACTATTTTGTTTGCTATGATTTAATTAAGTTAATTATTGAAGATAAGTTGTTCTTTATTTTGTTTATGCATGTTTTCCATGAAGTAAAATTTATCTTCAGCCTAGAAAAGTGGAATTTGAATAGCATCAAATCCACACTATTTATTCATTGAAAGTGATGTTGAAATTTATTAACCTCCCTGAAAGAAATTTAGGGTGTTCTAATTTCTCATATTGCTAGATATTCTTGAAGAAGCTGTAGTGTAAGTATTCTAAAGGAGGGGTCCTTTTGGCATGATTCAGGAACAGAAGCCCTTATTTTCCCTAGGACTGGAACACATTCAGGGAGTTTGTGTACTAGTCCTTTTAGTGTGTTTGGAATCATGTCAGCAAGTCACTCAGAAAAAAGGGGTGTTTACTCTTCTGTGGGTTGAAAGAGCAGGCTGTGAAGGGCAAGTAGCACGTATAAACAAGAAAAGTTGACTGCTTCTGTGCAATACGGGCTGACTGTGGTAGACATCTGGTGAAGAATATTTTATATTTTCCCAAAGAAGGTGGACGAGAATACCAATTTGCAGAGACCTCTTTGGAAGAAATCAGAGCAGTAGCAGTTGATTATTTGTGCAGGTTTAAAATTGCTGCTTTAATTATTTACATAACAAGACTTTTTGTGATTTCAAATTCTTTCTGTTGTACTACATAAAAATAACTATTTCCATGGGCTAGGTGCAGTGGCTCATATCTGTAATCCCAACAGTTTGAGAAGCCAGGGCTAGAAGATTGCTTGAGGCCATAAATTCAAGACCGGCCTGCACAACATACTGAGACCCCGTTTCTACAAATAAATCAAACAATGAGTCAGGCATTTTGGCACATGCCTGTAGTCCCAGCTCCTCAGGAGATCGAGATGGGAGGGTCACTTGAGCTCAGGAGGTGGAGGTTGCAATGAGCTATGACTGTGCCACTGCACTCCAGCCTCAGCAACAGAATGAGAACCTGTCTCTTTTTTTAAAAAAAATAGGCCTGGCACAATGGCCCATGCCTGTAATCCCAGCATTCTGGGAGGCTGAGGCGGGTGGGTCACAAAGTCAGGAGTTCAAGACCAGCCTGGCCAAGATGGTGAAACCATGTCTCCACTAAAAATACAAAAAAAAAAAAAAAAATTAGCCGGGCGTGGTCGAAGGCGCCTGCACTAACAGCTACTTGGGAGGCTGAGGCTGGAGAATTGCTTGAACCCCAGGCAGCAGAGGTTGCAGTGAGCCAAGATCGCGCCATTGGACTCTAGCCTGGGTGATAGAGTGAGACTCCATCTCAAAAAACAGAAAAAGCAAACCGGTAAATTCTTCCAGAAGTAAGAAGGCATGGCAGTGTAGAACCTCAGGATTCGCCTGTTCATGTGAAACTACAGCTGGGTCATGTGTACTGCAGCACCCGTCAGGGTGATCTCATCTCCGTCAGCGGTTCTTTCCTCAACATGTTTAAATCACATGCTGATGTGTTTGCAAAGAATATTGTGTAATAACAAAATATAAAATATTTTCTTGCCAGGTATTTCTCAAAGAGATTATACACAATACTATGATCATATTTCTAAACAAAAAGAAGATATTTGCAGAGGCATACAAGACTTTTTCAAGAAACACATACAGTATAAATTCTTAGATGAAGACTGTGAGTATTTTTTTTACTGATTCAGTAAAATGAAATGAAATTTATGTTACTGGACCTCATTTACTATGGTGTATATCTTAATAACTAGATTTGAAGTACTGTATTTTAAGCATTTTACTGTATTATTATTTGTTATTTTTGATGGTTTGTATGTTAATTTTTTTTTAAATTTGGAGACAGAGTCTCACTCTGTCACCCAGCTGGAGTTCAGTGGTGTGATCTCATGCCGCCTCCACCTCCTGGGTTCAAGTGTTTCTCCTGCCTCAGCCTCCTGAGTAGCTAAGGCTACCGGTGCACATCACCACACCTGGCTCATTGTTTGTATTTTCAGTAGAGTTGGGGTTTCACTATGTTGGCCAGGCTAGTCTTGAACTATTGGCCTCAAGTGATACAACCCACTTTGGCCTCCCAAGGTGCTGAGATTACAGGTGTGAGCCCACCACGCCAGCCATGTTAATTTCATCTTAATTAAAATCTATTTTTACTACTGAGTCAGTTCTCTTGTTTTATGTTTAAAGTTTAATTAAACATCTCTTAATTAAACTTTAATGTTTAATCAAACATCTTTTGTTTTAGATGTTTGATTGTGTATTTCAAAGGGGCTATCTACAGAGAATGAAGTCCATCTACCTTTCTAGCTTCTTTGAATGATCAAAGACAGCACCAGTTACAAAGTAAACATTTGTGGGTTGTTTTTAGGAATTGAAAGTATATTGTGTGAGAGTTTTCATACATCTGAAAATTATATCTGCTGTGATTTACATTTTCTCTACTTGCCAAGACTGGGCTCTGTGGCAGATTTGACTTAAAATAAGATGAATCATGCATGCTTCAAGCCTAGTTAGATTTTATGCTATCTAGTATAAACTCTACTCATCATATTCTCCCAGATCAGTGATGGATGATACTTTGCTCAGTGACTCCTTCCTTCCTTCCTATAGAACCAGTTTATAATGGGAACTTGTTGAGATGGTGTTGGTTTGAATTTTTAAATATACAGGATTATGGTTGGGAACAGAGACAAGTAAAGCAAAGTTAGATAAATAAAACATTGCAGGATGGCTTTTTATGTTTGAGGTTTGAGATTTAGAAGCATTAAATCCTCAAGATCATTTATGTTCTGCTATCTTTGATTAAAACATACTTTAATTTTCAAAAGGAGATTTACATCATAAAATATTAATTTGTTAATAACTGAGTTTTTTTCTCCTTCACAGTTGTGTTCGATATATACAGAGACAGTAGGGTAAGTAAAAACTTATCTGATATTCTTTAAAATAAAAGCTGTTTTTTTAAGCAGGCAGAGCATGCCTTCGTTATGTGTGTGAAGGATCCACTGCTCAAAAAATATTTTGTCTGGGCGCAGTAGCTGCCCCCTGTATTCCCATCACTTTGGGAGGCCAAAGCAAGGAGATCGTTTGAGCTCAGGAGTTTGAGACCAGCCTGGGCAACATAGCGTGACCTCATTTCCACTGAAAAAAAAAAATAGCCTAGTCTGGGCACAGTGGCTCACGCCTGTAATACCAACACTGGGAGGCAGGAGGACCACTTGAGGTCAGGAGTTCAAGATCAGCCTGAACATGGTGAAATTCGTCTCTACTAAAAATGCAAAAAAATGAGCCGTACATGGTGGCAGGTACCTATTATCCCAGCTACTCAGGAGGTGGAGGTTACAGTGAGCTGAGATGGCGCCTGGGGGACAAAGTGACACTCCGCCTCAAAAAAAAAAAGTTATCCAGGCCTAGATAGTGTGTGCCTGTAGTTCCAGTTATGCAGGAGGCTGAGCTGGGAGGATCACTGAGCCCGGGAGTTCAAGGCTGCTGTGAGCCTTGATTGCGCCACTGCTCTCCAGCCTGGGTGACAGACCGAGACACCATCTCCTGCTCAAAATTTTCTCAAACCAACTAAGGTGTTTGAAATTCACCATGATCAAAAATCTCCCTTAAAGTATGCCTAACATTAGGGGACAGAATATTTGAAATCATGGTGTACCGTGATTTTAGGGATTCTTTATTCAACAGGTAGGTAAATGGGTACCTTACATCCGGGTTCTCATTTGTGTCGGAGGTCAGGGCCTGCTTAAAATAGTTCGGTTTGCACACTTAAATGTGGCCAGGAGTTTGTCACTTGATATTTAAATAATTATTTTTGGTCAACTAAAAGTGACTGACAGTTTGAATTACTTTTATATTTAGACAAAAGAGGATTAGAGTAGTTTATTCCTTAAAGGCATGGTGGCTCATGCCTGTAGTCTCAGCACTTTGGGAGGCTGAGGCAGGCGGATCACCTGAGATCAGGAGTTGGACACCGGCCTGGCCAACGTGGTAAAACCCCATCTCTACTAAAAATAAATCAGCCAGGTGTGGTAGCCTGCGCCTGCATTCCCAGCTACTCGGGAGGCTGAGGCAGGAGAATCACTTGAACCTGGGAGTTGGAGGTTGCAGCAAGTCGAGATCACACCACTGCACTCCATCCTGGGTGAAAGAGTGAGACTCTGTCTCAAAAAAATAAAAACAAAACAAATTTAAAAGTGATTAAAAAAAAAAAAACTTCTGTAAGGAAAAAGTTAAACAAGTGACTAATTAGTAAAGCTACTTACTGCTGACTTAATGAAGAATTTCTAGAGCAGAGGTTTCACTGTCTAAGACATATAATCTTTATAAAGAAGTTTAGGTCACTTAATGCTGTTTGGTGATGCGTTTTCCCGTGTGTCACCTACACACCAGCAGAATATTTCTCATTTTCCCCTCCAGGCTTAGATTAGCCTCATTGTAGTAAGACAGTCATTTGAATCTGAATCACCTTTGGACATCTTTGAATCACTTTTAGACAAAAAGATCTGGCTCACATGGTCATGTCCAGAATAACTGTTAACTGTTGATTTAACTCTGTTGAATCAAAAGACATCACTATATTTTCACCTTTTTGTCTTCAAAGATGATGGTGTGTGTTAAGAGTTAGGAGAGAGAGGGGCTTTAGGCCTTTGTGGTGGCTCCCGCCTGTATTCCTAGCACTTTGGGATGCTGAGGCGGGAGGATGTCTTGAGCCCAGGAGTTTGAGATCAGCCTGGGCTGAACATAGTGAAACCTTGTCTCTACATAAAAATTAGCCAGGTGTGGTGGTTTGTACCCCTCGCCCCAGCTACTCCCTGGAGCTGAGCAGGGAGAATGGCTTGATGCTGGGAGGTTGAGGCTGCCGTGAGCCATGCTCAGACCTATTGTGCCTATCGGTGAACAATAGGAGGTGGTGTCCAGCCTCCTGCAGACTACTGCCAGGTGAACCCATACGCGTGTTATTTCACACGCTGCAGGTGAATCTACAGGGTGAATTCCTAGAAGTGGGATTGTTGGCTCAAAAGTGAAATGTACTTTGATTTTGACAGATACTGCAGTTGACCCTCCCTAGAGGTTACACCTGACCAAATCCCCCAGGATTGCACCACAGTGCCTGCAGGTTTCCTCAGCGCCTGCCATTAGAATAGAGGGCCACGCTTTTCAGGTTTTTTTAGGTTTGATAGAGAAACAATGTTTCAGTGTAATTTCTGTTTCTTTTTCTTAGTGAATGAGGATGAAGTTTATCTTTTCATATATTTAAGTTTCAGTAAACCATTGCTTTGTGTCTTTTTCACTTTTTTCTATTGCCTTATTGTCCTCAAAATACAGGCACTGTTGAGGTATTCCGCAGATGAGGCCTTTGTCATTAGTCTTTTGCTGTGAACAAGATCACATTTATTGTTTCTTTTCTGGCTTTTGAATTTGAGCCGTAATTTAGAAAAATGCCTCCCCGTGGATTTCGTCTAGTTCCTTTGTGATTTCTTGGTCTGCATTTTGGTGTTGGCTCTGTCTGGCGTTTGTTCTTTGCGTGTTTGGTATTGTTGCAGAATTTCAAAGATTGGAGAGTCGGTTGAGGTTACAGAAGGAGTTTAAGGACTCAGGGAAGTTTGCTTCTAAAAGAAAAATTTCTGCTTCTCTTTCCTACATTACTTTTATGTTTATTATTTTTTCCTCTTCAGTGTGTTGTATGCATCACCTTGGTCTTGCCCTTCAGATTGATGATGATTTCCCAGGTTCCGTGTGCTTTAATCCCTGTTGCGTTTACAGACTCTCCTTCAGGTTGGTTGTTTCTTTTTTGTTTTGTAAATCAATCTTGGAGTGCATATTTAGTGAGCTGGTTCTTTTGTTTGGGAGAATCCCAAAGATCCTGCATTTTGGCTTTTTCATTTGCTCCTACCGTGCTCTGCAAAAACTCATTCGGAGAAAGAGCGTCGTCATCTCCTGCGAGGAGAACTGTCTCCTGGCACTCCGTTTCCTGAGGCTGCGGCCCTCTGGAGTTTGTGTCTTAAGTTCTAATTCCCTTCCTGTGGCTGATCTGCTGGGAAACCCTCCCACGGTGTCCACAGCAGTATAGTTGATACACTTAGTTCTGTGCTTTGGGTTCTTCTTGTTTCTGGCCCCTGGGGATTTCCTGGTCTTCCTCATAATCTCAGTGACATATGTAAAGGGCTTGTTGTGGCATGAATTTCATCCTGTTTGGAACAGCAGGCCTTGAGAGTTACCATAGCTGGAGTCCTCCCATATCACACACTCCAGCCAAAATAACCTGTTCCCACATCAGGCTGTCGTGGCGTGGCCTCTGCATGTGAGGGTCGCTGTTCTTATTATGTGGTCGCTTTTCCTCCCAGCACCACCCTCCTCCTCCCAGAGCATTGCTGTTACCCCTCAGGTGCCCAGGTCCTTGGGAAGCATTTCCAGCCTTCCCTTGCACATGCAGGCAGATGCTCCTGTGCGCTCTATACCATCACAATGCCCCGTTCTGGCCTCTCTTGAAGCAAAATACCCTGCACGTTGCCACTGCTGGATGGTTTTGATTCTGTTTTGGGGAGGTGGAGATATGATTCTGCTCAAGCCTGAGGTCTTGGGAGCAATTGATTCTGTGTTACTGACCTTCATACCCCAGTGCCTAACACAGTGTCTGGTCCCTAGAGCTTGATTGGGGTAGGGGGACAGTCAGTTAGTTGGTACAAGGACAGTTAGTCCAACGTTCTTTGCTTGTTGGATTCATCGTAGCAGAGTTAACTTCTCAGGATGTTTGCTTGATATGTCACATGAAAAACATGTTATGGCCGGGGGTGGTGGCTCACGCCTGTAATCCCAGCACTTTAGGAGGCTGAGGGAGGCGGATCACCTGAGATCAGGAGTTCAAGACCAGCCTGGCCAACATGGTGAAACCCTGTCTCTACTAAAAATACAAAATTAGTCCAGTGCAGTGGCAGGTGCCTGTAATCCCAGCTACTCGGGAGGCGGAGGCAGGAGAATCAACTTGAGCTCGGGAGGAGGTTGCAGTGAGCTGAGATTGCGCAGGCAACAGAGCAAGGCTCTGTTCAAAAATAAAAATAAAATAAAAACGTTACAGCCATAAAATCCTGATTCTCCTCGTTTATAAAAGCCTGATTATAGCTGTGTGTTTTTTATTTGCTTATTTATTTTTTTGTACTAGAAAGTAGCTTCTGAGCTACAGAGTACACTGCCAATTAACAGTGGTGGCTTGTTTTCATTTAAAAATGTGTTTTGGGCCGGGCACAGTGGCTCGTGCCTGTAATCCCAGTACTTTGGGAGGCTGAGGCAGGCGGATCACCTGAGGTCAGGAATTCGAGACCAGCCTGACCAACATGGTGACACCCTGTCTCTACCAAAAACAAAATTAGCATGCCTATAGTGCCAGCTGCTTGGGAGGCAGAGGCAGAAGAATTGCTTGAATTCAGGAGGCAGAGGTTGCAGTGTGCCCAGATTGTGCCACTGAACTCCAGCCTGGGCAACAAGAGCGAAACTCCGTTTCAAAAAAAAAGGAAAAATGTGTTTTGGTTTTTTTTGCATTGTGGCATATTTCTGTACTAAAGATGTAACCATTTAAACAAGTAATGAGATGGTTTTATAAGAAGTCAAGTAGAATGGGTTTGGAGTTTAGAAAATGTCCATTTTGTTATCGTGACATATATTGAAGACATCTTAGCAGTGTTCTCCAGAATAAAGCTGACATCATTACCAAGAAGTACACTGATGGCTGATAGTGTCCTGTAGTTCTCGGAATAAAGAAGTGGGTGCCGAATGGAGGTGAGGAAGCAACTCGGGCAGTGAGAGAGATTTGCAGGTGTCTCCTGGGGCTTGTCTACAATGAGGAACTTACCTAAATGGGGTGTGGCGAAAACATCCTGCAGTGGGCCCCTGCCACTTCCGAGAGGTTTCTGGTATTTGAAGCAAGTCCTAATAAGATGTTTCATCTTTCTACTTTTTTTGGAGATGGAGTCTTACTCTGTCACCCAGGCTAGAGTGCAGTGGCATAGTCTCAGCTCACTGCAACCTCCACCTCCCAGGTTCAAGCGATTCTCCTGCCTCAGCCTCCCGAGTAGCTGAGACTACAGGCATGAGCCACTATACCTGGCTAAGTTTTGTATTTTTAGTAGAGACCGGGTTTCACTATGTTGGCCAGGCTGGTCTCAAACTCCTGACCTCGTGATTCTCCTACCTTAGCTTCCCAAAGTGCTGGGATTACAGGTGTGAGCCCCCGCGCCCGGTCAGTGTTTGATCTTTCTGAAGATTTTGCTCTCACTAAGCTGAGAAACTGCCAGATACGAGGCATGCTGGCTCAGCGGCCTTGGTGCTCGGAATTTCACACACACACACACCCGCTCAGGACTTGACGGCAACACATTTATAGAAAAAACAAATTCATTATTAACCAAATGGCACAAATACACAAATGTTTCTGTGAGAAAAGTCGACAGGACTTATTTATTTTGTTGTCATCAGACGCTGTGGCTGTCATTCCTGGCGCTGTGGCCCATGTACCCCCACTCTCTGTGTGTGTCAGTGCTGTGCTGTTTTCTGCACAGAGGCCCCAGCCCTACCTCAGCGCAGTGCCCCCAGCTCAGAGGTGACCCTTCCCTGAGGCGAGTCACTAGATTGCCCACTGTGGTTTCAGAACAGGATGAGGTAGACATTTCTTTCAGAGGTTGGCGTGATTTTTTTTTCCCTCCCCTCTGTACGCGGTCAAGCTCTATTGTGCAGACTGAACACCTGCTACATTCATAGAGAAAGAAAACAGCATCTTCGGGTTGGGCACAGTGGCTCACTCAGAGGCCGAGGCAGAAGGATCATTTGAAGTTAGGAGTTTGAAACCAGCCTGGCCAACATGGTGAGACCCTGTGTCTACTAAAAATACAAAAACTAGCCAAGCATACTGATGCATGCCTGTAATCCCAGCTACTGGGGAGGCTGAGGCGGGAGAAACACTTGAAGCAGGATGCGGAGGTTGCAGCAAGCCCAGCTTGCATCACTGTACTCCAGCCTGGGCAACAGAGTGAGACTGTGAAAGAAAGAAAGAAAGAGAGAAAGAGGGAGAGAGAGAGGGAGGGAGGGAGGGAGAGAAAGGGAAGGAGGGAAGGAGGAAGGAGAAGGAAGGAAGGAAGGGAAAGGAAGGAAGAAAGGAAGGGAAAGGAAGGAAGAAAGGAAAGGAAAGGAGGAAGGAGGAAGGAAGGAAGGAAGGAAGGAAGGAGAGGGGGAAAAGAAAAGAGCATCTTCTACTTGGATATGTTTTTAAAACATCTGCCCTTGGCTGCAGCCCTTCCCGAGTCTGGAGCCACAGGCTCTGCCTGACTGTCCGGGTTCCCCTGAACAGAGCACCGAAGGCTCTGGGGAAGGCACTTTGGTCAAACCACAGCCGCTGAGCCTTTGGGTGACAGTTCCCTTTCCTGCTGGAATTTTTTTTTTTTTTTGAGACAGGGTCTTGCTTTGTCCCATGCTGGAATGCAGTGTTGTGAGCACAGCTCACGGCAGCCTTGACCTCCTGGGCTCAAGCGATCCTCCTACCTCAGCCCCCCAAGTAGCTGGGACTACAGGTGTGTGCCACTGCATTCAGCTAATTTTTGAATTTTTTTTTGCGGAGATGGAGTTTCACCATGTTGCCCAGGCTGGTCTTGAACTCCTAAGCTCAAGTGATCTGTCCACCTCAGCCTCCCAAAGTGCCGGGATTACAGGCGTGAGCCACCGCATTGGATTTAAAGTTCCAGTGTGGTTTGAGGCTGGAGTTGGAAGGTATCTCTTGGGCAGCGCTTTTATGGGTCCCTTCTTTCTACATTCACAGGGACCCTCCCTTAGATCTCTGTCTACTCTATTCAGACAGGTGGCCCTTTCTCAGATGGGACCTAGAGGGATGATCTTTTGAAATAAGTCCTAAGATTTGTAAGATTAGAATAATATGAAGACTATCTTTCTGGCTGGGTGACTTGATTCATGTCTGTAATCCTAGCACTTTGGGAGGCCTAGGTGAGAGGATCGCTTGAACCCAGGAATTCAAGACCCGCCTGGGTACAATACACTGTCTCTAAAAAAATACAAAAATTAGCTGCATGTAGTGGCACATGCCTATAGTCCCAGCTGCTCAGGAGGCTGAGGCAGGAGGAGCCTTTGAGCCCAGGAGGTACAGGTTGCAGACCCTGGTCACACCACTGCACTGCAGCCTGGGCAATAGCAGGAGACCCTGTCTTCAAATAACAAAGTATTTCTCTCGAAGAAGACAGAGTACAGACTGTATTTGTTTTTGTTTCTTCTCTCTGTGTTCCAGGGGAAGGTGTGGCTAATTGATTTTAATCCATTTGGCGAAGTCACAGATTCACTGCTGTTCACCTGGGAAGAACTGACGTCTGAGAACAACTTAAACGGTGATTTTAGTGAAGTAGATGCTCAAGGGCAGGTAAGGCATTTTTCCGACAGAACATAAACCTTTCCAGCCTGCTGACTGCTTGCTCTTCAGATGCATAGGTAGGCGGCAGTGGCCGGGAACCTTGGGCTGTGCAGCGTGTAACACAGCTTGACTAATAGCTCACTTGCCTCTGGTGGCGGTCAGAGAAGGGTATGCCACTTCACTTTATATACGGAAGTAAGGATCATCTGATCACCTTTTTTAGTTCTTTTTCTGAGCTGCTTCTGTTACACCCACTGGAGGAATCTTGGTCTTAGATCAGCACATACGTGCCTTCCTTCTGACCGCAGCCCCAGCTGCTGAGGCTGATGGAGAACAGGGACACGTGTGCACCAGCTGTTTCCCGTCAGCCTTCTCCTCCATGTCCACAGTGCCTGGTTCATGCCTTCACACCCCTCACATCTCCCATCTTCTTTCCTCGCAGCAGTTGATTTAACTTCCTCTTTCCGGGAAAAGGGAACCCACTGATAAGAATTCCCTCAGCTGATTTCTCATCACACCTACAAGCTTATCTGTTCTTCCTCAGTCTAATCTCTCCCCCAGGACACTGTGTCCTCTTTTCTCATCCCCCGCCAGGACACCGTGTCCCCCCCATCTCCCCCCTCAAGTCACTGTGTCCCCCTCTCTCATCTCCCCTCAGGACACTGTGTCCCCCTCTCTCATCCCCCCCAGGACACTGTGTCCCCCTCTCTCATCTCCCCTCAGGACACTGTGTCCCCCTCTCTCATCCCCC
>CM052669.1:10732222-10758978 GCA_028533165.1 Leontopithecus rosalia
CCCAGGACACTGTGTCCCCCTCTCTCTCTCCCCTCAGGACACTGTGTCCCCCTCTCTCATCTCCCCTCAGGACACTGTGTCCCCCTTTCTCATCTCCCCCCCAGGACACTGTGTCCTCTTTTCTCATCCCCCCCAGGACACTGTGTCCCCCTCTCTCGTCTCCCCTCAGGACACGGTGTCCCCCTCTCTCTCCAGATGGCCTCTGCTCTTGTTTCCAAACTCTTCCTCTGTACCAACTTCTGTCCATCCAGATTTAGTCATATTCAGATGTTGCCCATCTAAAAAACAAAACAGTGTTCCACCTGGTTTCTTCACCCGCCACTCTCTCCCTTCTTCTCAGTTTCACAGCCAAACTTTCTTTAAACAACTTTGTAGAGCTGTTTTCTGCCTATTAACGTAATGTGCTTGTTCTTAAAGGAAATTATAAAATCAGCTACGATTCTACCACCTTGAGAACCACTGTTTATATTTTGATATATAACATGCATTTAAATACATACATAGAGCTTTGTAAATAAATGAGATTGTGCTACATATGCAGTTATGTGTCCCAAGATTTTCATGTAGTCTTCTCTTGTGAGGATTTTATGTCTTTTAAAAAATAGTTTTGGGCCAGATGTAGTAACTCATGCCTATAATCTCAGCACTTTTGGAGGCTGAGGCGGGCAGATCACCTGAGCACAGAAGTTCCAGACCAGCCTGGCCAACATGACGAAACCTCATCTCTACTAAAAATACAAAAAATTAGCCAGGCATGGTGGCGGGCATCTGTAATCCCAGCTACTTGGGAGGCTGAGGCAGCCTGAATTCTCCTGATTTGCTTGAATCCGGAGGCAGAGGTTGCAGCAGTGAGCCAAGATCAGCCTGGGTGACAGAGCAAGACTCCATCTCAAAAAAAAAAAAAAAATTGGCAGCTGGGTGAGGTTATTCATGCCTATAATCCCAGCAATTTGGGAAGCCGAGGCGGCTGGATCATTTGAGGCCAGGAGTTCAAGACCAGCCTGCCCAACATAATGAAACCCCCATCTCTACTAAAAATACAAAAGTGAGTTGGACATGGTGGCACACACCTGTAGTCTCAGCTACTTGGGAAGCTGAGGTGGGAGAATCGCTTAAACCCGGGAGGCAGAGGTTGCAGTGAGCAACAGAAATCTGGGCAACAGAGATCGCACCGCTGTACTCCAGCCTGAGAACAGAGGAGAATTTGTCTTAAAATAAAAGAAGATAATACTTTTGGCTGAGTGCAGCAGCCCACTGAGCCTGTAATGTCAACACTTTGGGAGGCCGAGGTGGAGGAGTGCTTCAGCTCAAATGTTTGAGTCCAGCCTGGGCAACATAGTGAGACCCTGTGTGTACTACAAAGCAAAAAAATCAGCCGAGTTTGGTGGCATGTGCCTGCAGTCCTGGGAGGCTGAAGCATGAGGTTCACCTGAGCCCAGGAGGTCAAGGCTGCAGTGAGCCACTGTGCTCTAGGTGGGATTGCAGACAGCCACTGTGCCTGGCCCATTTTAACTTTAGAATCTTCCTTTCTCCTTCTGCACAGAAGAAAACATGGAGGTGAAATTGTTCTGCTAGGTTCTTTTTTAGTTGGGAGAATAGGCCTAAAAGTAAAAGACTGACATTCTTTCTTCTTTTTCTTCTTTGTACAGGATTCCCCAGCTTTCCGTTGCACAAACAGTGAAGTGACAGTCCAGCCCAGCCCCTATTTGAGTTACCGGCTGCCCAAGGACTTTGTAGACCTCTCTACCGGGGAGGATGCTTACAAACTAATAGACTTCTTGAAGCTGGTAAAGTCTGTGCATTTGGTGTGCGGGCCATCTTTTCAATGGGCCTTCGGATTGGCTTTTCTATGATATTTCATTGAGTCCTGTGTCACCTAGACTTTGATGGTTATGAATGGAACCGAGTTACTGAGTTAGATCATTTTCTGATTAAATGTGAAATAGGAGCTGAAGGCATAATTTATTGATTAGAATGACAGAACATGTTTTTGGGCTGTATGTGCCTTTTGAACTTTTTTCAGAATACTTGTAACTTTGAAGAAAGTGTGTATATTGCCAGGTGCCATGGCTCACACCTTTAATCCTAGCACTTTGGGAGGCCGAGGCAGGTAGATCACCTGAGGTCAGGAGTTTGAGACCAGCCTGGCAAATGTGGCAAAACCCCGTCTCTACTAAAAATGCAAAAATTAGCTGAGTATGATGGCAGGCGCCTGTAATCCCAGCTACTCAGGAGGCAGAGGCAGGAGAATCGCTTGAACCCAGGAGGTAGAGGTTGTAGTGAGCTGAGATCATGCCATTGTACTCTAGCCTGGGCAACAAAAGTGAGATTCCATCTCAAAAAAAAAAAGTGTGTATATAGTTAGTGGGCTTCAAGGAGACCAAGCCTCTGCTCTGGTGGTGATTTTACTCGAGGGAATGTGAGTATTTATATTTCTGAGTGGATTTCTGTGTAGGCATCTTTGTATGTACAGAAGAAAGAGAAGAAAATATTCAAATACCTGAGGATAATTTGCTCAGGAATCAAAGTGATAAAACTAGTTGAATGAATTAGTTAAAGCATGGTTTTCCATGACAGTTTTTAATCACCTTCATTGCCATCCATCGCCAGGACCTCTAGGAAATTACACCTGCTGACAGAAAACGTGATCTTGGCTGAGCAGACATCCAAGGAGCATGTGCTGTTTTAACCACCTCTTGGTTTTTTTTGACAGAAGAGAAATCAGCAAGAGGATGACTGATGAGCGTGCTGGAGCTGGAGAAGAGGAACCCCCACCGCTCCGGGAACTGCTCATCAGCCACAACTTCCTGCTAACCCTGATGTGGGGTGGGGCGGCCAGTGTGGACGTCAGCTGGTTTTTATATTCATGTACATTCACCTAGGGGAAAACGGAGGGACTTTGCTACTTGTAAAAATAACATAATAAATAGATCTTAAACATAGGAAACCAAATTTCTGATAATAAAATACTTTCTATGAAATACTTTGCTCTTCCACCCAGTCTTTATTTATTTTTAATTTATTATTATAATTTTTTTTTGAGATGGGGCCTCGCTGTTGCCAGGCTGAAGAGCTCACTACAACCTCTGCCTCCTGGGTTCAGGCAATTCCCCTGCCTCAGCTTCCCAAGTAGCTGGGACTACAGGCACATGCCACCATGCCCGGCTAATTTTTTGTATTTTAGTAGAGATGGGGTTTCATCATGTTGGCCAGGATGGTCTCCATCTCCTAACCTCATGATCCACCCGCCTCAGCCTCCCAAAGTGGTGAGATTACAGGCGTGAGCCACAGCACCTGGCCTTAATTTTTATTTTTTGATACAGTCTCGCTGTGTCACCCTGGCTGGAGTGCACTGATACATTTTTGGCTCACTGCACACTCTGCCTCCTAGTTCAAGGGATTCCCCACGCCCAGCTGATTTTTGTATTTTTAGTAGAGACAGGGTTTCACCTATTTGCAGGTTAGTCCCCAACTCCTGATCGTCAACTGATCCTCCCACCTTGGCCTCCCAAAGTGCTGGGATTACAGATGTGCACCACCACATCCAGCCTGTTTTGTTTATGTAGTTACAGAGTCTTGTTCTGTTGCCCAGGCTAGAGTTCAGTGGCACAATCACAGCTCACTGCAGACTTAATCTCCCTGGCTCGGGCAATCCTCCTGCCTCAGCCTCCCAAGTAACTGGGACTACAGATGCACACCACCACACCCAGCTGATTTTTTCTATTTTTTATTTTTTGTAGAGATACGGTTTTGCCATGTGGCCTTTTTGAAAGAACACCATTTTTACATGATGATGGTATCAATTGTGCCTAATTTATTGAGGCTTTATGATGTTCGAGATATTCTGCTAAGAGCTCTTTCGGTATTAGTTGACATCAAGCAATTTGAAGGATACAGACGTCACGGTTTCCGAGGGTACCTGCCCAGTGTGGTATACAGTGGTAATCTTCATCCTCAGTACTTGATCTCTGTATTTAGTATCTCAGATGCCCTTTCTTTTTATCTTTTTCTTTAGTAGCGATGGGGTTTCCCTGTGTGGCCCAGGCTGAGCTCAAACTCCTGGCCTTAAGCAATCCTCCTGCCTCAGCCTTCCAAAGTGCTAGGATTCCAGGTGTGAGCCACCACGCCCGGCCTCAGATGCCATTTCTGAGGCCCGTTGTTTGACGTACAAGTTCTTCAAAAATACTTTTTGTTTTTTTTAAACTGCTCCCAGGTGCCTACTGACCTATGGTGGATTTACCATAGGGTTGATTTTAAATTACCAAGGGTTGATTTTAAGTGTAGCTCTGGAAGCTGGCTTTGTCAAAATGGCACTTTACCAAGATAAAGAAAATGTGAATGTATTTGATACCAATTGAAAACATTTAGACTGGGCTGGGTGCGTTGGCTCACACCTGTAATCCCAGCATTTTGGGAGCCCGAGGTGGGTGAATCACCTGAGGTCAGGAGTTTGAGACCAGCCTGGTCAACATGGTGAAACTCTGTCTCTATTAGAAATACAAAAATTAGCCAGGTATGGTGGCACATGCTTGTAATCCCAGCACTTTGGGAGGCTGAGGTGGGTGGATCACTTGAGGTCAGGAGTTCAAGACCAGCCTGACCAATTTGGTGAAACCCTGTCTCTACTAAAAATACAAAAAAAAATTAGCTGGGTGTGGTGTTGTACGCCTGTAATCCCAGCTACTCAGGAGGCTGAGGGCAGGAGAATTGCTTGAACCTGGGAAGCGGAGGTTGCAGTGAGCTGAGATCATTCCACTGCACTCCAGCCTGGGCAACAGAGTGAGATTCCATTCCCCCACTGCAAAAAAAGAAAAGAAAACATTCAGACTATATAAAATGAAAAGACCCAAGCATAATTTGGCAGATAGTTCATAAACTGTACAGTTCTCTTCACATTTTTGCCTACATTTTCCTGAGAAAACTGGACTTCAACTCTCCACTTTCTAAAACGTGATTTTTGTACTGTTTACTTAGTGCATTTTAGTTGATTTTCCTGGTGTTAATATCAAACGTAGGATAATATGCAGGGAATATTCTCCTAAAGCCCAATATCATTTATGCCTGCCTAAAGATTAGTTTTGTTCTGAGATGAAGTCAACTCTGTCTCCCAGGCTGGAGTGCAGTGGCACAATTGCGGTTCACTGCAACCTCCGCCTCGTGGGTTCAAGCAATTTTCCTGTCTTAGCCTCCTGAGTAGTTGAGGTTACAGGTATGTGCCACCACACCCAGCTAATTTTTGTGATTTTAGTAGAGATGGGGTTTCACTATGTTGGTCAGGCTGTTCTCAAACTCCTGGCCTCAAGCCCTTCACCCACTTCAGGCTTCCAAAGTGCTGGGATTACAAGCGTGAGCCATTGTGTGCAGCCCTTAAGGTAAGTTCTGAATTGTCCTTTTACTGGCATTTGTTCTTTCTTTGAGGTATCTCAGGCTTGTGCTTGAATTCAGAAAATGGAAATCTGTGTGCTTCGTCAGCTCATCCCTGCAGTCCTCCCTTCTGAAGAGAAGACATTTCGGCTGTTGCCTTTGACGGGATGGGAGAAACCTGCTTTGTTCTGCAGGTGGTGGCAGGTGGCATGGGCCTTCTGGAGACGGCAGGCTTTGCCAGTTTTGTTTCTGGGTCTCATTTTGATTTGCGTTTTCTGAGTTCTGAGTAAGGTTTCCTCATCTCAGCCATTTCTCTTTTTGATGATTGTGGATTGTTTTTTTTTTTTTTTTTTAAATAAAAGCAGAAATCTTATGTGACAGTTTTTGATGAAGTTTGTTCCCTGCAAAATATAGGAAGAGTTTTCTGGTGTCTGTTAAGTGAGATAACTCAAATACAGGCCCCAGACACATGGTAGCTGTTGTCACCATTCTGCTCTCAGACCTCTGTACAGTATATGAAGGGCATGTTCTTTTTAACAGAGTCAAGAAAATATCATCTATCTATCTATCTGTATTTTTGAGACTGTATTTTTGGACTTCTGTCACCCAGGCTGGAGTGCAGTGGCCCCATCTTGGCTCACTGCAGCCTTGACCTACTGGGCTCAAGTGATACTCTCACCTCAGCCTCCTGAGTAGCTGGGAGTACAGGTGTGCATTACCACCTCAGGCTCATAATTGTTTTTTAATTTAAAATTTTTGTATAGAGAGAAGACCTCCCTATGTTGCCCAGGCTGGTCTCAAACTCCTGAGCTCAAACAATTCTCTGGCATCAGCTTCCCAAAGTGTTGGGGTTACAGGTGTGAGCCACTGCACCCAGCCTCAAGAAAATGTTGAGTAGAGAAAAAGCTTCAGAGATCATTTGGCCTACTTTCTTTTCCTTCCTTCCTCCCTCCTTTCTTTCTTTTGTTTGTTTATTTTGAGACAGAGTCTCGCTCTGTCACCCAGGCTGAAGTGCAATGGCGCAATTTTGGCTCACTGCAACCTCCACCTCATGGGTTCAAGCAATTCTCCTGTCTCAGCCTCCCGAATAGCTGGGATTACAGGTGCTCACCACCACGCCCTGCTAATTTTTGTATTTTTAGTAGAGACGGGGTTTGGCCATGTTGGCCATGGCTGGACTGGAACTCCTGACCTCAGATGATCTGCCCCCTTTGGCCTCCCAAAGTGCTGGAATTACAGGTGTAAGCCACCACGCCCAACCTCTTCCTTTTTTTTTTTTTTTTTTTGAGACAGAGTGTCACTCTGTTGCCCAGGTTGGAGTGTAGTGGCAAGATCTCCTTTCACTGCAACCTCTGTTCCCCAGGTTCAAGCAATTCTCCTGACTCCGCCTCCCAAGTAGCTGGGATTACAGGTGTGTGCCACCATGCCCAACTAATTTTTCTATTTTTGGTAGAGACAGGGTTTTGGCATGTTGGCTAGGCTGGTCTCAAACTCCCGACCTCAGGTGATCCACCCACCTTGGCCTTTGAAAGTGCTGGGATTACAGGTGTGAGCCACGGTGCCCGGCCCAATTTCTGTATTTTTAGTAGAGACAGGGTTCCACCATCTTGGGCAGGCTGCTCTTGAACTCCTTTGTGATCCACCCACCCCGGCCTCCCAAAGTGCTGGGATTACAGGTGCCTAGCCCCCTTCTTTTCTTTTTTAACAGAAGACAAAACTGCTCCCCAAAGATGTTGACTTTTCCAAAACCTTCACTGTAGCAGGAGCTAAACATTGTTTATTCACATGTTGTCCTTGGCTCATGCTAAGGAAAGAATAAATCATGGTAAAGTCACCACTCACACACAGTGCAGGCATGTATACACATTGGAAAGATGCTTGAGGACTAGGCCGGGCATGGCTGCTCACGCCTGAAATCCCAGAACTGTGGGAGGGCGAGGTGGGTGGATTGTTTGAGGTCAGGAGTTTGAGACCAGCCTGGCCATCATAGTAAAACCCCGTCTCTACCAAAAACACAAAAAAATTAGCCTGGCATGGTGGTGTCGGCCTATAATCCTGACTATTTGGGAGACTGAGGCAGGAGTATCACTTGAACCTGGGAGGCAGAGGTTGCAGTGAGCTGAGATTCCGCCACTGCACTCCATCCTAGGAGACAGGGCGAGATTCCATCTCAAACAAACAAAAAGGTGATTGAGGACAAGGAATCTAAGACATCCTATGGGTTAGACAACAAGTCTGGCATGCATGACCTAAAAGCAATGTGTTCAGGTGTGTCTTTGTTTTTTTTGTTTGTTTTTTTGAGACAGAGGCTCACTCTATCGCCCAGGCTGGGGTGCAGTGGGCACAATTTCAGCTCAGTGCAACCTCCATCTCCTGGGTTCAAGCAATTCTCCTGCCTCAGCCTCCCGAGTATCTGGGACTACAGGTGCGCACCACCATACCTGGCTAATTTTTGTATTTTTAGTAGAGACAGGGTTTCACCATGTTGACCAGGATGGTCTCGAACTCCTGACCTTGTTATCTGCCTGCCTCAGCCTCCCAAAGTGCTGGGATCACAGGCATGAGCCACCATGTCCAGCATCTTTTGTTTTTTTAATCAAAGAAAACCAAAATAAAATGACATCTTGCAACACAGCAAGATCCTGTCTCTAAAAAAGGGTTGTTTTTTTTAAAGAAAAATTAGCCAGATGTAGTGGTGCATGCTTGTATTCCTAACTACTCAGGAGGCCGAGGTGGGAGGATCGCTTGAGCCCAGGAGTTTGAGGCTGCAGTGAGCTATGATCTCACCACTGCATCTCCCTCCCCTCTCCGCGGCCCCCTCCCACCAACAAAAGGAAGAGGCCAGTCATGGTGGTTCATGCCTGTAATCCCAGCACGTTGGGAGGCCAAGGTGGGTGGATCACCTGAGGTCAGGAGTTTGAGACTAGCCTGGCCAACATGGTGAAACCCCGTTTGTACTAAAAATATTAAAAATTAGCCGAGGGTGGTTGGCACGTGCCTATAATCTCAGCTACTCAGCAGGCTGAGGCAGGAGAATCACTTGAATCTGAAAGGCACAGGTTGCAGTGAGCCGAGATCTCACCACTGCACTCCAGCCTGGGTAGTAGGAGCTGAGCCAGACCGAAGCCCCAGTGTTCTCCAAACTGTCACCCCAGACTCACAATATGTACTAGGTAAATTGTAGGTCTTCTTTTCTTCTTTCTCGCTGAGTTCATTCCCCCACCGCCGTCTGTTTTCTCCTCCTAAGAAGTGATTTTGTTCAGACACAGTTTATAAGCAGGGCCCATTGTTTAGGTCTGAGGAAGAGGACAGGGTTGTTATAAGCACCTAGGCAATGATTCTTATTTGGGAAGGGCTGACAGCTTATTCTTTAATGTCTACAAATTGCTTTGAAGATGAAAAAATGCTACAAAAATGTCAAGTAATGTTATTGCTTTTAGGACCGTTTGCTTTCCGCCTTGTAAAAGGCATGTATATCTCTCAGGCCAGTGAAAGCCCAAACTTCCAAAGCCAGACTTGGTTTCTCTCACTAACAAAAGAAGCATAGCCTCCTCTGCATGGACTGGTAATGCTGAGAGAGTTGGGGTTCTTCGTAATTTACAAAAAAAAATCACCAAAGAAAGAGGACACCAGGAGCAATGGCTCACACCTGTAATCCAGCATTTTGGGAGACTGAAGCGGGCGGATCACCTGAGGTCAGGAGTTCGAGACCAGCCTGACTAACATGGTGAAACCCCGTCTCTACTAAGAATACAAAAATTAGCTGGGCGTGGTGGTAGGTGCCTGTAATCCCAGCTACTCGGGAGTCTGAGGCAGGAGAATCACTGGAACCCAGGAAGCAGAGGTTGCAGTGAGCTGAGAATACACTATTGCACTCCAGCCTGGGCAACAGAGGGAGACTCAGTCTCAAAAAAAAAAAAACAAAACACCAGAATACCAGATAGGCTCATAGGAAAGAAGGAATGGAGAGGAAGGAATGCTCTCAAATACTTTTCTTTCTTTCTATCTATTTATCATTTTCTTTTCCTTTCATTCTTTCTCTTTTTTCTCTTTCTTCCCCTTTCTCTTTCTTTTCTTTCTTTCTTTCCCTCCCTCCCTCCCTCTCCTCTCTTTCTCTCTCTCTTTTTTCCCTCCCTCCCTCCCTCCCTTTCTCTCTCTCTCTCTCTCTTTTTCTTCCTTTTTTGGAGGCCAGGTCATGCTCTTGCCCAGGCAGGAGTCGAATGGCATAATGACAGCCTCCATGTGGCTGGGACTGCAGGCACACAGCACCACGCCTGGCTGACTTTGCTTTCAGTTTTTTGTTACCCAGGCTGGTTGGAAACTCTTAGACTCAAGCAAACCTCCTGCTTCAGCCTCCCAAAGTGCTGGAATTACAGGCATGAGCCACCGTGCCTGGCCACTCTCAGATCCTCATGAGGAAATGAATGGAGCATGAATGGATACAACATTGTAAACAGACAAAAGACAGTCCAGCGCAGAAGCACACAGGTACCTCTCAATGAGCTCTTAGGTATGAGGAGTGAAAAGGACATCAGATGGCCACTTCTCATCACCCTCGGTGGCCACAGATTTGTCTTCTTTGAAATCAAAATGAGAATGTTCAAATGAGTTTTGAGAAAGTAGAGACAGGGGCCAAGCATGGTGGCTCACGCCTGTAATCCCAGCACTTTGGGAGGCCGAGGCAGGTGGATCACAAGGTCAAGAGATCGAGACCATCCTGGCCAACATGGTGAAATTCCGTCTCTACTAAAAATACAAAAATTAGCTGGGTATGGTGGCGCACGCCTGTAATCCCAGCTACTGGGAAGACTGAGGCAGTAGAATTGCTTGAAGCAGGGAGTTGGAGGTTGCAGTAAGCCGAGATCACACCATTGCACTCCAGCCTGGCAACAGAGGGGACACCATCTGAAAAAAAAAAAAAGAGGAGAGACAAAGATTCCAGGATGTTGTCTGCTCACTTTTGGATTCTGAATGCAAAATAATGCTCTGGCAAAACTCAAATAATGGGAAGAAGTATGGGCAATCAGTTAAGAAGTTTTGGTTGCAAACAACAGAAACTAACACTGGCTAACAGAAGCATGTACTGGTAGGATGTGAGGTGCCTCAGGAAATTAGCGCAAAATGTGTAAGCCCCCCAGAGAGAACGGAGACTGGAAAAATTTGGGAGAGGCAAAAGACGCTATTCCAGAACTTAGCTACTAGAGAGACTCTGGCTTCTGTCCTGATGATACTGTGTTCAAGATTCAGTATCTGGCTGGGTGCCATGGCTCATGCCTGTAATCTCAGCACTTAGGAGGCCGAGGCAGGCAGATCACTTGAGGTCAGGAGTTTGAGACCAGCCTGGGCAACATGGTGAAACCCCATCTCTCCTAAAAATAGAAATATTAGCTGGGCATGGTGGCACACACCTGTAGTCCCAGCTACTCAGGAGGCAGAGGCAGGAGAATTGCTTGAACCCAGGAGACAGAAGCTACAGTGAGCCGAGATGATGCCACTGCACTTGAGCCTGGGAGACAGAGTGAGACTCCATCTCAAAATCATCATAATAATACATATTTTTTGTCTCCTAGGCTAGAGTGCAATGGCATGGTCATGACTCTCTGCAGCCTCAGTTTCCCAGGATTAAGCTATCTTTCCACCTCAGCCTCCTGAATAGATGGGACCACAGGAATACACACCACGCCTGGCAAATGTGTTTTTATTTTTAGTAGAAACAGGATCTTGCCATGTTTCCCAGGCTAGTCCTAAACTCCTGAGCTCCAGCAGATCCTCCTGCCTCAGCATCCCAAAGTGCTGGGATTATAGGCGAGATCCACCATGCAGGTGGCTTCCCGGTGTTCTCTACGCTCCTTTGTGCATCTCCATCCCGCGCCCTCAGGACCTCACACCTAATAACCAACCAGCTGGGCTTAGCGACCTGCTTTCTATGCGCCTCCTGCCTTCCTTGTTGGATGTTGATTCCATACACACTACGTATTTCCCTCTGACCTGTGTAGATTTATTTTCACGACACTTCAAACATCCTCACCTCCCAGAAAGTCCTCCTTCTCTGCGTTCTTTCAACATCCCTCGGCATTCCTGCTGGCTGCCTCCCCTCGCAGCCTCCTGCTCAACTGGAATATGAACGCCCTCCTTGAGCTCATCCGCCCATTTAGGCCAGTGATTCTCAGTCCTAGTCATATATCCTCCCTCTTTTTTTTTTTTAAACATAGAGACAGGTGTGTGTGTGTGTGTGTGTGTGTGGTGTGGGCAAAGGGGGGCTTGCTATGTTGCCCAGTCTGGTCTAGAACTCCTGGCCTAAGGGATCCGCCCACATCGGCCTCTCAAAGTGCTCAGATGACAGGCATGAGCCACTGTGCCTGGCCCCTAGCTGTGTATTCTAATTACCTGGAGAGTTGTTTTTTTCTTAATCAATGGGAAATACTCATCCAGACCAACTGAACTGAAATCTCTGGGGCCCAGTAGTTTTTTAGTTTGTTTGTTTTGTTTGGAGATGGAGTCTGGCTCTGTCTCCCAGGCTGGAGTGCAATGGCATGATCTTTGGCTCACTGCAACCTCTGCCTCCCAGGTTCCAGCAATTCTCCTGCCTCAGCCTCCTGAGTAGCTGAGATTACAGGCACCTGCCGCCACGCCGTGCTAATTTTTGTATTTTTAGTAGAGACAGGGTTTCACCTATTGGCCAAGCTGGTTTCTTGGCCAGGCTGGTCTTTAATTCCTGACCTCATGATCTGCCCACCTCGGCTTCCCAAAGTGCTGGGAGTACAGGCTCGAGCCACTGCGCCAGGGCAGGCGTTCTTACAAGAAGAGGAAATTCGGACACAAAGACACCAGGGATGCCCACAAGCAGAGGAAAGGGCACATGAGGACACAGCAAGAGGGTGGCCATCTGCTTACCGAGGAAAGAGACCTCAGAAACGCACCCAGCGGACACTCTGATCTTGGACTTGCAGCCTCCAGAACCGTGAGACAGTAAATGAGGTTGTTTAAGCCACCCTGAAAACCCTGTCTGCCGTGATTGGTTACGTCACCCCAGCAAACTAATACGTGAAGTAAAGGTGTGGGAAAATGAAAATAAGTTTAGGGAAAGTAATCTAAATCACACTTACACGCACTGAGCCAGCAGATGCCATTCGTTAACAGAATCAGAAACCACTATAAATTGCCCTCCCAGGTAATAGCAGCCTGATGCACTGCTAAAAGCTAAATGCCTCCAGGGTTCAAGTGACTCTTGTTCCTCGGCCTCCCAAGTAGCTGGGACTATAGGCGTGCACCACTTCGCCCAGCTAATTTTTGTATTTTTAGCAGAGATGGGGTTTCATCACGTTGGCCAGGCTGATCTCAAACTCCTGACCTCAGGTGATCCCTACCCGCTCGGCTTCCGAAAGTGCTGGGATTACAGGTGTGAGCCACCGCACCTGGCCAGAATACGGTTTTAAGACGGCCTTTCACATTGTGAGAGCTTTAGGTACTGCAAAACCTGAATCTGCCCTGGAGGATAAAGGCACAGGATGATCAGGTGGGTGGAACTGCTGCTCTTATACACAGATTTAAAAATTATTTCAGTCTGAATTGGGATATAGAAGGTTTTCTAGAACGTATGGTGTGATAATAAGCTTGTAGCAGACACCTTCAAGGTGACTGCAAATGAGTCCTTGTATAACCTCTTCCCTGGAGTGCAGGTGAAAACGATGACCGGGTTCTAACCAATTATTATGGTGAGAGTTCTTGAAGCCTTGGCCTCCTGGGTTTAAGTGGTCCCCCTGCCTTAGCCCTCCAAAGTGCTGGGAGTACAGGCGCGAGCCACCACGCCCGGCCGCTGCATTGCCTTTGATCTGACTTTTCTCCAGCCCTCCAGCCACATCGTGTCTCTCAGTCCCTTGCCAGATTCACGCTACTGTCTGAGGCTTTCTCTGTTCCATGGGTTTTTTTTTTTTTGTGTGACAGAGTCTCGCTCTGTTACCCAGGCTGCCAGAGTGCAGTGGCACAATCTTGGCTCACTGCAGCCTCTGCCTCCTGGGTTCAAGTGATTCTCCCACCTCAGCCTCCTGAGTAGCTGGGACCACATGTGCCTGCCACCATTCTCGTCTAATTGTTGTATTTTTAGGAGAGATGGAGGTTTCATCATGTTGGCCAGGCTGATCTCAAACTCCTGACCTCAAGTGATCCACCCGCCTTGGCCTCCTGAAGTGCTAGGATTACGGACATGAATCACCACTCCTGGCCTGTCCCATCTTTTGAGCTATGCCCACACCTGGCTTCCAGAAAGTTGAGGTCAGATACCTTCCTGACACTCAGAGTCACTTTCAGCCTCCCCCATTAGTTCCCTGAGAGTTTATTGTGACACCTCATGGCCGTCTAATATAGTTTGGATGTTTGTCCCTTCCCAATCTCATATTGAAATGTGACCTCCAGTGTTGGAGGTGGGGCCTGGTGGGAGGTTTGGATCACAGGGACAGAGCCCTCATGAATGGCTTGGTGCCAGCATCCCCTTGGTGATGAGTGAATTCTTGTTCTATGAGTTCACGTGAAAACTGGTTTAAAAGAGCCTGGCACCTCCTCACTTGTAAGCTTCCTGGGGCAAAAGCAAAGCAGATACTCATGCCATGTCTGTAGAGCGCGTAGCCCGACTCAAACCTCTTTTCTTTATAAATTACGCAGGCTCACATATTCTTTAGCAGCAAACAAAACGGACCAACACAGCATCCCTGCTAATTTCATTTAGGAAGCTAGCTTCCAGCACAATCACCTGGGTCCACAAAGGCTGCACTCAGTCTGATTGGCTTTACAAATTTAGCCTCAGGTGGGAATCTGTGTAACTGTGTTTGGCACATGCCAATAGGTATTCCATACATGTTTGTTGAGTCTTTTTGTATTTTTTTTTTTTTTTGAGACGGAGTTTTGCTCTTGTTGCCCAGGCTGGAGTGCATTGGCGCCATCTTGGCTAACTGCAACCTCCACCCCGTGGGTTCAAGTGATTCTCCTGCCTCAGCCTCCCAGGTGGCTGGGATTACAGGGATGTGCCACCATGACCGGCTAATTTTGTATTTTTATAGTAGAGACGGGGTTTCACCATGTTGGTCAGGCTGGCCTTGAACTCCTGACCTCCAGTGATCTACCCGCCTCGGCCTCCCGAAGTGCTGGGATTACAGGCGTGAGTCACCATGCCTGGCCATGCTGTTTTCTTAAACGAGTCAAAAATAGTCTAAATACTGTACTTGACAAAATTTGTCAAGTGGGAAGAATCGGGAGGTGGCTGCTTCCAGCCTGGGAATGAGATGCGCCACAAGATGGCGCCACCCGTGCGTCAGTGAAGGCCGAGGCCCCTGGAGCAGGGAAGGCCCGCCTTCCCCCAGACCCTCGGCCACCAGCACGGGCCAGGGCGCGGTCACCAAACCACTGACACGGAGACAGAAGCCCGAATCCCCTGTGCTGTCAGTGACCTAGGCCTTCCTCTCTATTCTCTATAATCAAGAAACGTGCGGTGGAGACATCCCCAGCCAGGAGCTCCTTCCTCATTCAGAGAAGGCGGCTCAGGGCAGCTGGTCTCTGAACCACCCCTCCGGAGGGACGGCGTGGGAGGCCGGTGCGCTGGACCTTCTCTCCACCGAGCTTGGTTGCTGGTTTAAGCGCCAACTGGGTCTCCTTAACGTACCCGTGGGAAGATCAGCGGCAGAACTAGCAGAGGCTCTGGTGCTTGTGATACTCCTGACAAGGGACGGATGGACCTGACCTCTGAACTCCAGGTGTAACTGGAGAGGGGTCAGAATCCAGACCCCAAGAGAGGGTTCTTGGATCTCGCACAAGAGGGAATTCAGGGCGAGTCCATAAAGTGAAAGCAAGTTTATTAGGCAAGTAAAAGAATGAAGAATGGCTACTCGTAGACGGAGCAGCCCCGTGGGCTGCTGGCTGCCCATTTTTGTGGTTCTTAGTGGATTATGAGCTAAACAATGGGTGGATTATTCATGCCTCCCCTTTTAAGATCATATAGGGTAATTCCTGACGTTGCCATGGCATCTATAAACTGTCATGGCACTGGTGGGAGTGCAGCAGTGAGGACGACCAGAGGACATGCTTGCTGCCATGTTGGTTTTGGTGGGTTTTGACCGGCTTCTTTTTTCTTTTCTTTTCTTTTCTTTTTTGAGACAGGGTCTCACTCTGTCACCCAGGCTGGAGTGCAA
Organism: Leontopithecus rosalia; assembly: GCA_028533165.1. Classification (NCBI taxonomy): domain Eukaryota; kingdom Metazoa; phylum Chordata; class Mammalia; order Primates; family Cebidae; genus Leontopithecus; species Leontopithecus rosalia. Next base: position 10,747,765 of record CM052669.1, read on the forward strand.
TGGCGTGATCTCGGCTCACTGCAACCTCTGCCTCCTGGGTTCAAGCGATTCTCCTGCTTCAACCTCCCGAGTAGCTGGGATTACAGGTGTGCACCACCATGCCCAGCTAATTTTTTTTAGTAGAGACGGGGTTTCACTGTGTTAGCCAGGATGGTCTCGATCTCCTGACGTGGTCCGCCCACCTCGGCCTCCCAAAGTGCTGAGATTACGGGCGTGAGCCACCACACTGGACTCGACTGGCTTCTTTACTGCAACCTGTTTGATCAGCAAGGTCTTTATAACTGTATCTTGTGCTGACCTCCTGTCTCACCCTGTGACTTAAAATGCCTTAGCCATCTGGGAATGTGGCCCAGTAGATCTCATCCCATTTTACCCAGCCCTTGTTCAAGATGGAGTTGCTCTGGTTCAAACGCCTCTGAGAGGGGGACAGTCATTTCATTTCACACATGAAAGCAAACCTGGTATTTTGTCCATTGGAAGTTCAGTCTTGGCTAACGGCATGATTTAGAAACCAAAGGGGTTTGACCTTCACATGGATTTTAACTCTTGGAAAGGTAGCCATGGGAAAGGACCTCGCCTTTGTAACACAAGAGGAGAGAATGGGGTGTGAGGCACGTGGCCCTGAAATGACACAGAACTCTGACAGCACCACCCGGTTGCCATGTAGCTAGGTACATCTTCTCCAGATTCGGGGCAAGTGTCTGCTGGGTATGAAACCATCTTCGTGGGGAGTCAGCCTTACCCAGTTCTTATCTCTCTTGAGGTGGAGTTCACCGAATATGACACAACATCCAGAGGAAAGGGGGGCCTGCCAGTTCTTACCTTCCTCTCTCAACTGGCACTGGACATTTTAGTGGCCGAGACCAATGTGTCATCTGTAGGAGCCCTGAAGGCAAAGGGTGGGCCCAAAGGCTCATCTTCTGAATATGAATTCCTGGCGTTGTCCTTTCTGAGAGCCCATGATCAAGATGCGTTGACGGGTAGGCCAGCTGGCTGTGTGAGTGTTCTGGTGGCAATCTGTAAGGAGCACTGCTGTGTCACAGAGCTGCAATGAGGTGGAAAATCGTATTTCTCAGAGCTATTGGCAGGTGGACTATTCTTCTTTAAAAATTTCAAATAAAATGTAAAAACAAGTGCATGTTTTAAAACATCATTTACACCAAAGGCTAAACTAATAGAAAAACAATCTTTGTTAAATACATGCCAGATCACGGCTTAATATAGTCAACATATAAATAAGAGGACTTTGCAGTTAAAAAAGAATCTGTTTAAGAATGCTATACAGGGCCAGGCGCAGTGGCTCAAGCCTGTAATCCCAGCACTTTGGGAGGCCGAGGCGGGTGGATCACGAGGTCAAGAGATTGAGACCATCCCGGTCAACATGGTGAAACCCCGTCTCTACTAAAATACAAAAAAATTAGCTGGGCATGGTGGCGCGTGCCTGTAATCCCAGCTACTCGGGAGGCTGAGGCAGGAGGACTGCCTGAACCCAGGAGGCGGAGGTTGCAGTGAGCCGAGATCGCGCCATTGCACTCCAGCCTGGGTAACAAGAGCGAAACTCCGTCTCAAAAAAAAAAAGAAAAAGAAAAAGAAATAAGTGACTTGAGATGGAGGTAAGACAGCCCACTCTCCACCCCACCGTACTACAAGGACATGCCAGCGCGACAGTGCCAGGCTGCTCAACTGCCTTCCAGCTGAAGAACTTGCTTGCTAAGTGGAGCACACAGTGTGGGGTTGGAGTTAAATTGTTAGGGACAAAAAACGCTGAGTTATCAGACATGTGCTCTGTCTGTCTCAGTCTCTCATCTGCAGAATCAGCAAATAAATCCCTACAGACTGTGGGGTGTCAGGGAGTGCCAGTTATGAGTCTGTTGGAGCACCATGTGCCTCCACCCTGCTCAGGTGAGGGGAGCCCATCGGGTGGCGGCTTCCGCTGTGTTGTCTCTGTCCCTCCGGTCCCTGAGGACAGTCAAGGTAACCATACACCCTGAATTTGCAAGAGCTGTCTGGTTTCAAAGTCTTTCCCTTTGGTTCAGGAAAGTCAATTCTTCCTTGTCAGTCTTGTCTTGCGTTCTGACTTTTGGCTCAGAAAATCAGTCACCACAGGCTCAAAAGCTTTGCACTCAGCACTTCTCTCTTCCCTGCAGTAGGAAATCCCCGGGAAGATGATCAGAGATGCACCCCTTGGGAAACTGCTAGGCCAGGGCTGGAAACTGCAGGTGTCAATTCCCAGTAGAAACGCCATGTGGATAGTCAGGCGAATTGGGAGCTGCGGAAGATGAGATGGATCAGAGACCAGGATCAAGGGAGGTAAATATTTGCAAAGAGCCGTGGGTTATTCCAGAAAGACCCCCTCAAATGGACAGGTATGGACCCGTAAAAACAGAAATTCAGTCTTCTGGCTCTAGAATTTTGCTGCTTGACAGAAAGCTCCAGACCACGACACCCTTCCCCATGCCCCCAACTCTATTATATGCCACATCTTCTGGGTGAGACTTGGCAATCCTTTTTTTAAAATTAATTAATTAATTATTTTTTTGAGACAGCATCTCGCTCTGTCACCCAGGCTGGAGTGCACTGGTGCGATCTCAGTTCACTGAAACCCCCACCTCTCAGGTTTAAGCAATTCTCCTGCCTCAGTCTGCCGAATAGCTGGGATTACAGGCACCCCCACTGTGCCCGGCTACTTTTTTGTATTTTTAAGAGACAGGCTTTTACCATGTTGGCCAAACTGGTCTCAAACTCCTGACCTCAGGTGATCCACCCACCTCGGCCTCCCAAAGTGCTGGGATTACAGGTGTGAGCCACCGCGCCGGGCCAATCTTTCTCTTTTTTTTTAGATCCAATTTATTTCCCTTGCTTTAATTCCTTTTTTGTTTTGCCAAAGTGGTTCCTGAGCAGCTTTTTCACAGTGAGTACTTGGGGAATACATCTTCCAAGTTCTCATGTGCACATCTTAATAGCGTCTCTTGGATTGCTTCACATTTGATGGATAATCTGAGTGGGTTAGGAATGCTAAATTCAAAATAGTTTCCCAGCTGGGCATGGTGGCTCACGCTTGTAATTCCAGCACTTTGGGAGGCTGAGGCAGGAGGATTGCTCGAGTCCAGGAGTTTGTGACCAGCCTGGGTAACATAGCAAGACTCTATCTTTACAAAAACATCAAAAAAAAAAAAAGAAAAAATATTTAGCTGGACGTGGTGGCACATCCTTGTAGTCCAGCTACTTGGGAGGCTGAGGCAGGAGGATCATTTGAGCCTGGGATATCAAGGCTGCAGTGAGATGTGATCACGGAACTGCACTCCAGCTGGGTGACAGACCAAGAGCCTATCTCAAAAAAAGTTTCCCATAAACATTTGGAATCCATTGTTTGTCTTCTAGCAAAATTATTTTACATTTGAAAACTTTAAACAAGTGTTTTCTTTCAGCCATGAAGCCTTTTCACCTGCCCTCTCTATTTCTGCTTCTTAAGCAAAGCATTTCCTCATAACCAGGGTGGAGTAATTAATCCCTTTTTGTTAGAACTCCCTATAAAAATGCATCTACCTCAAGAGGATTAAACACTTACATTAATCTTCCGTGCCAGGGGCTGGAAGTTGGGCCTTATATGGAATTTGTGACTCATCACCCAAGAGCCTAAAAGATTCACTTGCTCTGGCCAGGCTCCTAATTGCATGGGCTGAAGCTCAGCTAGACGTCTGAAATCTAACACCTCGACACCCTTTTAACTAACCTGGGAACTACATAGTTCTGACTTGGTGCCAGGAAACTGTCAACTTCTAGGTCTGAAAAAAAATGCCCGAAACTTCTGTTGAGTTGCTCGATAAGGGACAGCGAGGACACAGGGATGCAAGGACAGGAGACGGGAATCATTAATTTTCTGAGCAAGAGGGCATAGGTGGTTATAGTTCCTTCCATATGAGCAATGATTGTGAATGAGAAACTAACCCAAGGGAGGCCATGTGCAGTGGCTCACAGCTGTAATCCCAGCACTTTGGGAGGCGGAGGCGGGTGGATCACCTGAGGTCAGAAGTTTGAGATCAGCCTGGCCAACATAGTGAAACCCTGTCTCTACCAAAAATGCAAAGTTATCTGGGTGTGGTGGTGCCTGTAATCCCAGCTATGGGGGAGGCTGAGGCAGGAGAATCGCTTGAACCCAGGAGGCAGAGTTTGCAGTGAGCCGAGATCACACCACTGCACTCCAGCCTGGGCAAGAGTGAGACTTGGTCTCAAAAAAAAAAAAAAAAAAAAGGATTAACCCAAGGGAGTACTTTCTAACAGTCAGAGCTGACTAAAAGAAAAAAAAATTAGCCAGACGTGGTAGCACATCCTTGTAGTCCCAGCTACTTAGGAGGCTGAGGCAGGAGGATCATTTGAGGTGTCAGCTCCCAGTAGAAACGCCATTGTGGATACTTAGGTGAGTAGAATGGACTGCCATGGGAATCCGTGGGTTCTTCTCCATAAGAGTTATTCTTTTTTTTGAGACCGAGTCTCTCTCTCTTGCCCAGGCTGGAGTGCAGTGATAGTATCTCGGCTTACTGCAACCTCCATCTCCCAGGTTCAAGCGAGTCTCCTGTCTCAGCCTCTCAAGAAGCTGGGACCACTGGCATGCACCATCATGCCCAGCTAATTCTGTATTTTTAGTAGAGATGGAGCTTCACCATGTTCGCCAGGCTGGCCTTGAACTCCTGGCCTCACGTGATCCACCCACTTCGGCCTCCCAAAGTGCTGGGATTACAGGGGTGACCCAATATCCCCAGCCCATGATTTATTCTTGGTGGAGATATTGTAAATTGGATGCGACCTATGGCTGGTTGGAATCCGTGATCTCTACGGTCTTTTTCAACTATGAAAAGGTATGTTTGCTGTACTTGGTATGATGCCTGGCACACAGCAGATGGTCAATATGTACTACATAACATGTTTGTGGACTTCATGACCCCACAGCCACAGAAATTAATGTCATCGCTGTTTCTACTTGCTCTAATTTACACTAAGGAGGTTTTAATCCCAACTACCATTAGCTATCACATCGAGAAATTACGAGACTAATCTCTTCTGCAAACAGTGGCTGAGTGTGGATCGGGGACTCTGTTTTGGCAATAACCTCTACTGCGTGAAGTAATTGGACCCTCGCAAACTTGGCATTGCATACACGTACTCAACACGTGGAGGGCGGGAAGCAGTTAAATGGCAAAGCCTCGTTTAATCATCGACATTAGGCACAGATGGAAGGGTTTTGGGGCAATAGGAGAGAGGCTTCCAGGCAACACTTGGCCCGGAAAACACAGCTTTTCTTGTCTGTGAGGGTTGAAGAAGGCATCCCAGAGCGTGGCCCATCTCCTCTGGCTACTTCGCCTGCCTGCTCATGCAGAGAGGAACAGAATCTGTAAGGATGAGAGCAATAGAGAGAGACACAGCTGCTGGTGTCCATTCAGGCAGGTAGAAAGCTTAAGGCGAACCGTGGGGCGCAGTGGCTCATGCCTGAAATCCCAGCACCTGGGGAGGCGGAGGTGGGTGGACCACTTGAGGTCAGGTGGTCAAGAACAGCCTGGCCAACATGGTGAAACCCCGTCTCTACTAAAAATACAAAAAGTAGCCAGGTGTGCTGACATGTGCCTGTGGTCCATGTACTTGGGAGGCTAAGGCAGGAGAACCACTTGAACCGGGAGGTAGAGGGAGGTAGATGGGAGTCAGAGGTGCCCACATAAGTATAACAGAGTTAGTGCCAGGAAGTGGCTGCCTCCTGGCCGGCTGAGCCAAGGACAGCTACAAGGAAGGGATGCGGTGACCCAGGCAAACTGTTCCAGCGCTCTTGATTTCTGAATCAAAAATTGGAACTCGTGGTCTTGAATTTATTTATTTTATTTTATTTTTTGAGGCGGAGTCTCACTCTGTTGCCCAGGCTGGAGTGTGGTAGCATGATCTCCGCTCACTGCAACTTCTGCCTCCTGGGCTCAAGCAATTCTCCTGCCTCAGCCTCCCAAGTAGCTGGGATTACAGGCGCCTGCCACCATGTCCACCTATTTTTTGTCTTTTTAGTAGAGATGGGGTTTCACCATATTGGCCAGGCTGGTCTCAGACTGCTGGCCTCAAGTAATCTGCCCACCTCGGCCTCCTAAAGTGCTGGGATTATAGGCATGAGCCACCGTGCCTGGCCTTGAATTTATTTCTATGTATGAAATGACAAGTTTACGGAAAATTACAACAGAAACAAAATATCCCAGCACTTTGGGAGGCCAAGGCAAGCAGATCACAAGGTCATGAGTTCAAGACCAGCCTGGCCAACGTGGTGAAACCCTGTCTCTACTAAAAATACAAAATTACCCGGGCATGGTTGTGCACACCTGTAATCCCAGCTACTCGGGAGGCTGAGGCAGGAGAATTTCTTGAACTCAGGAGGTGGAGGTTGCAGTGAGCCAAGATCACGCCACTGCACTCAGCCTGGGCAACAAAAAGGTCTGACACGTACTATGTTTATCGTATGCTAAGTTGAATGCTGTGTGAGCCCATGCACTAGCTCATTTAATCCTCATAATTTTAGGGTGCAGGTGATAACATGATCTGTTTTTCAGATGCGAAATTTCGGAGAGTGGTTGGTCACAGCCTGTGAGTGCCAAAGCGGGGCTTCTCACCATGTTTGATTCCAGGTTGTAAGCGAGTAACCGAGTAACTGAGCTGTCTAATCAGTCCCTGTCTGTTTAGACATTTAAATTGCTGCCGGCCCGGCGCGGTGGCTCAAGCCTGTAATCCCAGCACTTTGGGAGGCCGAGGCGGGTGGATCACGAGGTCAAGAGATCGACGCCATCCTGGTCAATATGGTGAAACCCCGTCTCTACTCAAAATAACAAAAACTTAGCTGGGCACGGTGGCATGTGCCTGTAATCCCGGCTACTCAGGAGGCTGAGGCAGGAGAATTGCCTGAACCCAGGAGGCGGAGGTTGCGGTGAGCTGAGATCGCGCCATTGCACTCCAGCCTGGGTAACAAGAGCGAAACTCCGTCTCAAAAAAAAAAAATTGCTGGCCGGGCGCGGTGGCTCAAGCCTGTAATCCCAGCACTTTGGGAGGCCGAGGCGGGTGGATCACGAGGTCATGAGATCGAGACCAACCTGGTCAAAATGGTGAAACCCCGTCTCTACTAAAGATACAAAAAATTAGCTGGGCATGGTGGCGCGTGCCTGTAATCCCAGCTACTTGGGAGGCTGAGGCAGGAGAATTGCCTGAATCCAGGAGGCGGAGGTTGCGGTGAGCCGAGATCGCGCCATTGCACTCCAGCCACGGCAACAAGAGCGAAACTCTGTCTCAAAAAAAAAAAAAAAAATTGCTGCCTTGCTGTTGTTATTATAAGGAACCCTACAAGAAACTTCACACTGTTACGCATAGGCCGTCTCCACTGCAATGTTGTTGACTCTGTAAACGAGTGATGACTGTTGAGGTCTTGTGCCAAAATGACTTTGAAATGGATTATGCCAATTTATAATATGTAAGCTATAGTCTCCATCTATTCGGTCTCCATCTATAAAGTCCTTCCTTGCCAGTAATAGTTATATTAATTAAAAATTTTGTTTGGCTAATTTAGCAGCAAAATGAAAATTTAATATTTTAACTTCTTTTCTGGTTAGAAAAACTGGGCCTTATTTCATGTCTTTGTCTATTGGTTATAGTCCTTAAATGATAGGTGTTTTTTGTTTTTTGTTTTTTGCAACAGTCTCACTCTGTCCCCCAGGCTGGAGCGCAGTGGTGTGATCTCAGCTCACTGCAGCCTCTGCCTCCTGGGTTCAAGTGATTCTCCTGCCTCATCATCCTGAGTAGCTGGGACTATAGGCATGTGCCACCATGACTGGCTCATTTTTGTCTTTTTAGTAGAGATGGGGGTTTCACCATGTTGGCCAGGATGGTCTTGATCTTCTGACTTCGTGATCGCCCACCTTGGCCTCCCAAAGTACTGGGATTACAGGCGTGAGCCACTGCTCCTGGTCAAATGGTAGGTTTATGTCCTTTTCCCATTTTTTCACTGGAGACTGTTTTTTTCTTCTGAGACAGGGTCTTGCTCTGTATCTCAGGCTAGGGTGCAGTGGTGCAGTCATGGCTCACTGCAGCCTTAACCTCCCAGGCTCAGTTGAACCTTCCACTGAAGCCTTCCCAGTAGCTGGGACCACAGGCATGCACCACCACGCCCAAGTATATTTGCATATTTTTTTGAGACAGTCTTACTCCCAGGCTGGAGTGCAGTGTCGTGATCACAGTTCACTGCAACCTCCACTTCCTGGGTTCAAATGATTCTCATGTGCCAGCTTCCCAAGTAGCTGGGATTAGAGGCACGTGCCACCCACCGAGCTCATTTTTTTTGTATTTTTAGTAGAGACAGGGTTTTACCATGTTAGCCAGGCCAATCTCAAACTCCTGGCCTCAAGTGATCTACGTGTCTTGGCCTCCCAAAGTGCCAGGATTACAGGTGTGTGTGAGCCACTGTGCCTGGCCCGTTGGAGATTATTTTTATTTTTTGAGACAGAGTTTCACTCTTGTCGTCCAGGCTGGGGTACAATGGCACAATCTTGGTTCACTGCAAACTCTGCCTCCTGGGTTTAAGCAATTCTCCTGCGTCAGCCTCCAGTAGCTGGGATTACAGGCATGCACCACAACACCTGGCTAATTTTCGTACTTTTATTAGAGATGGGGTTTCACCGTGTTGGCCAGGCTGGTTTCAAACTTTTGACCTCAGGTGATGTGCCTGCCTCAGCCTCCCAAAGTGCTGGGGTTACAGGCATAAGCCCCCATGCCCAGCCTGAAGACATTTAAAAAAACCCATTAATAAGGATTTTTCTCACGAAATGAAGATATTAACCCTTTGGTCAGATTTGGTGCAAATATTTTTCCTGGGAAGTTTGTATTTTAATAGTTTGATTTTTTTATTTTTGACATTTTAAAAAGTTCATAGTCAGATACACCACTTTTTTTTGAGATGGAGTCTAACTCTATTGCCCAGTTTGGAGTGCAGAGGCACAATCTTGACTTACTGCAAACTCTGCCTTCTGGATTCAAGCGATTCTGCTGCCTTAGCCTTCTGACTTGCTGGATTAGAGGTGCACGCCACCTGGCTAATTTTTGTATTTTTAGTAGAAATGGGATTCGCCATTTGGCCAGGCTGATCTCAAACTCCTGACCTCAGGTGATCTGCCTGCCTCCGCCTCCCAGAGTGCTGGGATTACAGGTGTGAGCCACCACGCCCTGCCTCAATTTTTTTTTTTTTTGAGACAGAGTCTCACTCTGTCACCCAGGCTGGAGTGTGGTGGCGTGATCTTGGCTCACTACGACCTCTGCTTCCCAGCTTCAAGTGATTCTCCAGTCTCATCCTCCTGAATAGCTGAGATTACAGGCATGCACCACCACACCAGGCAAATTTTTGTATTTTTAGTTGAGACAGGGTTTCGCCATGTTGACTAGGCTGGTCTCGAACCCCTGACCTCAGGTGATCCACCCACCTTGGCTCCCAAAGTCTTGGGATTACAGGTGGTGAGCCACTTGCCTGGCCTCAACATTCATTTTGCTAGGCACAGTGACACATCCACCTGTAGTCCCAGCTACTGGGGAAGCTGAGGCAGGAGGATCACTTGACCCCCAAGAGTTTGAAGTCTGCCTGGGCAATATAGTGAGATCCTGTTCTCTAAAAATAAATAAATAAATAAATTTTTATGAATGAAACAAGAAATTTTGTTTCATGCTAGTAATATAATGAGAGATTACCATATCTTTACTAATTTATCTCATTATCTGGCAATGGAAATTGGATTGTCTCTCCTTTTGGACTAGGGAGCATAGAGCTGATCCTCACGTGCTTGGACGTGTCTTTTTCGGAAAATGTGCCTTCACTTCTCTTGGGTGCATTTCTCAGAATAGAGTTGGTGGATCATATAGTCAGTGTATGTTTCACGGTAATTATGAAATACCACTGAGCTGCTATCCAGAGTAGCTGTACCCACTAGCACTGAGAACAGTCCGGTTGCTTCACCTCCTTGCCGATGTTCAATATTGTCAGTCTTTCAAATCAAGCCATTCATGGGTGTGACGTGGCGTGGCATGTCACTCTGGTTTTAATTTGCATTTGCCTAATGTCTAATGATTTTAAGCACCTTTCCATGTGCTGATTCACTTATTATATATCTTTTTTTTTCGTTCAACAGACATTTAATAAATGTATACAATTTACTCCACTTTTATGTTAAATTCCTCTTCAAACTCATTTAACACATCCTGACTCAGTTGTTCTGTTTGATTTTCTAAGAGAAGTGGTCTCTGAGTAAGCCGGGAGAGGACTGGGAAACAATTTAGTGGGGGTGGTAGAGACAGGCCTTTGAAGGAAACCTCGGAGACGGGATAATGCAGGATCCCACAAGCCTAAGTACACTGATGATGAGGGCAGATGAGGAGAGGCCTGAGGTTAAAGTCCCTTTCCATCTGCTGAACCCGTTTCCTATCATTTTGGTAAAAGGGCTGTTGATCCAGAACTTCTGGCAAGTTCAGCAGATAAGGCTGTCAAACCTGCAGTGCCTTCACTGTAGTTCCGTCAGTGGCAGTATTGTTGAGGATAAACAGGACACAAACAGCCCCTCTTTCTGCTAATATCACATCTAAAGCTGTCCTATTTTCCTAGGCCATTTGGCTGGCGGGTCCCAATTATTCAGCCATCCCTTTGATGGCATCTCTGGTATAGTCCACAAAACGTTGCTGATTATAATAAATATAATGTATCCAGTCTACATTTTTATTGGTAGTTATCTGCCAGCACAGCACAGGTTCAAACCCTGCAGCTATTTGACTACGTGCTTTAAACTCATCTGACACTCCTTGCAGGACTCCAGTGGCATCTGTATAAACTTCAGGATCAAAGGACTCACAGGGAGCTTCTCTTGACCTGTGGCATTTTTCTTTACTTTCCCAGATTGATGAAATGCCAGGGTGAAAGGGATGCCCAACTGGACTAGAGCGCAAGTGCCACTCCCTTGACCTGGCAGAGTATCCGGTAAAGGCCCCTGCAGTACCCCCGTGCATCTGCTTGGGGACGGTTAAGGGCGGACTGAGGAGTAACCACTTGAAAGGGTGTGAGCTCTTTGCATCCTCCTATGCTCCTAAGCAATGCCAAATTCTCCCCCTGCCATGAGAGGCGCTAAGTAAACTTCGCATTTAAAGGCAGAGGCTGAATTGACCTCCGGGTCT
>CM052669.1:10759078-10809341 GCA_028533165.1 Leontopithecus rosalia
TTTTTTTTTTTTTTTTTTCCCCGCTCTTGTTACCCAGGCTGGAGTGCAATGGCGTGACCTTGGCTCACTGCAACCTCCGCCTCCTGGGTTCAGGCAATTCTCCTGCCTCAGCCTCCTGAGTAGCTGGGATTACAGGCACGTGCCACCATGCCCAGCTAATTTTTTGTATTTTGAGTAGAGATGGGGTTTCACCATGTTGACCAGGATGGTCTCCATCTCTTGACCTCGTGATCCACCCGCCTCGGCCTCCCAAAGTGCTGGGATTACAGGCTTGAGCCACTGCACCCAGTCCATAACAGTTACTTTTATTCAGGGTGTGGATGGAATATTTAATCCATTCCCGTCAGGCATTTGCATCTCAGTATCCTGTGTCAATGGCTAAAGTCTGTCTGAGATCTTTCACCTTTACAATAGGTCCTTTAGTTTTATCATTAAGTGAGGGTACAACCAGTGTCAGAACTAAAACTGAGGCCACTGACGTCGATAAAGAAGGGGAAACAATATGTACCTGAAAAATGTCTAGGGTGTCTTTCCCATTTACATTAACCCATATTACATAAAAGCGACTAAGGGTAGGTCCAGAGTTAGTTAAGGTGGAAGTAGTGATAGAGAGGAGAGGGTTACACTGGTAAGACTGACAGTTGGAAGGGGCAGTTCCTTTAGTAAAATGGAGGAGGGGCTTCGGATCAGCACAGACCCCTCCTTCGGAAGTTCAGCCTTGGTCCCGGGTAGTTCAAAGGACATTATCCCAACTGCTACAGGGTTGCCAGATTGTAGGGACAAAAAACTGATGTCTCAGCTGCAGGTGATCACAGCGACGGGAGCTAGGTGTAATTGTGTCAATTACAGGGCCAGGACAGATACTTGTTTAAAGAAGTTAGTTGTTGCTGACCTTTTACATTCCCACAGGCATCAAAGGCAATGGTCTGAGATGAGTCTGACTTGGTTACATTAATGACAAAAGAGCTAGAAACAGAATAAGGAAGGAAAGAGAAGCCATATATAAGGTATACAGAAATCAAATTTTCTTTAACTTGGTGGGTCTCAGCCCTGGAATGATCCCCATGATTCCGACAGTGGTGGTGCTTTCTTGATTCTAGTATGCTGTGTCCACCCACATCCAGCTGTACAAATGGCATGAGATGGGATCCTTCCCGGGCTGGCTCGAGTTTTCCTTCTTTCTACCCTTTGATGAGATCTCCAGGCTAGTGCTGATAACACCAAGGACACAGGTTCGATCCCTGTACGGGCCACCAAAATTGTTGGAATTGGGTGTCGGCACTTGGTGTCACAAAGAAACGAAACCAACACTGAGAGAACAGATCTCTCAGCAAGGCAGTTTTACTTTCTGCAGAAAGGGGGTGCTACTCACCAGCAGTCCTGCAATGAGAGCACACTAGAACAAAGGTGACAGGAGAATTTACAACCTAATGGATTCACCTTACTGCTGTGTCCTGCTTCCATTGGCTGGAACAGGACCTCACATTCTAGGCTTCATCTGATTGGCTAACAACTTCAAACTTCCTTAAATAGGTAAAGGCAAGGGAGAACAAAGAAAAAGGAAGTAACTTGTGGAATGCTGAGAAAGGCAAAAGTGTTTCCAAATAGGGACAAAGAAGGAAGCTATGATCAAATGCTTGCCTGGGCTTGTCTAGACATGTCAGGGTGAATATCCGGGACCGCCAAGGACACTTTGAAGAGGAACTTCTCTTTCATTTTCTACGCACCTGTAATCCCAACACTTCGGGAGGCTGAGGTGGGTCGATCACCTGAGGTCAGGAGTCCAAGACCAGCCTGACCAATACGGTGAAACCTGTCTCTACTAAAAATAGAAAAATTAGCTGGGCATGGTGGTGGGCACCTGTAATACCAGCTACTCAGGAGGCTGAAGCAGAAGAATCGCCTGAACCCAGGAGTGGAGGTTGCAGTGAGCCGAGATTGCTCTGACTGACAACACCAACCTGGCTGACAACGAGATTCCATCTCAAAAAAAATTTTTTTTTGTAGAGGTGGGGTCTTGCCATGTTGCCCAGTCTGGTCTCAAACTCTTGAGCTCAAGTGATCCTCCTGTCTTGGCCTCCCAAAATGGTAGGATTACAGGCATGAGCCACCGTGCCTGGCCATAGGTGACGTTTCTTTGGAGATATTTAGGCTGTTCTGAGAGTTGAGGCAAGACCCATGTGGTCTAAGGGTCAGGGTGACTTTAGGATTTTCCCTCCAAACCAAGCAGCTCCTTTGTCCTCTCAGGTCAGAAGCGCCTCAGGAGGGCTGTCTCATGACCACAGTGGCTCCTGTGTGGATGAAGGCTCCACGTTTGGAGTTCCAGGTAGGAGTTCAGCTTTGTCCCCTTTGTCTCTCACGAAGCTCCTACCTGAGTTCCTATTGGCCCGTGAGGGGTCACCCAACCCAAAGGTGTGGCCTGACAGGTGGTCCTGGGAGCAGTGCGGAAGGCTTGGCAGACATGGCTTGGAGCACTCAGCACATATTATGTTTGGGACCACACCAGGTCCTATGGTCTTGTTTCCAAACAAAGAAAAAATGGGCCCAGTGCGGTGGCTCATGCCTGAAGTCCCAGCACTTTGGGAGGCCAAGGTGGGCAGATTGTGGGGTCCTGAGTTTGAGACCAGCCTGACGAACATGGTGAAACCCCGTATCTACTACAAATACAAAAATTAGGCCGGGCACAATGGCTCACACCTGTAATCCTAGCACTTTGGGAGGCCAAGGCGGGCTGATTGCCTGAGCTCAGGAGTTCAAGACCAGGCTGGGCATCATGGCGAAACCCCATCTTTAAAAAAAACAAAAAATTAGCCAGGCATAGTGGTGCATGGCTGTAATCCCAGCTACTCAGGAGGCTGAGACAGGAGAATCTCTTGAACTGGAGAGGCAGAGGTTGTAGTGAGCTGAGATTGCACCAGGGCACTCCAGCCTGTGTGACACAGCGAGACCATCTCAAAAATAAAGAAGATATTTTTCTAGCTGGAGGGACAATGGAGGATTTTTTCCATCCAAAGCCAAATTCAGCAGAGCAATTGCAAACCTACGTGAATTAAGAAAAACAAAAGCAGAAAAACTGGTTAATGGTTGGGATAAGAGAGAGTCTTTGTTTTAGATGACTGAAAACCACAAGAGGAAAAGCAGGGAATGCAGGCTTGCCCAGAGCACGGAGAACATGTGCTCATGTGTTTATTGGTTTCCTGGGAATTACCATCCTTAAAATCTCGTTGAGAAATTGTGCTACCTTGTAGAACATTGCCTTCATCACATCACTCTGTTGCTCAAGACCTTACTCCCGGGCAGGGCATGGTGGCTCATGCCTGTAATCCCAGCAATTTGGGAGGTCGAGGCAGGTGGATCACAAGGTCAAGAGATCAAGACCATGCTGGCCAACATAGTGAAACCCCATCTGTACTAAAAATAAAAAATTAGCTGGACATGGTGGCGTGTTCCTGTAGTTCCAGCTACATGGGTGGTTGAGGCAGGTGAATCACTTTTCTGGGAGGTGATGGTTGCAGTGAGCCAAGATCGCGCCACTGCATTCCAGCCTGGCAACAGAGCATCTCAAAAAAAAAAAAAAAAAAAGACCACACTCCCCACTGCTGTGTGAAGCTGCCTTCCGCTACAGCCCCAGGCCTGGGCTCTTTCCCAGGCTTTTCACCACCTTCCTTAACTTGGTACAATCTCATCCTTCTAACCTGCTCTCTGAAAAGAACCTAAGCCTCTTCCAAGGCGGCATCCTCACCTCTCCTTGCATACCGCACGCCTCTGCTTGGCCCATTTGCCAACTTAAAGGACCTTTCTCTTTCCCAGGAGAAACCGCCCGTCTTCCATGACCCAGCATCCCTTCCTGATCACGTCAGTCCACACTCGACTCAATTTCGCTAACTCATCAGCATTTCCAGGTCCCACCACCAGCCCAGGGCCTGCACATCCACCGTCTCGCATTTTTCACTCATTGGTTCTCTGTCTGGCAGGTTAATTCTGTGGGAGTAGGAAGCTTGAGATCTTGGGATTCTCTATAAAAGCCTGGACAGGGCTGGCTGCAGGGAAAATCAAAAGCACGCATTCTTTGGTCAAGGAGAGGTGGTGTGTTGGATATTGATGAGCTGAATCAAGAAGTTCACAATGGCATTCCAACGAACTCTAGTTGGGAATCATGTTCATTGTTCCGTCTGCCATACAGGATAACTTTATTTGTGTATTTATTTTTATTTTTAGAGCACATTGTATTTATGAGGCCTTCTCTAAAAGAAACTATTTACTTTTTTTTTTTTCAACAGAGTGTTGCTCTGTCACCCAGGCTGGAGTGCAGTGGCATGATCTCAGCTCACTGCAACCTCTGCCTCCCGGGTTCAAGTGATTCTCCTGCCTCAGCCTCCTGAGTAGTCGGGACTACAGGCACCCAGCACCATGCCTGGCTAATTTTTGTATTTTTAGTAGAGATGGGGTTTCACCATTTGGCCAGGCTGGTCTCAAACTCCTGACCTCCTGATCCACCCACCTCAGCCTCCCAAAGTGCTGGGATTACAGGTGTGGGCCACTGCGCCTGGCCACAGGATGCCTCTGAACATCTTAGACTGAGGGCGCCCTGCCCCAGGGGCAGCAGCCTCTTCGTGTTAAAGGTGACTGGCCAGAGTTGAAACAGGACAGGAGAATGGAAGTGTGGTGCATGGGGTGGGGAGATATGTAGTGCTTTCTTCTTAAAATTTCAATATTTGTCTATTTCGGGGAATATGTAAGGAAATGTGAAGGACGGGCTAATTAAAACATACTGAAGGGGGCCAGGTGCAATGGCTCATGCCTGTAATCCCAGCACTTTGGGAAGCTGAAGCAGTGGATCGCATGATGTCAGGAGTTCAAGACCAGCCTGGCCAACATGGCAAAACTCCTTCTCAACTAAAAATACAAAAATTAGCTGGGCATGATGGCACACGCCTGTAATCCCAGCTACCTGGGGGGCTGAGGCAGGAGAATTGCTTGAACCTGGGAGGTGGAGGTTGCAGTGAGCTAAGATTGTGCCACTGCACTGAAGCCTGGGTTACAGAGTGAGATTCTGTCTCAAAAGAAAAAAGTGCTGTGAGAATTTTTTAGTTTTATGAGAAGTGGCACTTGGCATTTTCCCCAATACACAATGGCTAGAAAATTTTAAAAGGTTCTTATTCCTGGTCAACATGGTGAAACCCTGTCTTTACTAAAGATACAAAAAATTAGCTGGGCATGGTGGCGCGTGCCTGTAATCCCAGCTACTCAGGAGGCTGAGGCAGGAGAATTGCCTGAATCCAGGAGGCGGAGGTTGCCGTGAGCCGAGATCGCGCCATTGCACTCCAGCCTGGGTAACAAGAGCGAAACTCTGTCTCAAAAACAAAAAAAAAAGGTTCTTAGTGACCATCACGTCTCTCAGACATTAATGAAGTTAGAAAGAATAGATCTCACCAATGTTAAGGGGACAAGGGTAGGTAGATGAGACACAAATAGAAACCAGGTCCGACCCAACAGAAGAAAATCTGTGGGTTGGGTGCAGTAACTCACGCTTGTAATCTCAGCACTTTGGGAGGCCAAGGCAGGAGGATCACTTGAGCCCAGGAGTTCAAGACCAGCCTGGGCAACATAGTGAGACCCAGTCTCTACAAAAAAATAAGAAAAAATCAGCTAGACATGATGGTGTGTGTTTGTAGTCCCAGCTACTCAGGTGGCTGAGGTAGGAGGATCGTTTGAACCCAGGAGGCAGAGGCTGCAGTGAGCTGTGATCATACCACTGCACTCTAGCCAGGAAAACAAAATGAGACCATATCTCCAAAAAGAAAAAATCTGTGTATCCCAGCAAGGACTATTCTTTCTCTACCACCATTTACATGCCCACACATATCCTTAAATCACCTTTGCTCACATCCATCATACATAAAGGCTGGTTCTCTGCCCCCACTTCCTTGTTCATTGGTGATGTTCCTTTTCAAAACGCTATGACTTTTACTGTGCAAATAATAGGTGATAAATGCATAAATACTAGAAATTACAGATGACAAAGAAAGCATCCACTTGAAATCACATCAACCATACATAACTACTGTTTTCATTTTGCCAATTACATTCCAGTCTCTTTTTTTAATGAATGTATATACAGAAATATGTAAATCTGTAAGAGCAGTGTCATAATAAACATTGTTATAAAAGTTTTCACTCATCAGCATAATTTTGATCATATTTTCTTTTCTTTTTTTTTGTGATGGAGTCTAGCTCTGTTGCCCAGGCTGGAGTGCAATGGCGCGATCTCGGCTCACCGCAACCTCCGCCTCCTGGGTTCAGGCAATTCTCCTGCCTCAGCCTCCTGAGTAGCTGGGATTACAGGCACGCGCCACCATGCCCAGCTAATTTTTTGTATTTTTAGTAGAGATGGGGTTTTACCATGTTGACCAGGATGGTCTCGATCTCTTGACCTCGTGATCCACCCGCCTTGGCCTCCCAAAGTGCTGGGATTATAGGCCTGAGCCACCGCGCCCGGCCATATCTTTGGATTCTTATTTGATCTCCTTAGGATAAATCTTTAGAAGGCTTACTGGCTGGGCAAGGTAGCCCACGTTTGTAACCCCAGCACTTGGGGAGGCCAAGGCAAGAGGATTGTATAAGGCTAGGAGTTTGAGGCTAGCTTGGATGACACAGCAAGATCCCATCTCTATTTATTAAGCAAAGAAAAAAGGAAGAAGACTCACAAAGCCTTTTTTTTTTTTTTTTGAGATGGAGTCTTGCTCTGTCCTCCAGGCTGGAGTGCTGTGGCACAATCTGGGCTCACTGACACCTCTGTCTCCCAAGTTCAAGCAATTCTTCTGCCTCAGCCTCCTGAGTAGCTGGGACTACAGGCATGCGCCACCACACCTGGCTAATTTTTTTTTTTTTGTATCTTTAGTGGAGATGGGATTTCACCATGTTGGCCAGGCTGGTGTCGAACTTCTGGCCTTAAGTGATCCACCCACCTCGGCCTCCCAAAATGTTGTGATTACAGGCATGAGCCGCTCTGCCCAGCCCGAAGAGTATGTGTTATTTCGAGCCTTCTCCAAATTGCCAGATTCTTTCCTTCAGTGCCTTTTTCTCAGATACTTGCCAACAATAGGCACTAGTCTAATCTTGTCTTTTATCTGATACGTTTTTCTGGCTTTGACATAAACTGGTGTTTTCACAGCATTAACAACTAGATCAATGTGTACAGAGTAACCTAGAATTGGTTTTCAGTTCCAGGAGAAAATGTAGTGAGAGCGCCTTGCCCCAGGAGATGCTGGCGTAAAGCAGAGAGTGCAGTGTGTGCTCCTGTCGATTCCTCCTTTTGTGCTTTGAAGACAAGCTTCCTGATCAGATAGGGTCTGGGATAATGAAGCCGTCAGCCACGTTTTATTTACATGCCGCCTCTGACTCTGTAGCTGTCTTATTTCCTGCTGCCCATCCTTCCCCTTGCTTTCTTTAGGCGCCATCTGTCTCGTTCTTTAGCCCCTCCTTCTTCCTCTCCGAACCTGTCCTCAGGAAATGATCTGGTATCAGCCATTCCTACCTTGACAAATTGTAATCAGTGAATACATTCTTCTAGTTGTTTGCGTTTAGTTATTGATTATTATTTATTTATTATTTATCTTATTTTGTTTATTTGTCTGAGACAGAGTCTCACTCTGTCACTCAGGCCGGTGTGCAGTGGTGCCGTCTTGGCTCACGACATCTTTCACCTCCAGGGTTCAAGTGAGTCTGCCCCCGCCTCAGCCTCCCACATAGCCGAGATTATAGGTGTGTGCCACCATGCCTGGCTAAAGTTTTTGTCTTTTTAGTATAGATGGGGTTTTGCCTTGTTGGCTAGTCTCGAACTCCTGACCTCAGGTGATCCACCCGCCTTGACCTCCCAAAGTGCTGGGATCACAGATGTGAGCCACTGTGCCTGGCCAAAAATATTGTTCTTAATGGAAAAAATACATCAGATGAAGGTTTTGTTTTTGTTGTTGTTTTGAGAGGAGTCTCGCTCTGTCACCCTGGCTGGAGTGCAGTGGCATGATCTCAGCTCACTGCAACCTCCCGGGTTCAAGCAAATCTCCTGCCTCAGCCTCCTGAGTAGCTGGGATTACGGGTGCACACCACTACACCTGCCTAATTTTGTAGTTTTAGTAGAGACAGGGTTTCAGCATGTTGGTCAGGCTGGTCTCAAACTCCTGACCTTGTGATCCGCCTGCCTTGGCCTCCCAAAGCTTCACCTCTCATTACAGGCATGAGCCACAGCACCTGGCCTCTTTTTTTTTTTTTTTAATAACCCTTATGTGCCAACCACATTAAGTCTGACTACGTATCATGAAGATGCTCCTGAGTACCTGGGGAGCCCAGCTTTCTGCATAGACCATTACCGAAGTTGGCACTGAGCAGAAAACAGGAGGGTGTGTATGTGGGAAGAGTGTGTGACTCTCCTTGTCGAGGGTCTCAAGCTTTAGTATGCAGCCTGGTACTGAAACTGGCTCAAGAGCCCCAGAAACGGTTGTTTTTGGATGAACATAGAAATGGACCCTTCTGCTGTTAAAGCTTGAAACTTGTTTTTTTTCTTTTTTTAAAATCTGAGTTCCTTCCTCAGGAAAGAACCTTCAGGCCTCTAAAAAAAAGTATCAAAGGGCTGGGCGGGGTGGCTGTAATCCCAGCACTTTGGGAGGCTGAGGTGGGCGGATCATGAGGTCAGGAAATTGAGACCGTGTGGCTAACATGGCAAAACCCCGTGTCTAATAAAAATACAAAAATTAGCCAAGTGTGTTGGCATCTGCCTGTAGTCCCAGCTACTTGGGAGGCTGAGGCAGGAGAGTGCTTGAACCTGGGAGATGGAGGTTGCAGAGAGCTGAGATCATGCCACTGTACTCCAGCCTGGCAACAGAGGGAGATTCCATCTCAAAAAGAAAAAAGAAAGAAAGAAAACACCAGCTGGGCGCAGTGGCTCACACCTGTAATCCCAGCACTTTGGGAGGCCGAGGCAGGCGGATCACTTGAGGTCGGGAGTTTGAGACCAGTCTGGCCACCATGGTAAAACCTAATCTCCACTAAAAATACAAAAATTAGCTGGGCATGGTGGCGCATGCTGATAGTCCCAGCTCTTCAGGTGGCTGAGGCAGGAGAATCTCTTAAATCTGGGAGGCCAAGGTTGCGGTGAACTGAGATTGTGCCTTTGCACTCCAACCTGGGTGATAAGAGCAAAACTCCATTTGAAAAAAAAAAGTAGGGTGATATAGTCACTTAGGTTCAGTTTGTCACTCGAGGGAGAGCACCCCCTCACCTGTATGATCTCTCTTGGTCACTTTGGTCTTTCATCATTTTGATCCATAGAACTATCTAGAAGATTAGACGAAACAAAGATGGCCAGATTGTCTTGGTGATTTTGGTCTCTGCTTCTTTGGAAGACGGAGGGCCCCCTGCGTTTTCCGCTGCAGTCCTCCAGGCATCTCAAGTAGCTTAGAGTTTCCGATTCCTCCACTGAGCCAGGCCCAAGGTTAATGGATGAGGGAGAACTAATTCATTGATTTAGATATTGGGTCTGAGCCAGGTTTTTGTTTGTGCTGAGCTGCACTTTGGACTCAGAAGTTCTGCCAAAAAAACCTGTGGCAATGCCCTCCAATGTGAGACTGGGACCAGTCACTGGAAACAGAATAAGCTTTTTTTTTTTTTTTTTTTTTTGAGACAGAGTCTCGTTCTGTTGCCCAAGCTGGAGTGTAGTGGCACAGTCTCGGCTCACTGCAACCTCTGCCTTCCAGGTTCAAGTGATTCTTGTGTCTCAGCCTCCTGATTAGCTGGGACTACAGGAGCACAGCAACATGCCTGGCCAGTTTTTGTATTTTTAGTAGAGTATTTTTAATAAAATTAGCTGGGTGTGGTGGTACACACCTGTAGCCCCACCTACTACAACAGGTTTCACCGTGTTGGCCAGTCTGGTCTCCAGCTCCTGACCTCAAGTGATCCGCCTGCCTTGACCTCCCAAAGTCCTGGGATTATAGGTATGGACCACTGCACCTGGCCAAGAAGCTTTTCTAGACTGTTTCTCAGCTCCATCCATAAGCATGAGAGCAGGTCTTTCCCGTTATTCAAAACTGTAAAAGCACTGAGTGTCTGGTGAAAACTGGGCCAAATGTAATTGTATTAGTCTGCTTTCACACTGCTGATAAAGACATACCCGAGACTGGGTAATTTATAAAGAAAAAGAAGTTTAATGGACTCACAATTCTATGTGGCTGGGGAGGCCTCACAATCATGGTGGAAGGCAGAAGGCACATCTTACATGGTGGCAGACAAGCAGAGAGTGAAAGCAAGCAAAAGGGGTTTTCCCTTATAAAGTCACCAGATCTCATGAGACTTATTCACTGCCATGAGAACAGTATGGGAGAAACCACCCATGATTTATTCATCTCCCGCTGGGTCCCTCCCACAACACATAAGAATTATGGGAGCTGTAATTCAAAATGAGATTTGGGTGGGGACATAGCCAAACCATATCAGTAATAATAATCAATATTATAATGGCTATCATTTTATGTCATGTTTGACATTTTACAAGTCCTTCTATCTAAATCATCTCATGTGGTCCTAACAAAAATCACTTGAGTTGGTTCTAGTATTCCCTTGTGAAGTTCAGAGTAGGTGAGTATTTGCCTAAGAACTCACAGTTAGTCATTTGTCTAAGGTTACAGAAGCAGTGATGGAGTCAGGATTTGAACACTGTGCTGTCAACTACCCTGGAGAGGAGGCGTTGTGGTGGTTATGAATTCTGTAAGATATATTGTAAGAATTTTTCAGGCTGGGCGCCATGGCAGCACTTTGGAAGGTCAAGGCAGGAAGATCACTTGAGGCCAAGAGTTTGAGACTAGCCTGGGCAACATAGCAAGACCCCATCTCTACCAAAAATACAAAAATTAGCTGGGTGGTGGTACACGCCTGTAGCCCCACCTACATGGGAGACTGAGGCAGATGATCCCTTGAGCCCAGAAGTTTGAGGCTGCAGTGAAAGTTGGATTGTGCCACTGCACTCCAGCCTGGACTGACCTGTCACTAGGAAAAAAAAAAAAACGAAGAAGAAAAAGAATTGCTATGGAAGAGGCCTACCTATGAAATTACTTGAGTGGCCAGGTGTTGTGGCTCACACCTGTGAGCCACAGGTGTAATCACACCTATAATGCTGGGATTACAGACTGGGGAGGCCAAGGCTGGTGGATCACCAGGTCAGGAGTTCAAGATCAGCTTGGCCAAGATGGTGAAACCCCATCTCTACTAAAAATACAAAAATTAGCCGGTCATGGTGGTAGATCCCTATAATCCCAGTTACCTGGGAGGCTGAGGTAAATAATTGCTTGAACCTGGGAGGTGGAGGTTGCGGTGAGCCTCGCTCTGTTGCCCACTGTACTCCAGCCTGGGCAACAGAGCAAGATTCTGTCTCAAAAAGAAAGAAAGAAAGAAAGAAAGAAAGAAAGAAACTCTATTTGAGTTTTGGCTTCTTGTTTGACCTCAAGAATCCATTATGCTGACTTTTCTCAGGTTAGGGCCATGTGAACTACTCCACACAGCGTGGATGTGAACGTGGTCAAGCCTGTACGGACCGTGAGTGTATTTGTGGAATTCTCCAAGCAGCCAGTCATCGTCTCAGAGTCAGGGCCCAGCACACAGAGGGGCTTCTTTGCTCCCAGCCTGCAAAGTGGCGTAGTGCATGGCACCAGCTCTCTACTGAGAGGGCCTCCCAGGTTCCACAGTGGAAGGCCAGGGATGAAGACGGTGGAGACAAGCTCTGACCGGTGAAGTGGCTTAGCTGGCGCCAGAGCAGCTGGGTTCCCAAGCCATTCTGTGATGGAGCTGGGCCATGCTGGTTTGCACTCTCAGTCTGCTGGACAAGAAGCAGGTTGCAGGGACAAGGGGCACTCGTCCTGCTGATCACCAGAGACTTCCAGTCTCTTCCTCTTCTGGGCTGTCCCCGCTCATTCCTGCCCAGTAGGAAGGAGGAAGGCGGATTTCTTCTCCAAATCCTGCTTTTGTGAGAGTGACCTGTGATTGGGCGACACATTCCATGATTACGTACCTGTTTACTTTTCTTTTTTTTTTTGAGATGGAGTCTCCCTCTGTTTCCCAGGCTGGAGTACAGTGGCGCCATCTTGGCTCATTGCAACTTCTGCCTCCCAGGTTCAAGCGATTCCCCTACCTCAATCTCCCTAGTAGCTGGGATTACAGGCTCCTGCCACCACACTCCACTAATTTTTGTATCTTTAGTAGAGATGAGCTTTCACCATGTTGGCCAGGCTGGTCTCGAACTCCTGATCTCAACTGCCTCAGCCTCCCAAAGTGCTGGGTTACAGGAGAGAGCTACCGCACCTGGCCATGGTTTCCCATTTTTAACAGATGGGTAATGGACCCTCAGTACGACATACACAAGAGCCTTTCAGTCTGCCACCGCCTTCCCTCTTACCCTCATCTCACGACGTACCCCAGTGTGCGTCATTCCTGGATACAGTGGGTGCCTGAGGTTCTCCCCAAGTCCATGGTCTCTCATCTGTTCTTTTTCTCCTGGTTTTCTCTCTGCCTGGAATGTGGCAGTTCCAGCCCTGCAGCTGTAGAGTTCTCATCTGTCTGTTAAGCCCCTTTCAGCCCCTTTCAGGAGGTCATCACAGCCAGGCGCATAATCTCAGCACCTTGGAAGGCTGAGGCGGGAGGATTGCTTGAGGCCAGGAGGTTGAGGCTGCAGTGAGTTATGATGTGCCACTGTGCTTCAGCCTGGGTGGGTGAGTGAGACCCTGTCTCAAAGAAATAAACATAAGCATAAAAAATGAAGACGGTAATCACTTGTTTCCATGTATTCCCACTGAGCTTGGCATACACTCATATTATAGAACCTATCACAATTTCACCTTCTTTTCCCATCAGCCCCCCCATTCCTGTCAGGGGCTGTGTATCTTCCAGCCTCCTGGCACGCTTCTTGCATACAGTAAGGAATTGATAATCTGCAGCTTAGAGCTTCAAATGAAAGCCCCTGTGGGAGGAAGTGTGAGAGGCCAACAAAGGAATGCACTGCAATTTAACTCCAAAGTCTCAAAGCAGGACATGTCTTTCACTGCCCATGAAGAATAGTAAATAGTCGGCCAGGCACAGTGGCTCGCACCTGTAATCCCAGCACTTTGGGAGGTCAAGCCGGGCATATCACCTGAGGTCAGGAGTTTGAGACCAGCCTGGCCAACATGGTGAAACCCCGTCTCTACTAAAAATACAAAAATTAGCTGGGCATGGTGGCACACACCTGCAATCCCAGCTACTCAGGAGGCTGAGGCAGGAGAATTGTTTGAAGCTGAGAGGCAGAGGTTGCAGTGAACTGAGATCACGCCATTGCACTCCAACCTGGGTGACAGAGCAAGACTCTGTCTCAAAAAATAAAATAGTTTCTTTTAGAGAAGTCCTCGGAAATACAACGTGCTCTAGAATGTGCCTGTGCTACCATACTGAGGACTGAGAGCATCACTGCTGTGGGCACCAGGAAGAATGCGAACCAGGGTAGCCCACCATCCCCAGGCCAACACCTCGTTCCAGACGCTTCTGCAGTCCTGAAGGGACAGTGCATAGTTCCTATTTGAAAGGTCCCAGTCTGTAGCATCTTAAACTTGGTCTGCATCAGACTTCCTTTAAGCGGCACTTGGATTCCAGAGAGCACTTGCATTGAGTGGAAACATCAGGAGAACACTGAGAGCTTTGGAAAGGCAGATGCGGAAGAAGATCATTGCAGTGTGAAAAGCTTCTGTCTAAGAAGGCTGGGGAAAGCTGGTAAGAAAGGAAACCATCTTGGCCAGGCGTAGTGGCTCACGCCTGTAATCCCAGCACTTTGGGAGTCAAGGAAGGCGGATCACAAGGTCAGTAGTTCAAGACCAGCCTGACTAACATGGCAAAACCCCATCTAAGCTAATACAAAATTTAGCCAGGCATGGTGGCTCATACCTGTAATCCCAGATGCTTGGGAGGCTGAGGCAGGAGAATCACTTGAACCTGGGAGGCAGAGATTGCAGTGAGCTGAGACCACGCCATTGCACTCCAGCCTGGGCTACAGAGCGAGACTCCATCTAAAAAAAAAAAAAAAGGAAACTCTCTTACCTCAGTCTCATCTCAGACACCTGGGCGTCTTTCAGATCCATGGTTGACTCTCAGGAGTACAGAAGAGAAGCTATTCCGACACTGTTCTAGGCATTTCCGTTATTACCCGCAATCTCATTACAAAAAAAGCTGTCCCATGGAAACAAGCCGTGGGGATTACTTGTTTCCTGTGAAATCTCCAACACTCAGCACAGTGCCTAGCCCATAATAGGCGCCCAATAAATGTTGAGTAGACAAATGAATGAATGAACCAAACAAAATGGTCAGTGGATCCATTTGCTCAAACTGCTTTAAGGATCAAATCAATTACAACTTTAAGCCACATAAGCCTCCTGCTTGTTTTATTATGGAGGTGGATCCAAGAGTTGATTCGGTCACGCGCTATTTTACTGTATTCATTGAAATAGTTTGGGTCCCAAGCACAGACTTTAGATAGTTGGGGGCAAGGATTATCCCGCATTTGCCCTCCTTTTCATCCAAATGCCAGCTGATATGTTAGGAGGTGATTAGATAGAGGAATCTTGAGATGACAAATACTTAAATTTTTCTTTAGTAAATGATCTTTCTCCATTAATTACATTTAACATAGAGTATTTTGCCAATAGATATAATCCCAAGTGAATTGAGTGCATACTTGATGTGACCTTTTCAACTGAAAAAAAGGGCTTCTGTTAGTATTATACACAGAACTTTCAGTGCACTTATGCTTGCAAAAGCAACTGTAGTTTTTGTAAAATGCATCTAAGAATGAGAATTTCTCATTAAAAAAAAATTGGCCGGGTGTGGTGGCTTACACCTGTTGTAATCCCAGCACTTTGGGAAGCTGAGGTGGGTGGATCACAGGAGGTCAGGAGTTTGAGACCAGCCTGGCCAACGTGCTGAAAGCCGTCTCTACTGAAAATTAGCTCTACAAAAATTAGCTGGGCGTGTGTCAGGAACCTGTAATCCCAGCTACTCAGGAGGCTGAGGCTGGAGAATTGCTTGAACCTGGGTGGTGGAGGTTGCAGAGAGCTGAGATAGTGCCCTATAGCAAAAATCTGTCTCAAAAAAAAAAAAGAAAAAGAAATCATGCAAGAGGTAGAGGTTTCCTTGTCTAGGGTATAGTCATCTGCCTCAAGAAAATTCTCCAGTTTGTGAGGGTGAGTTCAGGTTGAATGTCAGGGGATTCCCCTGACAAATGTTCTTATAATATTAAGTAGGAAAAGTTTCCGGACTTGGCTTTAATTTGATTCTCAGGGATTTAAAGATGTTTTCTTTGCAGCCATGGCAATGAAGAAAACTGGAAACTATGAAAAGGCAAAATGAAACCACGAGAAGGATAGTCATCTATCCCTGAAGATATCCATACTATAGTTTTGTCAAAATTTGAATCACTTCTGGCCGCACACGGTGGCTCATACCTGTAATCCCAGCACTTTCGGAGGCCGAGGCAGGTGATCGCTTGAGGTCGGGTTCTAGAGCAGCCTGGCCAACATAGTGAAACCCTGCCTCTACTAAAGATATAAAAATTAGCCAGGTGTGGGAGGTAGCACACACCTGTAATCCGAGCTACTCCGGAGGCTGAGGGAGGAGAATTGCTTGAACCTGGGAGGTGGAGATTGTAGTGAGCTGCGATCATGCCATTGCACCCAGCCTGGGTGACAGCGGGAGACTCCATCTTAAGAAAAAAAAAATTGAATCATTTCAGAATCTGTAGTTTTGTGACCTCCACCCACAAAACAGAGCCTTGGGCTTTGGGCAACCTTGACTAGAGAGGACACTTGTGTGCCTCTAAGCAGAACTTGAGTTTGGCTGTCGAAGATGCATCATTCAACCCAGTGAAGTAGATGCCACCTCTGTCCCAGGGTGAGAATGTTTCAGTGAATTGCAGTGTTTATAGCCAACAACTTCTTCCTAATTCCCCATTTCTGGGTCCTTAGTAGATGTTCAGTAAGTATTTGCTCACTTAGGTAAACCAGATGTCCTGCATGAGACCGGAAAGCTAGGATTTCTGCTTTCTGGAGTTTTTTGGTCTTCAAACAGTTATTAGTGCACTTAGTCCTCAGTAATTGGCTGCTTTGCTGCCTTTATCCCCACCGTCTTCTGTGATCAGCTAGAGTAACACTTTCTTGCCGACACTAAACCTCCTGAGAGAAGCTGAGGCTGGTGCTTCTACTTTCCTGTAGATGATGGGACATTTCCTCCACGCTCAGATGGTCTGGCCCATCTCTCCACTCCAACCCCATTCAACTGAATTTTCCAGCTCTGACTGCTTAAAAGTCATAGGCTGGGTGTGGTGGCTCGCGCCTGTAATCCCAGCTCTTTGCGAGGCTGAGGCAGGTGAATTACTTAAGGTCAGGTGTTGGAGACCAGCCTGGCTAACATGGTAAAACCCCCATCTCTACTAAAAGTACGAGTTAGCCAGGCGTGGTGGCAGGCACCTGTGATTCCAGCTACTTAGGAGGCTGAGGCAGGAGAATCATTTGAACCCGGGAGGCAGAGGTTGCAGTGAACCAAGATCATGCCACTGCACTCCAGCCTGGGCGACAGGGCCAGACTCTGTCTCAAAAAATAATAATAAAATTCATGGTGAACAGCCACAGGTACCCCTTTCCTCCTCTCTTTACAGTATTCAGCACCTCCAGAGTTTTCTTTTTTTTTTTTTTTTGAGAAAAAGTCTCGCTCTGTTGCCAGGCTGGAGTGCGATGGCGTGATCTCACCTCACTGCAACCTCCACCTCCCGGGTTCAAGCAATTCTTCTGCCTCGGCCTCCTGAGTAGCTGGGTTTACAGGTGCATACCACCATGCCCAGCTAATTTTTGTATTTTTAATAGAGATGAGGTTTCACCATGTTGATCAGGCTGGTCTCAAACTCCTGACCTCGTGATCTGCCCGCCTTGGCCTCTCAAAGTGCTGGGATTACTGGCATGAACCGCCATGCTCGGCCCTACCAGGTTTTTTACTTGTCTTTTAGGATAGCAAGAATTGATGTCTAGTCCCCCAAAAATCTCCTGTGCACTGAAAGCTCCTTCCTTTCTGAATTGCCTTCATCAGTAGAAGCAGACACCAATTTTCACAAACACTAGAAATGCCAGTGCCAGTTTCTCCTCCTAGGGCAACCAGGTTAGCCCACCTATGCCCTCTTGGTAGCTTTCACTGCTTTGGGTATAGAAATGGACCCAGGGGCCGGGCACGGTGGCTCAAGCCTGTAATCCCAGCACTTTGGGAGGCCAAGGCAGGTGGATCATGAGGTCAAGAGATCAAGACCATCCAGGTCAACTTGGTGAAACCCCGTCTCTACTAAAAATACAAAAATTAGCTGGGCATGGTGGCACGTGCCTGTAATCCCAGCTACTCAGGAGGCTGAGGCGGGAGAATTGCCTGAACCCAGGAGGCGGAGGTTGCAGTGAGCCGAGATCGCGCCATTGCACTCCAGCCTGGGTAACAAGGGCGAAACTCCGTCTCAAAAAAAAAAAAAAAAGAAAGAAAAAAGAAATGGACCCAGGAACTTATGAGATAGAGTGGCAGTGTGCAGAGAATGTTCTAGTGAAGAAAAGGACAATCGAGGCCCCTTCATGGGAGGTACTGGGTAATTGCTTTAAGGAGTTGGGATTCTTGCCGGGCACGGTGGCTCCCACCTATAATCCCAGCACTTTGGGAGGCCAAGGTGGGCGGATCACCAGGTCAGGAGATCGAGACCATCCTCACCAACATGGTAAAATTCCATCTCTACTAAATATACAAAAATTAGCAGGGTGTGGTGGCACATGCCTGTAATCCCAGCTACTTGGGAGGCTGAGGCACAAGAATCGCTTGAACCCAGGAGGCAGAGGTTGCAGTGAGCTGAGATCGTGCCATAGCACTCCAGCCTGGCATTAGAGTGAGACTCTCTCTCTCAAAAAAAAAGAGAAAATGCGACAAGGATGATCTCGCAGGGCTCACATTTTCAGCCTTTCTCTGTGTTTGAAGGCTGTTGGTGTTTCTCTCTCTCTCTCTCTTTCTTTCTTTTTTCTTTCTCCCTCCCTTCCACTTCCCTCCCCTGCCCCTCCCTTCCCCTTCCCCCTTCTCCTCCCCTCCTCTTTCTTTCATTTCTTTTCCTTTCTTTCCTTACAGGGTCTTGCTCCATCACCCAAGCTGGATTGCAGTGGTGCAATCATGGCTCACTGCAGCCTCAAACTCCTGAGCTCAAGCGATCCTCCCACCTCAGCCTCCCTAGTAGCTGGGGCCAAAGGTGTGCACCACCACGCCCAGATAATTATTATTATGATGATGATTTTTAAGAGACAGGCTTTCACCATGTTGCCCAGGCTGGTCTCAAACTCCTGGCCTCAAGCGATCCAGCTGCCTTGGCCTCCCAGTGTGCTGTTCTTACCATGGGAGTTACTGATAAACATCCCGCTTATGAAGGCCACTCATGTTTTCCAGCCCAGCACCTGAGGCGAGGCTGTTGAAGGGATGTCACAGTGCAAATGAGTTTCTTTGCCTCTTTGGGCTCCAGTCCTCATTAACAACCTGGAGGTGACAGCAGCCACAAGAACAACTCTGAGAGCTTTGCTGGCAGGAGGTGAGAGAGAAGACGCACCATCCCCGGAACACCATAGGTGCTCAATAAACGGGCGCAGTGGCGTGGGAGGCTGCTTCCCAATCCTCCTCCTTCGCCACCGGGTTCTTGTAAAACTCCTAACTGTCCTTGGGGGCCTAAATTCCCCACTGCGGCCCCTACTCTGTGACCTCCTGGTTTCATAAACATAATGACAACTGGGCCAGGTGCAGTGGCTCACCCCTGTAATCCCAACACTTTGGGAGTTCCAGGCAGGATTGTTTTGACACCAGGAGTTTGAGATCAGCCTGGGCAACATAGCAAGACCTCGTCTCTACAAAACTAAAAGAAATTAGCCAGATGCAATGGTATGTGCCTGTAGTCCCAGTTACTTGGGAGGCTGAGGCAGGAGGACCACTTGAGACCAACAATTTGAGGCTGCAATGATTACTCCAGCCTGGGCAACAGACTCCATTTCTTAAAAAAAGAGAGATAATGACAGCTAATTTATTGAGCACCTGCTATGTACTGGGAGGTACCTAAACACTTTATATGCATCAACTCACTTAATCCTTGCAACAATATCATGAGATAAACACACTGTCATTTCCAGCTCACAGATGAGGAAACTGAGGCACAGGAAGGCTAGATTTTGCTGCGCAGTTGCTGCAACTCAGAAAGCAGGGCACTGGCCCCGGGGCTTGGGCTTGGCCCCAGGGCATCCGCCAGCTTCTCCTTTAACCCTGGAGCCTTTGTGGGCTTGATCTGACAAAAACCCAACAAATCTTCGGAAGACGGTTTGGAGGGAAATGTGCTTTGCATTTCCAAAACCAACATGCCCCAAACTTTTGGAAAAACGTTCCTTTGTCGAGTCAAGGCTGTTGTATTTGAGGCGGGGTTGGAGCTCCTGAGTAGCTACGGGCTGAGCTGTGCTGCAAGGTGGTCGCCCCAACCCCGCCACAGAACTGCAGCCCACACCACTGGGGACTCCTTCTGAGTCAGTCTGGCAGGCTTCCAGCAATTACTTTATGTATTTGGACCATCTACCTGGACTGGCCCAGTTTTCAGTGCCTTCTTCCATGTAACTCTCCAGAGACAGCTGTAGTGTTTCGGGGCTGGCTCCCTTTGAAGGAGGTCTCATTCACAGACTGGATCTTCAGGTTATCAAATACTGTCACTACGACTTGTCACTTGCATGAAAGCATTTTCCATTCTCCATGTCCCCTTCACATCATAGCTCTAGGCAGATGGGAGAACGATTTCATCTTTTCTTCCCTTATTTATTTACTTATTTGATTTTTTTCTGATGGAGTCTCACTCTGTCCCCCAGGCTGGAGTGCAGTGGTGTGATCTCGGCTCACTGCAACCTCTGCTCCCCAGGTTCAAGCGATTCTCCTGCCTCAGCCTCCCGAGTAGCTGGGATTGCTGGAGCACACTACCACCCCAGCTAATTTTTGTGTTTTTAGTAGAGACATGGTTTCACCGTGCTTGCCAGGGTGGTCTTGAACTCTTGGCCTCAAATGATCCACCCACTTTGACCTCCCGAAGTGCTGGGATTACAAGCATGAGACACCATGCCCAGCCTCTTATTTAATTTTAATTTTTATTTCGTTAGAGACAGGGTCTCCCCATGTTGCCAGGTTTGTCTCAAACTCCTGGGCTCAGGTGATCCTCCCGCCTCAGCCTCTCAAAGTGTTGGGATTACAAGCGTGAGCCACTACACCCTGCCTAGTCCCTTATTTAGAAGTAGGGAGATTGGTTCCTCCTTAGAAGGAACTCTTTGCTGCTGCTGATGGTGACAGCGATGGTTTCCTGAGTGTGTTCTGTGTCCTCAGCAGCATGCCCAGGTCTTTATGTGCCATCTCGCCACTTCCACAGATGAGGAAACAGAGGCTCAGAGGACTTTTGCCCTAGGCGGAGCTGGGATTGAAACCCAGTTCTGTTTAGTGCCAAAGCCTGTTTTCCTAACCACCAGGCTCTCCTGCCTCCAGCTGCCTGCAGTCCTCCGTGAGGATCAAGAGGGTGCGCATGGGGCTAATCCAAACGGCAGGCGACTTTCAAAAGTCCCTCTTTGCTTCTGGAATCCATTGTTGATGAGACTTACTTGTTCTGTTTAGGCTAATATTGACATTAATTTGCATTTTGTGAGTTTACAGCAGCTCAAGGTATGGAAGCTGGGGGGGGAATCAAGGAAGAAGTCAGACAGAGGTTGGAAATCGGCCTCACTGCACTAACAGATTTGTGGCTGTGGGACTGGGTAACCGAGGCGTGGCTACATGTGTGGGTGTTATGGTAGATGATGAAATGAATTTTGGTCTGTGATGCAGGTTCACTGAGTTCAGACACTTATAATTTTTTTTTTTTTTTGAGACGGAGTTTAGCTCTTGTTACCCAGGCTGGAGGTGCAATGGCGCAATCTCGGCTCACCGCAACCTCCGCCTCCTGGGTTCAGGCAATTCTCCTGACTCAGCCTCCCTAGTAGCTGGGATTACAGGCACGCGCCACCATGCCCAGCTAATTTTTTTGTATTTTTAGTAGAGACGGGGTTTCACCATGTTGACCAGGATGGTCTCGATCTGTTGACCTCGTGATCCACCCGCCTCGGCCTCCCAAAGTGCTGGGACTACAGGCTTGAGCCACCGCGCCCGGCCCAGACACTTCTAATTTAAAATTCGCAGCAACCAAGCAGTAGCTGATTTGGAGCCTTTCTGTATTTACTTGGCAAAAAAAATTCTTTTGGCTGGGTGCAGTGGCTCACGCCTGCGATCCCAGCACTTTGGGAGGCTGAGACGGGCCGATCATGAGTTCAGGAGATTGAGAACAGCCTGGCCAATGTGGTGACACCCTGTCTCCTCTAAAAATACAAAAATTAGCTGGGCATGGTGGCGCATGTCTGTAGTCCCAGCTCCTCGGGAGACGGAGGCAGGAGAAGAGCTTGAACCGGAGGGCGGAGGTTGCAGTGAGCTGAGATTGCACCACTGCACTCCAGCCTGGGAGACAGAACGAGAGTCCATCTCAAAAAATAATTTTTTTTAAAGATCATACAAATGACCGAAGTAAATAAAGATGTGGGAGATAGTTTAAGATAAACTGTTCTGGGGGAGTTTTCAGTACCTTGGTCACTGCCTTTCTTTCCAGACAACAATCCCTCGTATGTGTCTCATTCCCAGGTTATTAATGTGGTCCCCATGGACGCCTCGATCAGGCAGCTTTCTGTTAGGCCGGTTTTCATCCTCCTTTTTCAAATGCTGAGATTAAGATTTTCTCCAATTATGATCAGCCTTCTTTCTGATTCAATGAGGTTTGATTCGTTTCAGAAAACTTTTGTTGACTGTCCGGACACACTGTAGCTGCGGCCGACACCTGGCTGCCGCGGTGGGATCACGGATTTACTGTGTGTATGAAGAGAAGGGAGGATATCACTGTGAACCAAAGAAACCCCAACTCATGGCAACACAAAGAGTGGGTTCCCTTGGTCAGGGGCCCCCTTTTTTCTCATGGCCACTTCTGGAAAAGATGAGCTGCCCCAGGCAAGATATTCTTTAGAAACATCACTTTCCGTGAAAACACAATTCAAAGAAAATGCAGAGGAAGTCAGATGCCTGTGTGCCTTTTTGGACCAGCGCCTTTTTTTTTTTTTTTGTGAGATAGAGTCTCGCTTGGTCGCCAGGCTGGAGTGCAGTGGCATGATCTTAGCTCACTGCAACCTCCATCTCCTGGGTTCAAGCGATTCTCCTGCCTCAGCCTCCTCAGTAGCTGGGATTACAGGCACACGCTACCACACCCAGCTAATTTTTGTATTTTCAGTAGAGACGTGGTTTCACCATGTTGGCCAGGATGGTCTTGATCTCTTGACCTTGTGATCCACCCACCTCGGCCTCTCAAAGTGCTGGGATTATAGTCGTGAGCCACCGCGCCCGGCCTAGCACTTGTTTTTAATGGGGGCATCTGATACTTGTTCCCACAAACAGGCCCCTCTCGCTCCTTCATCTCATTCTTATTTACCCATCTGCAGAAAAAAACACAGGGCTGCCTCTCTAGATCCGAGAAGATTTGGACACAATGCGGCTTGCTTGGCACATATATCTTTTTTTAAAAAAAAACATTATTTCGAACTGTTCAACATAGAGAAAAGAAATTACAGGCTGGGCAAGGTGGCTCATGCCTGTGGTTGAGGCAGGTGGATCACCTGAGGTCAAGAGTTCGAGACCAGCCAGGTCAACATGGCGTCTCTACTGAAAATACAAAAATCAGCTGGGTGTGGAACTACTCAGAAGGCTAAGGCAGGGGAATCACTTGAACCTGGGAGGAGGAGACTGCAGTGAGCTGGGATAGTGCTACTGCACTCCATCCTGGGTGACAAAGTGAGACTCCATCTCAAAAAAAAAAAAAAGAAATTACACACATGTTCAGGCCATGTACAATTTCCAAACTGCTAAGATCATGACCTGATATTGACTATTATTTAGCCTAGTGCAGTGGTCTAAGATGTCTTTCCCATGGCTTCATGTCTGGCAGCCTAGACCAGCATCATTCATTTATGCATGCATTCATTCGACAAGCATGTGCTGATTGAGGGTCATGTGGCATCACTGATGGTCAGGTGGACTGACTTGCCTCTTCCTAAGAGGATGACCACTTCTAGTAGCTTTCTGGTGCTGGTGGTGGGTTTTCCTGACGCACATCTTGCCTAGAAATTGCTTGTGAACGGGGGTACTCATTTCCCAAGCATAGTTGAGCAGGGAGCGCAAGGTAGACTGTTATAGAGACAGTCAGTGACCCCAGCCTCCTGGCCGCCTTGTTCTGATCAGTTAGGCTGTTTGACTCAGCTGTGCTGTGGCTTGTGATGGCAGCTTGTAAGTCAAGCTGACTGGCAAAGTTTTATCCTTGGATGCAGCAGTCCTCCCTAAGTCCTTGACAGTTGACCCCATACTGAGGGAGCCACATAGGTGACAGGTACCTACCACTACAGACCCTCTTTATGGGAATATGAGCCCCAGTAGATGACTTTCAGTGTGGACTCCGTCAATGATTCATGTATCACTCCTAAAGAATAGAGTAAGCTGGGCCATGAGTGGTGGCTCACAACTGTAACCCCAGCACTTCGGGAGGCTGATGCAGGAGGATTATGAGGTCAGGAGTTCTAGATCAGCCTGACCAACATGGTGAAACCCCGTCTTTACTAAAATCTTAAAATTAGCAGGGCAAGGTAGCATGTGCCTGTAATCTCAGCTACTCAGGAGGCTGAGGCAGGAGATTCGCTTGAACCCAGGAGGCGGAGGTTGCAGTGAGCCGAGATTGTGCCACTGAACTCCAGCCTGGGCAACAGAGCAAGACTCCGTCTCAAAAAAAAAAAAAAAAATAGAGTAAGTAAATTTATTTCCACTTCTATGGAGTCTGTGCTAGTTGGAAAGCTTTCTGTTTTGGAAAGTAAATCTCAGATGATCATAACTTTGGCTTCCTTTACAGATTCAGGTTCACCTTGAGATTAACACACCCATTCTCAATTTAAAAAAATGAGACCAGCTTGTGCTCAGATTTTACTACTTTTTTTTTCTATTTAGTAGCACTTCATTTTAAAAACTAGACCAAGCTTTTTATTTTGTTTTTCTTTTTTTTTACCCAAGAAGAGGCCCAGAATTGCAAAATTCGTTTCTTAGGTTTAGCCAAGACATACGTTTCTCAGAACATTTGCTTTTACCTGAGTAATAAGTAGGAGAAAAGGAATGAGAGAAATGGATGATCTCCATTTTCACGTGGATTAATGTATAAAAGTACATGTAAGGCCAGGTGCGGTGGCTCACGCCTGTAATCCCAGCACTTTGGGAGGCCGAGGTGAGTGGATCACGAGGTCAAGAGATTAAGACCATTCTGGCCAACATGGTGAAATGAAACCCCATCTCCACTAAAAATATAAAGATTAGCTGGGCACGGTGGCACACACCTGTAGTCCCAGCTACTTGGGAGGTTGTGGCAGGAGACTTGCTTGAACCCAGGAGGTAGAGGTTGCACCGAGATCGTGCCATTGTATTTCAGCCTGGTGACAGAGTACTTCACCCTAGTGACAGAGTGAGACTGTCTCAAAAAATAAAAAAGTACATGCATGAGGCCAGGTGCAATAGCTTACACTTGATACTAAAAAAATTAGTCAGGCAAGGTGGTGCATGCCTACAGTCCCAGGTGCTCAGGAGGCTGAGGCATGAGAATGGCTTGAACCTCGGAGGCTGAGGTTGCAGTGGGCTGAGATCTGACTACTGCTCCAGGCTGGGCAACAGAGTAAGACTATGTCTCAAAAAAACAAAAAGTACACGAATGAAGTATCTTTGAAACAATGAAAAGTTCTACAGGTGTATGTAAAATTGCTGTCGTGAAAGCAGTGTGTTATTGGTAAAAACAGCAGAATGTGATGAGTCGAACACAGAAGACAATCATGGAGCAGGTCCCAGAACACGAATAAGAGTTTATGATAAAGGCGTGTTACAAACCGTTGCTAAAAGGGTGCATTATTTAATTAATGAAGGTAAGAGAATGAAGTATCTGAGAGAGGTCTCAAGTTGTATTTACCTTCACCATCGAGATAAAACTGTGTCAGAATGAATTCAAGATGAATTAAGAGCAAAATGCAATAACGAAACTATAAAAAAATCCAAAGAAAATCTAAATGATCTCAGAGTCAAAGAGGATATTGTTATTTATTTATTTAGACATAGTCTCACTCTGTCACCAGGCTGGAGTGCAGTGGTGTGATATTGGCTCACTGCAACCTCCACCTCCCGGGTTCAAGCGATTCTTCTGCCTCACCTCCTGAGTAGCTGGGACTACAGATGTAAGCCACCACACACACCTGTAATCCCAGCTACTTAGGAGGTGAGGCAGAATAACTTTTGTATTTTTAGTAGAGACAGGTTTTGAAATGTTGGCCAGGCTGGTTTCGAACTCTTGACCTCAAGTGATCTGTCCACTTCAGCTTCCCAAAGGGTGAGATTACAGGCATGAGCCACCATGCCTGGCCTATGAGGACATTGTAATTTAAAATAATCAATGGAAAAAATTAAAATGGGAGATCCTTAAATTATATTAAATGTAAAACATTTTTTGGTCAAAATATCAAAGCAAAATTAAAATACATATTATAACAAATACCAATCAAATATATTAAGAGCTTTAAACATATAAAACAAGCCAGAGCAGTGGCACAATCCCAGTGCTTTGGGAGGCCCACGTGGGAGGATTGCTTGAGGCCAGGAATTTGAGAACAGCCTGGGATACATAGCGGCATCCTGTCTCTACAAAAAATACAGGCAGGCCCCTAGTCCTAGCTACTCATGGGAGAGTCACTTGAACCCAGGAGTTTCGGGATGCAGTGAGCTATGATTGCACCACTGTACTCTGGCCTGGGCAACAGGGTAAAATGCTGTCTCAAAAAAAAAAAAAAATTGGCCGGGCACGGGCACAGTGGCTCATGCCTGTCTGTAATCCCAGCACTTTGGGAGGCCAAGGTGGGCAGATCAGCTTGACCAACATGGTGAAACCCTGTCTATTGTAAAAACACAAAAATTAGCTGGGCGTGGTGGTGGACGCCTGTAGTCCCAGCTACTCTGGAGGCTGAGGCAGGAGAATAGCCCTCACCCAGGAGGCAGAGGTTGCAGTGAACCGAGATCACGCCACTGCACTCCAGCCTGGATGACAGAGCAAGATTCCATTTCAAAAAAAAAAAAGTACATGCATATGTAATGAATGCTTTGCACCAAGAGAAAAGTAAGTGCAAAGTAAGCAAAAATATAGATAATTTGTAGAAATACACATTAATAAAAAATATGTTTTAAAGACTTCAAACACTCAAGGAACAAAATGATTATTTAAATGTAATTCTGTGATTCTAGTTTTCCCTTATCAAATTAGCAAAGATAAGAAGAATACTTAACTCTAGGGTGCATTTGCAGGAAAACAAGCCCTTTCATGTACACTCGATAAATGTGTAAATTGCTAAAATCGTTTTTGAAAACAATTTGTCAATATAGATCAACAGTCCTAAAAATATTGATGCCCTTTGCTCTGGTAGTTTCATATCACAAAGCCATCAGATAGATCCAGACCAATATTTATATCCTGGGATTTCATTGCAGCATTATTTATAATAATGAACAACTGGAAGCAACTCAGATGTTCAACAGAGAGCAACTGTAAACAACATTGTGATACATCAAGAAAATGGGAGCTTATGTGGCTGGTAAACACCCTGTGCTGTCTTGGATGTGGTTTTTCCCTGCCAGAACTCATACTGAAATTTGATACCCAATGTAGCTATGTTGGGAGGTAGGGCCTGGTGGGAGGTGTCTGGGGTATGGGGACCGATTCCTCATTAATAGATCAGTGCTCTTCTGCAAAGGTAAATTTGCAGAATTTACCTTTGCAGTTCTCCTTCTGGCAGAAATAGATTAGTCCCCTGGGGAGCAGATCGTTTATAAAAAAAAAAAAAGTCTGGCTGGACGCAGGGCTCACACCTGCAATATAATCGTAGCATTTTGGAGGCTGAGGCAAGAGGACGACTTGAGTCCAGGAGTTTGAGACAAGCCTGAGCAACATAACGAGACCTCATCTCTATAAAAATAAATATTAAAAAATTACCCGGGCACGGTGGCATGGGTCTGTAGTTCCAGCTATTTGGGAGGACCATGTTGCCACAAGTAGCTTAGAAATGAGATAATCTGCAGCATTTACTGAGCACCTGCAGTGTACTAACACTCCTCTTGCTTAAGCCTGGGGATTGGAGGCTGCAGTGAGCTGTGATCATGCCGCTGTGCTCCAACCTGGGTGACGGTCTGACGCCCTGAAAAAGAACAGTGTGGCTTCTCCAGCTTTTTCTTTCTTGCTTCCTTTCCTGCCTTGTGATCTTTCCACACCTCCACTCTCTCCTGTTTTCTGCCTGGAGTGGAGGCCCTCACCTGATGCAGCTGCCCAGTCTTGGACTTTCCCCCCACCAGAATCATGAGCCAAATTCATTTCTTTTCTTGATAAATCACCCAGTCTCAGGTCTTCTGTAAGGGCAACACAAAACAGACCAAGACATTTTGTTTTCAAAGAATACTCCATATCATGGGGAAAGTCTCATAATATGGTGTTATGTGAAAATAGATACACTGGTTCCATTTTGAAATAAAAACATATTTGGAAGTGAAACAGGAAAAAAATATGCCAAGATGTTAACTGTTTTTTCCCTTATCCATAGGATTACAATGGAGTGTTTAGGTTTTGCTGTCTTCCGTCTTCCAGAGCTCCTTTCCCCTTGCCTGCCCCCCACTCCTCTCCCTTCCTCTCCCGTCTCCTGTCCTTTCCTTTCCTTTTCAAGAAAGGGTCTTGCTCTGTCATCCATGATGGAATGCAGTGGTGCAGTCACGGCTCCCTGTAGCCTTGAACTCCTGGGCTCCAGTGATCTGCCCATCTCAGCCTCTAAAGAAGTTGAGACTACAGGTGTGTGCCACCACACCTGGCTAATTAAAATATGTATATAGGCTGGGCATGGTGCCTCATGCCTGTAATCCCAGCACATTGGGAGGCCGAGGCGGGTGAATCATGAGGTCAGGAGATTGAGACCATCCTGGCTAACACGGTGAAACCCGTCTATATTAAAAATATAAGAAGTAGCCAGGCATGGTAGCATGTGCCTGTACATGCAGAGGTTGCAGTGAGCCGAGACTGCACCACTGCACTCCAGCCTGGGCAACAAAGTCAGACTCAGTCTCAAAAAAATACATTTTTATAATAGAGACAGGGTCTCACTCTGTTGCCCAGACTGTTCTTGAATTCCTGGCCTCAGTGATCTTCCTGCCTTAGCCTCCCAAAGTGTTGGGGTTACAGGCGTGAGCCACTGCTCCCAGCCCAGATTTCTATGATAAGCCTGGATTGTATAATGCAGAGCATAAATAACGATCAAATAGGAATAGGTAGCAACGTTTATTTTCACGGAACTGAAAAGCACTACCCAAGTGCAATTTCATTGTATTTATTATTCTCTAATACTGACTCTAAGCCCATTATCAATCAGTCCAAAAGGCTGTGATCTAGATAATTCTAGGCAATCCAAAGCCCTTCATCTAACATTGACGTTCCTTGGAGATCAGGCCCCTGGCTACATTCCTGTTCCTGTTATTTACCGTAACAGGCTGGCCTCCTCCTGGGCTCCTAAAACACTTCTGAGTCTCCTCTGCTCCTTTTTTTTTTTTTTTTGACATGGAGTCTTGCTCTTGTTGCCAAGGCTGGGCTCACTGCAACCTCCATCTCCCGGTTCAAGCGATTTTCTTGCCTCAGCCTCCTGAGTAGCTGGGACTACAGGCAGGAGCCACCATGCCTGGCTAATTTTTGTATTTTTAGGAGAGATGAGGTTTTGCCATTTTGGACAGGCTGGTCTCGAACTCCTGACGTCAGGTTATCTGCCTTCATCAGCCTCCCAGAGTGCTGGGATTACAGGCGTGAGCCACCGTGCCCCACCCCTCTGCTCATTTGCATGTGCTGTTCTCTCCATCTGGAATTTTCTCAGTCCTTCTCCCTGCCCATCCACGTCCCCAGGGGTTCATATCAAGTCCTCTCTACTCCACGAACATTTTCCCAGTCAAGTCTCTAAATCCTACAAGCCTTTGTTAGAGTAAATAATTATCTGTTATCTAACTTTCTCTGACAGCGTCTGTTTCTGCAATGGAATTGCAAGTAGCTTGTGGTGTCTAGTGTGAGACTTAGTATATAAGAGTAGTGTACACAGCAGGTGCTCAATAAATACTGCAGGTCATGTCATTTCTAAGCTATTTGTGGCAACATGGTCTCCCATGAATTCAGGAAACGTTTTCTTTTTTCTTTGCATATTTCCCTTCTGCTCTCCCCAAAGAAAGCCATTTAGAGACCAATGGACTAGACCCTGGGTAACCTCTGAGCCCCTGAGCATCCCAGACTGAATGGAAATTCAGCTATGGACCTAGCAGAGGTTTATTCATATTGTTTATGCCCTTCTTTTTCTTCTTCTTCTTATTTTTTTTTTTTGAGACAAAGTCTTGCTTTGTGGCCAGGCTGGAGGGCAATGGCATGATCTCGGCTCACTGCAACCTCTGCGTCCTGGGCATATATACATACCAGGTGGTGTGTGTGTGTGTGTGTGTGTGTGTGTGTGTGTGTCAGCACAGAGGTGTGTGAAAAGCAACTCTTTCTCTATCTCCATATACATTATATATATATGTAAGTTTTTTTGAGACAGAGAGTCTTGCTCTTTCGCCCATGCTGGAGTAGTGCAATGGTGTGATCTTAGCTCACTGCAATTTCTGCCTCCCAGGTTCAAGCAATTCTTCCACCTCAGCCTCCAGAGTATCTGGGACTACAGATTCACGCCACCATTCCTGGCTAATTCTTTTGTATTTTTTTAGGACGAGGTTTCACCATGTTGGCCAGGCTGGTCTTGAACTCCTAACCTCAGGTGATCTGCCAGCCTCGGCCTTCCAAAGTGCTGGGATTACAGGCGTGAGCCACTGTGCCCAGCCAGACCCACCTGGTATATTAACTCTGCACAGATGCTTGGACTCTTCTGTTCTTTTAACCTAGCAAAGGAAGGAGTTGTAAAACATGAAGACTTTTTTTTATTACATTTTTAAATAAATGAAATTAGCTGGGCATGGTGGCTCACTAGACGGGCACAGTGGCTTGGGCCTGTAATCCCAGCACTTTGGGAGGCCAAGGCAGGCAGATCACTTGAGGTCGGGAGTTCAAGACCAGCTGGGCCAACATGGCAAAACCCATCTCTACTAAAAATATAAAAATTAGCCTAGTGTAAAGGCATGTGACTATAGTCCCAGCTACTTGGGAGGCTGAGACAAGATAATTGCTTGAACCTGGGAGGCAGTGGTTGCAGTGAGCTGAAATTGTGCCATTGCACTCCAGCCTGGATGACAGAGCAAGACTCTGCCTAAAAAAAAAAAAAAAATTGGCCAGGTGCGGTGGCTCACACCTGTAATCCCAGCACTTCGGGAGGCCGAGGCAGGCAGATTATGAGGTCAAGAGATAGAGACCATCCTGGTCAACATGGTGAAACCCCGTCTCTACTAAAAATACAAAAATTAGCTGGGCATGGTGGTGCCCGCCTGTAGTCCCAGCTACTCGGGAGGCTGAGGCAGGAGAATCTCTTGAACCTGTGAGGTGGAGGTCGCAGTGAGCCGAGTGAAACTCCGTCTCAAAAAAAAAAAATTATAATCTTTCATTTTAGTTATGGAGTTTAAGGAGGGTGAGGCATTCCTTACAGAGCTGGGGCCAGCTGTGTTTATATTGAACATCAGGGCCAGGGCCTAGGCATGGTGACAGGCGTAGGTGGCCGCAAGATATTGGCAAGAGGGCACAGACTCAGACACCCACGTGACGAAGCATGTAGCAAAGTGGGCGGGTATGAAACAGTAGCCGCGGGTGGGGCCAGAGGTGGCAGTACATGATAGTTAAGCTTCCTGAGCCCTTACTCAGAGTCCCTCAGGCCTCTGGAGGGACCCTAGCTATTTTGTATTTATAATTCAATTTATTTTTCTTAGAGAAGTCACTCCAACTAATATAAGCTTCAGGCCCAATAAAACCTATCCTTGTGCCTGGTGGAACTCTCATACCCAGCGTGCCCCATCCTAAATAAGTTGGACCGTTCCTCCTCAAGTGATGACGGCTAATCAGAAGTGTTTCTAGGCTTTTAATTTCTCCAGAGCAGGAGGAATCCAGATTTTTGTATGAAATCTCTGACGTTTTAAATGTTGGTAACTTTCGGCCAGACACGGTGGCTCACACCTGTAATCCCAGCACTCTGGGAGGCTGAGGCGGGTGGATCATTGGAGGTCAGGAGTTTGAGACCAGCCTGGGCAACATGGTTAAACCCCGTCCTTATTATAAATACAAAAATTAGTTGAGCATAGTGGCTTGCACCTGTGATCACAGTTATTTGGGAGGCTGAGGCAGGGGAATTGCTTGAACCCAGGAGGTGGAAGTTGTAGTGAGCTATCAGTGGCCTGGGTGACAGAGTGAGATTGTCTCAAAAAAAAAAAAATGTTGGTAACTTACAGCAAACGAAAAACCAGCGTGGCCAAACAAGTTGTGTGTGTATATACAAGCTGGAGTGAACTCACGGGCTCTGTGACTTCTGGTTATTTGAGTTCAGAGGAATTACAGAATTGCCAAATTCTGTCATTTGGCTCCATGGCAGGGTCTACCTGCCCTCTGTCCTCTACCTGTTAGAACAGGTTTGAGGCTGGGCATGGTGGCTCATGCCTGTAATCCCAGCACTTTGGGAGGCTGATGCAGGCGAATCATGAGATCAGGAGTCAATACCAGCCTGGCCAGTATGGTGAAACCCGGTGTTTACTAAAAAAGTACAAAGATTAGCTGGGCATGTTGGCACACCCCTGTAGTCCCAGCTACTCGGGAGACTGAGACAGGAGAATCATTTGAACCCAAGAGGCGAAGGTTGCAGTGAGCCAAGATTGTGCCACTGTACTCCAGCCTGAGCGATAGAGAGACTCTATCTCTGTCTCAAAAAACAAAACAAAACAGAACAAAAGGCGGCAGAGCATGGTGGCTCATGCCTGTAATCCCAGCACTTTGGGAGGTCGGGGGTGTACCACGAGGTCAGGAGTTCGAGACCAGCCTGACCAATATGGTGAAACTCTGTCTCTACTGAAAAAAAAAAAAAAAAAAATTAACCAGGAGTGGTGGCGTGCTCCTGTAGTCCCAGCTACTCAGGAGGCTGAGGCAGGAGAATCGCTTGAACCCAGGAGGCAGAGGTTGCAGTGAGCTGAGATCATACCACTGCACTCCAGGCTGGGCAACAGAGTAAGGCTCTGTCTCAAAAAAAAAAAAAGGACAGGTTTGGGTAGGTCTCTATCAGGGAGCTTTGATCTTTTCCATAGCCGTAGCCAACAGCCAGACATCATCTAAATGTCAGCCGCTGGTCACAAGGACAGAAAACTGACCAAGGGTTCAGCTGGACAAATTGGTGTAAATTCATTTCCACCATCGGCAAAGCCAACCAAAGCATGTGGCCCACTGACAGTGATGTGGCAGCAAAGTCACTTGAACATGTGAAGACAACGTGGGTGGCTATTGTTCTTCCTGGGGACTGATTAGTCCTGTAGGTGGGAAGTCACTGTGTGTGCTGCTCCAGAGGCTGCAGCTGGGGACTGCAGGGAAGGTTCCTATAACTGCTCAAACAGACAGCAAGTCACTTCCCTCTAGCCCCCAAATCCACTTGAGGCCACATACCCAGCCTTTCATAACCACAGGCTTTCCACCATGTGAACACTCCTCAGAGACTGCAAAGGCCCCCCAATTAAAGGAGTGACTTCTGCGTTCTATACATTTCATGTATAGAACATGATGGTTCTTCTAAAGCTCCCAAGATGACAGGGGACATTAGATGGGGCCATGGGCTGATATTTGGGCCAGAACGCAACTGTCAAGCATATTGGGGAGAGAGAGGAGGCTGATAAGAACAGAGATTGTGAGAGACAGCCTGTGGGCGTCCTTTCCTTGTCGGCTCAGACCGGCCATACAGCTGCTTTGAGTGGTTGCATTTCCATCAAGAATTAGCATGCTGTGGGAGCTGCTTTGCCATAGAGGGGTTTCATGGCCTGCTGCTTGGCTATGTGTGTGGTTTTTTTTTTAGTTGGAATTTTGCTCTGTTGCCCAGGCTGGAGGGCAGTGGTGAGATCTCTGCTCACTGCAGCCTCCAGCTCCCGGGTGGGGTTCAAGCGATTCTTTTGCCTCAGCCTCCCAAGTAGCTGGGGCTACAGGTGTGCACCAGCACACCCAGCTAATTATTTTTGTATTTTTAGTAGATATGGGTTTCACCATACTTGCCAGGCTGGTCTTGAACTCTTGACCTTGTGATC
Source organism: Leontopithecus rosalia (assembly GCA_028533165.1). Classification (NCBI taxonomy): domain Eukaryota; kingdom Metazoa; phylum Chordata; class Mammalia; order Primates; family Cebidae; genus Leontopithecus; species Leontopithecus rosalia. The sequence goes on from CM052669.1 coordinate 10,792,601, forward strand.
CACCCACATTGGCCTCCCAAAGTACTGGGATTACAGGCATGAGCCACCATGCCCAGCCTTTTTTTTTTTTTCCTGAGACAAAATCTCTCTCTGTCTCCCAAGCTGGAGTGCAGTGGTGTGATCTCAGCTCACTGCAACCTCTGTCTCCCAGGTTCAAGCATTTATCCTGCCTCAGGCTCCTGAGTAGCTGGGATTACAAGCAAGAGCCACCATGCCTGGCTAATTTTTGTATTTTTAGTAGAGATGGGGTTTTGCCATGTTGGTCAGGCTGATCTCCAACTCCTGACCTCAAACGATCTGCCTGCCTTGGCCTCCCAAAGCGCTAGGATTAGAGGCCTGAGCCACCGCGCCCGATCTGCTTTAAGTAACTCCCAGGATCTGCGGTGGTGGTGAAGCATGCTTTGCATAAGGCCAGAGGCTGGGGAGCTGTTGTATAAACTCCACTTCTGCTTCCGATCAGGGATGAGGGTGTGGGGGATCTGCAGAACTTTTAAGGGGAGATTCCCACTGCCACCCTCCCCATGCATGGTCTTCTTTCAGAAAAGGCCTATTAGAACACCCGCCCTCCCCCTCCCGCTGTGGGGGGGCTGCTTATTTATTTAGAGATGGAATCTTGCTCTTGTCATTCAGGCTGGAGTGCAGTGGCTTGATCTCAGCTCACTGCAACTTCCACCTCCCGGGTTCAAGTGATCCTCTTGCCTCAGCCTCCTGAGTAGTTGTGACTACAGGCGCCCGCCACCATGCCTGGCTAATTTTTGTATTTTTTAGTAGAGATGGCCTTTCGCCCTGTTGGCCAGGCTGGTCTTGAACTCCTGACTTCAGGTGATCCACCTGCCTCGACCTTCTAAAGTGCTGGGATTATAGGTGTGAGCCACTGCACCTGGCCAAAAAAAAAATCTATGTAGTTTAAGAAAAAGCTGCAGGCTGGCCATGGTGGCGCACACTTGTAGTCCCAGCTACTTAGGAGGCTGAAGCAGGAGGATTACTTGAGCCTAGGAGTTCAAGGCCAGCCTGGGCAACATAGCTAGACCCTATCTCTTAAAAACAAATACAGAAGTTAGCCCGGCATGGTGGTGGGTGTCTGTAGACCCAGTTACTTGGGAGGCTGAAGTGGGAGGATCTCTTGATCTCAGGAGGTCGAGGCTGCAGTGAGCTGTGATCACACCACTGCACTCTGGCCTGGGTGACAGAGTGAGATCCCTTCTCTAAAAAAGAAAAATAGGAAAGAAAGACACTGCAGTAGATAATGTATAATGGGAGACGGTAAAAGAAGGAAGATGAAGCATTTTTTGCCAGGGAGTTCCACTGTGGGTCTGTCTGTCTGAAACCTTCCCAGTAAGTCAGTATTTCTGGTGTGTGCCTGGTAGAATTGCCTTGCTTTGTCTTCTAATTCATTCACTCACTACTGGATGTATGAATTGCTATTATAATCCAGGCCCTGGTTCAGATGCTAGGCACATGTGGTGAGTGAAATACAGTCCCTGAGGTTTGGGGCACCCATAAAGAACAGTCTAAAAACTAGATGTTGGCCAGGCACGGTGGCTCACACCTGTAATCCCAGGACTTTGGGAGGCCAAGGTGGGCGGATCATCTGAGGTCAGGAGTTCAAGACCAGCCTGGCCAACATGGCGAAATCCCATTTCTACTACTACTAATAAAAAATTAGCCGGGCATGGTGGCAGGTGTCTGTAGTCCCAGCTACTCAGGAGGCTGAAGCAGGAGAATCGCTGGAACCTGGGAGGCAGAGATTGGAGTGTGCCAAGATCATGCCACTGCCCTCCAGTCTGGGCAACAAAGCGAGACTCCGTCTCAACAAACAAACAAACAAGAAAATAAAAAAACTAAATGCTGAATGTCACCTTTTCTGGTCAACCCCCATGAGTTTTTTTTAAATATATATAAAGAGATAGTGTCTTGCCAACAACAGAAAACCAAACACCGCATGTTCTCACTCGTAGGTAGGTGTTCAACAATGAGAATATATGGACACAGGGAGGCAGCATCACACGCTGGGTTTGTTTGGGGGGGATAGGGGAGGGACAGTGGGGAGTGGGGAGGTTGGGGAGGGATATCATGGGGAGAAATGCCAGATATAGGTGACGGGGCGGGATGGAGGCAGCAAACCACCTTGCTGTGTATGTACCTATGCAACAATCCTGCATGATCTACACAGCTACCCCAGAACCTAAAGTAGAATTTTAAAAAAAGAGAGAGAGAGAGATGGTGTCTTGCTCTGTCACCCAGGCTGGAATGCAGTGGCATGATTTCAGCTCACCACTGAAACTTCCACCTCCTGGGTTCAAGCAATTCTCCTGCCTCAGTCTCCCGAGTAGCTGGGACTACAGGCACCACCACCACACCCAGCTAATTTTTGTATTCTTAGTAGAGACAGGGTTTCACCTCGTTGGCCAGAATGGTCTCCATCTCCTGACCTTGTGATCCATCTGCCTCAGCCTCCCAAAGCGCTGGGATTACAGGTGAGAGTCACTGTGCTCAGCTTGTCTTCGTTTTTTTACATTGTATCTAGGTGTGGACTTTTACAAACTTATGTTGCTTGGGATTTGCTGGGCTCTTGAAACTGAGTTGACGTCTGCCATCAGCTCTGGAGAACGCCTGGCTGGTATTTTTCCAAACATTAGATTTGCTCCGGGATCTCATTCTTCTCTCTTTCTGAATGTCAATTAAATGTATGTTAGATCTTTTTAACACACTCTCCTTTCCACATTTTCCTTTTTTTTTCTTTCATGCTGTGTTCTGGATAGTTTTTCTGACCTGTCTTCCAGTTCACTTCTCACTTCAGCCGATCTGCTATTAAGTCAGCCGTTGACTTCTTAACTTCAATATCTGTGTTTTTCAGTTTGAGAATTTCTAGTTGACCCTTTAAAAAATCTTTTATGTTGTTTTCTATAGTTTCAAGTTACCAAAATTGTCAAATGTGGCTTTTATGTTTTTGAAGGCAGTAGACAGTATTGTTGGCCTGTGTCTAAGAATTCTCATTTCTAAACTCTCTGTGAGCCCATTTGTCCTCTTGGCTGTTCCTGCCACCCTAGCTCTTAATGTCCTGTTTTCTTTTTCTGTTTTTTTTTTTTTTGTGTGTGATGGAGTCTCGCTCTCTCACCCAGGCTGGAGTGCAGTGGTGCAATTTGCGCTCACTGAAACCTCCACCTCCCTGGTTCAAGCCATTCTCCTGCCTCAGCCTCCTGAGTAGTTGGGATTACAGTTGCATGCCACCATACCCAGCTAATTTTTGTATTTTTAGTAGAAACAGGGTTTCACCATGTTGGCCAGGCTGGTCTTGAACTCCTGGCCTCAAGTGATCCACCTGCCTCAGCCTCCCAAAGTGCTGGGATTGCAAGCATGTGCCACCATACTCAGCCATGATGTCCTGCTTTCCTGAGTGCCTGAATTTTCTTAGATGGTATCAGCCATTGCATAATACATGGTATATGTATGAATACATATATATATGTATGAATACATATATATATATAAATAATGGTGGAGTGTTCCAGAGAGGTTTTTAGCTGTGTCTGCCAGGCCTTGGGGCACCAGCAGTCTGGAGCCACCTTAATCCAAGTTCAAAGTCTGAGACTCCCGGCTGCCCAATCTGAACTTGTCTGTGAGCCTGAGGGCTGCACACCTGCCCTTCTCCCCGACCCTGAGGGCCTTGCTTGACATGGGGGTGGTGTATCTCAATCCCCAACCTTGGCAGGCCCTGGGTTTTGAATTGTGTTCTTTTACCCTGTGAGACTATGGAAAGAACAGCTCATTTTCAAAGCTGTTTTCTTCCAGACTGACAAATGCCTTAGAATAAAAGCTTTGCGGGCTGGGCGAACCTCTTCTGGGTTTGTGCTGGCCTCGATTCTGGCAGATGTTTCTTCACTCCCTTATTATCATTTTGATGCTCTTAGGAAAATTAAACAAACCCTTCAGGCTTTTAAGTTGTCTTTCGCAGGAGAGTTGATGTAAATTACTTAACCTGCTATCGGCAAAGGAGAAGTACCAAGTGACTTAGGTTCAAATCCCAAGCCTCTCTGTCACTTCCAGGCTGATGTCAGCCAAGTTTGCGTCCTCATCTATCTGATGCACATAGTAAACCCTACCTACTTTGCCAGACACGGTGGCTCACGCCTATAATCCCAGCACTTTGGGAGACTGAGGCGGGTGGATCATGAGGTCAAGAGATCCAGACCATCCTGTCCCACATGGTGAAACCCCGTCTCTACTAAAAATACAAAAATTAGCTGGGCATGGTGGCATGCACCTGTAGTCCCAGCTGCTCAGGAGGCTGAGCCAGGAGAGTCGCTTGAACCAGTAGATGGAGGTTGCAGTGAGCCGAGATCATGCCACTGCACTCCAGTCTGGGCGACAGAGTAAAACTCTATCTCAAAAATAAATAAATAAAAAGCCCTACCTACTTGATGGTGTGGCTGTAACATTTAAAAGTAAACATTGCTTTTTGTAAAGAGGTACAGTCACAGGTTTGTTTATTGTTTGTGCCCTGCACTAGAATGTCAACTCCAAAAGAACGCCACGTCACTCTTACTTCCCCAGCAATGCCTGATACATAGGAGATGCTCAGTCAACATGGACTACAAGGAAGGGTTCTTTGTAAAGATAACTAAGCACTTACCCAGAATACATATATAGTCTGGGTACAGTCGCTCATGCCTGTATTCCTAGCATTCTGGGAGGCCCTGGTAGTATCTCTTGAGGCCAGGAGTCTCAGACCAGCCTGGGCAACATAGTGAGACCTCATCTGTATGAAAAGAATTTTTAAAAAATTAACTGGGCAGCATGGTGGCATGTACCTGTAGTCCCAGCTACTCAGAAAGCTGAGACAGGGGGATCCCGTGAACCCAGGAGTTCAAGGCTACAGTGAGTCGTGATGGCACCACTGCATTCCAGCCTGGGTAACAGCAAGACCTTGTCTCTGAAACATTTTCTTAAAAACCGAGCTTTGACCTTGGATTAAGGTGGTTCCAGAATCGTGGTGCCCTGAGGCTCGGCAGACACAGCTAAACACAACAACAACAAATAAAAACTAAAAAATAAAAAAGTCCCCACATGTGTTTAAAGATAAAACCATATCACAACACTGCATTCTTGGGGATCAAGAGCCTATCTCCATGTCAGCATCTACTATGTAGAAGATTCTGTTGCCCTGTTAGTTTCCAAACCTGTTTGTTAGACTAATACAATCATTGTTACTTCATTTTAATTTTTTTACTATATATATATATATATATATATATATATATATGGACAGAGTCTCAGGCTGTCACCCAGGCTGGTATGCAGCAGCACAATCTCGGCTCACTACAACCCCCACCTCCCAGGTTTGAGCAATTCTCCCGCTTCAGTCTCCTGAGTAGCTGGGATTACAGGTGTGTGCCACCACACCCGGCTAATTTTTGTGTTTTTTTAGTAGAGAAGGGGTTTCGCCATGTTGGCCAGGCTGGTCTTGAACTCCTGACCTCAGGTAATCTGCCTGCCTAGGCTTCCCAAAGTGCTGGGATTATAGGCGTGAGCCATCGCGCCGGCCCCTGATATGATTTGGAACAGGATCTTTGTCTCAGTGAGAGGCTGATATTCCCTTTCTTTGTGGGAACAGAGTCTTTACGGGTTGGGCTTGGGCTGCTTCCAGCTTTGGGCTATTAGAGATAATGCCAGCTTCTTTGTCTGCTGACGTCGGTGAAAATGGTGAAATGCGTCTGTTGTCAAACCTTGACACTGTGTTCAGGCTCATTTTGGGAGCACCTTTCTGCGCTTGAAGTCTGCCATCCTCTATAACATAAACAATATCAACAAAAATTGATTCTGGAGCCTCCCAAAGGAAAATCAGGCTATTTCCAAAGGAGAGCAAAGAAGACGTTCAGTATGGAATTGAGGGTCGCTGTGGAATCTCAGTGATAGACTCTGGTATTTCCTTTGACCATAATTATTTTAACAAATGCTCTAGCAATCATTGCCACTGGTAATATTTTTTTTAAAACTAAGGAGTGATTTAGAAATCACTTACCTTAAGCCATAGAAACTGGGGTGCTGACTGACTCATTCTTTATTCTTCTGCAGCTTTTTAGATAAATAACTACCGTAATTTTTTTTCTTTTTTTGAAATGGGGTCTCACTCTGTCACCCAAGCAGGAGCGCAGTGGCACCATCATGGCTGACGGCAGCCTCGACCTCCCAGGCTCGAGCAATCCACCTCAGCCTCCCCGGTACCTGGGACCACAGGGGCACACCATCATGCTCAGCTAATTCTTTGTGTTTTTGGTAGAGATGAGGTTTTGTCTTGCTGCTTAGGCTGGTATCATTCCTGCCTCAAGCAGTCCTCCCACTTTGACCTCCCAAAGTGCTGGAATTACAGGTGTGAGTCACCATGCCTGGCCAAGAATTACTATAAAGAATTTATGATCAGACCTGAGTAACCCGTGTGCTTTTATTTCATGCTCAAATAAAACTGATCAAGTGATCTTGTTTTTCAAGTGAAAAAGTCTTGACAACAACAGTAGCTACTACTGTTTATTGACTTCTTTTGCTTAAGGCATTTCGTTGTTTTTTGAGATTGAGTTTCGCCCTGTTGCCCAGGCTAGAGTGCAGTGGCGTGATCCGGGCTCAATGCAACCTCTGCCTCCTGGGTTCAAATGATTCTCCTGCCTCAGCCTCCTGAGTAGTTAAAAAAAAAAAAAAGGAATTGAATTATTGTAAGCAGAGGACTGTCTGTACTACTATTATTTTCATTTTCCAGATAAGAAAACTGAGGCTGAGAGGAGTTAGGCAACTTGCTGCCCTTAAAGCCACAAAGCTAGAGCATGGTGGAGGCAGACCAATGGGGCCTAGTTTACCACTTGCTTATTACCACTGAAGGAAGAGATGACATTTCCAGGTGTTTGGGTGCTAATTCAGTTCATTCAGTGTGTATTTAGGACTAGCAATGTTTGTCTGCTGGGGTAAGGAGTAGGGAATATAGACATACTTTTTGAGATGGAGTTTTGCTCTTGTCACCCAGGCTGGAGTGCAATGGCATGATCTCAGCTCACTGCAACCTCTGCCTCCCAGGTTCAAGCAATTCTCCTGCCTTAGCCTCCCAAGTAGCTGGGATTACGGGCTGCGCCACCGCGCTCAGCTAGTTTTTGTGTTTTTAGTAGAGATGGAGTTTCACCATGTTGGCCAGGCTGGTTTTGAACTCCTGACTTCTGGTGATCTGCCCGCCTCAGCCTCCCAAAGTGCTGGGATTATAGGTGTGAGCTGCCGTGCCCAGCTGGGGTAGGGTATCTTAAAAGGTTGTCACCTGTATCCTTAGATACAGGGGAGATTTTATTTCAGCTTTTATATCTATAAAATAGAGCTTTTATGGTGGCTCACACCTGTAATCCCAGCACTTTTGGGGGCCAAGGTAGGCTAATCACCTGAGATCAGGAGTTCGAGACTGGCCTGGCTAACACGGAGAAACCCTATCTCTACCAAAAAGTACAAATATTACTTTTTTGTACTTTTTACGATTGGAGGTTAAAGTGAGCCAAGATCGTGCCACTGCACCTCATCCTGTGGGACAGAGTGAGACTCTGTTTCAAAAAAAAAAAAAAAGCTGAGATAAAATCTCCCCTGTATGTAAGGATACCAATTGAAATTAGCAACTACAGCCAAAATAGGTATATTTTGTTTTTCCGAGTGTACAAAAATAGGAAAAACCTCAGATTTGAGGATGGAAAATAAAAGATGTGAAACGACCCGGGGCTAGCACCCATCTGCCCCTTCTCTCACTGATGTGTTGTCCCTTGCGGGGAAGGTGGAGGGAAGGACAAGAGGGCAGATGGAGGAAGAGACAACTTGGAAACCCTCATTTCTTCTGGTTTGCTTCTGACTTGAATTGAAGCTCATGCCCCCGTGAACCTGGGAACATACTGTTTTCTGGAAGGAGCAGCGTGCAGAAGGTCTGACTGGATCAGATTAAAACTTTGGGTTTCAGGTAGGCAGAGCCACGTAAAACTAGCAGTTGGCATGTCTCGTCCAAGGCTACCTATCAAGACAGAAATAGAAGCAGCTCTCCGGCCTGGCCGTCTGGGACTTCGATGCCTCATTGCAGGGCCTGCCTGTAACTGAAGGTTTTTCATGAGTCACACACTTCCCCGGTACAGGGCAACAACCCAGGGGCTTGGTAACTGGGCTGAGGGAAAGAGAGAAGTTTTGTTTATGATCTCATTCCAATCAGAATGTGTCCGGACGCCCAAATATTTGATTTGAGCCTGGTTGCTAAGAGACCTCCCACTGGGACCCAGCTGCCTGCGGGCAGGAGGGCGGTATTGGCATCACTTCAGATTTCTGCCAATTTATTTTGAAACCAGAAAACCTAGAACCTCGGCCTCCTCGAGGCAGCCAGGGGGAGAGGAGAGATCTGAGTCAGCTGAACTACAGAGAGAAAACCCCCGCGAACTTTCTGCCAGGGCGCAGTAGGAAGGCTCGGGATAAAATGATTCATTGTGCTTGTTTATTTCATGGGAATAGGCTGAGAGGGTCAGGAAGAAGAAATTGGAGCTTTGTGCTTGGAAATGTAAGTGTCATCAGGGATTCCAGAGCAATGCTGGATTTCCAAGTAATAATTGGGCGTCCTGAATGCTGCCCTGATTCAAATTTGGAACCACACAGCCAGCGTCTTGGGTTTTAATTGTCTGGTGACTTAAACCCCTTAGGGAAATGGCATGAGTAACACTGCCATGGGTAAGCAGGTGTGGGGTCAGTGCACATGGGAGAGACGGGGAAACCTGCTTCTGGCTTCTCTCCTTTCTCAGCAGAAGGCCGACAGCGGAAGGAAACAGGCTTTGCGTTTGTCTTGGTATCAGTGGGCTTTCCCACACTAGTAGCCGAGGTAGCAGCAGCAAAGAACCCCTGGATGTGACCTCTGTCCCCAGTGCCATTCTCTGGACCAAGTAGTGATAAATACAGACCTTGAACTTTTTCCAAGGTTTTGTTCTGTTTTGTTTCGTGTTTTATTTGCTCACCCGGGCTGGAGTGCAGTGGTGCAATCTTGGCTCACTGCAACCTCCAACTCCCGGGTTCAAGCGAGTCTCATGCCTTATCCCAGTAGCTAGGACTGCAGGCATGTGCTACCAGGCCTGGCTAGTTTTTGTATTTTTAGTGGAGACAGGGTTTCACTATGTTGGTCAGCCTGGTCTCAAACTCCTTATTTCAGGGCGGGAGAAATTGGATTTCCCAGCTCAAACGATCAGGCAGGAAGGGGAAAAGGAGCAAATTCCTCTTTCCTACATCTTTTTGCTCTATTCAGGCCTTTGATGGATTGGTTGATGCGCTCCCACACTGGGGAGGATTTTCTACTTTACCATCTCCCCCTTGGTGCAGTCAAGTTGACACATAAAATGAACCACCACAGTCTTCCTCTCAGTGACCTTCTCTGGAGCCCAACAGCACAGTGCGTTTTGCTTTCAAGTGGAAACTTACAGCAGGCTCCACTCTTTTCCGATGAGCCATGTGATCTGGAGCAAGTTCTGATGCCTCAATTTCCCCATCTGTCAAAAGCTATCCTGAGGTAAGTTGTTATACCGTAAAGACATACACACTCATAGGCTCATCACAGCATTATTCATCATAGCAAAGACATGGAATCAACCTAGATGCCCTTCAATGGCGGGCTGGATAAAGAAAATCTAGTACATATACACCGTGGAATACTATGCAGCCATAAAAAGAATGAGTCATGTCCTTTGCAGCAGCATGAATGGAGTTGGAGGCCATTATCCTAAGTGAATAACACAGGGACAGAAAGCCAAATACTGGCTGGGAGTGGTTGCTCACACCTGTAATCCCAGCATTTTGGGAGGCTGAGGTGGCTAGACCACTTGGGGTCAGGAGTTCAAGACCAGCCTGGCCAACATAGTGAAACCCCATCTCCGTGAAAAATACAAAAATTAGCAATACAAAAACTACAAAAATTAGGGTGTGGTGCTGCACGCCTGTAATATGAGCTACTCAGGAGGCTGACGCAGAAGAATCGCTTGAAACTGAGCGTTTCAGTGAGCCGAGACTGCAACTCTGCACTCTAACCTGGACCACAGAGCGCGATCTCGGCCCCTGCAACCTCTGCCTCCTGGGTTCAAGCGATTCTCCTGCCTCAGTCTCCTGAATAGCTGGGACTACAGGTGCGTGTCACCATGCCCTGCTAATTTTTTTTGGTATTTTCAGTAGAGATGAGGTTTCACCACATTGAGGTGGTCTTGAACTCCTGACCTCAGGTGATCCACCCACCTCGGCCTCCCAAAGTGCTGGGATTACAGGCATGAGCCACTGCGCCCGGCCTGGACTGATTTTAAAGGGCTTAAATCAACTTTGCTTGACAGGAAAATAAGACAAGAAAGGAGATGTATGCACAGTTCCATGAACAGAGAAGTCTGGAAACCTAGAATGAATAGTTTGACTGTAACACGGAAGGTAATGGAGAGTCACCAACGTAGTGCCCAGCTGGGTCTCATGGTTCCAGAAGGCAGAAGATCAGCCGGCAGTGTCATTTCCGTCTTGCAGACCAGCGACAGATACCCTCAACAAGTGAAATATATTTAAATTTAGGGAGAATGTCCTTCAATGAATATTTTTTTTTACAGAAAGTTTTTAGTTTTTAATGAACTTGTAAACATAAAAGCTCCCATTTCAAAATATGAACAAAATCCCAGATCATACAGGTGTTTACAGTGATTACATTTATCTAAGCAATGTACATACATGTTCAGTTGTAAGACGTCAATAAGTAAGTTTTTGCTGGTTAAGTCTGTGCTGAGAAAGTCTGCAAGACCTACTTAAATTTGTTACCCATTCTGGTTCAATAGACCATTTCATCCAAGGTACCAGTGACTTGCTTCCACCCAAGAAGCTGTGACGTCATCGGTGCTGCTTGATGACGTCATCACAGGATCCCTTAGCCTCCAGACCAAGAGAGATAGTTTGTTGTCGTGAATGCAGAGATCCTTGCTAATGAGGAGCATTGGCAGGGAGGAGAAGGCCACTCCAAGTAAGATGGGTTGCGGCAGACGGAGGGCCAAATTCCGCATGGAGATCTTGAATATTCTGCAGGCTGCTCAGCCAAAAGCTGTCTCTTAGTTTTTTGGTAATGATAGATGACAAAGCCTGGGGTAAAAATAAATCCACTTGCGTGTTGTTTCTGGCTGGTTCAGCAGGAAACAGCATCATTAACCTTCAGGGGAGTGGGGGGGTGCTTGAGATTTGGAAGCCGGGGCCTCTTTAGGGGGAATGGCTGGGAAAGGCTGAGGGACTACACAGTCACCCTGGGCTAAGCTCCTCCTTACTGTTCTCTTTTCTTAGTTATGGTGTAAATGTAGTTAGGATAAAGGCTCTTCTCAAGGCTGTAATTGCGACATCTTTCTGAAGCGTGCCAGTTAAGGCCAGCGATTGCGTTAGGTGGGGTACCTACATTTTATGCCGGGTACACTTGTCATCTGAGCACCCGTAGGCTGGCTTTTGTCCATCTGCGGTGTGAATTCCACAGAAACCTCAATCGGTGCGCAGTGGAAAAAGCAGCTGGACCTAGAATGCGGAGAGGCACTTAGCTTCTGCCCTGTAACATTCTGGACGGGGATTATTTGCCCTTTACCCTTCCTCCGTTTTCAGAAACATTTGGAGAAGTAGAAGACCCTCAGTGGCCCAACAGTGGCAATATCTTTAAAAAACTTTAAAACCTACAAGTCATTCACCTTTACTGGTCTTTACTTATAGGTCTATAGTTTTTTTATTATTATTATTTTCTGAGAAAGGGTCTCACTCTGTTGCCCAGGCTGGAGTGAAATGGCACAATCTTGGCTCATTGCAACCTCCCCCTCCGGGTTCAAGTGTTTCTCCTGTCCCAGCCTCCCTAGTAGTTGGGACTATAGATGCATGCCACCACACGTGGCTAATTTTAGTATTTTTAGTAGAGACGGGGTTTCATTATGTTGGCCAGGCTGGTCTCGAACTCCTGACCTCCAATGATCTGCCCACCTTGGCCTCCCAAAGTGCTGGGATTATAGGCATGAGCCACTGTGCCTGGCTGGGTCTATAGTTTGAACAAGAAAACTCTATATAGCTCTATATTTCTGCTATATGTTTCTGGAGTCCAAAAATTTAGATTTAGAAGAGTTAATGTCTATAGTTCCAAGGCATTCATAGGAAATAACATATTGGCAGCATCTTGCAAATTAATAGATTTTCTTCAGCTGGAAAACCCCTGCCAGAAACAAGAAGCTTATGATAGTCCAAGGTTATTTACATCTAATATTAAATGCACCAATCTAGTGGAAGTCTTGTGGGTGGATATGTTTTTAGTAAGACTTTTTTTTTTGAAACCATTCATTTTATAATCCAGGCAAAGAACAAAGAGCCAGATGTGACAGCTAGTAAAAAAAAAAAAAGATGCATACTATTAATACCTTATGTTTATCTGCTTTCTTCTAAGAAGTCCAAAGTGCTTTGCAGATGTTATCTCATCCCTCTCTGTATGTTATCACCACCTGAAGAAAGGGCTGGAAAATGCCTGAAGCCAGGGAGTATGTCAGATGTCACATGAGACCTGGGCTCATTATTCTGCACAAAGCCTTGCTCTAGTTTGTACTCTGTATTCAGTGCACCGTAGCATCTTGGGACATAGCAAGATGCCTTTCACCTGTCACGCTGAAAAAAGAAAGAAAGGAAAAGTAAACAGAGAACCCCTCTCTTGTACCCACTTAGGTGTTTTGCTGTAACCCTAAGGCAAAAGCCTGAACAAGCAAATGGCTCTCACCAGACTGACTGGGGAAGCCAATTACTTGTTGGTCTGTTTCCTGCATGAGGCTGTCTGCAAAGTCCTTCTGCCTGGGGTACCCGCCCACTCACCAGTAACGAGATTCCACTGCACGGCTCTACCCAACCGGAGTTAAGATTTGAGGAATGCCCCCCATAGTAGATGGCTTTTCATTTCAGAATCTTGGCTGATTGGACCATCTTTGGCAAATCCTTTTGGACCTGAAGATTTCTTAATCACTCGGAATTGAAATCCATTACTAACATCCAAAGTAGGAACTCAGGAATTTTCTCCTGAGCTATTGATCTGAATTCCTTCACAGGTGTGCAGCGTTCTATTGTGGCCAAGGCTGTTCCCCATGGGGATTAGAAAAGCAGTCCACTACAAGCCCATATGTTTCCTACGGGCGACAGAGCCAGCGGCGAGAGGGACGGCAGGGTGTTGCTGTGTTTTCAACCCTGACTGTCACACTCACTTGAAGCACTTAACAAAAATTTTGGTCCAAAGGAAGGACACCGGAGGCCTTTCACAAACAGACCCTTCGCGTTTTCTCCTGCACCATTGGCTGTGCCCTCCATGCTCACTGCACTGTAACCTTGGTACACACACCGCCACGTCCTGAACACAGAGCTTTAGGTGACATATTTGTGGACGTCATTAGCGCTGTTTGCCAAAGGGACAGGGCAGTTCATTGCCGGTTCAAGACCCAGATTGGGTTCCTGCCATAGCGACTAGCAGAATTCAAGAGGGTGGTGGCCCTGCCAGTACCTGCCCAACCCATTTATGAAGGCAGTGAGAAACAAATCTTTGGTAGTATAAGCCACTAAGATTTGGTGATTGGAACCAAACCGAGACTATGCTGATGGATAGACCTTGCTTTGATTTTTATGTCTTTGCACGTGTTTTTTCTTCTGCTTGAAATCCATACCCTCCTATTGGTCCTTCCAGTTTACAAGTCATTTTTTTTTTCTGCGAAGCCGCTTAGGACACCTCCAGGAAGTCGGCCCTCTCTAATCTGTGCTTTCCCACGGCTCTCCATGCAAACCTCCATTGTTGCCTTAATCGCATTTTATTCTTGCTGTCTACTTACATGTCTGTGTTCCTTTTTTAGATGTTAACATCTTGGGGGCAGGAACTGTGCTTCATTCATTTTTCTATCCACAGTGTCTATTCCAAGTACAAGCTAAAAAATGCCTGAGAGAGAAATTAAGGTAGTCCGGCAGATTGGGGGATGGAGTTAAGGTCAGCCCAGAGAATTAGAAGTCATAGTGTCAATGACCTCGGATATACTAGCTCGGTAATTGACTGAATATTGGAAGATATTTGTTAAAAGATTGGTTTCTCTCCTTGCTTCAGCATTATCTGTCTGTAGTTAAAATAGTTCAAAATAAAGTAAGAACATCTTAAATCAGCCTCCCTCTCCTGATAATGGCAGCTTTTTATAAAAAAGAATTTTTAAAAGTACCTTAAATTTTGGAGAAAACGTTCCTGGGCAGTTTTTTTGAAGCCACACGGTCATTTAGGCCTGGCTCTGCTCATGTGAGGAAGCATTGTTGACTTAACGCCCTAGGTTTTTATAAATGCACTTGATGCACGTCGTCAAAAGCACCTCCCTCAGTTGTTTGAAATATACTATTAAGATGTGATGTAAATGGATAAGATTCTGTTTCCACGTCTGCTGTAGACAAAGCAAAATGCACTTGAGGGTAGAAAATTAGGGGAAGTCCCATTTTTGTTTAGGGCTAGTTCCTCAAAATAGAGGCAGTATATTTAATGTCGTAGTGTCCTTAATTTTATAAACGCATCTGTGCACATCATGAAACCTGTCTCATTGCGTTAAGAATAGACTTAATTCTCAGAGGAACTGACAAGATTGTGTTTCAATGTGAGTAGTAAAAGAAGCAAAAATGTAGGTCTCAGAGAAAGTCTGAACTATTTTCAGGCCTAAAGTAGACAGGTTAATGTCTTCCACATAAACAGCCCATGGGGTGTGTTCATTTAAAAGTCCCGTGAGGTCTGAGAAAATGAAATGAAAAAAATGGTTTGGTTGAGAAAAATATAAACATTTGGGGATTTTTTTTTAAAGATGCCATTTGATTATTTTATTTTGGTTTTGAACAGCACTCTTTGTTCATTAAAAATGATTTTTATGGACAGGCGCGGTGGCTCACCCCTGTAATCCCAGCACTTTGGGAGGCTGAGGTGGGTGGATCACCTGAGGTCAGGAGTTTGAGATCAGCCTGGCCAACATGGTGAAACCTCATCTCTACAAAAAATACAAAAATTAGCTGGGTGTGGTGGCAGGCACATGTAATGCTAGCTACTTGGGAGACTGAGGCAGTAGAATCACTTGAACCTGGGAGGCAGAGGTTGCAGTGAGCTGAGATCATGCCACTGTACTCCAGCCTGGGCAACAGATACTGTCTCCAAAAAAAAAGATTGTTACAACATGGTGGACATCTATTATGTTTGTCTCCTTGACATCTATTTTCCCTTCTTCTGGTGACATTTTGAGTAACATTTTGAAGGAGACATTATAATAGTTAAGTGCATAGTGCTGGGCCAGGCTGCTTGGGTTTTAGTTACTCATGCTGGGTAACCTAGGGTATATTACTTAACTTTTCCAAATCCCACTATAAATGGGACCGATAATATTATCTACCTCATGGGATGAATGTGAAGATTAATAACTAAAATGGGCTGGGTGAGGTGGCTCATATCTGTGATAACAGCACTTTGGGAGGCTGAAGCAGGAGGATCGACGGAGACCAGGAGTTGAAGGTATAGTGAGAGCCACTGATTTTTTTCAATGATATATGTGACTTTTTTTTTTCTCTGAGAAAACTGAAGGACTATTTCTTTGGAGATAAGTAGTTTGTTTTATTAGGACACGTGTTGATATTTACCATCCATGTGTTTTCTGATACATAATGTGCCTCTTAGTCTGTAGATTTAACCCTTTCTATTTCTGGAAGGTTTTCTTGAATAACATCTTTAAATACTTTTTATTGCATCCTTTCAGTCTCTTCATAAGGGATTCCATTTGTGCATAAATTGAGCTTCCTACGTATTTCATATAATTTTCTAGTTAATCTTGCTCATTTCCATCTTACCCCATTCTTGATCTGTGTTCTCTATACCTTGAGTTATTTTTTGTTTGTTTGTTTTTCTTTAAGCAATTTTCCATTTGCCCTTTTGCCATTTCCAATGTAGTCTTTATATCTATGGTATTTTATTTCTTGCCTCTCTTTTTCTTGAGATAGGATTGCTCTCTCACTGAGGCTGAAGTGCAGTGGCATGCTCATAGCTCACTGCAGCCTTGACTTTCTGGATTCAAGAAAGCCTCGTGTCTCAGCCTTCCAAGTAGCTGGAACCGCAGGCATGTGCCACCACACGTGGCTAATTTTTAAAAATTTTTGTGGGGATGGGGTCTCACTATGTTACCCAGGCTGGTCTTGAACTCTAGGGCTCAAGCAATCCTCCATTTTGGTCTCTCAAAGTGCTGGGATTACAGGCATGAGCCACTGCACCTGACCCTGCTTCTTCTTCTTTTTTTTTTTTGAGACTGTCACTCTGTCACCTAGGCTGGAGTGCAGTGGCATAATCTCTGCTCAGTATAACCTCCACCTCCTGGGATCAAGTGATTTTCCTGCCTCAGCCTCCCTAGTAACTGGGATTACAGGCGTCCACTGCCACACCCATACGAAATAATTTTTGTCTTTTTAGCAGAGATGGGGTTTCACCATGTTGGCCAGGCTGGTCTCGAACTCCTGATCTCAGATGATCTGCCCACCTCGGCCTCCCAAAGTGCTGCAAATACAGGCATGAGCCACCACACTCAGCCCTTGCTTCTTTCTTGAGCAATTCCAGCTCATGTTCTAATTCCTTCTATGGCTTTGCCCTATGTTCCCTGAGCAACTGCATCTTTGCTTTAATTCAATATTTTAAGTCAAAAAATGT